>OZ023239.1:25033756-25692789 GCA_964006365.1 Trididemnum miniatum
TACAGGTGGTAATTGAACCATCCACTTTTGTCATCAATTATGAGTTAGATGAGGAATTTGCAAGGGACAAATTAATGTTTCGACTATAACAAAAGTCTCGTCAGCCTTGCTACGCACTGCCAATCCAGGCTAAACTCATTCCAGACTGTAAAGACTCTTTTTTGCATTGCTTTACCTGTACATCTCGACTTCATCTCTTTTCTAGTTTGTGCCCTATTTTTAGCAGGCGACTTCATCTCTTTTCTAGGTTGTGCCCTACTTTTAGCGGGCGACTGGCCCCATTCTATTTGACTTACATATCCTTCTTTGTATCACCTTGCTGGATCCTGTAACTGTACATGCAGTTCGATAAACGTACCGGGATATTGATGTTTAAACCACCGATAAGCGCTGACGTTTACTGTGTTTTCTGGGCTGCATGCGCAGACACAGTGCCTGCCTTGTCCCCCGCTTTTTCACGGGCGAACGGGTTGGGCAGAGAGGTTTTTTGAAGGCTTTGGTAACTGGTATAGTTACAAACCGTAAACAAAAAATTCCTTCTCAGATTACCGGGAAAATAATGTTTAAACCAACCGGTCATTTCTATTCTTGTCGATTGTTTACAGGGAATCTGTGACATCATAATCCAGCATGTACTAATTCCTTGAAGGTTTTATTTCAAATGTTGTTGAGCAGAACGAGTAGAGGCGTAGATCTGGGGTGTGTAGTTCTTTTGAAGGTTAGAATTTTTTTTTTTTTAGGAAGGTGGGAGGTTGCTATGCTGCACTGATGAAACCATAATAAGGTCGAAACGCGTCTGCAGCTGCAAATGAGTGGGTTGCCATGGGGGCTTCTAGTTATGTGGGCTAGTTAGGCTACCGGTAACTTAGTTTGGGGTTAGTAGTTATAGGATCTTTCATTGGGTATCAATGTTTGGGGCCAGTCGCCTGCTAAAAATAGAGCACAACCTAGAAAAGAGATGAAGTCGAGATGTCCAAGTAAAGCAATGCAAAAAAGAGTCTTTACAGTCTGGAATGAGTTTAGCCTGGATTGGCTGTGCGTAGCAAGGCTGACGAGACTTTTACTTTTGTTTTAGTTATTAGGTCTGCTGGCATACTCAGCAAAGGCAAGTTTTCCTTTGCTTCATTGCATACGTCTACATGACTTTTGGTTTTTCTTGTTAAATCAATTGTCTTGGCAGGCCAAAAGTTCACCCGGGATATCCGGTATGATCCTTTTACTGCCTCTGACAATATGAATTCATTAATTGGCATGATATTCAGCAGCATCTCTAAAGCTCCTGTGGGGGTGCTGGGAAATGCTGAAGAAATCGTAAGACACGCTAGTCTTTGTACTCTTGAAAGTTTTTTCGCAAGATATTTTTTGTTTACTCCACCAACCCAGGATGTACACGCATATGTAATGATAAGTCGTATCATTGCAGTGTATATCCATCGCATGCTAGTTGGATTTAGCCCCCACGCTCTGCCCACTATTTGTCTGCATTGTAATAACGCAACAGTTGCCTTGCGAGCAATTTGTGTTATGTGAGGTTTCCCCGTAAGCTTACTTTCTAGGGTTATGCCTAGTAATGTTGCTTTTTTGGAAATTTCTAGCTGGTGTCCGTTTGAACGCAAGGTTCCAAATGCAGGCTTCCTTTTGTTAGTAAACAGAACTATTTCAGTCTTTTTAATGCTGAATTGAAGCTCTTGGCTATGAGCCCAATTACTTGCAATATTTAGCGCTTTTTGAGCCCTGCCTTTGATCCACAGCATGTCGGTGCCAGTGATCAAAGTTTTAACAGCTCAGATGGCCGAGTGGTATAGAGCGTCTTTCTCTTGAGCTGTAGACTCGGGGTTTGATTCCGAGTCGGGTCAAACCAATGACTTTTAAATTGGTATTCACAGCTTCCCTGCTTGACGCTCAGCATTGAAGGGACAGTGTGGAGAACAAGCCGGCAAGTTTACTTGTTGTGCCGTTGGGAAAGGCACGTAGCGGTATTCCCCCATCTTGGTGAGGTAGACAGATGGCTAGCAACTCCTAAGCGAGCTCGTATAGCGCTTTGATCGCTTTCTCGTGATAGGAGGATAAATGTGCCACTAAATAAATAAACAAATACATCATCGGCATAGGCTTGTACATGAAAACCCTTGTTGCGTAGGTCTACCAACAAGGAGTTTAATACACAGTTCCATAGAAAAGGGGACAAAATACCACCTTGGGGATTCCCCTTTACTACTTCTCTTTTAACCTTCTCACCATTTAGCTCTACTTGAACTGTGCGGTGTCTCAATAAATTCTCAATCCAGTGGACGAGAAAAGGGGACATCTCCAATTCTTGCAGTGCATTGGCAATGCCTTCATGTGTGACATTATCAAAAGCGCCAACAATATCTAGAAATATTCCTAGTGCTGTTCTTTTCTTTGCTAAGCTAAGTTCGATGCGTCGTACAAACTCATGCAGTGCAGTTTCAGCTGAAACTCCTGCTCTGAATCCATACTGGAACGCAGAAAACCTTGCCTGCAAATTAGAATCATCATTAAAATGATAAAGTAATAACCTCTCCAACCATTTCAGTTGAAAAGAAGTTAACCCATTTGTGCCGAAAGTAGAAATACTTTCAGCTTTGATCTTAAAACTTATATGCGGCATAATTTAGACCTAAATATCTCATTAAAATTTATTTTTTCGAAATTGGGTGTCTACTTTTTGAGATAAATGCCGTCCTACATATAGGACGCTAGGCAAATCCGTTATCAAAAATTCGTAAATTGCGCGTGCGCACAAAGCGCTTGACTGCGATGCGATACAATTACGGCATTTCCATTAGTCGTTTCCTTCAAGGTAATAAGTATGCTGATAGCATAGAATTACAAAACAAGCTTGTAATATTTTGTTTTATTGAAATTTTAATTGCACTAAACGACAAAATCCTAAGCAACAGCATGACTGAAATAACCTACAGTCTTTACCGAATGTGATATTCTTTGAAACATTTTACATAAAGTCCGATATCACATTTTTCACATCTTGTAGTGGTTTTTGGATGGCAATGGGCATGGCGTGACCCTTGTAAATGACAGTGTTTATAATAAATCTGCATGCAAATCTCAAAGTTGTTTTCTTTTCTACATTTCAAAGTTATTTTCTGCGTGCAAATCTCAAAATAGTTCAAAAAAATTCCGGTACTATTGAAATAATTACTGTAGAACAACAATAAAATTATTTTGAAATCAATCATATCAACAATAAGTATTTGACATCAAAGGTTTGATGGCAAATAATTCTTTATTGTTCTTATAATTACGAAATTCAGTGTAACTTTAGGTAAATACGGTATTCTTTTGAACTGTAGGAGAAGGCAATCAACTCTGAAAACTGCACGTAGCTTTATTGTAAGATCAATAAAAATGCTTGACAATTGATGAAAAATAATTTTATTGATGTCAAATGATGTCATTGTTCAGATAATTACCACTTATCAGAGTGTAAGCGCAAGAATCGCGGTTGGAATCTAACGCTTGCTTTCGTACAGCGTGAGAATCATTGCCGCTGCCGGGACCGCCATTTTGCTATCGCTTGTGCCTAGCGACCTACATTTAGGACACCGATATTTGAAACAAAATATACCGAAAACGGTAGAGAAAATAAAACAGCAAAAATTAGAAATGGCTGTTATATATAGAATAAATACAACAACAAAAATTTTTCCAAACTTATTTGCAATAATGCGATAATTTAAAGAATTCCAAGTGCACCTTCATTTTTTTGGCCGAAGCGAAATTGCGCGTTTTCAAAAGCACGCCATATTCTAACTAGAAATAATTTTTTCAAAAATGAAAATGAAGTTTGCGCAAAAAATACTCATAGTTGCATTACAAGTTCATCTACCTCCATAAATGGGATGTGCGAAGCGCAATTTAAGTTTGAGTAGGTGTTCTACATATAGGACGCAAGGCATAAATGGGTTAAGGTGACTATCCGGAAAGCTTTAACTTCATGATAGTTTTCGTTACCGGGTTTAGGGATAAAAATACCAGTCCCTACCTACCATGCTTTTGGCACATAGCTGTACTTCAAGCACGTCTGGAAAATGTTTTGGTATATTTTTCTAATACTATTCCAGCCTTTTTGCAAAAGCACCGGGTAAATACCGTCCGGTCCCGGCGTCCTAAAAGGCAGAAATTCATTTATTGCTCTTTCCATCTTTTCAAGTAAACAGATGGAACTAACAATTTCGTCGTCCATTGTTAAGTCAATGTTTTCATCTGGTTTTTCTGCTGCTTGATTACTGCTTACCTCTCGACTTCCCGGTGCTAGAGTGTCTAATAGGCAATTCATAATCTCAGCAGTTGACTTGGTGAATTCATCATTAGGTCTTAAAACGTTGCTCACTTGCACCGTTTCGTTTCGACACATTAATTTAGCCAGCCGAGCGGTTGCACAGTGACTATTCACCGATTCGGTAAAGAAACGCCAAGAATCTCTCTTGGCTTTTCTAACGGCATTTTCAAGACACAATTGGGCCTGCTTGAAAGCTTCCCAGTCCTTTTCTAGTTTATATTTAATGACTTTACGTTGAGCTTTACGAGCCTCCCTGCGGAGACAGGCTAACTCTGTATTCCACCAAATATTTTCCGTCTTACGTCTAATCTTACGGAGTGGGCAAGCCGAATTGTAAGACTTCAATATCTCTGATTGAACAGTTGATGCCAGTGCTTCTATATCATCAATTGACGATATGTTGACTGGTACTCTATTCAATTTACATAATCTCTGATCAAGTTAATTGACATACTTATTCCAAGAAGTAGGCTACGCCTAACATTCCTGATCATTTTTGTTCTTTTGGTACTACTTTGAACGGTGAACCTAATATACACGTGATCTGAAAAGGAAGGCACATCACTGACGTGCCGATCTTTTATACAGTTCCATGCATTTCGGTTAGTTAGTGTCAAATCTAACTCCTCTTCTCTTATTTTAGTTTTGAAAGTGGGTTTGTTGCCCACATTGCAGAAATACAGATTCGCACTTGCGCAGTACATGAATAGTTCCAACCCTCTTGGATTGACGTAGGTGGAACCCCATACTGTGTGATGTGCGTTTGCATCAGTTCCTATCACTAAAGGAATTTTATCTTTATTACTAAAAGCTACCAGCTCTTTCAGAACTTCTGGTGGAGCTGGTTCTTCCTGAGACTTGTAAGTCGATGCAAAGATAAAGCTGTTTCCTTCTCTTCTTACACTTGGGACTCTCACTGCTACCACATCTTCGTTAGAAAATTGTGGCATAAGAGAGCATGTAATATCAGGAGTAACATAAATGCCTGCTCGGGGTCGTTTATATTTGGTGTTACCTTGAAAGAGTTTCCATCCCCTGAGTTTACTTTTGATTGAGCTTCCATAAGTCCAGTGTTCCTGTACTAGGATTATTCCTGAAGATATGTTTTTCATTACTTCATATAAGTTATAGCTCGCAGTCCTACTTCTGTGAGGGTTTATCTGCCAGCATTCAAGACCGAACGACTTGGTTTTGATGCGCTGGGATTTGTTTTTGTCTAGGGTAAATGTCTGTTGTAAGTCTATTATTCATACTAAATATGAACTTTGGAATTATAACAATTTCACTCTAGTGAGTTGATTGTCAGGCTACTTCAGCTGGAGCTGGTTCCCTTCATAACCTGGTTAGGGTTCTACGACTCCTCAGCTCCTCCTGAATCAACACTGACGCCCTCATTCTGTGTTTCCACATGAGTTGCAGTATTCATTTGCACCTCTGTGGGTACATCTAAACACCGCTCCTTTTTTGGTTTGTCACTTTGCTTTTGTTTTTGGAACTGCACCTTCCTGAATCCAGCGAAAGATGCCCACTCCCATTTTTCTAGTGATTTAAGCGAAGGTTCTTGGACTGCTACCACGTGTAGCATTCCACCAGAACCTTTCGCGTTGTACTTCACTTTAATGTCCTTGAGGTGGATGTCCGTATTGCACCGGTCAACCAGTTCTAGGACATTTTTGATTTCCAGACCTTCGTTGTCTGGAAGCCAGACCCCGAAGGTTTCTGATTTTACATCTTTTGAGCCTCTTGCTTCGTACCCTCGATGGTCCATCGAGGGTGGAGGTACTGCCCGCACAACTTCTTGAGCCCATTCCAAAGACTTCTCGTCGTAGCATATCAAGAAAACTCTACCCGAGTGGATAAACGTTCTCTCGATACGAACAGAGAAATCTAGTTTTGTCTTCAGGATATTCTGGTTGATAGCTCCCTAGATTATCCGTAAATCGATCGGATTCTACCATCGGAGAATCCCCATCAGATCCTTTCCGCGTTACAACAAGCTTCTGGTTGCTAGTTCTAACAGATCCAGCATACGATGCTGTAATGCTAGTCCCCGCTTCCTCTGCTTGCTTTGTTCCCTCTTGCTCAGCATGTTCGGGTTCGACCCAACCACGCTTTTGTTTAGGATTTGATGTTGGGCGCGACTGAGTGCTTGAGGACTCCCTCGGCCTTTTCATGGATGCAGAGTTGGAGGCAGTTGGGAGATCACCTCCTGGATTAGTTAAGGTAATACCCTGTATCCCTTTCAGCAACCTCTTTCGCTGCTTCTGATTTCTTTTGTATTTTTTTTCTGGACGCCACTCAGACGTGCTACCAACGTCCGTGGACGTTGATGGATTCTGAGGAGGAGTACCAGAAATTTGAGCGGTATTCGACTTTTCAGCCGACGATGCCGCTGACACTATTGCCTCCTCGATTGCCGAAAACTGCTCCTTCAACAAAGGAGAATTCCAGGCAGAAGGCACTTTTTTCACTACTTCTCTCCACCCTAACTCCTTCTGGAGTGGAGGTTTCATTGGTAGGAGTGCTTACACTGCCGCTTAACAATTCAAGAACTGTTGGCTGCGACAGTGTTTCATCTCTTGTTAGGGGAACAAGCCGTACTGTCTTCGTTTCCATTTCATATCGGTTTGGTTTTTCTTTTTATCTGGGAAAAAAATAAAGACCAGAGTAAAAACAGAAAAAGAAAAAAAAAGGCATTTTTGTCCACGCTAAGTCCCGCAGCTGAACCCAGGCAACTATATGCAATGGACTTGTCATTCTGTGTAGTGGCCTCAGGAATGCCCCCCCAATACAACTGCAGGTCCCCTCCCAGTCGCCAACTGGAGCTACAATTGCATGAAGATTTTCACAAGCTGACGGAGGCAGCCCCCCCGATTGGCTAGATCAGAGGCGGGCCTCTGAACTATCTTGCGGCCGCGGTACGGGGCGCGTTTTAGACCGGTACCCTCTACAGCTATGAGATTCCATCGCAGTCACCTGAAAATCAGTCACGTAATCCCTACATGTCCATTTTAAACAACGTTTCAACTTTTAGTGATTATCACCAGCTTCTTCGCTAATGCCAAACTTGCATTATCCACTCCCTCCTCACAACTCGACCTCTCAACCGTTAGGATAAGATGCCGAAATGCTTCAAGGAGCGAATTCAACAAGCAAGGCCGTTGCTTGGACTAGTGGATTGGAAAAATAAAATAGTAAAAAGTAAAAATGCCTGAGCCTCTTTAGCCAACATAACCATGTTGTTTCCACCGGGCACCGCGTGGAGGCGATGTTGGTCTTATACCGGGCTGGAGATACGTATAATCCTTAAAAGAAAGTAGTTAAAAAAACGTAATCACACATTAAGCAGTCTGGATGGAGATTAATTAATGAAGCAACCTTTGTAGTAATATTGACATGCTTGTCTGTACGAAGAATGTAAGAGAGCTAGACAGAAGTTTCACCTTTTTTTGATGTTTATTTCCTCAATAAAGTGAAATTGGACACGAAAAAAAAAACGTGTTTCATTAATCAATTTCTTTTACTTTTTACCCAAACCATTGGGCCACTGACTATTGAAAATAACTGCAACTGTAGTTACTTTTTTAAATTTGCAGTAACAACTAAATTACATTTTTAGCGTAATGACTCGACAAATTTAACTCTTTAAAAAGTAACTTGCTCATCACTGATAGCACGAAACCAAATAGATAATTACAAATTGTAGTAAGTCAAACGAAGTTCCTATATTTTGTTAAGCAATCTTTTTACTCGTAAGCCAACCTCCACTCGTGGTAAGCCGAGCAACCCCCCCAGAAGTTGATGAGTGTTAATGATCTTTTTGTTGTATTGGAGGTTAAAGACCCAGTGGCTGGCCAGCAGCAATGCAATCGCCTTAACAATGTGAAGCGAAGAACAGATGCGTTGGCATTCGACAATCAATGTGAAGCCGTTGGGTGACATCAAGACATAAGGATACGGTTGGTAAAAAAATAAAAATACAAAAACAAAATAAAAATACAAAATAATGGAGGGCGAAAAAAAGGGGCAGACTGACAGCCACTTTAATATGCTTTGTACATGCACATTGCACGTGTATGTTGCAGACTTGTCATTTTGCATTCGGAAAAGAAATTGAAGATTAAGCTTTTTAGGTACTGAAGTTACCAAAAATGCGCTATAATATTAGGCTATGAAGCAACATTTAATGTTGAATATTGACGTAAACATACTGTGTAGTGGTAATCAAATCGAACTTTCAAGCATAATTTATGGGTTAGGTTCTACCCGAAACGCATTCTATCAGTAGCCTATTCGTCAGTGGTAAATGCATAGAGCTGGAAATATGCATTTCTATGCCTGTGAAATTTTGTAAAGCTTGAAAAAGCCGTTAGTAGTAAACAATCCCGAATGACCAGTAACGTACAATCATTTGAGTATGAAAAAAATAATGTAACAGCATGCTATCGTTTGCTGCCAGAAATAAGAGGAAGACTGATTAGACAACAAACATGTAATCTTCTGCCATAAAATTGTGACAGGACCCTTTTCTGAGAATAAAACTAGAACAAGAGGAGTACAGTATTGCATTGAAAAAGTGTGGTATTGGCTAATTAGACGCTAGGAAGGTCAATCGATAAAGCACTGACATCATCAATAGAATAAAAAATGTAAATTCAGAACGAAATGACTAGCTAATTAATCTTTATCCTATGATTAAGCTTTATATATTGAATAATATAATGTAAAGCGGGAATAAACTTCACTGAAAACGTTACCACGACTTATATCAGAGATTCTTAGCCAGGGGTGCCTGCACCCCCAGGGAGTGCAAGAAATATTCCTAGGGGGTACGAGGGGAACATTGAGTTTGATTAGACCTACCCTTTTATTGGATATGTAAAAATTTCTTTGGCCTCACTTGATTTTGCGAGAAAAAATGGACATCTGCGGACGTGATGACCTTTTTTTGGTCTTCACTTGAATTTGTGAGGAAAATTGGACATCTGCGGACGTGATGATCCTTTTTTTTTTTTTTTGGTCTTCACTTGAATTTGTGAGGAAAATTGGACCAATTCTAAATGGGGGTGCGAGAATTGGTTGGTGATTCAAAAAGGGTGCCAGCAAGTGAAAAAGTTAAGAACCACTGCCTTATATGCATAGCTGTTAAGCATCGAAAAAGTCTGTACCAGTATCATAAAATAGAAGTTGAAAACACACTTACAATCTGTAATAAATTTATATAGGATAAGTGATAGCTTTATATAGATATTAGAAATAAATGAGATAGCTAGCCTAGACCTAGGGGCTAAGTCAGTTTCAGCATTTATTAGTATTTTTGTGATTTTATTGCATCCAATGTTTGCCGTGAAGTTTTTCAATAATCATTAATTCATGGTAGATCCTGAAGAGGGCGCTATGGAATCGCCGAAAACGTTTGATTAGTTATGTTTAACATACCTGTACCTTAAAAATGTTAAACCCAGTGGTGTTCTTAGCACTAAGTGCTTTGTGGTTTGTAAAAAGCACCCCCCTACCGAAATTGTAAATTTATACAGGATATATGTTTATTTCACTCCCGACTTTTATGCTTTTTACAGTTTGCACAAAAAACAATGTGGTTTTTATTATAATTATGTTATTATCAGTCGTATATTTATCCTCCCAAGCACAAAAGTGACGGATGCGCTATACGAGCTCGCTTACAACTTACCAGCCACCTGTCTATCACTCCAAGATGGGAAATCCAGCTAAGTGCACTTCCCATGACGGCACAAGAAAACTTGCCGGCTTTTTCTCCATACTATCCCTTTAAAGCAGGGAAGATGTGAATACCAATTTTTAAGTCATTGATCTGACCCAACTAAGATTGAACCCGAGACTACAGCTCCAGAAGCGGACGCTCTATCCACTCGGCCATCTGAGCTGTTAAAAGGTTATTTCTATCATTCAGTTTTCCATACAATATTCTAAAAACAAACATTTACCATTTGCCGACGCCCTTAATCCGTCTAGTTGATATGGAATTACCCCTTTTTTTAATGATTTCTTGAAGGTTAAAAATTTTTTGAAGTTCATTTTTTCACAGTTTTGCATTATATCCACCTTCAATACTCTCTTTGCCTCTTCCAAAAGCTAAAAACGCGAACATAATTTATAAATAAAATCCACGACTAAAAAATGACGAACTCGCGGCAACATTGAAGAGGCAATCAAACGGAATCATTAACCACTAACTAATAAAATCTGACGTTGGTATATACGGAGTAGTATTTCATTCCAGCCTGTCCATGAGGAGTTGTAACTGGGCAGTGTACTTTTTCAGATTACAGTAAATGCTTCAAAACATTAATGTAACGTTATTGTTTGCTACTCCAATGCTTTCAAACATTTCTTGAGATTTGACTGCTTGATATTAACACTTTGGGAGCACTGGGACGTAAATAGGACTATTTTGCGTAAGTTTCGATTATTACGGTGCTTAAGTGCGTTTTCTAATGTTGGCTTCAGATGTTGTTTATTCAAACAAGAAAAAAAGCAATAAAACTAACCTTAAAAGCATTAAAACATTACTGGCATTTTCAATGTCCTGCTTAAGCGAATCTCGATTTTCCGTGATGGTAGCAACTTAGGATGTGCCGATGATCGACATCGGTAAGCAGTGGCGCACCCAGGGGGTTTTGGGGTTCAACCCCCCTCTGTTGAAACTGAATCCTTGTTTTTTAAGTGACGTGTCCTAACTGTGCAAGTGCAGTACGTGTTGTTATTTCAAAATATGAGACAAAATTTACCCTGCATCATACTGAAGCCAAATCGGCTGGTTGGTGTAGTGGTAAAAGACATTGTTATAAGTACGGGCGGGGGCGAATCCTGGGGGATGTAGGGGATGCATACCCCCACCAGCCATTTCAAATATGTTTTTGATGAACACAATTTTTCCACAATTTTGAACCTTTTCGATAACAATAAGCCTCACGGCCTAAGCACGCATAATCGAAAATGTGCGAACAAAATGCATCATATTTGGTGAAACACTCAGATTTAGGGGCAAAAAGTTTACACAAAATTTGCCTAAAAATTGTTCAAAAAGTACTAAAATGGCCACTACAATATGTAAAATTTCAAAAATTTTCTGGGGAAGCATGCCCCAGGACCCCCCTAGAGCCTTTTTTGATTCTCAAGATGTTTCAAAATAAATCAGTTGGAAAAAATACGCTTGAAAATATATCAAAAGTTGGTGCTCCCTCCCTGACTGCATTCGCCGCAAACATGGAAACATTTTTCAAAGGGCTTTTTACGTCTTTTGGGTCTAACGTCTTCGTATTTAGTTAATATTTAACCTAATTCAAAATTTCATCCCTACCCACCAAAGTTTTCTGGATTCGCTCCTGAGTGCGAGATCGAGTTTTTTTGTTAGAACTATCCCCCTTTAAAATATGCTGCGTGCGCCCCTGTCGGCAAGTATCAATAATTTTTTGGAGAATCGGCGTTGGTGAAATACGGCCAGTACTTACCGATTCTTCAAGCACAACAACCTTACAAATTTTTGCAGATCAGATCGATTTATATATGCATATTTTTGGGGGGAATACCGGTAAGCCCCCAAACCCCCCTAGAATAATCATACCATCAGCAGTCACGAATCAGAAATGTGCCTAATTTTTAGTACGGGTATATAATTTTGCTTGTTGACAATACTATGCTTTGTCTAACTAAAGTTGTTAATTTTTTAAAGTGTTTGCTGCAGTGATGCCGAAGTCTGAGGGGCAAAGCCGACGGTACCGACAGTACTTTCTTATGCAAGTACTAATACCGACCGTACTTTTTAGTATCAAGTGCCGAACTTTGCATACGACCTTGATGCAAAACTCTAAAAACAACATAGAAACATTCACTTTCATCCCAAAATTTTTTCAGCTTTCTAGCTTGCACTAAGTTTAAAACAGAAAATAAATCCTTTGCTTCAGTATATTCCCAATTTTTTTTTCTCTTCAACTTCAAGCTCTTTTAATTTTTCGTAGAGCTTTTGTGTTTCATCTTGATCAAGTTTTAAAACTGCCAGAGCATGAAATTTATCATTCAAACCATTAAACAAACTCATTTTAAATTACCTGGAGAATCTTGAAATTGTTCCAACTATTATGTCATAATAAAAATTGGGATTCAGAATTTTTGAAATAGGCTGCAAGCAATTTTTCACTCTACAGTCAATTTACAAAAGCATTCCTACTAGACATACCGGTATGAAGCAAGGGAATCAAAAACACGCATATTTCTTAAAAACAAGCACATTTTGCAAAACAAATTTCTCTTAAAAATATGCTCTTAAAAATATGCACGAAACAGTAAACCCTGGCCTATCGTTTAAAATATTATTTTCAAACAAACCACAACTATACCGTAATAACACAGGTGGCAACCTGTGCTGGTATAACAGCTCAGAAGACCGAGTAATAAAGTGTTAGTTTCTGTAACTGTAGACTATGAGTTTTGAATCAGAGTCTGGTCCACCCTAACCAAACACTTGATAATTGGTGTTCACAGCTTCCTTGCTTGACGCTCAGAATTAATGGGAAAGTGTGAGCAAGAGAAGCTTAGCTTGACTATGCTAATACATATTTCAAAAGAAGCAAAGACGATGCACAATGGAATGAAGAGATGAACAAAACAAAATCAAGTCATTTAGTTATGAAGGCATGCATAGTACACAGGTACCGTACAGTGAATAAAAAAACTTTTAGAAAAATTTGTCGCAACACCTGGAAAAATGTGTCATTATGAGCAGAGTTGGGCAGTACCGTGGCACAAAAGCATGTGTCATTATGAGCAGAGTTGGGCAGTACCGTGGCACAAAAGCACTGCGGTACTGTAACCAGTGGTGGTTACAGACAGTGAAAATGGGCCCCCCTGCGCAACACAATGCAACATGTTTTTGCAACTAGGACCACCAGACCATACGAAGTCTGAATTACGGCAGTGGTTATTTGTACGGGCCCATACAAATTAACCCTTGGTTTCTTTTTCGCTCTTCCCGGTTCCACAAAGCGTGACGAAGTAATAAAATAAACCAAAAAAACAAATGTTACGGATCCGCAAAAATAGCCACTTCCCTGAATTATGGGATCAACACACTTACTAACAAATTTTAAAACTGGTGGTAAATCCCAAAATGAGGTAAATATGTAAACTACCTACCAAAGAACAGTTTTAAGATATCGAAGATATATTGCTGAAATGCTGGCAACGCCTTAGGGTTTTATAAGAGAGAATGACAACATCATGTTTCACAAAACTTTTTAATCTACGCATTACGTCAACTCTATCTACCACTAAGCAAAAACAGTGTCATTATGCCATAGCAGTTGGCTGTACATTGTGTGCAATATAAGTTTCTAGATAAGAAGTAAATAAACCTGAGCAGAAAGAAATTCATAAACTAGCAACACTGAAAGCCACACTGTTACGTAACTGTTGTCTTCAAACCACTGAAAAAAATATGCCACAAAGACTTGCTGCTTGGTGGCACTAAGCACTCAGAAGTTAAAACTACATAGCATGCAAAACAATTCAACTTACATCGGTATACGAAATTCTGTTCACTGATATTTGGGTAGCTAGCAACTTGTAAGCAATCAATCACTAGTCACAACACAGCTATTACTGCACTCAAATTAATTCTCAGCAGGTAGATCTTGAACATTGTAATAGCTTGCAAATTGCATAATATTTTAGCTCACAGCAGTAGTTCAGTAATCAGTACACCAATCTCTGCACCAATGCTACTGTAAGTAGGAAGCACATTATAAGCAGTCAATCACTACTATTAAAGGCAGGTGCTCAATCATTGGTATGCAATTGATTAGAAACATTCTTGCTATTTTGCAGTTCCAAGTCACACCCATTGCACTAAAGACTTAACTTCCATTTTAGTAGGGTACCTGGGTACAGTAGTTTGCAAGTTGCAAACCAAAAACACTTACGGTAGTATTAGAAAACTTAACGTGACTTCATAATAATTATAATATTTGTATAAACAAGTCGATATGCTTCTGTGATGCCACCAAGAATAAAATCTAATGATGATGTTTGGGTAGAAATATTTCTTGTAGATGAAATGACAAAATTGCCAACCTGAGAATCATAAAAAAATTGGAATTTTAACACCAAATTCACTCCAAAAGCACAAAATAAACAAGTTGCTAATTTTCACGTTTTTGGATATGTGAAAATAAGTGACCGCTACTACATCATCATCATCAATCCAGTTTTAATTTGTTTTCTTCCTCATTATCGAAGGTGGCCGAATACACCTCATCCCCTCCGCGATCGCTCTCACTCCTCCCCTTCATCTCCTTCGATCTGCAGCTTCTTCGATCTTCAACCCGACTTTCTTCATACTCTCTTCCACCTGCCTCTTCCATGTCATTTTTGGCCGTCCGCGCTTTCGCTGTCCATTCACTTCCATCATCATTGCCTTCTTTAGTATATTATCATTATCTCTTCTAATCACATGTCCATACCACCTTACTCCATTCGCCTATGCCATTCTATCTAACGTTTTCTTCAAACCCAACATCTCCATCAGCTCCTCCGTATTCTTTCTATCCACTAATTTTACTCCACACATTGACCTCACCATGGCTTTTTCAGTTCTTCTCAAAATTGCCATTTCACTTTCCCTCAAGCACCATGTTTCACTTCCATGCAACATTGCCGATCGTACTCAGCTTCCATAAACCATCCCTTTCATTCTCAAAGAAAACCTTCTTCCACGTAACAACTCTCCGCATTCTCTAAATTTCATCCATCCGATCCTTACTCTTGAGATCACGGCAGTTTCACACCCACCACTAGCATTCAGCCAGTCTCCTAAATAACAAAATCCCTTCACAGTCTCCACTTCATCGCATAATACCTCCACTGGTTGTTCCGTGCGATCTCCAACATCTGTGTGTCTTCTACAAACAAAATCTCTGGCAGAACTGCAGGTCACCTTTTTCATCTTGGTGCACCTTCCATGTATCCACTTCATACACTGTGTGCAATACACAGCGTTAGACCCAACCCTTTTCCCACATACTCCACAAGGATCTATTTTTGCTCGATGTAATTTTGCCTTCCGTTCCGCTCACCATCATCTTAGTCTTTCCAACATTCACTTTCAATGCCTTGCCTTCCAAAGCTCTTTTCCACCTTTGTAACCTCCCCCGTAAATCCTCCAAACTTTCACTCATCAGCACCAGATCATCCGCGTACAAAATTTCATTCAACAATCCTTCTCTTGCATGCTCTGTCACAACATCAACCACAATAGCAAATATTAGTGGTGATAGCACAGACCCTTGATGCACACCAACCCTTACCCCAAATTCATCCGACGTCCCTGATCCAACTCTAACTTTCGTCCTTGAACCCTCATATAAACTCATCACTGCTTGCACCAACACTTCTGCCAATCTTTTCTTTCTTAATGCCCATTCCATCACTTTTCTCGGTACTCTATCGAATGCCTTTTCCAAATCCACAAAACACATGTACAACTTTTTCTCTCTTCCACGAAATTCCTCTTGCATTCTCCTTAGAATAAACAACCCATGAGTCTTGCTCTTCCCTGGCATAAAGCCAAATTGCATTTCATCTTTCATTACCAATTCTCTCATTCTGTTCTCCAACACTCTCTCCACTATCTTCATTGCATGCTCCAGCAGTTTTACCCCTCTGTATGCTCCACAGTCCATCACATCCCTCTTTCCTTTAAAGATTGGAACAACAATGCTTGTTTTCCATTCTTCTGGCATACCTTCTCCATCAAGCACTCTCTGACAAAGCTTCTTCATTACTCCAACACTAAACGTTCTGCTTGCTATTATCATATTCATATTTACTTCTGAGGGTCCAGCTGCCTTTCCCAACTTCATCTCATTCATAGCTTCCCTCACCTCCTCATCAGTTACTCCTACAACTGGTCCTTCAGCCATATCTACTCTACCATCTGATCCCATTCATTTTCCACATTCATGATCTTTTCCATGTGTTCTTTCCATAATTTCCCACGATTTTTCTCACTGACTAAAGTCTCCCACCTTTATCCTTCATGCAACCCACCTTTATCCTTCATGAGACCCACCTATATCCTTCATGCAACCTCCACCATCTATGTCCCTTCCCTCCTTTCTCATGAACTTCACAAACTTGAAAACGTCGTTTGGTTTGGTGCATAGCACATTCATTTCTTCTTCAGCCTCTTGCCTCATGGCTTTCGCAAAGATCAGAGAACCAGACAAAATTGCTTGATATCTTTAAGTGCATAGTAAAATTTGAGGTGGCCATGTTGCGAGTAAACTTGGATGGGGGGTCCTGAAAGCACGAAAAATAAGGTGTGGGGCCCCGGGCGACTGCCCAGTTTGCCCATGCACAGGGCCGAAACCAGGTAATGCGGCCTCCCCCCAAATCATCTTTCGGGGCTCCCTAAAATTTTTTTTTTGGATGGTGATACAAAAGAGCGAGCTCCTAAGGGGGGATGCCAAACTAGGGGGGTCTGGGGGCATGCCCACCCAGAAAATTTTTCGTAATTTGACCTTATTTTGGAGGCTTTTTGTGCGTTTTGAGCCTTTAAAATTCCTCAGTTTTAACTAGGTTCAGTAGTCTGTTTAACTGGGTCCCTTCCAAACTGCTAAAATAATGCTGCAAGCAAACCCTACTCTAACATTTTGTTACCTATGCCAAGAAAACAGATTTTTTAGGCTTATTTTTGCACCTTTCACTTTAGAATGAGGGGCCCTTGGCAGGAGCGGATCCAGAGAGTTTTAGTGGGGGGGATGTGATTTTAAATTAGGTTGAATGTTAACTAAATGCAAAGACGTTTAGACCCGAAAACGGGCGTAAATAAGTTCTTTCAAAATGTTTCATGTGAGGAGAGTATTCAGAATTTTTTTCAGGGAGAAGGCACTAAATTTCGTCACTTTTTCAAACGTAATGTTTTCCCGGCAGAGTTATTTTAAGCAACTTAAGTAACAAAAACGACTTTAGGGGATCTCGGGGCATGCTCCCCCGAAAAATTTTTGAAAATTTGAATACTGTAATGGTCATTTTAGCGCTTTTCGAACAATTTTCAGGCAAAGTTTGTTCATATTTTTGGCCCCTAACTTTGAGTGCTTCATCAAATATGATGCATTTTGTAAGCACAGTTTCAATTATGCGTGCTTAAGGCGACTAAGATTTATTGTTATGAACAGGGGTGCAAATCTATGTTGAGCATTGGGGGAGATGATCTAGCAAAATCGACCATTTTTCGATATTGGGGGAGATTATTTAGCAAAACTGACACGTCTGCAGATGTCCAATTTTTTGCCCACAATGAAGTGAAGACCAAAAAAAAAAGGTCATAACGTTCCCAGATGCCCAATTTTTTGCCCAAAATGAAGTGAAGACCAAAACAAGGTCATCACCTTTGCTGATGCCCAGTTTTGGGACATGAAAATATCGAGGGGGATGCTGCCGGATTATTCGGGGTATACATCCCTCCATGGATTTGCACCCATGGTTATGAAGAGGTTCAAAATTATAGAAAAACTTTATTTATCCAAAGCACTGTTGAAAATGGCTGGTGACGGGTTGCATCCCCCACGTACCCCCCTGGATCCGCCCCTGGCCCTTGGTATGCTACTGAACGCTTGTTTGCTATTTTTGCGACTGCTATTTTTCAAAAAATTTGCAGGGCCCCCCCGGTGGCCAAAAGCATAGCCTAAATATGGTAAGGGGGCCCCACATTGCGCGAGTCAATTAAGACAAAAAATATATTAAATCTTAGAATAGGCTTATTTAAGGTACCTTTATCATACGTTGATTAAATAGTAGTACGTACTGACTATTTACGCCCCCCTCCCCCCCCCCGGTTGGGAGGTTCGGGGGGGGGGGGGGGGCGCTAGTTTCGGCACTGCCCATGCATAAGACCACCACTGACTGTAACGCAGTATTTTTTTAGTACCGTTATCGATGCCTAGAATTTTCAATTAATGAATTAAACTTGAATCCAACTCACCAAGATCTAAGACCAAATCAAACGTAATCAGAAAAATTTGATTACAAGTGGGATTCGAACCCACGCTTGCACCGACTAGTAACGTATCACCAGCCCAATGGTTGCGGCGAGTCTTAACCGGAGACACGGCCTTGACCACTCGGCCATCGTAATCTGATGCCAGAGCAGCCGAATTTCTCGTATAAACGTTAAGATTAATTCATCATCCCACTATAGGAAGCTAGCCCATTATTAAGCTATTATGACAGTCACAATCGTCACACAATTGGCCAGGTCTACGGTTAAGACTCGCCGCAACCATTGGGCTGGTGATACGTCACTAGTCGGTGCGGGCGTGGGTTCGAATCCCACTCTGGCCTTAGATCTTGATGAGTTAGCCAATACTAAACCACCCCCCACTGATCTTAAATTGACAATCCGGAGTACTGTACTAGAAAAAGTTTCTTCTGTGAGGGTACTAGGCCTGACAATAAACGAGCATTTATCTTGGAAAGATCACATGAATGTTTTAAAAACTAAACTTAGGTCTGTTTTGGGAGCGGTTTTAAGAGTAAAGCCATACCTCAACAAAGACACAATGCTAACTTTGTACCACAGTCTGTTGATGAGTAATATTAGATTTTGTATAACAAATTGGTGTTTTGGAAACAAGACTATTATAAATCAGCTGCAATGTATTTGTAATAAATTTATAAGAATGATATTTAATTTACCGCGGTTTGAGTCTACTCAGTCTGTAATGGCAAAAAACTCTCTTCTTACTATTGATAAATTATACAGATATGAAATAGCTCTCTTTATGTTCAAATTTCACATGAAACAACTCCCTTCAGCCTTTTCTGATATTTTTTTAATGAAGAAATACTCAATCGGCTCCAGAAACAATAGCAATATAAT
The DNA here is from genome assembly GCA_964006365.1 of Trididemnum miniatum. NCBI lineage: Eukaryota > Metazoa > Chordata > Ascidiacea > Aplousobranchia > Didemnidae > Trididemnum > Trididemnum miniatum. The sequence goes on from OZ023239.1 coordinate 25,052,998, forward strand.
ACCTATGGCGTGCAGAATATCGTTAAGCCAACAGTCCATACGATATGTAGGTCCCAAAATCTGGAACGAAGTACCTCCATCTATTAGAAAATGTAAAGCTTTAAGCTCTTTCAAATCAAAATTATTGGTGTATTTTTTAAACTTGAACTGACATTGAGCGATAATCTTAAGTTTCTCTATACTGGATGCACAAGTGTAATAACGAAAGTGTAATAATGAAAATAATTAATAATCAGTAATTGTATGTACCTTTGACAATTTAGTAGGCCTAAATAAATCTTTCATCAGCAGTTTTATTCAAGCAACATTTACACTCTTTTGCTCAAGTTTTGTACATATACTCTTTAATTTCTTCAGTTTTTCATTTTAGTTTTTATATCGTCATAATGATGTTGTAACAAGGTGCAACGACCATGCAATACTCATATTAAAAACAGTGGGCTATTTTTTGTACATTTAAGCATGTTATAACGTAATCGTTTTGTCGTTGTTTCCTTTTTCTGTACATTATCTTCAACGTAACTTTACATTGTCCGACCAGAAATAAAAAGAAAGAATGAATGAATGAATGAAGTTAGATTCAAGTTCAATTCATTAATTGAAAATTCTATATATTAATTTATAAGCTTGAATCACTCTCTTAGCGTATAGCGTATAATAGCTAGACTGGATAGGCTTCGGTACACAAGCCTTCATTGCTTAACCTTCGTTATCGATACCGTACTTAATAAACGCTGTGAAAACCAATTCCACTAGTTTTGCAGTTTGACTGCTCATCAGGTAGACTAAGGTTTTAAACCCAGGACCTCGTGATTGACAGTTTACTTCCCTAACCACTACACCACCGAGCTTGCAATGTTTTCAAAGCAATCTTACAGCTTTAGCCGGTCCTACTAAACACCGCAAAGGATGACAAAGGACCTCAAATTAATGTACTGCAGACTAAGCACCGCAAAAAACGACAAAGGAGTCCAAATTAATCTACTAAACACCGCAAAGAACGACAAAAGACTTGAAATCACACCATAGCAAAAAATGACAAAGGACTTTAAATTAGGGTTAGGGTGAGGCTCATGGCTAGAGTTAAATTAGGGTTAGGATTATGAAGTCCTTTGTCGTACTTTGCGGTGTTTAGTACTTCAATTTGAAGTCCTTTGTCGTCCTTTGCGGTGTTTAGTAGGACCCCAGTTTTAGCTGTACATACCCGAGTCCCGGCAACTGCAGGCTTTACATTGAGCGGTTGTCCTAGTTGGCATAAGTCGGCAATGGCACACCTGATTTTACTAGTATTAAAATATGTGGAACCGGTGTAAATCTATTATATGAAATACAACTGGGTATTACTGTAGGCCGGAAGACTTACCGGTTAGTCTACGGTACCGTATATACTAAATAATCGGGGCTTGTTTGTTTAAGCCGTGGTTCGAGATTAGGGTGCAGGATTAGGATTAGGCCCTAACCCCTACTAATAACTCACTAGCGCCTCTAGCGGTACGTGTGCTCGTGATATATCTGCCTGTTATAACTGTTACCGGTATAAGATGCGGCTTAATTCAAACAAGCTCCAAATAATCTAATGGTCAAACCGCAAAACTAGTCGTAAAATTAGTTTTTACAGCATTTATTTAGTAAGTCTTCTGGTCTACCATAATATCTACCTAACCATTCTATTTGAGTAAGATACTCTATACCACCTGAAGAGCCAACAAAGGCGAAACACGCTGTAGTGGTTTCTATGTTTTATAGTGATTTTATATAAATAAACAGCTCTAGCTAGCCATAGTTATTGAGCACTCTGCCAGAGGAGATTGAGCCTCATTCAGACTTGTAAACATACTTACAGTACTTTTAAAACTATTGGCTTATACCCGCACCCGTAAGAAGAAGAAAACTCTTCTGTTCTTATCTCAGTGATGAGATGATCATATACCGGTATTGGCTAGCATAGCCTACCGATATAAAAAAAACAACCTTCTGCTCGTATCTCAGGAACTCATTGATTGCTTATATATAAGCAAAGAATGTCTGCTGGCATTACCGATGGGCCAACACTTTTCAGAATCGACAGGAACTCATTGATTGCCTACATATAAGCAAAGAATGTCTGCTGGCATTACCGATGGGCCAACACTTTTCAGAATCGACATGCTTGCTGCTCCAACACTTTTCAGAATCATAAATCGTGCTAGCACAGACAAAGACCAATGAGATACTGGAAATAAAAACTTTATGGCGCCAAGTGGGAAAGTATATTTTTAATAATTTTGTGAGATTCAGCATAGATCGCACTCTTGCGCGAAATGATTGGGCTGTGAGCAATATTCAAAAGCAGTAGGCCAGCACTTCAAAATAATCACAAAATTTAGGCTGTATGTAACTTCCGTGAATTTTTTTAAACAAGAGGTTAACTTCTACGCAAAGCAAGTACTGATTAAAATTATGCACAATATACAACCCACCTTGTTTAAATTTACAGTTCGCTATTATTTTCTTCTTTCTGAGTAAATATTACCTTGCTTCGTTTCCCAAGTTCTTCAATCACAACCTGAAGTAATACGATGAGTAGGGGAAATGTGGGACCTATGAGCCACGGGGACCAATAAGCCACTTGATTTACCACGTAGTTAATGTGGCTTACAGAAAGTTATTAAACCGAAATAAATGATCACCCGGATGCTATGTACTTGACAAAGTGATTACAGGTTCGCTGAAATGGCGACATGGCCTAGCGGTACCGGGCGCAGGTGACAGATCCTACGTGACGGGTTCGATTCGCGGCTGGAGTCGATCGCATTTGACATATATAACGGGTGGCTGCTGACTCGAAGAGCGTAAGCTCACTTCGCAGTCTCCCTCAATTACTGTTGAATTTTCAGTTCAATATAATTTGAGAATAACCTCAGTTAAAAAAAAAAAAAGAAACAAAGCTATAGAAATGGTTACAAAAAAGAGGTTTTTGAAGGGTCTGTCACATGTTTTGAGCATGCTAAACTTTTAATTTCACGCAGTGGAAGTTTAGAGTACGAGGTTGAGGCATTTTTTCTTGATACCACTTTACGTGGTGAAGAAGGTAGAGTAGCACTTGAAAGATTATAAACAGTATGAGAAACTTTTTTAGATTATTGTGAATTTGCTCATCAGGGGACCTTTGAGCCTGTTGCATTGAACACCAATGATCCATGGCTCATAGGTCCACTAAACATTATACAACCGACGACAGATCAGCACAGAACAGGTTTGTTTCAGTAGCAAGTTACCGACAGATCGAATATGAACACAATTAACCAAACTGTAACATAAACATTGTGAGGGAATTGCGACCGGGAAGTTGCGAATGGACCTCTCGGTCATCGAGTCAAGCAACCACCCAGTGCCAGAATGAAATGATAAAGTTAATTTTAATTGATTTTCCAAATATGTAAATGTTTAATTTTCAATGGGTGTGCGAGCACGTATAAATACCGAGTAAGCAGTGCATAACAATCAAAGCGATCTAAAGCAGTGACACTGCAAAATGCAACATACAGTAATGCCGACATAATGAAGTTTTATAATCATAATTTGCAATGAGTAGGTCTTTCGGAGCAGTATTAAGGTGTTTAAATCTAGTGATTTTAATGATTTTAGAATTGGTAGTTAATTAATTAATGATCCTTGGTACTTAATGCCAGAGGCAGCTGGTGTTAAGGAGCTGCATAGCTGCAGCACTCCCAAAGTTTTTGCAAAAAATGAAAACATTAGGTATAAAACGAAAAATTAAAAAATTGCATCAAAAAAATTTTTATGAAAAACTTTTGTTAAATTTTGTATAAAAAAGCTTTTGTTAATTTTTTTTTTATAATTGAAAACTCTACACAATTGAGCTGTAATTAAGTGCACATCTCCAACCAAAAATGAAACAACCGTGAGCAGTCATGCGAATAGGAGTCTGATCTATGCAGATATTGGCTGTGTTTGGAGCTGTAAGCACGCCAGCTCATGGCAGGTTTAAATTATTTAAAAGAGAAAAAATGTAAAGTTATTGTAGTTCCTGTAGTTTTTTGTTGGTAAGGACTGGGCTTTCTTACAGTAATACGTGTAGACCTGTGTACGCTTAGTCTACCATTTTTGTTGATGAGATGATGGTACTGGTAGACAAGACTATGTGATTGAGTAATAGCCGGTGTGTAGATGAAGTTGAATATGTTAGGCTACCATTACCCTGTCCACTTGTCCAAGTTATGAGGGCTTTTGACCCAAATTGACGTGGGCTTGATGTCCTAATCACTTTTTAAAATTAGGCAGTGTCTAGACTAGAGAACCGGATCGGTTTCCATAATCAAAACGCTGCTGCACCGAACTGCTTTGTTTGTTTCTATATCTGTTTATATGATGTTGCTATCACGTGCTGCGTGAAACCAGTTTCCGTTATCAAAACGCTGCTGCACCTGACTGCTTGTTTGTTTCTATTAAAGGTTTGTCGGTGCTTTAAACACTTCCTTTAGGCTGAATTAATAATGACTTACACACTTCCAGGGGCTCCGAGAGCCGCCAATGGGTTCGGGGCAAATTTTTTGGTGGGCCCCCTACCTATTCCAGTCTCTATGCACAATGATTTTATTCAATTCACTTTATTATGACCGCGAAAGACTGTACAGTCATCAAAGTCTACTGTCCAAATTAAAAAAAGACAACATTTTAGTAAATTCAGTGAGTTAGTTGGTTGTCTATTTATCCCCTTTACAGCGAAAAAGCAATTAAGGTGATATAACGAGCTTGCTTGTTTCATCCTCGGGAAAAGTTTGAGGATATTTTTGCGGACCACGATGAATCGCGCAAGGCATTTACAAGGCAGATGGAAATTCAGTGAGGACAGGGCCAACGTCAAAGTCTTATTGCGGATTTGGAGTCTCGCTACCACAGCTGCGTACAGTAGTAGCTCCATTGTCAGTATGAGCTCTTGGATTAGGGTAACTTACACTTGCTTCATCAGCTACAATATTGACACTCAAAGTACGACTTTGCTTACATCATTACTTGCATCATTCGGAATAGATACCAAATTCACATTTGAAATTTCAATACCATTCCCTGGACTAGGTTACTTTGGCTGGTATTAAACACTTTATTAGCAGTTTCTTGATCACGAGTATCTTCACAAGATCTTTTTCTTTCAATTTCTCTCCCAATTATGTATTAAAGCTTTCTAGTCTTTGCTGCCCTTTACACTGTAATCGTTCTCTTATAACCCTTTCTTTTCGCTTTTGTGCATCGCATTTATGTTTTATCATTTCTCAACATGCATTTACAAAAATATACAAATATATACTACTATCAATTGTAAGAATAATTTATTATATTCCAAGACAAAAATTTAAAACCTATTACACCAAATCAATCAATTTGACAGCATTTATTAAAAAAACACAGAGTTCAACCATTTTTTACGCATGCGATCATCGACAAGATTGGTTTTAGTCCGAAGATCGGCAACTCTTTGGAGCAAGGTAGCCGTAAAAGCCGGACTGTTTTAATTGCATTCTCGTGAGAGCCACATAACATTTTTGAGCACCTATTCAAACCAAAAGTGTTTTCATCCGTACACGACAAAACTCTGCCACTCGCGGATAATTAAAATTGTGTTTCTTTGACCTCGTGTCGTGCACTGTCTGGCCTTGCCGATTACTCGAAGCATATGCTTTAAATAACGATATCTTTTCGCTTCAAAATGCTTTAAATTTTAAATGAAACTGTTCTTGTGCTCCCATCAAACTAAAGTTTATACCTGAGCCACAACATCTACTCGATGGTTTAAAAATTCTCTAACGCTGCATACATGAAACCAAAATTTTCCACTGATCTCTCCAGCCTTAAGCTACAGTAGGAATATTATAACTGTTAGCAATCGCATACTCGCAGTTGCGCAACCACAAATCTCAGATAAACACGTTTATGATTCAACATTGTCTTTAATTAAGACTAAGCCGATTGAAACGCAAAAATCCTAATTTTCAGCATATAATGAGCCTTTATGCACAGCATACATCAAAATGATGGAACTTTATTTAAGGGAAATTGGTAATATTTGGATGTATATTAACCGGAAAATTGGTAATATTTGGATGTATATTAAGCTCAAATGCAGGTATGACTTTTAAATTTTTTTTGCTGTATTTCGTGAGATATGAGCTAATGGGGCCCTAAAACAACCTAATTTATCCCGGGGGCCCATGCATGCACTCTATAAAATCGATTATTCGGTAGTTTCTTCGTTGTATTTATTACGTAAGTTATGGACTAATGGGCAACTAGAACGGCATGATAACTTATGTTGGGGGCTCATGCGCTCCATAAAATTGATTATTTACATTTTTGAGCTCAAATGCTGTTTTAATTGATTTTTAAACTTGCTTTGGCTCTGTTTATTTCGTTAGATACGGACTACTGGGCCCCTAGAACAGCGTGGTCACCTAGAACTGCAGGTCACCTTTATCATCTTGGTGGACCTTCCATGTATCCACTTCATACACTGTGTGCAATACACAGCGTTAGACCCAACCCTTTTCCCACATACTCCACAAGGATCTATTTTTGCTCGATGTAATTTTGCCTTCCGTTCCGCTCACCATCATCTTAGTCTTTCCAACATTCACTTTCAATGCCTTGCCTTCCAAAGCTCTTTTCCACCTTTGTAACCTCCCCCGTAAATCCTCCAAACTTTCACTCATCAGCACCAGATCATCCGCGTACAAAATTTCATTCAACAATCCTTCTCTTGCATGCTCTGTCACAACATCAACCACAATAGCAAATATTAGTGGTGATAGCACAGACCCTTGATGCACACCAACCCTTACCCCAAATTCATCCGACGTCCCTGATCCAACTCTAACTTTCGTCCTTGAACCCTCATATAAACTCATCACTGCTTGCACCAACACTTCTGCCAATCTTTTCTTTCTTAATGCCCATTCCATCACTTTTCTCGGTACTCTATCGAATGCCTTTTCCAAATCCACAAAACACATGTACAACTTTTTCTCTCTTCCACGAAATTCCTCTTGCATTCTCCTTAGAATAAACAACCCATGAGTCTTGCTCTTCCCTGGCATAAAGCCAAATTGCATTTCATCTTTCATTACCAATTCTCTTATTCTGTTCTCCAACACTCTCTCCACTATCTTCATTGCATCCTCCAGCAGTTTTACCCCTCTGTATGCTCCACAGTCCATCACATCCCTCTTTCCTTTAAAGATTGGAACAACAATGCTTGTTTTCCATTCTTCTGGCATACCTTCTCCATCAAGCACTCTCTGACAAAGCTTCTTCATTACTCCAACACTAAACGTTCTGCTTGCTATTATCATATTCATATTTACTTCTGAGGGTCCAGCTGCCTTTCCCAACTTCATCTCATTCATAGCTTCCCTCACCTCCTCATCAGTTACTCCTACAACTGGTCCTTCAACCATATCTACTCTACCATCTGATCCCATTCATTTTCCACATTCATGATCTTTTCCATGTGTTCTTTCCATAATTTCCCACGATTTTTCTCACTGACTAAAGTCTCCCACCTTTATGCTTCATGCAACCCACCTTTATCCTTCATGAGACCCACCTTTATCCTTCATGCAACCTCCACCATCTATGTCCCTTCCCTCCTTTCTCATGAACTTCACAAACTTGAAAACGTCGTTTGGTTTGGTGCATAGCACATTCATTTCTTCTTCAGCCTCTTGCCTCATGGCTTTCGCAAAGATCAGAGAACCAGACAAAATTGCTTGATATCTTTAAGTGCATAGTAAAATTTGAGGTGGCCATGTTACGAGTAAACTTGGATGGGGGGTCCTGAAAGCACGAAAAATAAGGTGTGGGGCCCCGGGCGACTGCCCAGTTTGCCCATGCACAGGGCCGAAACCAGGTAATTCAGCCTCCCCCCAAATCATCTTTCGGGGCTCCCTAAAATTTTTTTTTTGGATGGTGATACAAAAGAGCGAGCTCCTAAGGGGGGATGCCAAGCTAGGGGGGTCTGGGGGCATGCCCCCCCAGAAAATTTTTCGTAATTTGACCTTATTTTGGAGGCTTTTTGTGCGTTTTGAGCCTTTAAAATTCCTCAGTTTTAACTAGGTTCAGTAGTCTGTTTAACTGGGTCCCTTCCAAACTGCTAAAATAATGCTGCAAGCAAACCCTACTCTAACATTTTGTTACCTATGCCAAGAAAACAGATTTTTTAGGCTTATTTTTGCACCTTTCACTTTAGAATGAGGGGCCCTTGGCAGGAGCGGATCCAGAGAGTTTTAGTGGGGGGGATGTGATTTTAAATTAGGTTGAATGTTAACTAAATGCAAAGACGTTTAGACCCGAAAACGGGCGTAAATAAGTTCTTTCAAAATGTTTCATGTGAGGAGAGTATTCAGAATTTTTTTCAGGGAGAGGGCACTAAATTTCGTCACTTTTTCAAACGTAATGTTTTCCCGGCAGAGTTATTTTAAGCAACTTAAGTAACAAAAACGACTTTAGGGGATCTCGGGGCATGCTCCCCCGAAAAATTTTTGAAAATTTGAATACTGTAATGGTCATTTTAGCGCTTTTCGAACAATTTTCAGGCAAAGTTTGTTCATATTTTTGGCCCCTAACTTTGAGTGCTTCATCAAATATGATGCATTTTGTAAGCACAGTTTCAATTATGCGTGCTTAAGACGACTAAGATTTATTGTTATGAACAGGGGTGCAAATCTATGTTGAGCATTGGGGGAGATGATCTAGCAAAATCGACCATTTTTCGATATTGGGGGAGATTATTTAGCAAAACTGACACGTCTGCAGATGTCCAATTTTTTGCCCACAATGAAGTGAAGACCAAAAAAAAAAGGTCATAACGTTCCCAGATGCCCAATTTTTTGCCCAAAATGAAGTGAAGACCAAAACAAGGTCATCACCTTTGCTGATGCCCAGTTTTGGGACATGAAAATATCGAGGGGGATGCTGCCGGATTATTCGGGGTATACATCCCTCCATGGATTTGCACCCATGGTTATGAAGAGGTTCAAAATTATAGAAAAACTTTATTTATCCAAAGCACTGTTGAAAATGGCTGGTGACGGGTTGCATCCCCCACGTACCCCCCTGGATCCGCCCCTGGCCCTTGGTATGCTACTGAACGCTTGTTTGCTATTTTTGCGACTGCTATTTTTCAAAAAATTTGCAGGGCCCCCCCGGTGGCCAAAAGCATAGCCTAAATATGGTAAGGGGGCCCCACACTGCGCGAGTCAATTAAGACAAAAAATATATTAAATCTTAGAATAGGCTTATTTAAGGTACCTTTATCATACGTTGATTAAATAGTAGTACGTACTGACTATTTACGCCCCCCTCCCCCCCCCGGTTGGGAGGTTCGGGGGGGGGGGCGCTAGTTTCGGCACTGCCCATGCATAAGACCACCACTGACTGTAACGCAGTATTTTTTTAGTACCGTTATCGATGCCTAGAATTTTCAATTAATGAATTAAACTTGAATCCAACTCACCAAGATCTAAGGCCAAATCAAACGTAATCAGAAAAATTTGATTACAAGTGGGATTCGAACCCACGCTTGCACCGACTAGTAACGTATCACCAGCCCAATGGTTGCGGCGAGTCTTAACCGGAGACACGGCCTTGACCACTCGGCCGTCGTAATCTGATGCCAGAGCAGCCGAATTTCTCGTATAAACGTTAAGATTAATTCATCATCCCACTATAGGAAGCCAGCCCATTATTAAGCTATTATGACAGTCACAATCGTCACACAATTGGCCAGGTCTACGGTTAAGACTCGCCGCAACCATTGGGCTGGTGATACGTCACTAGTCGGTGCGGGCGTGGGTTCGAATCCCACTCTGGCCTTAGATCTTGATGAGTTAAATTCAAGTTCAACTCATTAATTGAAAATTCTATATATTAATTTATAAGCTTGAATCACTCTCTTAGCGTATAATAGCTAGACTGGATAGGCTTTGGTACACAAGCCTTCATTGCTTAACCTTCGTTATCGATACCGTACTTAATAAACGCTGTGAAAACCAATTCCACTAGTTTTGCAGTTTGACTGCTCATCAGGTAGACTAAGGTTTTAAACCCAGGACCTCGTGATTGACAGTTTACTTCCCTAACCACTACACCACCGAGCTTGCAGCGTTTTCAAAGCAATCTTACAGCTTTAGCCGGTCCTACTAAACACCGCAAAGGATGACAAAGGACCTCAAATTAATGTACTGCAGACTAAGCACCGCAAAAAACGACAAAGGAGTCCAAATTAATCTACTAAACACCGCAAAGAACGACAAAAGACTTGAAATCACACCATAGCAAAAAATGACAAAGGACTTTAAATTAGGGTTAGGGTGAGGCTCATGGCTAGAGTTAAATTAGGGTTAGGATTATGAAGTCCTTTGTCGTACTTTGCGGTGTTTAGTACTTCAATTTGAAGTCCTTTGTCGTCCTTTGCGGTGTTTAGTAGGACCCCAGTTTTAGCTGTACATACCCGAGTCCCGGCAACTGCAGGCTTTACATTGAGCGGTTGTCCTAGTTGGCATAAGTCGGCAATGGCACACCTGATTTTACTAGTATTAAAATATGTGGAACCGGTGTAAATCTATTATATGAAATACAACTGGATATTACTGTAGGCCGGAAGACTTACCGGTTAGTCTACGGTACCGTATATACTAAATAATCGGGGCTTGTTTGTTTAAGCCGTGGTTCGAGATTAGGGTGCAGGATTAGGATTAGGCCCTAACCCCTACTAATAACTCACTAGCGCCTCTAGCGGTACGTGTGCTCGTGATATATCTGCCTGTTATAACTGTTACCGGTATAAGATGCGGCTTAATTCAAACAAGCTCCAAATAATCTAATGGTCAAACCGCAAAACTAGTCGTAAAATTAGTTTTTACAGCATTTATTTAGTAAGTCTTCTGGTCTACCATAATATCTACCTAACCATTCTATTTGAGTAAGATACTCTATACCACCTGAAGAGCCAACAAAGGCGAAACACGCTGTAGTGGTTTCTATGTTTTATAGTGATTTTATATAAATAAACAGCTCTAGCTAGCCATAGTTATTGAGCACTCTGCCAGAGGAGATTGAGCCTCATTCAGACTTGTAAACATACTTACAGTACTTTTAAAACTATTGGCTTATACCCGCACCCGTAAGAAGAAGAAAACTCTTCTGTTCTTATCTCAGTGATGAGATGATCATATACCGGTATTGGCTAGCATAGCCTACCGATATAAAAAAAACAACCTTCTGCTCGTATCTCAGGAACTCATTGATTGCTTATATATAAGCAAAGAATGTCTGCTGGCATTACCGATGGGCCAACACTTTTCAGAATCGACAGGAACTCATTGATTGCCTACATATAAGCAAAGAATGTCTGCTGGCATTACTGATGGGCCAACACTTTTCAGAATCGACATGCTGCTGCTCCAACACTTTTCAGAATCATAAATCGTGCTAGCACAGACAAAGACCAATGAGATACTGGAAATAAAAACTTTATGGCGCCAAGTGGGAAAGTATATTTTTAATAATTTTGTGAGATTCAGCATAGATCGCACTCTTGCGCGAAATGATTGGGCTGTGAGCAATATTCAAAAGCAGTAGGCCAGCACTTCAAAATAATCACAAAATTTAGGCTGTATGTAACTTCCGTGTATTTTTTTTAACAAGAGGTTAACTTCTACGCAAAGCAAGTACTGATTAAAATTATGCACAATATACAACCCACCTTGTTTAAATTTACAGTTCGCTATTATTTTCTTCTTTCTGAGTAAATATTACCTTGCTTCGTTTCCCAAGTTCTTCAATCACAACCTGAAGTAATACGATGAGTAGGGGAAATGTGGGACCTATGAGCCACGGGGACCAATAAGCCACTTGATTTACCACGTAGTTAATGTGGCTTACAGAAAGTTATTAAACCGAAATAAATGATCACCCGGATGCTATGTACTTGACAAAGTGATTACAGGTTCGCTGAAATGGCGACATGGCCTAGCGGTACCGGGCGCAGGTGACAGATCCTACGTGACGGGTTCGATTCGCGGCTGGAGTCGATCGCATTTGACATATATAACGGGTGGCTGCTGACTCGAAGAGCGTAAGCTCACTTCGCAGTCTCCCTCAATTACTGTTGAATTTTCAGTTCAATATAATTTGAGAATAACCTCAGTTAAAAAAAAAAAAAAGAAACAAAGCTATAGAAATGGTTACAAAAAAGAGGTTTTTGAAGGGTCTGTCACATGTTTTGAGCATGCTGAACTTTTAATTTCACGCAGTGGAAGTTTAGAGTACGAGGTTGAGGCATTTTTTCTTGATACCACTTTACGTGGTAAAGAAGGTAGAGTAGCACTTGAAAGATTATAAACAGTATGAGAAACTTTTTTAGATTATTGTGAATTTGCTCATCAGGGGACCTTTGAGCCTGTTGCATTGAACACCAATGATCTATGGCTCATAGGTCCACTAAACATTATACAACCGACGACAGATCAGCACAGAACAGGTTTGTTTCAGTAGCAAGTTACCGACAGATCGAATCTGAACACAATTAACCAAACTGTAACATAAACATTGTGAGGGAATTGCGACCGGGAAGTTGCGAATGGACCTCTCGGTCATCGAGTCAAGCAACCACCCAGTGCCAGAATGAAATGATAAAGTTAATTTTAATTGATTTTCCAAATATGTAAATGTTTAATTTTCAATGGGTGTGCGAGCACGTATAAATACCGAGTAAGCAGTGCATAACAATCAAAGCGATCTAAAGCAGTGACACTGCAAAATGCAACATACAGTAATGCCGACATAATGAAGTTTTATAATCATAATTTGCAATGAGTAGGTCTTTCGGAGCAGTATTAAGGTGTTTAAATCTAGTGATTTTAATGATTTTAGAATTGGTAGTTAATTAATTAATGATCCTTGGTACTTAATGCCAGAGGCAGCTGGTGTTAAGGAGCTGCATAGCTGCAGCACTCCCAAAGTTTTTGCAAAAAATGAAAACATTAGGTATAAAACGAAAAATTAAAAAATTGCATCAAAAAAATTTTTATGAAAAACTTTTGTTAATTTTTTTTTTATAATTGAAAACTCTACACAATCGAGCTGTAATTAAGTGCACATCTCCAACCAAAAATGAAACAACCGTGAGCAGTCATGCGAATAGGAGTCTGATCTATGCAGATATTGGCTGTGTTTGGAGCTGTAAGCACGCCAGCTCATGGCAGGCTTAAATTATTTAAAAGAGAAAAAATGTAAAGTTATTGTAGTTCCTGTAGTTTTTTGTTGGTAAGGACTGGGCTTTCTTACAGTAATACGTGTAGACCTGTGTACGCTTAGTCTACCATTTTTGTTGATGAGGTGATGGTACTGGTAGTGGTAGACAAGACTATGTGATTGAGTAATAGCCGGTGTGTAGATGAAGTTGAATATGTTAGGCTACCATTACCCTGTCCACTTGTCCAAGTTATGAGGGCTTTTGACCCAAATTGACGTGGGCTTGATGTCCTAATCACTTTTTAAAATTAGGCAGTGTCTAGACTAGAGAACCGGATCGGTTTCCATAATCAAAACGCTGCTGCACCGAACTGCTTTGTTTGTTTCTATATCTGTTTATATGATGTTGCTATCACGTGCTGCGTGAAACCAGTTTCCGTTATCAAAACGCTGCTGCACCTGACTGCTTGTTTGTTTCTATTAAAGGTTTGTCGGTGCTTTAAACACTTCCTTTAGGCTGAATTAATAATGACTTACACACTTCCAGGGGCTCCGAGAGCCGCCAATGGGTTCGGGGCAAATTTTTTGGTGGGCCCCCTACCTATTCCAGTCTCTATGCACAATGATTTTATTCAATTCACTTTATTATGACCGCGAAAGACTGTACAGTCATCAAAGTCTACTGTCCAAACTAAAAAAAGACAACATTTTAGTAAATTCAGTGAGTTAGTTGGTTGTCTATTTATCCCCTTTACAGCGAAAAAGCAATTAAGGTGATATAACGAGCTTGCTTGTTTCATCCTCGGGAAAAGTTTGAGGATATTTTTGCGGACCACGATGAATCGCGCAAGGCATTTACAAGGCAGATGGAAATTCAGTGAGGACAGGGCCAACGTCAAAGTCTTATTGCGGATTTGGAGTCTCGCTACCACAGCTGCGTACAGTAGTAGCTCCATCGCCAGTATGAGCTCTTGGATTAGGGTAACTTACACTTGCTTCATCAGCTACAATATTGACACTCAAAGTACGACTTTGCTTACATCATTACTTGCATCATTCGGAATAGATACCAAATTCACATTTGAAATTTCAATACCATTCCCTGGACTAGGTTACTTTGGCTGGTATTAAACACTTTATTAGCAGTTTCTTGATCACGAGTATCTTCACAAGATCTTTTTCTTTCAATTTCTCTCCCAATTATGTATTAAAGCTTTCTAGTCTTTGCTGCCCTTTACACTGTAATCGTTCTCTTATAACCCTTTCTTTTCGCTTTTGTGCATCGCATTTATGTTTTATCATTTCTCAACATGCATTTACAAAAATATACAAATATATACTACTATCAATTGTAAGAATAATTTATTATATTCCAAGACAAAAATTTAAAACCTATTACACCAAATCAATCAATTTGACAGCATTTATTAAAAAAACACAGAGTTCAACCATTTTTTACGCATGCGATCATCGACAAGATTGGTTTTAGTCCGAAGATCGGCAACTCTTTGGAGCAAGGTAGCCGTAAAAGCCGGACTGTTTTAATTGCATTCTCGTGAGAGCCACATAACATTTTTGAGCACCTATTCAAACCAAAAGTGTTTTCATCCGTACACGACAAAACTCTGCCACTCGCGGATAATTAAAATTGTGTTTCTTTGACCTCGTGTCGTGCACTGTCTGGCCTTGCCGATTACTCGAAGCATATGCTTTAAATAACGATATCTTTTCGCTTCAAAATGCTTTAAATTTTAAATGAAACTGTTCTTGTGCTCCCATCAAACTAAAGTTTATACCTGAGCCACAACATCTACTCGATGGTTTAAAAATTCTCTAACGCTGCATACATGAAACCAAAATTTTCCACTGATCTCTCCAGCCTTAAGCTACAGTAGGAATATTATAACTGTTAGCAATCGCATACTCGCAGTTGCGCAACCACAAATCTCAGATAAACACGTTTATGATTCAACATTGTCTTTAATTAAGACTAAGCCGATTGAAACGCAAAAATCCTAATTTTCAGCATATAATGAGCCTTTATGCACAGCATACATCAAAATGATGGAACTTTATTTAAGGGAAATTGGTAATATTTGGATGTATATTAACCGGAAAATTGGTAATATTTGGATGTATATTAAGCTCAAATGCAGGTATGATTTTAAAATTTTTTTTGCTGTATTTCGTGAGATATGAGCTAATGGGGCCCTAAAACAACCTAATTTATCCCGGGGGCCCATGCATGCACTCTATAAAATCGATTATTCGGTAGTTTCTTCGTTGTATTTATTACGTAAGTTATGGACTAATGGGCAACTAGAACGGCATGATAACTTATGTTGGGGGCTCATGCGCTCCATAAAATTGATTATTTACATTTTTGAGCTCAAATGCTGTTTTAATTGATTTTTAAACTTGCTTTGGCTCTGTTTATTTCGTTAGATACGGACTACTGGGCCCCTAGAACAGCGTGGGCCCCGGGGTCATTTGCCCCCCCTCTCATGGGCTCTGTACACTTCCTTCAGATTACATTACGTTTATAAGCGTAAGAAGCTATAGGGCATGTTTGGCTTAGTTTCAATGTCATTAACATTTGCAGCACCTCCAATCATTTTGGTCACGAGCCGCTAATGCTTAATGCATCTTTGTCATCTGTTGGTCGAGTATCGCGGAACTACATAAATCTAAATCATCTGTGGATTGTCTGGTTGTTCGTTGAACTACCTCGTTAATTTTGCTGAAATAATTGAAGAAAGGTTTGGGAGCTTGTTTGTGAATGCAGGAAAAGACAAATTTGGCAGTTTTATATCTGTATAAATCGTCAAATTTTAAAACTTTGAGTTTTTTGTATAGAGGCGTAGTATTATCTCGGTAGTTACATTTGGAGATGATTCTTATTGCTTTATTTTGCAATGTTTTTAGTTTTTTAAGATAAGAGGGTTAGGTAGCCCTTCAAATAATTATTCTATACGTTAGGATCGGGTGGATAAAAGCATCGTACAATTGAAGCAAGGTTTTTTCAGGAAATATATGTTTTAGCTTGCACATGATGCCTATCGACCGAGCGACTTTGCTTTCTAATAATTTGATATGTTCCTTAAAAATTAGTTCATCATCTACATACATTCCTACATATTTCTCACTGCTAACTGTTTTAATTGGGAAGTGGTTGCTTATCATGTGTCCTGATTGCAAGCTTTATTCCTTTTTAACTTAGGTGGAACTATGAGTATGCAGGTTTTGGAAAGGTTTATGGTTAGATCGTTGACAGAACACCAGACTTAAAGCCTTTCCAGTTCAGCGTTTATCTTTTTATGTAATACCGTAGGAGTATCGGCAGAAGTAATTAGGCAGGTATCGTCAGCAAATAATCGTGGTTTACTTTGTAAAGCATTAGTTAGATCGTTAATATAAATGAGAAAAAATAAGGGGCCTAAGGAAGAGCTTTGGAGGACCCCGATTGTTATATTTTTAAAATTGGATCGAATTAGATTGAAATCAACGTATTGCATTCGCTTTTCGAAATAAGAATAAATCAATTTGTAAGCCACTCCACGAATGCCATAATTGTTTAACTTCGCTAATAGTGTTCTATGTGAGACTGTATCGAATGCTTTTTTAAAATCAATTAGCACTAAACCCTTATAATGGTTACTACTGATGTGATCATATGCGGTGGAGACTAATATACATCCAGCATGGCATGCACGGTAGAAACTTTGCGTTAAAAGCCGAATTGGTTTTTATAGATTACACCGTGCTTATTGAAGAATTCTATTAAACGTATATACTTAAGTTTTTCTATTATTTTGAAAAAGTAGGTCAAAATGGATATGGGTCGATAATTATTGGTTTCATCACGCGCACCATTTTTACATATGGGGGTAATTCTGGGAAATTTACAACAGATGCAATAAGATGCAGAGTAATTTTGATGCAGATCAGCATTGCAATAACTGAATAAGCAGACAGATTTATCCTGGTTCATAGGTCCCAACAAAAAATTGTTGAGGACCTTTGACCCACGTCCATAAAAAGTGTATTATCTCTCATCTCGTTTTTATGAATGCGCTCAAACTTGGCGTAAAGATAATTTACGTCAAATGGTACTTGATGGTTAACTTTTAGGAAGCTGACTGAACGTCTTCGTGTTTGGCAGCTCTTTAAAAACATACGGCTCATAGGTCCCACTCTCCTACCCAACTATAGCTACCGTGCCGGGTCCCACCCTACTGTATAGCTACCGTGCCGGGCCGGCAGCAGAGCAGTCGACTTAGAGGGGCCAAGCGTTTATCAGGTTGATGGTTGATGATTCTCATGTGATATGGTTGTAATAGGCCTAATGCGCGTTACCGGTAGCCAAATCTTATGGTCGTTTAATAAAAAACACTGAAACCATACCAGAGGTGGGTATCAGTCAGGCCCGCAGCTAGAAGCAAATGCTTATGGGTGCAAAAAATCAGGGCGTCGAACCCAACCGGAACGTAAACCGAAAACCCGTATTAACCGCTTTCTTTCATTGAACCCGAACCGAACCGTAAACTTTATGACTTGATAGACGTGAACCTAAACCTGAACCTGAATCCAAGGTCATCAAAAATCTTGAACCTTAAAAGGATGTGAACCGCTAAAATAATTTTTGTCTAACCTAAACACAGAGTGGAGCGCCTGTTTTGGACTGCATTATTAATTTTGGACTAAAAAAGCATTCGATACGTTAAATCGTGTGTGTTCTTAAGAAGATTTTTTTTAAAAATGATTGTTATGGTGGCTATAACAGCGGTTAAGGACATCTGAGGTTATTTTTGCCGCTAAGGACATTGCTTATGAGCTACAGTAGCTTCTTAAAAAGTACAGTTAGCCTCAATACAATAAGTACGGTATTTTCGACAAAAAATGCGCCTGCAGCTGTGCACCAGAACGTAAGTCGAATTAACGGTTTCAAATTCTTGAAATCAAACCGAATTTGAACCCTTAAATTTTTGCTTCTGCGAACCTGAACCGAACCTGAACTCGATAATTCGAAGTATTTTTAATTTTAAACGGAACTGAACCTGCTAAGTCAAACGACGAAAAACTCGAACCGGAGCTAAACCGCTAAAAATAAATTTTGCGGAACCTAAACCAAACCCGGAGCGATATTTCAAGCGGTTCGATGCCCTGCAAAAAATATTTTAGTGGGGCCAAATTACTTGTACCGGTATCATGTACTAGTAACCAATTTTTTGTAGGGGGGCAAAATTTTTTCCAGGGGGATCGGATCTCCCCAATGCACCTCCCCTGGCTGCGGCCCTGGTATCAGTACAGCCTAACAAATTACTTTTTCATTACTGATACCGGCAATGCATTTATTTTTGCGAGCCGGTAGCGACTTCGAATTACCGGTATGCTTGTATGCTATAGCCTACTTTTGGTTTTACTAAATCGTCACTTTTGTCGGTAGGCCTACCGCCTATGCTTTTAGTTTGTATGGCCTCTGTTTTTTCAAAGTCAGGTAACCAATGACCAAATGACTTAAAAATTGGTATCCACAGCTTCCCTGCTTGACGTTCAGCATTAAAAGGACAGTGTAGAGAGGGCCGGCAAGTTTGTTTGTTGAGCCGTTGCTAAAGGCACTCAGCGGGATTTCCCATCTAGGAATGGTATAGATGCTGCACATGTTAGGAAGCATCTGACTGGAAAACCTAACAGTTGTTCGATGCTTCCTAGCCTTCGCACAATCTTTTAAAAAAAATTTTTTTTCTTTTTTTTATTGAATGTTGTGCTCTATTTTTGCTGTCATCTGTGAAGGCAAATCAAGAAAATAAAGAAATACTACTATAGGGTAGGCTGCACAACAAGTAGCTGGTAACTCCTTAGCGAGCTCGCATAGCGCCTCTGTAGCTTTTTTGCAAAGGAGAATAAACACATAACTGAAATAGTTTTTTTCGCTTTCAGGTTTTAAATTTAGAATGGGTAGAAATATATCTTTTTTAGGGGGCCATTTTTTAAAAGTCATTGGTAGATAATTTCACCAACATAAGAACTTTTTTGTTTTAGGTTGCTTATTTACACCTTAACGAGATTAAGGTGGTAATTAAAACCCAAAATTGAAAATGCCATAGTTGGGATGTTATTTCCACCCTATATTTGTAAATGTGTTACGTTAGGGTGGATAATTCAACCATTTTAAGAACTTTTATGAGTAAGATTAAATGGCTACACCTTTTTCTCACTACAGGTAGCAATTTAAACCCTAATCTAAAAAGTTGTAAAACTTCCACCCTTTTACACCCTTTGGAGATATTTCCATCCTTTTAGGATATTTCCACCCCTGATAAAAGGTGGAAATGAAGTTAATTTTTACAGTGTTGAACCGGAGTATCCGTAACCTCTGTGTAGCACTTCTTTCTCCTCAGACCTAACGGCTTGTACGACGTAAATCTTATAATTGTCACATTGTTGCTGGGCTTCAACTCACAGTGGAACTGATTTTCAAGTAGGGATGCACCGGAAGTAGTATTTGAAGTTCCGAGCGGAAACGAAATTACTGGAATTAAAAAAATTCCAGCCGGAACCGTAATTTTGCTTTGACTAATGTTATAAGGGTTTTGTGCTTTCATCAGTACGATTAATGTAACAAAGTTAATATTTTGATGGCAAAAAATATTTTGCCATCAGGTTTGACATCAAATATTCTGACGTGATGCATGTTACAAGAAGCCTACTGTTCAACTTATAAATAAATTCTGCACATTGCGCAGTAATATTGTTGTTATGGTATGCTACTATTTCGGGAAGAGAATAAATAAGTTTAGAATAGCTTAGAAAAAAGTGAGTAGTGCTACAAACAAGCTTATTGAGGTCTGACAGTTTAGCCTGAATTTTGCCAGTTCTGGCCGGAACTGGAATTAATTTCCAAATTCCGCCCGGAACGGAATTTCGATCATCTCTGATTTAAAGCGTTTCGACATCTTGATTTTTAGGTCATCAGATTCTGATTTAGGCTAAAGGTTGTAGAAGAGATCATGTCCAGAACTAAATTAGTTGCACTAACCGTAGGAGTAGCGGTAGTTGGAATAGGAATTGGAGTAATTATCGGTTACTTTTCGCATCCATCAAGTTCAACAACTTCATCAACGGACTCCTATTTCCGGGATTGGGATCCGGCCTGGGGGTCAAGGTTTGTTTCCGCAGTCCAGGCCAGCAAAATCCGCAATAATTTAAAGTAAGTGGATTAACAATTTGATGGTGTAAAAAAATTTGGCTGTATGTGCTAATCCTAGTCTATAACTGATATGCAGCCTATTTCGTGATTAAACCTCAAAATGCTGCGAAGTATTCCAGTGCGCGAAGCAGAAACTTTTTACTGGGGGGATGTTTTTGTCTACAATTTTGCCTGAATCCAAATAACAAGACAATGGTGCAAAAATGGTATTTATTTGTTCATGGGGCAGCGTCATTGGTCAATGAACAAATTAAGACTGTGGCGGAGAGCGTACTGCGTGTTTGCATACCACCAGCATGATGAACAAAAATTATCCCTTTGGGAGAATTTCGAAAACTTCATTAGCTTTGTTTTAGGTAGCTTTTGTGATGAAGCTGAGCGATGCTTCTTCAGTCATTCGTGCTCATATTTTCCAAGGTCGATCCGAGAAAGGGAAGGCTATTCACGTTGATACACAAAATAATATTGCAAATGCTCGTGCAAATGCAGTTTCGCTCTTTAGTGTAAACGTCATTTGATGCGCTGAATCCGCGTTCGCACTCACCTGTTGATGCTGGTACAATGCTGATGATTTCCAAAAACTCGATATACTGTATATTCAACTGTGGTTGCCCCAGTTTTCGCACTTCGAAAGGCCATTGCGGTGTCCAACGGATGTAGACTAAAAAAATTGGCACAGTCGTTTATCTCCTTGTCTCCACAGACAATCTTCAATCCGAACTCACAGGTTGCACGTATGAAAAACATTTAATTTTTTACAATGTTTATCACTGGTGGAGACGTTTTGGCATCTCCCTAGCAATTTTTTTTACTTTGCTGGGGGGACGACTGTTTTTTTTGGGCTGGAAAAGAACATGTTTCCCCTCCCCCTTCTACTTTATATCCTGCTGTATTCGAATGCAAGCATATTTTCTATGATGATAAAGCAAGACCCGGAGCGAGCAAACAATAATGATAGAGGGGCCGAAGCACCGTGGGGTCTTTTGAAAGCTAAGCCCCCTAAATATCATTTTATCCTCTCTAAAACTATTCTGTGTCAATAAGATGTTTAACAATACAAAGTAACCCAACAAGAGTTTTTCGAGACAGCCGTTTAAATTGTTCTAGTATTGCTTTTAAAGACTTTTTGGAATAACAAAAAATTTCAGTTAATTTTTCGGCCCCTAAAAAATGTATTTAGTCTTTAAGGACTGGTTCCGGCCCGGATTGAGAGGTGTTTAATTTCCAAATTTTTTGCTAGCATTACAATCGAAATAGTTTTCATTTAAAACAAAAACATTCAGAAGCATATCCACAGGGAGATGTGGAGAGTGCATCCCCTCCACCAGCCATTTTCAACAATGTTTCTGATGAATACAATTCTTCCGAAATTTTAAACCTCTTCAACAGAACTTTAACCCTTAGACCTTAAGCATACATTAATCGAAATAGTGCGAACAAAATGCATCATATTTGGTGAAGAAGTAATTAACGATTGTGCAAAAAGCACTAAAATGGCCATTAGGCTACTGTATAAAAATTTTCAAAAATTTTCCGAGGGAGCAAGCCCCCGGACCCCCCTAGAGGCATTTTTGTTCCTCAATTGCTTCAAATTAACTCTGCCGGAAAAAATACTCTTAAAAAAATGTCAAAATTTGGTGCCTCCCCGCAAAATAATTTCTGAATACTGCTGACATGGACACATTTTAAAAAAAGCGTTTATTCACGCTCTTTTGCTCGTGCTAGGTCTTTGTGTTTAGTTAACATTCAGCCTAATTCAAAAGGGCATCCCCCCTCCAAAGCTATCTGATTATTACGTATGACTCCTTATTGACCAAGAGTCAGATTCGAAGTAAATTTGCTACGCCAATGGCAGTTAACGGAATGCTGGAATTTTGCAGATTACAATCAACAATAAATAATGCAAAAAGTTGCGAGGAACAATTTTAATGTTGCGACTACCGGTGCATGGAAAGTTTCTTCGAAATCCTAGACCTAGTATATACCATGCATGACAACACTTGCTATTTTAGTCGCCCAAGCATGCGGCGACTTGCTGTCATTTCCGTGCCGCACCTTACTGCGTTGCGTAACGTAGTGTGGATAAACATTTTTAGTTTGTTTATTTCGTTGTATGACAATGCAAGATTTTTAGGTATTTTGCCGAAAAACCTCACATGGCAACTTCGCCCAGAGATGTGGAATTGGCAAATTACATCAAAGAAATGTGGAGTGAACAAATTGATGAGGCTTATCTCACTCCGTACGAAGTGATGCATGGATTCGTGTCCGAGGATCCAGAAAAACCCAACCGTGTAACAGTTGTGGAACCGGTCTCAGGCGAAGTTCATTTTGAATTGAGAAAGAGTGAAATCGTGTACCCAGATGTCATGGCCAATCCAGAGACAATTGTTCCATATTACAGCGCATACGGTCCGCCTGGTGATGTGCAGGTAAAGACGAGTATCGTTTCTTTAAACCACCTGAGTACATGATTGATAAAATTCTTGCAATTTGACAGCAAGGCGCAGTGGTTCGGAACGTCGTTTTTACGACGACCATGACGAAGGTTGATGGTTCAACAGCCACGCAAGCTTTGTTGCTGCGTCCTTGGATAAGAAACTTCACGATAATTTTCCCTGCTTGGTGAAATCTAACTAGCAGAAAATAGAAGAAGAAGTCAGAAGCAAAACTCAACTGTGACTTTAATAAACAAAGACAACTCCTGAGCGTGTCTGGATTCGTCCTTAGTATAGCGCCTCCGTCGCTTTCTCGTGACAAGAGGATAAATACGAAGAATTTCAAAATAGATTTAAAAAGCGCCGAAAACGTCTTTTAAATTTAGGTAGTCTTGAAAAAGACTGTTTTTAAACCAAACATTTTCCAAAGCAGAAACATTCTGCCTTTAGCCTATAAGAATGCTGTGCCCATCACCCATCAAAGTATGGTCGTATACCAATACGTGTGCCGCTGTGATTGCCGGTACGTGGATCGCACACCTTTACGACTGCAAGATAAAATCAATCAACACATTCCAAAATCAATTCGAAATGAAGAAAGTCTAAACAAAGTTCTTCCCAAACGTAACTGCAAAATTACTGCTCCACTGAATCAACACGACTGTTATTCAGCTATTGGTCTACACTTAGTTGAAAATCTTGATTGTAATATTGACCAGTTTTCTATTTTAGCCAAAGCTAGAACACTTTTCCGCTCGGGGACGCTGGAAGCGACTTTCATCAAAACACTGAAACCTATTCTGCGCCGTCAAAAGGAATTTGTCTACTCGCGGCAAATTCTCCGATAGTTGGATTCTAAAATTCATCCATATTCGACCGATCACAAGCGTGCCTCAACAATTAATCATAACTCTTCACTATTAACCAATCACAGCCCTTTTCCTTTTTCTCCTTTTTCGTTGCAGATTTTTCGATGAAGCTGGTTATGATATATAGACCATCTCTTTCTTCTCGATTCACTCCCGCGTTGAACCCTGAAGAGAGCGAGACGAAAGTGTTTGGTTCAAAATCAGTATTTTTCAAGACTACCTAAATTTAAAAGATGTTTTCGGCGCTTTTTAAATCTATTTTGAAATTCTGTACCACCAAAAAACGAAGAAATGATGAACATTATCTATTTTATCAACTTTTATCTTCCGATCACAAAAATAGGCGAAATGCTCATGCAGCGCACAGGTCGCATTAGTACGTTAACTGCCATGGCAAAATTTGCAAGTCTGATAGCAAATGTCAAGCTCGTAATTTCACAGATGATCATGTTTAGAACCGTAAGGGGTTTTCGCACATCTTACGATTGAGTTTTCACAGCGAAACAAAACAATTGAGATGAATTTGCTTGTTGGCGTGCCTGCACAATTTCTAATTTAATGTACCAGAAACGAGATATAGCTCGTATTTGCTTTTTGACTTTTCCCAGCAATTCTTTTTTGATTTTCCTTCACGCTACAGCTTTGATAAATCAGTAATAAAAAACAAACAGTCGCTGTAGAAATTGGAATAAAAACAAACTTATTTTCTTAAAAAATAACGCATGGTAGTCTAAAACAACCGCTGAAATCTTGTGCTTATAGCAAAAATCTGTGTTTTTGGAACTTTGCTGAAAGTTAGCCAGGTCAAAGTGACAAGGAATGACGCCAGAACCAAGGACATCAAAATCAAAGTCAGGTAGACGACCCATCCAGTTCTGAAAAATGACATCGACGTTGATAGTGATCACAATGTCAGTGCAGGAAACTGCAAGATTTTCTGAAGTTTAAAATTCGTAACTCCGCACTCGCATTTTATATTTCCTTAACCCACAACCGCAATTCCCCCAATTCGTTTTTAAGGTTCTAGTTCGCTACCGCAAGTCCGCAATGATAATTTTAAAGATCTTTATACGAAACCGCAAGTCCGCAACCGCAATTTGCAAACTTATTCTTAACTTTCACCACGGCCGATACTTTTTTCAACTACACTACTAGACGAGCTCACAATAAGAGGAAACCGGTGGTAGACTGCTAATTTATCTCTTGTTTAAGGGCAAATTGGTTTATGCCAATTACGGAAGTGATCAGGATTATAGTGATCTGATGGGTCTTGGAGTAGATGTTGGAGGTTGCATGGTGCTGGTGAAGTACGGAGGTGGAGTAGGAAGAGGAGGAAAAGCGGTTAATGGGAAGAAATATAACGTCAGTGGAGTTCTCATCTTCTCTGATCCAAATGACTACGTGGTGGAAGGAGAAACAGGTGATGAACTTGAATTTAAAACTTTTGCTAAAAAATCATTTTGTTGATTAATAACAATATCATTGTGAAATACAAGGAGATGTTTCGAAAAGTAAGAAAGAAAATGAGAAATTTGGCAATTATAGTGGGTGTGGTTAAGGCCAGAAGCACAGCGTTGGCTATATCACGCGCTAATAACAATAAGAGCCCAAAAGGTGTTACTTTAATTTTCGCTTGAAAGCGCCAAGTATCCAGCATTTTCTAATGGGAAGGAGAATATCACTCCTTATTTTCGGTCCAATGCAGACAACCTAATTGATTGTTGGCTAACAATATTGCGGCAGAAGGAAGATACTAAGCGGCTATTGCTTCGAGTTGTAATTGAAGAGGTTTTGGATTGAAAAATATGATCAAAGGCTTATGGAAAGAAATGGTTGTGATATTTAAACTTGACAGAGTAAGTAAGCGCCGAAAACATCTTTTAAATTTAGGTAGTCTTGAAAAATACTGATTTTGAACCAAACACATCCGTCTCGCTCTCTTTAGTATTCAACGCGAGAGTAAATTGAGAAGAAAGAGATGGTCTATATATCATAACCAGCTTCATCGAAAAATCTGCAACGAAAAAGGAGAAAAAGGAAAAGGGCTGTGATTGGTTAATAGTGAAGAGTTATGATTAATTGTTGAGGCACGCTTGTGATCGGTCGAGTATGGATGAATTTTAGAATCCAACTATCGGAGAATTTGCCGCGAGTAGACAAATTCCTTTTGACGGCGCAGAATAGGTTTCAGTGTTTTGATGAAAGTCGCTTCCAGCGTCCCCGAGCGGAAAAGTGTTCTAGCTTTGGCTAAAATAGAAAACTGGTCAATATTACAATCAAGATTTTCAACTAAGTGTAGACCAATAGCTGAATAACAGTCGTGTTGATTCAGTGGAGCAGTAATTTTGCAGTTACGTTTGGGAAGAACTTTGTTTAGACTTTCTTCATTTCGAATTGATTTTGGAATGTGTTGATTGATTTTATCTTGCAGTCGTAAAGGTGTGCGAACCACGCACCGGCAATCACAGCGGCACACGTATTGGTATACGACCATACTTTGATGGAAGGAAGTTATAACCGTTGGACCTAGTATGTCCAAAAAACCAAGACACGTAAGGCTCATGATAGATGTCTATTTGAATAAGGCTCCCTGATGATCGCGTAAGCGTGAAACGGACCGTTGGAGTTAATTAATGCTACCAAAATAATCGAATTAGTTTTTGCTTTAGTGTTGTAAGAATAGTGAGCACTCTTTTGGGTTATGCAAGTACATTTGGTAGTTTTTTCACTTTTCAAAGGTTATAGTTATATTTACGCATTTATATTCGATATTTTGTATATCTGCAAGACCCTTTTCAGACAGACAGACAGTTTGTTTTTATTTTCCGTTGACAAAAGCACACGACTAACTGAAAAAATGAAGTTCACACAAAAACAATAACGGAGAGGAGATCGCGAAGTGACGCAAGGTCTTCAAGTCGAGCGACCACCTAAACGCAACTGAGCAGTGTTTAGCTCTCATATGAGTAGGCAGAAAAATCTGCTACACAATTTGTTAAAGTCAACAGAAAGCGGATTAACTATTAGATAAATATACGATCAATTTACTTGTATTTTTGAATTAAAAAGTGTTTGTATTTATCAACGAATTTTCTTTTTGGTAATTTACGAAACGATAGAGGGATAGAATTCCATACAATCGTTCCTTGGTATTTGATTGAATTCTGAGTTTTAGAAGACTTAAACAAAGGAGTTTTCAGGTTTCCTTTAGTTTTACATCTGGTATTTCTATTGGAGATAATCTTAAGATCTGCAAAATAGTTTATTAAAGAGGGTGGCAAAGATTGAGAAACCAAGCTGTGCATAAATTTTGCCAGTTCAAGTTTGTAAATATCTTCAACCTTCAAAATCTCATATCTTTGGTACAAAGGTGTTGCACTCTCAGTCCAACCGACCCCACTAATAGCTCTCATTGCTTTGTTTTGAAGAACTTTTAATTTTGAAAGATATGTTTTAAATGTAGATCCCCAAATTATAATGCCATAAGATAAATGCGAATGGATCAGTGAATAGTAAACACACAGTAGAGCAGAAGATGGTAGAAAATTTTTTAAATTGTAAAGAATACCTACACCACGAGAAATCTTGGATTCAATAAAAGAAATGTGATGCTTAAAATCAAGACGTCGATCAATATAAATTCCCAAATACTTAACCAAGTCTGTAATATTTATTGCAAGGTTATCAAAAGGTATGCTTGTGAATGAAAGAAGGCTCAATTTTCCTAATACTTTCTCGTGTACTGCGAGTCTGCGACTGCTGTTGAAAAGAGAAATCCTTCGAAGAATTACACTCCACTAATTTTTCCTAGCCGAAATGTTTTCTAACAATCGCAGGAGAATATATTTTAAAGAAATTCATTTAATGAATTTAACTTGAATCCAACCCACCAAGATCATAGGCTAAATTAAACGTAGTCAGAAAAATCTGATTACGGTGGGATTCGACGCAGCGCCCGCACCGACCAGCAGTAGCGTAGCTAGTGGGAGGGGGGTGGTATGCCAACTATCTGCTGTAAACTTAAATAGTGCTTGCAAACTGCTGCACCATCGTTTTCGTCAGTAGCATAGCTAGCAAAGGGGAAGCTTCAGCTCTCCCACACCCACTGGTATGCTTCTCTAATTTTAAAAAATATTATTTCTCTAATTTTTTCGTCACATTACTTTCTGGCTATCAGTATTTATAAGCCTACAATTACTGCATATCTTTTTACATGTGAGCCATGACAAGCATTTTAAAGCAGCAACCATTGTTACATTAAATTGGTGAGACATGAGGTTACTTCTGTGCTTTTCGCCGTAGAGCAGCGCTTCCCGATCAGTCGGTAGGAGAGCTCTTAACAGAGGACCGTAAACCATTCTACAGAGTGAGAGCTTACCGAACCTCTACGCTGTACTGGCAGAATTCTGATAATAACTTGCTGCTCTGCCGCATCGCTCCAGAGACCTCACATTTATTATCTGACTTCCCAAGATTGAAATTGAGCGCATTGTTTGTTTTACGCTTCTCGGATGCAAAGAACTCAGCTGAACTGTGCTTCACAACACCTCAGAGTTTTCAACACATGTTGATGTGTTCTGAAGTGGTTGGTGAACTAGTCCAAGAGTAGTATACAATAAAGTATCCTGCTTTCTCGAGTTTTCATCTGCTGTAGTATGGTTTAAATTTTTTTTCAGGCTATAATTTTTCAAAATTAATATAAATACCGGTAGCTATCCCTAACAATTTGTCCTGTCTAATCACAAGCAAAAAAAAATTGAAGCTCCTTTCAATCTTCTGGATGTAACTGGACGTTTTGTCAATATAACTTCAGCTTTATCATTAGTGGCATAGGCGTACAAACTCTGAAAGTTGCCTTGAAATTGGCAAAGCAAAGTGTTAAAAAAATCTAGTTGCAATGCTTTATCTGATTAGGTTATCCAAACGACACCAGCTTGCCAGGCACTGGAGTTCAAAGAGGGTCTACACTTGCTGAGTTTGGTGATCCAAGCACTCCTTACTACCCATCAACTAACTACTCGTATAGAGTGCCTATTGAAGAAATAGAAGTTGTTCCTCCAATCCCACTACAACCAATCGCTTACAAGGATGCAGAGACGTTATTGAGGTAACAACATTATACTGTCTTAAACCGTCGCGATAATTGTGTTCCTGGATAACACTAATCTACTCAAGTTATATTTTACGCAGCGCTAATGACACTAGAGTGGTAGCAAAAGTTTCTATTTTCATGTAAACTGATTGCAACTTTATTAATTCAAAGAGAACTATGAGCTGTGAGTGTGCTGATCAAACCTGAGGAAGGTAACCCTTAATAACGGCGAATCGAACCGACTAATAGTGATTGAAATGCATAGCTAGTACACAAAAATAATGGCCGGTAAAGTGTTGCTAAGCAAGTTTGAATCAGGTTAAATGAAATGGAGCAGAGTTAGATGTGGAAATCTTTGCTGATTTCGGTCTTGGTTAAACTACTTTGAGCGTAGCAGAAATGAATGTAGGACAATTGGGCACTAGACAAATGGGCACCAGAACAAGTGGGCACCTGACAATTGGGCACTGGAAAATTGAGCACCGGGCAAATGGGCACCAGGACAATTGGGAACCAGAACAATTGGGCACTGGGACGATTGGGCACCAGAACAATGGGGCACCAGGACAATTGGACACCAAGACAATTGGGCACCAGGACAAATGGGCACCAGACAATTGGGCACCAGGATTATTATCCAATTATTATACTTGGGCACCGTGTAATAGGGCACCAGACAATCGGGCACCAGGACAAGTGGGCACCAGGACAAGTGGGCACCAGGACAAGTGGGCCCCAGAAAAATTGGGCACCAGGACAATTTGAGCACCATGACAAATGACCGAGTTAGTAGGTTTCAAAATACCCTATTTGAAAACTGTTCAAAAATATTACTACAGTGCTGTGACGCAACAGCTCAGCAACTGCGAGGTTTGGCGCTGCTGCTGCGTTAGCAAAACAGGTTTCGGATGGCAGCTATGGGCACAGATTTTTCAACGGGCCGAAGATATTTAACCCGACCCGACCCCTATTTTTAAAGCCCAAGCTCGTCCTGAACTGGAATCCTAATTTGTCAGCCAGTCTAAGCCCGATTTAAACCCGAAACCAAAAACATCATTAAGTTTTGAAGACGTTTTAATAAACAAGGAAATGAGTTTTACTTGTACCCATCCATAGTCATGCCAGAGTTTTGATTGAATCAATCACCGTTTTTGAAGGCTGAAAGATGCGACAAGGTGTTCTATTTGCTTTATTCAGCTATCCTGCTATTACTGTTGAATTTTCAGTTCAGTATAATTTGAAAATAACCTCAGTTAAAAAAAAAAAAATTGCAAAAACCCTATCACTCATACAACATCTTGATTTCTCTCCGGCGTCCGGCCCGATTGAAGCCCGGGTCGGTTTTCGTTGGCCCAAAGTCGTGGTGTCCAATTGTCCGATGCCCAATTGTCCTGGTGCCCAATTGTCCTGGTGTCCAATTGTCCTGGTGCCCATTTGTCCCGGTGCCCAATTTTGCGGTGCCCAATTGTCCGATGTCCAATTGTTCTGGTGCCCATTTGTCCGTAAACCGCAGAAATCACCTCTACGAACATGTATCCGACTTACTTCAATAAGACGTTTTTCCTTCACCAGCGTTTTAAAAGTTGAAGCGCTGATATTTTGTTGAAACGCTTGGAGGAATGTTTGAAATTTGTAGACTGAAAATAGGGAAAGCAGGTTAGAAAATTGAATGATTCGAGCGAGTTTAGTTGAAAAAGTGAAATCAAGTTGTGATCAAGTTGTGACACCTTAGCATTAAGCAAGCTTTGCTTCCTATTTTTTCTATTTAGGACGTTCGTGTAAATACGCGTTAATAGCTGTATTTTGCAATAAACTGGGATGGATAGCAGTAAGCTTGAAGATCGCAATTTTTCGCATTTGATCGAGCTTCTCGGATCGGAAAAGCAGATTGCAATTTTACGGCCAATTGAACCTGGTAAACCATTGTCAGCGATATGGCCTAGCGGTACAACACGCAAGTTACAGATCCTACGTGACGGGTTCGATTCGCGGCTGGAGCCGATCGCATTTGACGTGTATAAGACGGGTGGCTGCTGACTCCAAGAGCGCAAGCTGACTTCGCGGTCTTCCTCAATTACTTCGCTTCTGAATTTTAATATAGTTGGAAAATAACTTCATTTATTTATTTATGCTGCGTTTTCATTCGTTTTAAGGGACCTGGGAGGACCAGTTGCCCCGAATACCTGGTCAACTGGATTAGATGTCGGTGATATTCGAGTAGGACCAGGATTCACAGATCCTAGAAACGACACATTTGAGGTTCGGTTGGAGGCTCACAATACATACAACACAACAACTAGTTACAACGTTATTGGTGAGACGATTAAACTGTGTTTGCTTGTTTTCTGCCCTGGGCTGCCTAACTACTGGGTGAACTAGGTGTTATTCCACACAATCAGGCGAATAAACTTCCCGGCTTGTCCTCCACACGGCACTTTTAGTGCTGAAAATCAAGCAGGGAAACTGTCAATAGACCCCACTTGGAATCGGACCCGAGTCTAACTCTCCAGAGGAAGACATTCTTGCCACTTACCCATCTGATCGAATTTTAAAATAATGTGTCAAAGCAACATCCAAGTGTCGCTTTGTGCTATATTCTTTTTCTTTTTAAGATTTTGGTCCCCACAAATCATTATTTCTAGCACAATCTATCTTCTAACTTTGGTTAAGTTCAGTATTTTTTTGCTGCATAATTAATAAGCACCAACGATGAAAATTTCGCGAAAGAAACAATTAGGCAAAGGTCATGGCTAACAACCAAAGGTCATGGCTAACACGCAGCCACCCTACATTTTGTCTCATTATACATTAAATGTCTATCTGTAAAGTTGATTGTTTGAGAGCATGTACATCAACTACTTTTGAATGCTTACCATGAGCACCCTCAGAAAATTTTGTGGGGGACAATATTAATTTTGGTTGTTAACGTGTTACTGCGTCAGGCGCTGGCAAGCACGTATCTTGAAACTTCCCAAGGAAGAGACGAAATTTTATAAAATTATTTTGACGCAGTTTTCTTCCGATGTACAATAATGGTGGAGTTTATTGGACGCAAAATAAGGGAAACGCATTTGTAGGTGATTCGAAGGCATACTCCCCCCAAAAAGTTTTTGAATAATCACATATTCAACCGCAATTTTAGCGTCCTTCAAACAACTTTGAAAGCAATGTTTGGTTAAATTTTTTGCTCCTAATTTTGACTCTTTTTGTAAAGAAGATGCATTTTTGTATAGACACACTTTCAATGTAAGTGCCAGCCTACTGACACATAAATGTTAAACCTACGCGACGCATTATCCAAGAGGCTCGAAATTCGGGAAAAACGTATTCGCAGTATAGAGCTTTCTGGCGTAACTTCCAAGGTATTACTATACCATGCTTGACTAAAATTTGTTCATCTTTGCCACAGACTCACAACACTTGTCATACACTGTAAGTTTGACATGATTTATTCTGTCGCGGTGGTAACCTCTCAGGAGAAGTCTTAAGTATTCTGAGTGCGCCGCTCACCTGCAACCCACCGGTTGAGAAGTGATGCTATAGCGGATAGCTGCCAGTCACGATCGTAGTAGTAGTGGTATCTTTTATTTCTGCACCGTCAAAATAAATAGAACACAGCAATACAGGGTTTCAACTACAAACGGACACAGAAAAGGGAAAAAGAAACAAAACGATTAACGTTGTAACAAGCTAGCGAGAATGAAACTTGAAGATGAGGGAATTAGTAGGCATGGTCGCAACACCCGATTAAACTAAAATAGGGTAAAAAAAGAAAAAACAAAAACCGCACATATGACGGCGAGATAAAAAAAAAGACACTGAAGAGACCACAGCTCCAACACCGCTATAATATGGTGCAATGGTAGGAACCATAACAGTGTAGTCTACGGCTTTTCAAGGTTACTCACTGTCGTCACAGTGCAACTAGACTAACACGGAGAGGCCCAACCTAACCCCAGACCAAGCGCCGTTAGGACCATAGAGTAACCAAAAAAGGCCAGACAGGCAAAGAAACCTACCAAAAAAATCCTGTCCAGCATGACCGCAGATTTACGACAACTATCACTAAAAAGAGAGAAAAAAAAAGATTTTATCTGTTAATTGAAATAGTTTTTGTTGAGATTTTAACAATACACCATGCAAGAGTATACAGAGATTGTGTGATGAGTTTTGACAAAATCGAGTTGTTTGCGAATCTGGAGGCAAAACTGTTTCAGGAAGCTAGTGGTCTCTCAAGATGGCAAGAGCTAATAATCAACGCGAGAAAGAAAAAAAAAAATACTACATCGGTGAGGGAAAGCAAGATGACTAGTGATTACCTGAGCAAAATATTCATAAAACCTTGAAATTGAAGTTTTTTTTTTGAATTCAAACGTGCGGGTTAGATTAGTTCAATTTTTTTTTGATTAAAAGTTGCGTGTTTTGAACATCGACTGCTATCTCTATCATCGTTTCATAGCGAATGTCAGCGACTGTCGAGTCTACATCGAGTCTACATCAACGTGTTTTCAATATAGCCCTAGCTACCGGTATCGCTTTAGTTAACTTCTACTGTAGTACCAGTCTTCTTCATTTTCATTTCATTTAGTTGCATATTTATCCTCCTATCACGAGAAAGCGATCAATGCGCTATACGAGCTCGCTTAGGAGTTGCCAGCCATCTGTCTACCACACCAAGATGGGGGAATCCCGCTAAGTGCCTTTCCCAACGGCACAACAAGTAAACTTGCCGGCTTGTTCTCCACACTGTCCCTTCAATGCTGAGCGTCAAGCAGGGAAGCTGTGAATACCAATATTAAAGTCATTGGTTTGACCCGACTCGGAATTAAACCCGAGTCTACAGCTCAAGAGACAGACGCTCTTCTTGGCAGAACCGGTGCGTCCATTAGGCGAACTAGCCAACCGCCTAAGGTATCACTCTTCAGGGCATGCTTCATGGGCATCAAAGTGCCTTTTGGATGGCATCGAAATGTCTTTGCCAAAACATTGTCGCTTTTACAACTTTTTGTATGAGAAAGCACTTTGCTTTATAAAATTTTTAAAGTTGAAGGGTTTTGTGCGTTGCGTCTGGAACAATAGGCCTACTAAGTGCTTGTGCATTAACTAAGAAAACATTAAGCGTTTTAGCTTCGGCTTAACATTTTTTTCCTTATATATTATAATATGGCTCAGCAGCAAGTCACTTAAAAGCAGTTTAAACTTCTTTTTTTGAGCGGTTTCACGTTCGTTAAAAAGACCTTTAGGCGGTTTCATGTTCGTTAAAAAGATATAGTTTACTGAAAGCTGACATTAAGGTGCTTATTTTTTCATCAAAAATTTTATTTTACTCTCACCTTGTGTTTAAAGTGTTCCTTTTGGGAAAAAAATAAACTGATGAAAAATTTTTCTTGAAAAATATGCATTTTCGCTTGTGAAAATAAGCATTTTTCCTTGTAATTTCTTTATTTTTGATGGTAGAAACACAGTTTTTGCGTCTAGCTCCCCCAATTCGACTGCAAGGATGTCATTTATGTCTATAAAAGGGTTCCAGTTGCTATAATTTGCTTATACTTTAATAGTTTTTAATTTTATGGAAAACAAACAAATCAAATTGTTACTCTCGGCCTATTTCTCATTTTAGCATTAAAGTGCGAAATTGCAAATACATTTATAACTTAAGCTGACCAAATGGCAGTTTGTTAAATGTGTGTGGTAGCAGGATGCGAATCATTAGCTGAATCTAGCTGATAAATTATGCCTGATGTTGGTGTCGAGACGTTGATACCAAAAATATCAAAATCAACTCGCATTGGAAGAAAACTTTTTGGTCTTGAAAAAAGCATTTCGATGGTAGATCGTGAAATTACTGGAGCAAAATTACCAACCTACAGCCAAATTATGTATCTCTCCAGCAGCATCAGCCAGGCCAGACTAAATACAAAACGGCAAAAGAAGTGTTTGCTAAATAATCCCGTTATACAATAAAGGAAATATTTCTTTAATTTGAGAAGACAAAGCATGCCAAAAAATAATTGAAGCTGTTCAAAGTAATGCTAAATTAAGGACAATTCCAAGTCACAGAAGAACTAAAACATTTGCTATGCAAAAGCTAGAAAAACAAACAAAGCTCCTTGAAAAAATATTTCCACTGTGGCCTAAAAATGCGAAAAATTAAATAACAAATGAAGAAGATATCAAACTTTTGAAGTCCGTGAAAACTGATCGAATTGCAACCTTCGTTAGTTTTGACAGAATCCACAAAAAGACAATAGAGAAAAAGAAGAACAAAGAAGAAGTTCAACAACAACGCAAAGAAAGATCAATTTAACAACAAAGAATGCTGAAGAAACAGTCTTGCTTGCCTGTAGTAGTGAAGAAAATTCAACAGACAAAGACGACGCATTTATACGCGATGATATTGCTGAGATATTCATACCATCTAGTTCTAGAACATCACCAACCAAGAATTACCCACAGCTAAAAAAGTCGGGCACTGCAGGTTTTCTTCAAGCAGATATACTTCAATGTGAAAGACTTACATCTTTAGCAGCAAGAATAAAGATGACTTCAGGTCAACAACGAATTTACACCAAAGCTGTTGTTGAAAAAAGTGGAGGTGACTTATCAAAACTTAATATTTGTTACAGTTATGTGGACAAGTCTTGACGCAAAGTTGTTCAAAATATTGCTTCCACAGCAAAAGAACTCTGAATTCTACCAACAATTGCATACGTACATTGGGACTTCAAAATCTTGCCAATGCTGAAAAATTCAAATGTATTAAAAAAACGACTTACTGTTATAATCGGCACCCAACAGGAAACAAAGCTTTTCGGCTCTCCCACTTATCAATTATTATGATTCTTCTTTCTCTTTTCGGTTCTGTGGTTTCCACCACCGAAAAAGAAAGAATCGCAGAAAAACTTTTATTGTGTAAACCATTTGAACCTGTGGTTTGTACATTCACCCGTTTTGGGGCAGGCTTTGGAAAACTTGACTTTCTTT
This sequence comes from Trididemnum miniatum, assembly GCA_964006365.1. NCBI lineage: Eukaryota > Metazoa > Chordata > Ascidiacea > Aplousobranchia > Didemnidae > Trididemnum > Trididemnum miniatum. The sequence goes on from OZ023239.1 coordinate 25,088,839, forward strand.
CCAATGTGCATAAGTCTACGTCATTGAATGAACTAATTACCAAAGATTTCTGTTTTTTTTTTATATCATGCAAATTGACTCCAGTTTCTCACTTGAAAATTCTGCAAGTCGGCAAAGTGGTCTAAAAAACGGTGGTGCAGTAAATGTAGTAAATGACTGTGCTGAACGGGGAATAAACATTTGTGAAAGCAACTTTAGAACATTCGTGAAAGAATTTAATATTTTTGATTGCTGAGCAAATTAAGGCATTGTTATCTTATTTTTGATATGGTTAGTACTCTTGCATAAACAGTATATTTCTTCTGCTAGTACAAGTTTACTCTTAATATGGGTAAGACATTGATTGCTTTGTTTTAGCAGGTACCGATAGCTATGTTCTGTAGCAAAAATTCACAAATGTAAAAATTGTAACTCATAAATGTCGCTGGAACCTTTTTATAGGCATAAATGACATCCTTGTAGTCGAATTAAGGGGGCTAGACACGAAAATTGTGTTTCTATCATCGGTTCATGAAATCGCCCCGTAGGACCCCCTAGGGATTAATATTTTTCGAAAAAGATTTTACAGAAGTTACTTTTTCCCCAAAAGGAACACTTTAGACACAAGGTGAGAGTAGAATAAAGCTTTTAATGAAAAAATTAGCACCCTAGCTGACATCTCACTACAATAATCCAAGTATAACATAATAGTATAATATCACAGACATGCACATCGCGGAATATCAAAATCATTAAATGCGTGAATGAAAACAGACATTTTTTTATTTAGTTACCGTATTTCTTGAATAGAAGCCGCCCTTGAGTAGAAGCCGCTATCGATTACAAACCGCACGAATTGAATAAAAAAAAATGTAATAGAAGCCGCCCTTGAATAAAAGCCTCGACGGACAAAATCGTTTCTTTACTGATACAGTAGACTCCGCTTAACTGGCTCACGGATAACTAGATCATTCGGCTTACTGGATCATTTTTTCAAAGTCCTTAATCACACGCGCCTTTTCTATGCAAAAGTACGCCGCTTACCTGGATCACTATTTCGGATAACTGGATCACTTTTACACTGAAACTTACCGTAAAATCCCGTATTTGGAATGGCACGTACCTCAGTCATTGAATGATCACGCGCTAAAACATGCTTTTGCCCCGCAGTGATTATGTGGGTGAGCGGGTAAAGGTAAAGGTACGAGACAGCGGGTGCAAGCACAAATTGTTTAGACCAATTGCGGCCCATTACAATTTTCAACCATGAATGATTGAACGCTGTTAGAGGACATACATAACAAACAACAGGCATACACTTAACCCTTCGCGCTTCTTTATCAGCCGAGCGCCTGGCGGGAAGCTGCAAATACTATTTTTAAAGTCTTTAGTATGACCCGACCGGGAATAAAACCCAAGTTTCCCGACTACTAAGCGGACGCTTTTAAGCGATACACGAATCGTAAGCGGGTAAGTTACTGATGAACCAAAAACAATAGGAAGATTTCGAGTCATGTTCTCACAGCAGACTTGAAACAGTCGACTCTGTGTCGTTTTTTTCGCAGCACTAACTTTTTTTTACAATAAAACAACTTGATTGTCTTTGATGACTTGATCTTTTCTTAAATACGCAACTTTTCGGCTAACTGGATCATTCGGCTAACTGGATCAAAAGCTCTCTGCCCGAAGTGATCCAGTTAAGCGGAGTCTACTGTACAAGAAAACCAAGCAAAGTAATCTCACCACGCGCAACAAAACCAACTCAATAAGCATTGTATGTTTTATTTCAACTATCAATGGCCATTTTCATCATTATCAATAATACTGATGTCATTCAAGTAAATGCTATTTTTGTTGCTACTTAGTAATTAAATTTTCCTCCGTTTGGTTTTGTTCAGTGCTTTGTACAGACGCGACGAGAATAGCAGCTGTTGGATTAATGGTGGAGTACGACGTGATGACCTACTTATGAGTGTTTCACAAAAGAGACCATAAAATTGCAGCTAATACAGCACTGTTTCCGTTTTTCCTTTACTTACGGTAAATTAACTTGAATGCTCACTGGACATCAATTTAAAGACAAAAACGTTGATATAAAAAAATTATATCAAGTTAATAGCGATAGAATTTTTTTCTCCCCACAAATGCCATTTCAAATGGTAGAGGAGTGTATTTTGTGAATGATTCTATTAAGCTTTGAAACTGTTCAACGTAGAACGAGATAGCTTTGGTCATCTTGGCGTAACGTAGCCCTTCTCGCGCTTGGTGCAAGCCTTGTTCTTTCCGTCCAATTATAAACAAAGCAATAGCTATGTATTGGAGGGTTGCGGAGTGGTTACTACTAAATTTGTTGAATTTTCTTCATTCCCGAATTTTAGCAACTTCAGATGATCTCTCAAAGCACTTAAACCTTCCCAATACTTCTTCATTCTTATTTTGCACGAACTATTACATAAAAGAACCATGCATCGAGTTGAATCAGACATGTCCAGTTTAAGCAGTTGGTCGGATTTTCGGAGGGCTATATTGAATTGTTTAAGATCCAGGAAACGATCAGCTTCAATGTTTAGAAATTAAGAATCAATATCTGAATAAAGATTTGACAAGTTTTCCATTAAAAACTTAAATTCTTTTCAATTGTCCGAGCTACCTCTCTTTCAGTTTCAAAATACGAATCTAGTTTCGGAAGGGAGGTTGATTTTTTATACCATAAAGCTGTAAGATACAGCAACCATACTACCGTTATCAGATGCATTTTTATTCACATATTTACAAATTACATTACCACGAACGTTTTCGGCACAACTTTTGGCCATCTTCAGGTATATCTAAATTAGTTAAGTAACTTTAAGTACTAACAAAACTGACTGAAAAGAAATTATTAATAAACTCAAGCTGAGAACATTACTAGGCTAGGCTAACTAACTCGTCCAAGAGATGCTGATAAATTGATGCGGTACACGGATCGAATAGAGATATTATGACGGAAAAATAGGGAGCAATTGTTACGCAAAATAAAATATTTTCGGTATGAACAAATACGAAGAAATTATAGTGAATTAATTCAATTTGCAAAATTTAAAACACTTGTGACAAAAAAGATGCACCACTGGCGTAAAGTTGACGATTGAGACCGGATGAATGTTTCTTTATTAACAGAGCTTCATGAATCTTAGTGTCATAATCTGAACGGCATTTTCGGATAATTTTGAAAGAGTCAATATCAATTTTCGTTTTTGAGCAGAAGTTGCATGCTGCGATGTGGTCTTTTATTGAACTTTTTTGCTTACTATTCAAGTTGAGGTGCTCTCTAACTCTTGTGCTCAGATGTCGTGAGGACATACCAATGTATGTAAGGTTCGTATCACACGAACATGTGAATTTGTAGACCACATTTGAGCACAGAGCGAGAGGGGTGCACGATTTCAGTTGGAAATAAGAGTTCGTTTTAAATGATTTGAATATGGGATTAATTTTAACATCTTGATGTAATTGCTTATTGATGATTTTGGAAAATTGGTAGACGTATCTTTGAGAAGCTTTACCCAAATATGGAAGACTAATTGGATATTCATATGCAGACTGGGAAGGTTGAATAGAATTGGAAGATTGGTTCTTATCAGACTTCAAGAATTGTTGAAGAATTTTTGTCAAAAAACCTACCAGGATAATCGTTAGCTTTGAACATAGTTTTGAGCTTTTCAATTTCTTGTTCCAATAAGGAGATGTTAGAGCAGATGAGTTTGGCTCGGTTTAGGAAGCATAGGATCAAACCTGATTTCCACTTTAGTGCGCAAAACGCGTTGAAATTAAGCAAAAGGTTTGTATGTGTCGGTTTTCTCCAAACCCATGTGTCCAAACCAGAATCATTTGACTTTAGTTCGACGTCGAGAAAAGGAATGGTTTCAGCAGCATGCTCTGCAGTGAATTTAATATTTTTGTGCGGGGAATTTAACAAATCAAGAAAGCTGGTGCAGGATTTATCGTCGGGAAAAACGGCAAAAATATCATCAACATATCGCAAGTACAATTTGGGAAGAAAGTGAAGACCTGAACTGAGTACTTTGTTTTCCATGTGAGCTAAAAAGAAATTCGCAATGGTCGGTCCCAAGGGAGAGCCCATACTGACCCCATCATGTTGTTGGTAAAATTTACCTTTGTGCATAAAAATGCCTTTTGTTGCCAATTGTAGTAATTTAATAAATATCGAATCGTTTTCTGCTGAACGATCAGGAATTTTTTTTAAATTGATTGATCAATTTCAAGCATTTCTCATATTTCTCAGTAAAACGACAGGTGTGGCAGACTTTGGAAACAGCCATATAATCAAAAATGTTCAACTTTGATCGTTTTTGGTAATAGTTTTTTCCAAAGCGAATTAGCTCGTGATTTAAGCCTAAGTAAAGCATGATGGCAGTAGTCAAATGGAGCTCTTGAAAATTAAAAGAAAAAACAAGAAGTTTAATATTCATGTCGGAATTGCAAACTTCTTACAAAGCTAAGATCGTAACCACGCTTTTAACCAGCCAGCTGATATTTACAATTTTTTCAACTCCCCAAGTTTTTTTTCGCCTCCATTGATTCGTCTTCTTCGTACATGCTTTCTTCTTTTCTTGGACGAATAATGAACTAGTCTTGTGTGACAAGCAACTGCCACAGCAAGAGAAAGTCCCTCAGCAATGACATTGCTGATCAAACTTCTGCGATTTATACCGATAAATTATGATCAGGTTTTTGCACGCAGTTGGCGACTGATCAGGCTAAATGGCCGTCGATCGAAAAACCAATAGTCAACTGCAAAAATGATTTGCAGCGGTCGCAAGTGGTGGGCACCGGTCGTAAGTGATTTTACGAACGGTTCGCAAAACCACTTACGACTCAAGCGGTCAGCAAACTGGATTTTTTGGCAGTCGACGAGCGATTATTAACTTTGCCCAGCGTCGGCAGCGTGGCCGAGTGGTTCGGAGAGTCGTTTTTACGACGGCCATGATCGCACGGTTGATGGTTTAACTCCCAGCCAAGCCTCGTTGTGGCGTTCTTAGATAAGATGCTTCACGACAATTATCTCGGCTTGGTGGAATTTAACAAGCTGCAAATCAAAGAAGTCAAAAGTAAAATTCAAGCGGAAAACTCGGAAGCAAAGGCAACTCCTAAGCGAGTATGAATTCGTCCTACGCATAGCGCCTCCGTCGCTTTCTCGTGACAGGAGGATAAAAATGAAGAAATCAATCAATCACTTTACGTTAATTAGAAAAAGGAAAATTATCGGAATACTGGGACACCATTGCGAATTTCAGTTAAAATTAATTCTACGTGCCTCGCCTTCGTTTTCTCGTAACACAGAACTGAAGTCGAAATGAAGATACCAAATAAATATTTCTTATTCATTCCATAATCTATCTCTTTCGTATGAATTACAAGCTTTATTGCAAGGTTATATTTAGACTGGCCCACGTTGCAGTCACACTGCATATCCATTAGCCACTGTGCAGTCTATTGTAAACACAATAGGCTGAGCTAATACAAATTGAATCCAAAATTATTTTCAGCCAAGAGCTATTTTGAATGTTGTAGTAGTATCTTGGTTATACAAACTACGTATGTAAATGGTAAAACAGCTTGTGAATTCGACTATCAGCTGCTAAAATGCACATTATTCTCGAGGCTCTGGTGCCAGCTAAAGCTGTAAAATTGCCATACAAAATTTATGATCGACTTTACTTTTTAAAACATTGCATTCATTGAATTAATCATCTCCCCAAATGTTCTGCGATCCTATTAGTTGCTTTCTCTAATCTTCCAATGCTTATGCTGACATCGATGACATACATGCCATTGCGTTAATCGTTTATGAGCTCCCTCTTTTCTGTAGCTCTTTGTCCTTTTTTATCTCGTTGTTGATTTCTCTCGTCACGAATCAGATCACCACGGAAATGAGAGACATTACTGGTTTACTACTGTCACGCATTAGCGCCTTGGCAATGACACCTGTAATGGATGTGGAATGGTGTTACCCTATTGTTCTATTTATTTAAATAAACTTACATTTTCGTCAATTTTTATCAAATAACGATTTTTTAATGAAAATAATTGAAAGACAAATGATTGAATGAAATGTTGTAACAGGCACTATTGGACACTCATCAGCATTCGGTCCACATGTCCAGTTGTCGTGAACCAAAAGCTCTTCGATTATTCTGTCACAATAACAAAAGATCATAATCACTTTTTCAAGTTTCGCGTTAGAAATTTTATTGTGATTTTGAACGTTTTCTCGCAAAAAACTGGATTTGTGTGAAGAATAATCAGGGGTTGATTCAGGATTATTTTGGAGGGAGCTGAGAATCAAAAAATGCTCCCCTCACGATTTTGTTCGTCTGTGAGTATCGAAGTATTAATCCAGTAATACTAATTTATAAATAAAGGTTGAGATGGCGTTAAACCCACTTAGCCCCCCCCTCGCTTCTTGAATCTGTCAATGATGATTATAAAGTATAATGAAATACCTAAAATAAAAAGCTACTAAAAATGCAAACACACGCTTACAAAGTCAATTGAAGCAAAACAAGGCAGTTTAAAACCACAAACAAAAAAGTTTTGTGGCCACAAATACAGGACGCGCAGAATCCATGGCAAAAGTCATGACTAGGCTAATTACCTAAGAGCAGGATATACGTACTAGTGGTACTACGATGCATGGTATTTGTTTTATTCGGACTTTAAATGGACGCTTTGACGAAGGTTTAATGAACAACTACTGTAGAAGATGGGACTGTATTAGCACAGAATTAAAAAAACATCAATAACAGATTATCATATAGAGTCAACAATCTACATTTTTACACAAGACATTGCAGTTCTATGCTTTTGGCCAACATGCTGTTTTTCCTAAAAGAGATGCAAGAAAACGGCTTTTAGGCAATGTGATCATGCAGTGTTTGTAAAACTAAAGCATTGTCTCGTAGTACCAAACCCACTACAGTACCCATTGGTTTTAAGCTACGTTACCGAACACGCGTTTGTTGGGTTGCGATTTTCGCTAGGCGTTAAAAGCGATTGAAAGAAACGCGGGTGTGTTCACCGAAGTCCGATTTATTCATTTTTATGAAATGAAACATGGCGAAAGGTTAGAAAAAAGAAGAAGATATGCCGTAAGTCCACTCAATCAGGGAGCACTTTCGCTTAAATTACTTCTTTGCTAGATCTCCACTCTTACTAACTGTTCTCTCTCGTCTGTGCCTCACGTAACTATCCCGTAAATTTTTCCTCTTTGCTTTGTGTTGCTTGCCTGTGAGCGCAAAAATTGAACTGAAAGTATTTTCATTGAAGAGCGCCACATTACGTCATTACAAGAAAAGTTTTAAACTTTAATCGAGACATTTGGCCAAATAATTTAATCAAATAAAGTGATTTAGCGGTTTAGCAACTGATCAACTGATTCAGATGATGAATGCAGTGATAAATAATTAATTTTTGCTTGTCTATAATTCACAACAAATTGAACTAATAAGTTTCAATTGGATAGTTTAATCTGTCCGCACCTCATCAGAATTGGTTTCACCATCACTGAACACAACTATTTTAAATCATTTCTAACTAGGTAGTCAAATTAACAACGTCCATCCAAAATCCTCTCTTGCCCCCTTCGGTTGATATTATGCAAAATCTCCTCTTCCCCTTGATATTATCCTCTGTTGCGAGTAAACCATAAGTAAAAGAGCGAGAAGGGTCTGTAATCTCGCCTTACAAATAGGAGCTGAAATCGTACATATAGGAGGTTACCTACCGTATACGTTCTTACATATATGAGGTTACCTGAGGTACAGCAGGTTTGAAATCTTACACCTGAAAGGTTACCTTACATATAGGAGGTTAAAAACATTACATCTGCGAGATTACCTTATATATAAGAGGTCAACGCCATTGAGTTATTTTACATATTATTGGGGGTGGTATAAAATAATTGGGGTTAAGATATAAATAATTGGGGTACTATCCTGAATATCCTCTCGAGCGAATTGGGGCAAGGGCCAAACACTCTAGCACCTTTAGTGGTAAAAATATTTAAAAAAATGTTATTGGGAAATATTCTGATCATTTCAAAGCTGTAATGGTGTTTTGATAAATAATGGTCATCGGGAGTGCTTTTGGGCCAAGGTCCAAAGGCACTCTAGCACCTCTAGTGGTCAAAACATTAAAACAATGGTATTGGCAAAATTTGTTATCATTTCAAAGATGTAATAGTTCAGCCTTGTTACGATACCAAAAAACGCTTAGAAAAGGGATTTCGTGATACCCTACGAAGAACTGGATGAAACTTGGTAACTTTGACAATTAATAAATACTGAATCTAAATCTCGTGTCTTCGGTGTTCAGGTGGTGCCGTTACGTCATAATGACGTCATGAAGTGAAAGTATGCTTTCTTGAAGATCCAAAGTTGCACATACCGGTACTAAAACGCCTCTAGTTTACCCTGTGGTTGCTGTAAATGCAATATTTCAGTTTTTAAAAAAACTTAAAATATTAAGCTATCTTTCTGTGAAACTATGACGTCATTACTTGATGACGTCATCATCAACAACCAATTTTTTTCAAAAAAACTACTGTTTTTTGCCAAACGGGGTGCATATAGTTGCTCATAACTTCAGTTGTAGTTAATGCAAGGAGTTGAAACTTGTAATTGATGATTTGTGAACACGTGTTAACACATCTCAAAAATTTCAGAATGTTATACGGAGTAGTTTTTATTATATAAGCCCAAAACGCAATGTATATAAAACTATTTAACGGCTAGTTAACACGTAATCAAATGAATTGATCAACAATTGTATGGAGGGATTGCTTTCAACTTGTTCTGTTAGTAAGTCTAATACAAACAATTTTAGCTTATTTAGAGACATGCATAGTTTAGTTAATGAATTTTGTCGTCATAAGTTGATGACGTCATTAGTCATAAAAACAAATAAAAGATTTTTTGAAATATTTTTTTCAGAACGGAGCAGGTATTGGTTACTTATCACTAGGCTTTTTTTCACAAAAATTTGAAACTTGATGTGAATGTCAATCGACATACGACTCGTCCAGTTTGCTATAATACTTTGTCGGTTGTACGGCTTTTTAACTTGTAACATTACGATCTCATAAGAATAGTAGTATGATGCAAAACGCAAGAGTTCTTGTCAATGCTACTAAGCATTTTCTAAAAATCATTGAAGATTTGCTTTAACAACATCGTGTCAAACCCCGTGTAAATAAACCATGATGTCAAACGAGTGACATTCCAACAGTTAAAAACTGATGCAATCATGTAGACCTATACTGTATTCGGTGAAAGTTTCCACGAAATTAAAATATCTGCATGAATGTGAAAAAACTGGAGACAGCTTAGCAACTTAAAATAAAACCATTAGATACGACAAACACATATTAACATTTTTCCTCTATTGATAAATCAATTTTCATCAATGCCATCGTTGTCACTGGCATCGTTCAACAATTCTACTTCAACTACGATTTCACTATCATTTTTACAACCAACGCAAGAACACAGTTCAGTGCGGAATATTCCATTTTTAACGCAAGAGCACTGATTGTTGGAACATTTGTTTTTTTTTGCAGTGACAAGAATAATTTTGCAGCACCTCAGATGGGGCTTGCTCTTGGGTCATCCAACGGACCAACACTTCATTGTTTGCATCAACCACCCAACCATTGCCGTTGGGACTTGGGGCATTAATATTTGGTTGAAGTGCTTTCCGCCGAACGGCAGCTTGATAATTCGCCCGTTTGATATGCTGTACAAGGGCGTTGCGACAAGGTGGCAAGCTCACCTCACTCAAGGCTTTCGTGCAGAAAAGACTGTATCGCACTTCGTTTATGCTATTGCCGGAATGCCCGTAAAGCTCACTCACGAAACATTCCATATTTGCTACAAGAGCATCAGATACTGCAAACTGGGCTCCGAGATTTTGGAATGCTTTTTAGAACATCACATGTTTGTTAAATAATGCAAATGGTTTTTTCTTTCCTTTTCCAACAAAAGCACTTGTTGAGTCAACCCCGGTGAAAACATGCAGTCCCAAAAGTCCTTCTGAAGTGTAACTCTCTATTTTTTGGCTCATCATCGAAACATTAATGAGACGCTTATGGATTCCTAAAAATATAATAGAATATTATAAAATCTGTTTATATCGATCGTATAAGTTGGGCGGTCTAGTGCTCAACTGAACGCATTACACTTCATAAAGTTAATACTTAACAGTACAGCAACTAACAAAAAATCTTGTGAAGGCCTAACAACTTTATTTTGTACTTACAGTACCATACTCAAAATAAATATAAGCTGGTAGCTTTTGGACCAGAGAGAGACCAATTACGAAAATGTCTGAATCAGCGCTGGAAAGAATAATATTTGAATGATTTTCAGCAGCATGTTTGGAATGCAAGAACAACCGAGTGTAGGCTTCGATGTGATCACAGTGAAGTTCCGGAACTTTCGCAGATTTTTTATTAGAATGAAAAACATCACAGGAAGCTCCATGTGTGACGAACAAGTCGAACGAAAATTGCACCTCATAATCTCTTGATATAGGTAAATCGACAGCTCTTCCTTATTGGGTCCGTGACGAAGAAATTCTCTCCACTGCTTCGGTAACTGCTGCTCTGAACTTATAATTCTGCGAAGAGATGATGTAGCTTGTGGGAGGTTATGACGACGGGCATGTTCAAGGGCTTTGATGGAGATAACTGGATAGGTGTCAAACACTAGATCGACTCTGGATGCATTAAAGTGAATACCCATTTTCGTAATTAGATTAGATATGCAAGCGGCAAACTTGAAAATTTTAGGAAGCCGAGATGGAAGAAAGCTATGAATTGAACACATCGCATCGATAACTACAGCGCTACTCGGCAACGCGCCAACAGTTTCTTCTACGGGCCAATTGCCTTGCACTAAGTCGACTACCGCAAATTTAGGCATTTTAGCTAGGAATCCATCAGAACTTGCCAGAGGGTATGACACTGGGCCGAGAGAACAAGTGAGTACTTCCCGAAGTTGACTCTATCTTCTTTCACCAGTATAATGAGTCGAGCAAACAGCTTTCTGTTAGATAGCTCTTTTCCTTTCTTGTCTTTTTTAGGCTTTGCTGTAGTTTTAAATGTCTGCAAGTTCATTTTTTTCATAGGACGATGAAGTTCTTTAGGATCAGAAACAAACTGAGTAGTAAAATCTTGTTGAGGCTTTTTGCCGGATTCATAAGCATTCAGGAAATCTTCTTGACAAGGAGGCGAAGCAACGATCCCGGAGTAGATGTTAACCAGCTCACAACCTTCATAATCAAAAGGATTGGCTACAGCATCAATAACATCGATAACGCTGTCGACGCGAGTTGCATCTAGAGCACGACGAGAAGAATCAAGATCCTTTCTATACTGATCTGCTGCACCTTGATTAGCGTATTTTCGACACAGCTGTCTCATAGCCAATCGCTGTGATTGAGATAGAATCCATTTAGCAACAGCATTGGGTCGGGTTGTAATTCCGACTATCCCACCTGCTGATTTACTATCTCTGTTAACAGTCTGCTCAATCACTTGATCCGCAGCTGTTGCGGAAAATCCATACCGAACTTGTTGCTAAATAGCAAATTCACCAGCATGTAAATGCTCATGAGCAAACGAATGCGTTTTTTCTGATTCGCGCATTTCGTGCAACTAGACTGGAACATAGCGTGAATAGTTAACTCGATCGTACGCAAACAACCACATAGTCATCTTCTCCAAGGTATTTAAATGACCTTCCCAGTCTGATCTGCGAGTGCAACTGATGGAGTGTGGTAAAGTCGATACCATGTCAATATACGACTGCCACAGGGCAAAAGTAGGCGAAGCAGAAGCTTGCCTGGCGCGGAATAAGTTGTAATGGCTTAAAAAACTTTGCACGCCACCCTCTTGCAATAAATCATAGTAAGAAGTAGATGGGAAAACTGAGATCATCGATTTTGCCAAGTCACTCAGTTTTTTTTGACGTTCTTCTGAAACGGAATTGTAATAAGCCTCAAATCTGAGGTGCTCCATTGCTTCCACAACAATTCTATGAGCCGAAATCGCTCTATTATAGTGCCTGCCTTCAAGCACAGCATTGACAGATCCAGTTGCCACAACTTCACTTTCCACCAAGAGTTCCATCAATTCAGCATCGCTAAATCTTTTGCCAATTACAGATAGAAACGTCATGCAAGTGTGAAACTCTCCAAGCCTGATAGCAGTCCGATTAAGCAATTCGTTGTCTGCTCAACGAATGTCTTGAGTTTTGATGTATACGGCCATATCAAAAACTATTGTAATTGTTGGAATGTTTAGCTGGTCTGCAATCGCAACACTGCGCTTCAAAATAATGTAGACCGTATCGTAGCTTGTGGGCGAAGCAGGTATCATAGACAAGTAGCCAATTCGATGCTGTACCAAACTATCGCTTTTACACAAGAGCGTGTTGTAACCTGTCCAGGTGGGAATTGAACCCTCATCATCAAAAGTTTTAAGCAAGCCATACACCGCAAATGAGTAGGGTGTGTTGAAGTGACTGACACTACCTTTTTTTAAGCAAGTTGATGACGATGAAGTAGCACTAAGCTGGGGTTCCAACCGCCTTTTCTTCATGTAAGGCAGAACTTTTACTGGTTGACTTTGGATGATATGCTTACGCCTGGGAAGAGATGATGTTTTTGCACTCTTGCCAGGTAGTAACAAGCTTGATTGAGAAATCTTCTGCGCAATAATACCGTTTGTATGATGTGTTGTTGCTTTGCCAGAAGAAGTTTCTTCATTGAAGTCAATGTTGTCCCAAACAACGGTGGTGTATAAAGAAGAGAAACCTTCAGGTAATTGCTGCTCACCACAATTAGCTTGTAGCTGAGCCAATGCAGTTTCTAAGGAGGACAGAGTAAGTCGAGATGAACAGTGACCGAATTTGTTTAATATTTCAACTACAGAGGAAAACCACTCAAATGGTGCAACATCATCCCAAGGCAATAATGTTTCGGGGTAGGTTTTTGACCCTTTGACTCCAAGTATAACAAATCCTGCAGTATCGATAGTATTTTGAAGTGCGTAGACTGGTCAACTTTGACAAACTTCTCTAAAGAAACGTCTTGTGACGCACCTAGCGCCCAGGCCATAAAATTGTTCGGTGGAATGGAAATCATTGATTCTACAACAGGAACATCAAGATCTTTTGCAAGAGGATGCCATTTCTCACGGAGTGGGTTGGTACCACTTCACAACTGTGTTTTTATGATCATGGCTGCGTTGTAAAGTGTGTAAACATTATTTGCATCACCAGATCTGCTTTTAGTAATACCACTTGTAGAGGGTAGGTCCATTTCAGTTTCATAAGTGATGCTTGTGCTACTTGACGACGAAATGCGAAAGTGTTCCAATAATGGTCCTGGCTGCACACTTTCAACGTAAACAATATTGCTTTTAGTCTGTGTTGTAGGTCGGTGAAATACAAGATTCGGAAAGTCTTTTGTAAGTTTTTGTTTCAAGCGACCTGTTTCAAAAACAAAAAAACTAATTCGGTTGTTCGCCCCAGTAAGATCTTCTTTATATGTTAGCCAGCTCCACACAGACAGTAGCTGTTTCATGTCGGCAGCGTATCGCAGTGGTTTGGAGCGTCGTTTTTACGATGGCCATAACCGCAAGGTTAATACTAGTTCGACTTCTACCCAAGCCTTGTTGTTGCGTTCTTACATAAGATGCTTCACGATAATTATCCCTGCTTGGTGGAATCTGGCAAGCAGCAAATTCAAGAAGTCAAAAGCAGAACTTAGAATCAAAGGCAACTTCTAAACGAGTCAAAATTCGTCCTATGTACAGGGCCTTTGTCCCAAAACTATTCCCTAGTTAATTCATTGAGATTTTTTAACACTTGATGCAATTGATTAAAAAGGCTTACTTTGACAAGGATAAAGGCAGAAAACCAAAATCAGTAGCATAAATGACCTACCCAACATCACACACAGCACATAAACTTACACTCTCATTTTCACAGATTAATTCGCCAAAATACAAAGCTTGCCAAATAAAACTTACGTGTAGCTAGAAGCATCAACATTTTTTTGCCTTTCGCAAAAGTGAAAAACTTTGACAGCAAAGTCTTTAGATTTTTGGGTTCGCTGCTGCCATCTACGATTGGTTGTATCACCTCTTCACAAAATAATCGATAAGCCGAATCAAAAGCAGCTTTACGTGATAAACTGCAAATCATATATCTTTGTAAAATATTGCTCCATTTTTTGTAATGCAAATTTATAATGGCTTTGTCATCACATTTTGAAGGTTCTATCTTAGATACAGTCATAAAGCAATAAATAGGTGTTTGCGTGCAAATATTAAAAAAATAATAAAGCTAATCAAAGTATTGAACTAACAATTTTGGAGGGCATCGTGGAATACTGAAAGGCGAGCTGGAATATTTTAATTCAGGGTTTGCCCAAAAGGTAAGTCACATGCAATCAAGATCAAACAAAAATAGATATAATCTATTGCACAAGATTGTTAACCAACATATATACACTCCTGGACTATAGTTTACTTAAGAAAACAATTGAGATGAAGTGATCCAGAATATATGAAAGTTGATTCTTAAGTTCTTAACACATTTTCTATCTTGCAAAATTTAAATTTTAAATTTCTACATGATGTCATCGCTGGGAAGATACTGCTTTCTGGTGAAGTTAAGGTAGCATTGCTTGTGGTAACGCACTTCAATTGCATTACATTCTTTTTCGCGAATTTGGCGAAGAACATCTTCGTTATTTTGATTTTCTGCAGCTGCACGCAGCTTACCTTAATATTATAAGGTACTGATTAATGATATTACATAATTAGTATTAAATAGCTGAATTTGTTATACAACTAGCTGTCTGCTTAGGACAATTTGAAATCAAGGGTGATATTATGATATTCTACTGTAACTGACTTCAACATCAATTTATCACAAGCATGACTGTTCACACGCAACAAAAAACTATGGAAGTTATTTACGTTGAAATATCAGTGTCTTATTGCAGCATAGGCAATACAACAGTAAAAATTGATGAGGATGAAATGCCTTTTATAGTAAAATATAACGGCTCATTATATGATAAACCATAGTAAAAAATGAAACACAAACATTGCAGCACGAAGGTGATATTTGAGACATTAAGTAAAAGTAGACAAATAGACATGGTTATAATACATCACTGTCGTCGTCGTCGTCATGTGGTTGGGCATCCTCTTCCGACGGTTTAGATGTTGACGGCGTTGATTTTGAGCCAGCGTTGGGTGTCATCATCCAGGGCCAGCGGACCTTGTATTCCTCTTGGTGCACGATGTAGGAGGCATGTAGAAATGATGTGGTCTGCAGTTTGCTCAGAGGCACCACGCTCACAATTTGGTGAAGAAGCAACACCCCATTTGTACATGGATGAGTGTAATCGCCCTACGCCAGTCCGCTGACGATTCAGTTTTATCCAAAATGTTCTGGGCAAACCCATTCCAAGAGGCTTAGAACTGGCCCTGGGAATAAAAGCATGAAGCCTTGATGCACTTCTCAAGTACTCCATGTTCCATACATAATCCATCCATTGCGCTGCACGAATATCTGATTCGGTCAGACGAATGTCTGATGCGCTGCACAAATGTCTGATTCGGACGGTCAGACCACATTCCGTGTTGGAATGCTGAGTGCGAGAACCTCTATCAGATGTTCCTGCAATCGCCTGAGGGATCTGACTCTAGCAGGGCTGCTTCTGCTCTGCTGTCCAGGCTTGACAGAAAACGCAGGGACCGATGGTCTGAGGCAGTCCAAACCATCGACTTTTCTCACTCCAGTCGTAAAGCATGGAGCATATTAAACAACTTAACTGGTAGATGACGACGCTCCCCTCGGCACTGTGCCGTTTCAGCCAATACCATCGCACACATCACTGTGACAGCAAGCAAGAATGTTACGTTTAAACTTTGCAACTTAGCTGATTGGAATTGTTTAAAATTAATGCACTGCACAAAAGATTTTATGCAGTTACATTTACCTGTTGGAAGAAAATTGTAGAAGATACAAGTTTTTGAAATTGATTGCATACATTCAATTCATTCAATTCGCAAAATTACTTCGTGATGTTATTTAATCGCAACCTATAAGTTTTGGGAAGATAATGCAGATATCCTACAGGGTGCATCAAGTATTGCGCAGCAAACCAAAACTTAAGTAATGAGTTTATGATAAAGCTGTTAGTTCTCTGGCTATTTTTTTAAACACAGATGTTGCAGCCAAATAATCTGATCCTACTAACCTGCATCTTTTGTAAGAGCAACACATAAAAGATCTTTCTTTTTTCCCATTCTAATCTGTTGACTTTTTTTAAATTGCGTTCTTTCTTCCCACATATGATGCATGTTATTGGCAGTAAATGATGGGGTCTGTTTTTTTCACGAATCTGGAATGAGCTAGATGACCGCAAAACTTTTGTTGGTACATTTTCAGATTTTTGAGCAGAATTACCTTCCAGAAGTTTTCTTTTTGAATTTAAGGAAATGCGCCTTTCAATGTTTTTTTTATTGGTAAACTTACTATAGCACTTTCGATGAAAAGCATTAGCACGTGGAGGCAAATCAGTTAACAAGTTAATGTCCCACAACTGTAAATTTTTTGAAGCGATAATGTTTTCAATACCATCCAAACTAAGTCATTGCACCGCACATTTCTTTAGAGTGTTGAAGGTTGTTTCAGTTAATTTCTTCAAATCACTTTCGCAAACATCATCATAGTGAACAATACACTCCATTACTTAATTAGCAGCTGATTATTATCTACAAATTAATGTAAACGGTTAAAGCAAAAATAGTCCTACAAAGCCCTACATATACGGTACCGGTAGCATAGTTTAGTTAAACAGTTCAGGGTGAAGAATTAGTTTGTTAGCAAGACTTGGAGCTAAAATGTAAGCTCAAATCAAAGCATATAGTTCAGTATGCAATAGACCAGGTTGTAATCAATACCTTGTACCCACTGACCCATAAGTACCAGCAGAGAATAGCCTACCTGTACACTTCTCAGCTTGGCTTACTGGCTTATTTATTGATTCCTGTACATTTACAAGTTTACAGTGTATCGGTGACTCAAGACGATGAGGTATTGGCACAATGGCACATCCATTCAGTTTAATAAGCTAGCCTATTTTCATTTTAGAGAGATCAAAATAATCAAATTAAATCTTCATTATACTCGCCACCGTTGCGACGTTTCTTCGGAGCTGTGTAGCTAAGGCGCGGAGATGGGTCCCGCAACTCGTTACACGCTTCGGCGTAATACGGCGAGTATAATGAAGATGTGATTTTGATTTTAGAGAGATAATAGTACTAAATCATTTTTTCACTTAATCTAATTAATTCCACTCATAATATTCAATTAGTTCGCTAGCAAAATAGTTAACTTAAGTCTACGCTACCAGTACTTTTCCTTAGATCAGTAACTCAGTACTTGTAGCCTATAGTTTCTGTATCATTCTCGATCAGCATCGTTTTTGGAGTCGCAAGGTAGTGAAGGTCAGACGT
Source organism: Trididemnum miniatum (assembly GCA_964006365.1). NCBI lineage: Eukaryota > Metazoa > Chordata > Ascidiacea > Aplousobranchia > Didemnidae > Trididemnum > Trididemnum miniatum. Next base: position 25,106,420 of record OZ023239.1, read on the forward strand.
GTTTTTTTTGCTCTTGGTTGAACAAGAAAAAATTTGAATTATTAATCTAAACTGGACCTAATTTTTGGACCAAAATTGAAAAAAAGTTATATCAAGAAATATAGGCAACTTTATCAGCAAGAAGATATCAAATTTGAGTCAAAATTAGCCATAATATTTTGCCTAATACTCAGTCAGTCTCAGCCACTAGCCTACCTCTAATTGAAACCAAAGTTATTACGTAACAATCTAGTCAACAATGCCTAATAAGCCGAAAAACAAGCAAAGTACGGGTGCTAAACGAGTGGTCCTAGATGAAAAAATTGCATTACCCATTGATCAAATAGTTGAAGAAGCCATGAAATCTTGGAAACTTGAATGCCTTCAAGAGATTGAAGGTCTTAAAGCAGAAATCAGTGAAATTAAAAGCAGTCAAGAGTTTATTACGGCCAAATACGACGACCTAAAACTTGATTACGATAATCTTATACTTAAGAATAAAAAGCAAGAGGAGGAGATCAAGAGTCTTCAAACCAGTTCTAAGCTCATTGCTGAAAACGAAGCCAAAGAGTTTGATAAAATAGACGCCCTCGAACAATATGGCCGCCGTCAGAATTTGGAAATAGTAGGAATTCCGGAGACCCAAGGTGAGGATACAAATAAGCTTGTGATTGAAGTTGCTAAAATGTTAAACATTGAAGTAACTCCCGACCAAATTTCAACTTCTCATCGCCTACCTACACGGCGTACCCGACATGAAAATAACTCCACTAAAACTTTTTCACCACCGATTATTGTTAGATTTGTTAATCGGGATGTCCGGAATAAAATCTATGCCAATAGAAAACTGACACGTGATTTGGATTGTAATAATTTTTCTGTCTACGGAACAAAATCCGTATTTATTAATGAAAACCTTACACGCCCTCGGAAAAAGCTACTCTGGATGACCAAAAAGCCAAACTCGCTGACTATAAATATTTATGGACTTCCAATGGTAACATTTTTGTTCGCAAGTCGGAAGAAACAGATGCTCTTGCAGTTAGAACTAATAATGACTTACGTCTTATAGTATAAAATTATGTGTGTTCGTGCTATTTTAAACTTTCTCAACCATGATTGATAATCATGGTTGTCCTACGTTGGCTGCGAAGAGCTCTTTGGCTCTAGAGCATAAAGTAGCATAAATTAACGACTTAACTAATATTCAATCGAATGATTTCGATATAAGTGATGTCGCATTTTCCTCGTTTTTCCAAAATATCGAGCCCTGCAATTGTTTGAACTTCAGTTCTTATCCCTCTGTTTTCAATAATCATCAATTATTACTGCTGCATATAAACGTTAGATCATTAAATAAGAATTACAATGACTTAATCCAACTTTTATCTGAGCTTACCATTCAACCCCTCCTCATATCCTTGTCTGAAACAAAGATCAAAGATAAACAGCTTGTTAATATTTCAATTCCTGGTTATATTTTCTTTCATGTCAACTCAAATTCGAACTCTGGCGGTGTTGGCGCTTATGTATCTGACTCAGTTCAGGCTAAACAAATTCTATTTAACTCATCAATTTCAGGCTGCGAAAGTTTATGGCTTGAAATAACTTGTCCAAAAACTGACCTCAAATATATTGTAGGTACAATTTATCGCCATCCCAATAGTAATTTAAATGAATTTCTTGATATTCTCACCAACATCCTCGCTGAACTGAACCACTGTCGGAAACACTTCTTTATTCTCGGTGATATGAACATAAACACATCTAAAAACTCTTCATCCAAATATAAACAAGACTATTTAAATGTGCTAAGCTCTAATTGTTCTACTAATATCATTGATAAACTAACTAGAGTAACACCAACTTCTGCTACAGTCCTAGACCATATCCTTACCAATGAAAATAAGCACCAGGTAATTCCTTTTGTTATTGACTATGACATTACAGACCACTACCCAATCGCAGCTTTAATTAGCAGGGATCTTTAAACCAATCGTTCTAAATCTGTTCTATCGCGATTGTTTGCTACATTTAATTGCGATAAATTCAATAATGATTTAAATGCAAAACTTGACAATTTTATGTCTGTCATTGATACACTAACTGAAAACAATGTCAATGATATATTTAACGAATTTTATTCTTTGCTAACTTCAACGATCAATATCCATGCTCCTCTTAAAAAGCTATCTCGTAAGCAGAAGCGTTTAATAAATAAACCTTGGATCACCAAAGGCCTTTTAATATCTGTAAAAAAGAAACAGAAAATGCACAAAACACATTACATAAAAGGTTCGCCTATAGACAAACTATGTTACAAGACGTATTCTAACGTTCTAACTAAAGTTAAAAATTTTGCAAAAAAACTGTACTATCATCATAAGCTCAATGAATATAGCGATAATCCAAAAAAAACCTGGGACGTATTGCGTACTCTCTTACCCACTAAATCTAATTCCAATATGCCAAATTCTTTTGCAGTTAATGATTCTTCGATTACCGATCCTGCAGACATTGCTAAAGAGTTTAATAAGTACTTCGCTGATATTGGTGAACGTCTAGCAAATTCTATTCATAACATTGATCCCAACGACTTCCTTTCTTATTTAAAAAATCCCTGTTTATCTTCTATATATCTGCAACCTGTATCTCCACAAGAAATTTGCACGATAATTAACTCTCTTAAACAAAATAAAGCTAATGGCCATGATGACATACTTCCCTATTTTTTAAAAATTGCTGCACCCAGTATTACCTTGCCCTTGTCAATGATACTTAACTGTTGCCTTTCAAATGGTATATTCCCAAGTAAATTAAAGCTAGCAAAAGTTATTCCTATATTTAAAAAAGGCGCTCCTGATCAACTAAATAATTATCGTCCTATTTCTCTTTTACCCTCCCTATCTAAAATTTTTGAACGCTTAATATATAATCGCCTACTATCGTTTTTTACAAGTAACAATACTATTGTACCAACCCAATATGGCTTTAGGCATAAACAATCTACGATTCATGCTATTTTAGATCTTATCACGGAATGTTATGACAACTTATATATCAGTCAACCTTCTGCTCTTTTATTTTTGGATATCAGAAAAGCTTTTGATTCGGTTTCCCATGACAAGTTATTAAAAAAGTTGGATTTTTATGGTATCCGTGGGGTGGCCAACTCATTGCTCAAATCTTACTTATATAGCCGCAATCAATATGTTTCACTTGCCAATATTAATTCATCAAATAAAAAGATTAATTATGGGATTCCACATGGTTCTATTTTAGGCCATCTCCTGTTTCTTGTTTACATAAATGATCTTCCTTCCTGTTTAGATACTACCCCTAGATTCTTTGCTGATGATACGGCACTTTTAATTACGGGAAAATCATATCAAAGTATGGAAAATTTGGCTAACTTAGAACTCTCAAGGGTTGCTAAGTGGATGATGTCTAATAATCTAGTTGTTAATGCTTCTAAAACTGTTGCCTTGCCTATCTATTCAGATAGCAGCGCTTGCAATCTTAAACCTGAACTCACACTTATCTTTGACAGGCAAATATTGCTTTCATCTACTTCAGCAAAATACTTAGGTATTATTCTTGATGATCATTTATCGTTCAAATCACATATTAAGTCTCTTGAAAACAAAATTTCACAGTCTGTAGGAGTTATTTCAAGGTTAAGTTATTGTCTTCCCTGTAATACTTTAGTAACTCTTTACTACACCTTAGTTCATTCTCATTTGCTCTACGCTCTTCCAGTATGGGGTTCTACCTATAAAACTTATTTGATCAAATTCAAAAAACTCCAAAACAAGGCCTTAAGAACTATCTCCAATATCCCAATCAGAAACAGTATAACACCGCAGTATTATAAATATAAGATCTTAAAACTTGAACATTTATTCAGATTTGAAATTGCTAAGTTTATGCATCAGTTTACTTGTAAGAAATTGCCAACCAATTTTAACCACTACTTTACACACATTTCTGCAGTTTCGTCACATGCAACACGCCATTCTTCCAATTACGATATCTTTTTACCCCGATTACATTCTGCTCGAACTCAACGATCAATAAAATTTATTGGGGCAAAATTATGGAATGATATACCATTTGAAATTAAGAAACTACCGTTTAATAAATTCAAAGAAAGTTACAAGAGCCTTCTTTTAAATAAATATAATGTTGACACAATTATATATCAAACTACTTACTATAATCTACGTTTTCAGTCACCTGCTATCGTATAAATTTCTGATTTAATTTTCTTGCCAATATTTAACCAACCTTTTTACTTACTTTTATATTTTAACTTATTTTGCTACCTTTTTTATTAAGCTGATTCATTAAGCATTTTGGGCTGTCGCTTGACTCGAAGACCAATGGTCCCTTCGCAGCAGCATGTTGCTTGTGTAATTTTTATGCTGTAATATGTACTATTCGATTGACTGTAAAAGCAACAAAATAAACTGTTCTGTTCTGTGTTCTGTTCAGCTGATTTGCGGTACTACGGATTACCTCATGTTTCCAAATTATCTATTTCGAAGAATAAAATTATTGTAATTGACTGTAATTTCATGTAAACTTTAAACATAATCTATTAAATCTCACTAAAAATTTTACTATTAGTTTTATTTATTTGATAACGTCGTTTCTTGGTCATTTTTTCGCATTAAAAAGTTCTGAAAAGTTAGACCGGGAAACACATTTTAGTTAAAAAGCCTTGATGCGTATCAATAAAAATATATTCATCCGCCCAAGTTTTTCCATATTCAAAAGGCAATATCTTAAAAACGGCACCTGATTGCGCATGAAGACAAAGCAGTTGTGGTCAGCACCTTTAGTTCTACTTAAAAACAATTTTTTACTTAGTTCTTCGTTAGGTATCACGAGACGACACAATAGAGCCTAGCGTTACAAGGCCTAAGTGTTTTGTGAATAGTGGGGCCATTTTCTTCACGAGCGACTTTAAACCAAGGTCCAGAAACACTCTTGCACCTCTAGTGGTCAAAATATTAAAGCACTGTTATTGGCAAAATTTGTTATCATTTCAAAGATGTAATCAGGGCTGTGAGTAACGCGTTACAGGTACTCGTTACATTTGCTGCAATTTTAGATGGTAATTAATTACATTTTTTCCAAAGTAATGATAATTCGGAATTAATTACAATTTGTGAGGAACGAGTACAATTTTTGTTTAATTGAAATTACAAAGTTACATATTCCTTTTCTCTTCTAGAAACTTTGTTTTTTGATCAGCTTCAACAAAGCACGAAGTTTAATTTTCACAGCGACAAGATCTTATTATGCACGGGCTTGTTTTCGGCTTCTTTTGGCATTTGTCGATAGTCATGGCGATCAAAATTTGCCCGTTAATGATCATGCCAAAATATTCTATCTATTTTTAAGCGAAACTCTGTACAAGTAAATTGGTTACTTCCCATAGCAAAAGAATTTGTTATGAGTAATATAAAAATTACTTTTTTTCTCGCGTAATTTTGTAATTGGAATTAGTGACTTTTTTAATGAAGTAATTTTACTCGGTAATTTGTTATTTTTTTGGCCCAGGAATTGTAATTGGAATTAATTGCTTTTTTTGAGGAATTTTTACAGCCCTGGATGTAATGGTGTTTTGTCAACAATGGGGGCATTATCCTCACAAGCGACTTTGAGCCAAGTGCCAAAGACACTTTGGCACCTCTAGTGATGAAAATATTAAAACAATGTCATTGGAAAAATTTGTAAATATTTCAAAGATGCAATGGTGTGTTGTAAATAATGAGGGCATTATTATCAGGAGCGAATTGGGGCAAAATCTAAAGGCACTCTAGCACCTCTAGTGGTCAAAATACTAAGACAATGTTATTGGCAAAATTTGTTATCATTTCAATTTAAGGGTGTTTTGTGAACAATGGGGGCATTATCTTCACGAGCAACTTTGGGCCAAGGTCCAGAGACACTCTAGCACCTCTAGTGGTCAAAATATTAAAACAATGATATTGGCAAAATTTGTAATCATTTCAAAGATGTAATGGTGTTTTGTAAACAATGGGGGCATGATCTTCAAAAGCAGTTTTAAACACGTTGATTTTTGGAATATCTAGCGACATGTTTTACAGTGTCAACTTTAATCGTGCTATCAAATTCAATAACAAATTATTTTATCCTTGTAAACTCAAGCATATGGAATTGAGTGTTACCGAAAGATATCACTTTCACTGCCCAGTTTGCAAGACAACTATTTTGTAACAGACAACCTTTTTCTCTTGATATGCAGCGTCATTTACTAACTACCGATGATTGTGAAGCAAATTCAAACAAATCAAGAGCAGGTGATCGGAATTCGGAAGAAGAGTAATCATGCAACCAAAAATCGTGCTCAACAAAAGTAGGTGAAGCAAAGACTACAAAAATCCTTCTTTTTTAAAATGTTCTATTTTCCAAAAGTCCATGCACCCCAAAGGTATGCCGAGACACTATAGAAGAGTGCGTGGTGGTATACTATATCGCAGTCATGTTAAAAAAATGTGTAATGGAAACTGCTTTCATTCTGAATGTGAAGGTGATGCTTGCACTGGTTACATGAAAGTTGCAAAACGTTCCGGAATGCCTTCCTTTGAAAGCATTCATTTGCAGCAGTGCAACGAAGCTTACACTATAGCACCTAAACAAACTCTGTCATTGGATAGTCTTAAAGACTTATCTGGGAATGGACAATTAAAACTTTTAAGTGACTCTACCATTTCTCGGCGTGGTGCTTTACAAGAATCCGCAAAAAAGGAACAGTCAAATCTTTTGGTTGCCGTGCATGACAGCGAAAGATTCATTCATTTTTCTGTGCTTGACAATGAAGTTCATTATTATGCTAAGTTGGGGCGTGTTACCGTGACAGCAGACATGCTGAATGGGTATCTAGATTGCAGCTGCTGTGCTAGACGGCTAGGTTGCGTTCTCAAAGCAATATGCAAATGATATTTACATGAAAACAAACTACTGAATAAATTGCTTAGGGGATAATGAACAAAGTGAAGAGCAAGACCAAGTTCATGAGGATGAACCTGACTCGGAGTCTGAAATCAAAATTAATCCATCCGAAAATCTCCACATAATTGAAAAAATGTGCTAATATTTGTCAGAGAAAAAAATTTCATTGAACTTTTAACCCAAAAAATTGAAAAAGCTGCCAATGTTTGTTCCTATAGAAACATACTGCCATTTTCGCGACATTCCATTAGGTGCACCCATATGCATAACCCAGAGGGCCAGTTTATTGACGATGAACAGCTTAAGAAAAAATTTAGAAATTTACAATAAATCTTGCTCAACATGTGGCGCTTCTTACCAGTACCAAGAGTACTGTAACGGCATTCACAACTTCAATTACAAGTTCTTGATATCGATTGAAGTATGCACGTTTCTTCGAAATTGTTTTCTGCAACATATTCCTATCGGCAGCATCGTAAAAGTAATGGAAGCTAAAATAGGTACTTCATTAAATTCACTAACTGTTTTGAATGCATATTTACATTTCGATGCCTGAAGCGAGAATTCTTGTGACTATTCATGTGTGTTGTGTGGCTTCCATCCACAAATTTTGATAATGGATCTTAATCGAAAAGTTGTATTTCGCTGCACTGCAGAAAAGTTACAAATTAACGAAAATTACTGCCAGAATGACCATGATTTTGTGAATGTTGAAGATTTTTGTAGGCGAGTGGAATTGTGTATGGTTTTGCGTGGGTACCCTGGATGTACCGTGGAAAAATTCAGGATTGAACCGTCGTTATTTGACTGGGCTCCATATATTGGAAAGCTGACTAGAAAGAACAACAATATTTATAACACAGATCATCAAAAAGTTAACCTCGTTACTCAAACTCTCGAAAAGGATTGCCGAGATGTAAATGAAGAGAGAATTACGGAACTTTTAACTCAAAGTACTGTCACTGAATTATCATCTTTGGAGAAAAAATTGGGAGTTTGTGGAAAAGGATCGAAAATGGACCTGATTATAAATAAAAAAAAAAACGATATCTGATGATGAAGCGAAGTTAAACAAAGCGTTTAGAAAAATTAGGGTTACTCTGGTGGTCGCCTTTCTGCAGTGTGCCCTCACGGAATCGTTTATGGATTGAAATTTGTTTTACGAGCAGAAAGTCCTCGTGATTACGTTGACACACTTCTATCCATGAAGCTTTAACCAATCATATGCATCATAGATATGGCACACATCGTTGTTGCCCACGGGAGTAAAAGAAGACAAAACATGCTTCATCCTCATGATGGAAGAGTTGCAGAAGCAACACAAGAAAATATGGATAAAGCTGCGGCAGGAACTCTATCGCTTTCATTCCCATTTCTTATTGAACAGAAATCAAAAGCTACACCATCTGTTGAGGAGGATAAAAATACAAATCGCAGCGAGGAGGTTCTTCGACGAATCACGCATGTGAAAGAGCTCAAAGGTCGGCTGAATACGCAGCAAAGCTGGATGTTTCGAGACACGTTTTTGAGTGTCTCGGTCTCGCTATGCCAATGTCTCGTCTCAGTCTCGGTCTCGAACCTTGAAAGTCTCGGAAAATGGTCATGTCTCGATCGAGAAATGAAAAAATTTTGGATTTGAAACAACATTCAGGTCTTTGATACGGAAGCAACAATGGTACTTACCCGATGTATTCAAAGCAAAACATTGTGCGTGATTTCGCACTTTGCAAAAACATTTGGCCACATTTTGTTTAAATCATTTTGCTTTGTTGTTCAGGCCTGTAGAATTGCAGGCTCTTCCTTTCTTTTTGTGAGCAGCATGTGTGAAGACTGGTTTATTTCAACCACTAAGCATATGCATTCGATGGTAATCTACTCTAGACCAGGGATGTCTAACCTTTTAATTTATTAGGGACCCATTGCAAAATTAAACATTTAACTGGGCCCCAAAGCGACCAGAATTCCAATATTTCATATTATAGTTTTAAGAAAAAAAAACTAACCATGGATAGGTAGGCCATGTACTGAGCCGCATTTTGCTGAAAATGCATCTTTTTTAACAAAGAAAATTTAAAAATCGATTAAAATAATTAATTAATGTAATAGTTAATCCAATAATGTTAATTTAGTTTTAATTTTTAACAATATGGCCTTCACTCAAAGACATAACGACCGCTTGCCACGTCTAAAAAATTAATATATTTTTTATGGGCAAACGGTGTGTCAAATCAAAAAATTTTCAAGAGAGTAACGTGTCATATGTCATAAAATTAAGATTTCTACAAATTTGTTCCCTATAAAAGATGCTTTTCTCGTCTGGTTTACAACAGCTATCAAAAGATTATTCAAAGTAGTCCAGGCCCAAAAAAGGCTTCAAATCGAAAAAAGTGCAGGGATTACAGTTGCAGGAAAATTTGGTTACCGATATGGAAAGTGCTTCCAGATTTGAGCTAGCTCTTTTTATGAGAAAGTTATTAACCAGATAGATTTTCAAAAATGCATGGTGTCACAATGTTTTTAGAAAGTTTATGTTAATTAATTGATTATTTATCAAATATAAAGTATTTTGATTAAGTTTCATGAACACTCTCGTGTTCAATACTTAATTAACTTGCTAAAAAATTGTTTTAACAGACGATAGTGGGCTGCAATGCCCACATCCCTGGTCTAGACCAACATAGCCTACCAATGACTTTCTGTTTAAAATTTCTTGTCATCTTTTTTGTTAGATTAAAAAAGAATATTGGGCCGTGTAATCGTCTGTGAGAGGTATTGCTTGCCTTGCAAGCTACAAGAACTTAAATCTTCTGTGATAATAAGCTGTTTCGTTGTTATTATGGTGAACTCGTTAAATTATTAATTGTAATCGTTGAAAGGTCATGATCAATAGCACATTTATAACAGGCTACATCAGTTCATAACCGCGATGGCTTCATTGCTTTATTTGTTTTTGCTAATGTCATTTTGCTATAAAGTTATTTCAATAACTTGGCTTAGTAGAGCCCATACTCCAGAGTATTACTATCGTTTTTATATAAGTCTCGTGTCTCGTAACGTTAAAGTCTCGTCTCGGTCTCGAAGGTATGATGTCTCGTCTCGGTCTCGAAGCTATGATGTCTCGTCTCGGTAGGTTCGGTCCTCGTTCCAGCTCTGATACGCAGCAGGATGAACAATTACACTCAGCTTGTCGATATGACAGTGGATTTTTTAGTAACATGAAACCAGTTAATCATATTTTTTTGTTTCGTTCAATAATTGACCTACGGAATTGCGAAAAGAACAAGAAAAAAATCCTCCACACTGCCTCTTTAACAAGCCAGAGAATGTCTACCGACCACTTTGGACGCATATTTTTGACAACAAAAGATGGGTTTGAAGAAGAAATGAAAAACCACATGCTGGAAGACCCAACAAAACATGAAAACAATTCTGAAGTTGGCGAGAAGAGAAAATTTATGGATAGTTTGCAATTATCTCATGCAAGCCTTGCACCAGCGAAAAAGCAAGCTATTGTAATTTCACCTAATAGCCACGCGGATGCCGTAACTGTAAAAGATAAAAAGTTTGACCTTCCTAACGTTACAAAATCCGCTTCTTCCCTAGAGAATACATGTGATGAACAGAATTGAACTCACTTCTGGATACAGTATTTCATCACAAAACATGCGATACTTTGATGATGATTTGAAACTGACAAATGAGGATAATACATCCATTTTAACGAGCTCTACGGCGTGGGTAGATGATGCTATCATGAAATAATGTTTGACTCCTCAGATGGCCGAGTGGTATAGAGCGTCTGTCTCTTGAGCTGTGGACTCGGGTTTGATTCCGAGTCGAGTCAAACCAATGACTTTAAAATTAGTATTCACAGCTTTCCTGCTTGACGCTCAGCATTAAAGGGACAGTGTGGAGAACAAACCGGCTAGTATACTTGTTGTGCCGTTGGGAAAGGCACATGGCGGTATTCCCCCATCTTGGCGTGCTGGACAGATGGCTGACAACTCCTAAGCGAGCTCGTATAGCGCTTTGATCGCTTTTCGTGATAAGAGGATAAATATGCAACTAACTTCTATGATCTTACTATGCCGCTACCAGTAACGTAAGTTTAACGAACTGCAAGATGTTGTATTAGCCCAGACGTAAGGATTTGTCTGTGATCGAAATGTTGATTCGTTTCTGCTGATCATTCACATCGACGGAAATCACTAGGTTATAATCTCTGACGTTTTTTGCAATTCTTTACAATTTAAAGCAGCGTTTGGGCATCTTGTACGACCAATCACGAGCGCGAAGATATACGATAGTTTGCAGATATTGTGTATGAAACGCGGTACATTGGAGTATCCTTAGACAGCTCCCAGAAGTATTTGTGATGTGACAAAGGCTGATAAAGCAATTGAACTCGTGTTGAAAAATGTGCAGCAGCAAAATGGAGGCAGCGATTGTGGTATTTTGCTGTTGCTTTTACTACCTGCATGTGGAAGAACATTAATCCATGCTTTATGACGTTTGATCGAAAGAAAATGAGAGAGCTCTACTGAAGTGTTTGTGCGAAAATGACATGACAAGGTTTATCGATGATATTGCCTAAGCCAACTTATATGTCTCCCCCTCCAGAACCACTGCAACGCACGCAGTTGGTAGTGCACTGTCACTGTCGTTTGCCTGACGATGGGAATTTCATTAAATGCAAAGGATGTAAGAAAAGCTTTCACGAAATATGTGAAAGCGGTTATTTCAATTCAATGGAGAGACATTGCACTTATGTCGGGAAAAAGCGAACAACGCAAAAAAAACGTAATCGTTACTGGCATGAGGTTAATCAGAAGTTTATCGATGCTGCTGAAACTAATTTTAAAAACTCATACCTACTGCACGAAATTTACGACAAAATTAGAATGCTTGTTCAAAAAGACTTTCAACTGGGAGAAGGTAAAACTTCAATCGGGTGCGTCACAGAGAGCCAGATTCTCGAAATATTACCAAATGAGAAGCGAGCAAAGCTAGCCAGATGTACTATACCGTTTAAAGCTATGCTTCATGCTTTGCATTTTACCACAAACTTTTGAAAATGATGAAAAACTGCTTGAAACTGTACTACATCAAGTGGCGCATTGCGCACACTTTCTTTCTGGGGACAAAGGCCGCACGCATGGAGCTGAGCTCAGGCAATGCGGCAGATGCATTATAAAAGCCTTGAAAGAAAACATCCAGATATTGCCTCTGCCTTTTTTCAAATGCAGAGCACCTGCGCTTCAATGTCTAAATGCAAAATGCAAGTAATTGTTGGCCATCACAGGGGGTTTCGCCTGCTTGTCGAGACCAGAAAGGCCAAAACCAAAATCAGGGGAGAAAATTTTTAGAAAACAAGAATAGCTCCAAGTGTTAGTAAGGTATCTTGACTTACTGTCGGTAAAGTAATTCTTGAGACTAGATTTTTCGAAAATAATATGTACAGTATCGTGGCACCACGTCATCGGCATAATTTAACTGTGCAACTTTGTATTTTGTAGAACTGCAGCGAACAAAATATCACTGAAGAATGGTGCTGAAACCATTGTAATCGGGTGGGTCAGACCTTAGCAGGCGACGCCCCGAGCCATCATCAATATTAATCGCACACCATAATATTTCATTAGCTTCGTAATTATGTGTAGGCCTAATATGCATGGGTACAGAGTAGTGTAAATTGCAGTAATTACAAGTAAAAGTATGGCATCAAGTCAGTTTTCTCAAAATTAGATTAAGGTATCGCCCGTCGTGCTTGAGCTTGGAGCTTTAAAATGATGAAGTTCGATTCGTGTAAAAATTAAAATTATTTTCAGCGAAACTTTGACTGTTACCTCCATTGATTGCTGTTATGAAATTTAATATCTACGAATTTGCAGTAGACCTAGCTTTTTCCTGATCGCCTACCATTATAGAGTAAAACGCACTGAAAATTACTACAAATATTTTAACAGGAAAGAATTCGATTAATTTGGCAGCATTTATTAATAAAACTCCAACGGTCCGTTTTAAGCTTACGCGATCATCAGGGAGTCTAAATAAAGAAAATCTTTAGAACTTGACATAAGGGTACTCACCAAAATCCAATACAGTTAACAAAACCTACACTAAAGCAACTGCCAATTCAGAGACTCAATGCGCCGTTCGGCCTTCCTCATTTGAACTGATTACTAAATCAAGTGCGGAAAATCTGCCATGCTGATATAACTTTTTAAATACAGATATAAAAATGCTGATATCAAAATATAAATATAATTAAATTTATAAATACATTTATACAATATAATTAATTAATTAAATATAATTAAATATTTTATTTAATTATAATTAATTAATTAATTGTATTATATAAATAATTAAATATTATATAATAATTAATTAAATATAATTATAATATTATATTTATAAATAATTATAAATTTTATATAATGTAAATATAAAAAACAAAAATGCTGATATAAAAATATAACTTTTTAAATAGTGACCCTATAGCTGTGAAATTTTGATTAAACGCTTTTACGTTAATTGGAGCTAGCAAAAAAAAGCAACTTTTGTAACCAAAAATCACCCTAGTTATAAGATAAGATAATTTATTCATGTACAGATTTTTAGTAAGCTTGATGAGGATAGAACGAATCTAGTAAAGCAGCATGGCAGATTTTCCGCACTTAATTTAGTAATCAGTTCAAATGAGGAAGGCCGAACGGCGCGTTGAATCTCTTAATTGGCAGTTGCTTTAGTGTAGGTTTTGCTAACTGTATTGGATTTTGGTGAGTACCCTTATGTCAAGTTCTAAAGATTTTCTTTATTTAGACTCCCTGATGATCGCATAAGCGTGAAACGGACCGTTGGAGTTTTATTAATAAATGCTGCCAAATTAATCGAATTAGTTTTTGCTCTAGTCTTAAGAGATTATTGAGCACTCTTTTTGGTTATGCAAGTAAATATAGCATTTTTGCTGTTAACAGGAAAGAATATATTACCGTGAAATCGTGCCAAGTTACAACATAAAATAGTATGCTCTGGAAGTGCTTCATGTAGTAGTGCATGTTTTAATGCAAACATTGTATTGCACAAACTTTTTCATAATTTTATGTTGTCCAATATGTTTTGCGAAATTAAAGTAGGCGTAGATTTTTTCTTGCAATAACCTGATAGGTAGGCCTAATTGATTTATATCATAATAACGAGACCTCTATATTGTAATTTAGAAAGCGTATTTGCCCGGTATTTAGTGCTTGTCAAAATTCTGTAAATTTAGTACAAATTTTTGCACAATATAAGTAATGTTTGCCTATTATGTAATTGGCAACCAAAATTTTATAACCTTTCCCAAATTAATTTTGCAGTCAAATTGTAAAATTTTGTCCAAAAATTTTTGCAAATTTTGCACCTTAGAGGGAACACTGCTTATGGCTTATCTCGTTCACCACATAGATATATATATCAACGTACGCTGGTTTGGAAGCTGTAAATATATATAATACTGCATATTTCTTTAATTTGTAGCGTCTTATTGTCCTGTGACTTGTGAAAGTAATTAGAGAACCAGAAACCCAATGTAAACCCCAGTTGAATACCGATTTAGTAAAACATCGTGACACCACTTTTCATACTACACACACACAAACCTTTCAGAGCACATGACACATATCCTTATTCTTGTCTGACTTAAAGCATTATGTCTTTTTGAGTAACGTAGCTAAATAGTAATAAGGTTGACGGTTTTATTTTATTATGGTGTTGATTTGATGAAACGCATTGTATCCTGGAGCACTTTTTTGTGGGGTATTTTTAAAGACTTTGCAAAATCGCACAGGTGCAGTAGGCCTACACACAGTTCTACGCGTTGGTTTATTATTTTGATTTTTATTGTGTTTTTCGTTTTATTATATTCGTTTTCTTCGAAAATCAACATCACTGTGTGGATTTTGAAATAGCTCGCAATTGCAAGAAATTTCTTCTTTAAAGAATTTTATAGGGGCATGAACTAAACTTCTACAGCATATTGCAATGTTTCAAGCATTTTATGAGCAAGGTTAGGATAACCCAAATGCATTGAGCTTCCATATGCGAGGTAACCTCCTTATGTTGTACATCAAATCTCTAATACGTAACCGTTAGATAACCAATATAACCATTGTTTGTTGATCTACAATATGGAAGATCCCCTCCCATATGTATTCTTCCAAACCCTTCTATGTAGGGCAACCTCTAATTTACAGACTTCTATGCAATCATTTACAAAACACTGGTGAATCTTTGAAATAACGGCAAATTTTGCCAGTAACATAGGTTTAAGTTTTTCACTTTTTGGCTTTTGGCCCAAAGTCATCCCTGATGATAATTCTCTCGATTATTTATCAAACACATATAATCTTTGAATCGATAACAAACTTTACCAATACAATTGTTTTATTTTGATCACTAGAGGTGCTAGAGTGGAAGTTCTTCACCTGTGGGTAATTACCCACTAGTGGGGAATTTGAGAATTTCAGGTGGGTAATTTGAAGTTTTGGAACACAACAGTTTGCGATAGGTCATAAATCAGTGGTTCTCAACCTGGGGGTCACGATATGGACATCTATGACCTTGTGTTTTCTTTTTTTGCTCTTCACTTGATTTTGGGTGGAAACTTTGCTCTTCACCTAATATGCAACTGCATTTACGTGTGTTTGATAACTCGTAATATTGAAAGTGGGTAATTTCGATATGTCGGATTGCAAAGTGGGTAGCTGAATATAAAAACTTAAGAACCACTGTGCTAGAGTGTCTTTTGCCCTTGGTCCAAAATTGTCCCTGAAAATAATGCCCCCATTGTTTACAAAACACCATAACATCTTTAAAACGGTAACTAATTTTGCCAATATCATTGTTTTAATATTTTGACCACTACAGGTGCTAGAGTGTTTCTGGACCTTGGCCCAAAGTTGCTCCTGAAGATAATTAATGCCCCATTGTTTACTAAACACCATTAAGTCTTTGCAATGGTCAGAATGTTTGCCAATAACATTGTTTCGATATTTTCATCACTAGAGCTGCTAAAGTGTACTTGGCCCTTGGAACCAATTCGCTCCTGAAGACAATTTCCCCATTATTTACACAGCCCCGTTAAATCTTTGAAATGATAACAATTTTTGCCAAAAACATTGTTTTAATATTTTGACCACTACAAGTGTTAGAGTGTCTCTGGACTTTGGCCCAAAGTTGTCCCTAAGAATAATGCCCCCATTGTTGACAAAACACCATTACATTTTTGAAACGATCAGAATATTTGCCAAAAACGTTGTTTTAGCATTTTGATCACAAGAGGCGCTAGAGTGTCTTTTTTCCTTGGCACCAATTCGCTCTTGATGACAATTTCCCCATGATTTACAAAATACCATGGAACCTTTGAAACGATAACAAATTTTGTCAATAACATTGTATTAATGTTTTTACCACTAGAGAAGTATCTTTGGACCTGAGCCCAAAGTCGTCTCTGAAGAAAATCCCCCATTGTTCACAAAACACCATTAGATCTTTGAAATGATAACAAACTTTGCCAATAACATTGTTTTAATATTTTGATCACTGAAGGTGCTAGAGTGTCTTTGGCACTAGGCCCAAAGTCGCTCGTGATGATAATGACCCATTGTTGACAAAACATTCTTGCATCTTTGAAATGATTAGAATATTTGCCAATACCACTGTTTCAATATTTTGATCACTAGAGATGCTAGAGTGTCTCTGGACCTTGGCCCCAATTCGCTCCTGAAGATAATGCCCCCATTATTTACAAAACACCATTGCATCTTCGAAATTTTACCAATAACATTGTTTTAATATTTTGATCACTAGAGGTGCTAGAGCAGGGGTGGGCAATTATTTCACACAAAGGGCCAGATTTGGAAAAACTGTTGAAGCCGCGGACCCCACGCTGGTTGGAAAACAACGTGAAGACCTTTTTTTTGGAGATCACGGTCCACGTACGAATGTGATCTCCAAAATAAGAGGTTTTCACCTCGTTTTTTATTCCAATTTTGCATCGTTGAGGCTTATTTGTTGAAAATCACTGCCATCCTTTATCTCTAAAGGAAAAAAAAGGTCTTCCGCTAAATTCACGGTGAGAATTTAAGTTTGTGTAAGTGCCGGCGGGCCAGAATAAAGTTGTTATCATTTCAAAGGTTCCAAGGCGGGCCGGACTTGGCTCGCAGGTTGTAGTTTGCCTATGTCTGTGCTAGAGTGTCTTCAGCGCTTGGCCCAAAGTCGATCACTCGGAAAGATAATACCCCCATTGTTTGCAAAACATCCTCACGTTTTTGAAACGATAACAAATTTTTCCAATAACATTGTTTTAATATTTTGACCACTAGAGGTGCTAGAGTGTCTTTGGCACTTGGCACCAATTCGCTTTTGAAGACAATTTCCCCATTATTTATCAAAACACTATTACATCTTTGAAATGATAACAAATTTTGCCAATGACATTGTTTTAATATTTTCATTACTATAGAGGTACTAGGGTACTTTAGCGCTTGGCCCCAATTCGCTCCTGATGATAATACCCCCATTGTTTATACAACACCATTACATCTCTGAAATGATAACAAATTTTGTCGATAACATTGTTTTAATATTTTGATCACTAGAGGCGCTAGAGTGCTTTGCACTTGGTCAAAGTCGCTTGTGAAGATAATGCCCCCATTGTTTACAAAACACCATTACATCATTTGAAATGATTACAAATTTTGCCGACAACATTGTTTTAACATTTCGACCACTAGAGGTGCTAGGGTGTCTTTGGCACTAGGCTCCAATTCGTTTCTGATGCTAATGCCCCGATTATTTGCAAAACACCATTACATCTTTGAAATAACAAATTTTGCCAATAACCTTGTTTTAATGTTTTGATCACAAGAGGTGGTGCAGTGCTTTGGCGCTCGGCCCAAACTCGCTCATAAAGATAATGCCCCCATTACCATTCAGTCTTTAAAATGATAACAAATTTTGCCAACAACATTGTTTTAACATTTTCATCAATAGAAGTGCTAGAGTGCTTTTGGACTTTGGCCCAAAGTCCGTCGTGATGATAATGCCCCCATTGTTTACAAAACACCATTACATCTTTGGATTGATAACAAAATTTGCCAACAAGATTGCTTTAATATTTTGACCACTAGAGGTGCTAGAGTGCCTCCGGACCTTGACCACAATTCGCTTTTGAAGACAAGGCTCCTATTATTTACAAAACACCATCACATCTTTGAAATGATTACAAATTTTGCCAATAACATTGTTTTAATATTTTGACCACTAGAGGTGCTAGAGAGTCTTTGGCGCTTGGCCCAAAGACGCTCATAAAGATAATGCCCCTATTGTTTGCAAAACACCATTAAGCCTTTGAAATGATTACAAATTTTGCCAATAACATTGTTTAAACCTTTTCATCACTAGAGGTGCTAGGCCTAGAGTGTCTTTGGACCTTGGTCCAAAGTCGCTTGTGAAGATAATGACCCATTGTTTACAAAACACCATTGCATCTTCGAAGTGATAACAAATTTTGCCAATAACGTTGTTTTAATATTTTGACCACTAGAGGTGCTAAAGTCACTTTCGATAATAATTCTCCCCATTATTAATCAAAACACCATTACATCTTTGAAATGATCAGAATATTTGCCAATAACATTGTTTTAATGTTTTTACCACCAAAGGTGCTAGAGCGCTTTGGCCCTTACCCCAATTCGCTCGTGAGGATATTCAGGATAGTGCCCCAATTATTTACCCCAGCCTAAATCCCCAATAATATGTAAGGTAATTCAATGGCGTTGACCTCCTATATGTGAAGTAACCTCTCAGATGTAATGTTTCAACCCTCCAATATGTAAGCTTGATGTAAGGTAACCCAATGGCACTGACCTATGTGTAAGGTAACCTTTCAGGTGTAAGATTTCAAACGTCCTGTATGTCAGGTAACCTCCTATATGTAAGATGTTAAGGTAACCTCCTATATGTAAGATATCCAACCTCCCATTTGTAAGGTAACATCTGCGTACACCTCCTATATGTCAGGTAACCTCTTATATGTAAGAACGTAAAGGTAACCTCCTATATGTAAGATTGCACCTCCTATTTGTAAGGCGAGGTTACAGACCTATATGAAAAATGCTGGCTTATTCTCCACACTGTCCTTTTTAACATTGAACGTCCAGCAGGGAGGCTATGTAGTCCCTCGGCTCTCAATTGTATTGATGTAAGGGTATTTAAAGCAAGGTTTTTATAACATAATCATGAGCATGTGCCTGATTAATGATTGGCGAAGGAGCGAGATAGCGGACTACTGCAGTGCGGCTGCTAAACTTACCCTGTCCACATTCCCAATTTTAGTGGGCCAAAAGCTCACCGGCTTTCTGCATCATGACACCGTGTAACACATAGTTTGTCCTTGGGTTAAAACTACTATTTTCTAGGAAAAATAAAGCCGCTGTAAATCTTAAAACTGTTATTTTTCCTCCTTAAGCTATTTTCGTCCCATATTTATTGTACTATTTTCTAATTTATTGTGACCTAAGGAAGTGCAAATGAGCATTCTAGGAGTTCAAACTTCGGTGTTGCGTTCAGGAGATCAATTTTTTGTTTTCGCTAGTTCTCAAGCAATTGCACTATATATTAAGAACGCGAATGCAATATTACGAAAGCATGAACATAATTGTTTTTTTAGATTTCGAAAGAGACTTTGCTTTCATGCATTGATATAAAACAGAGTTCGGTGAAAAAACTGAAACTATTAGGCATACATCATATTTTCAGCTTTTAATTCGCTGCGACAACGAAACGCTAAGCCGCATTTTTTACAATTTTCTTTAGAAAAAAGGAAACGTTAAACTGGAAATTGCTCACATATTGGCAAAATAGGACACATAGTGGTAATTCAGGGACCGGCGACTCAGGGACTAAGCTAAAGCATTGCAGAGAGAAGGTGTCAAACTCGGTAATAAGCTAGAGGAAGCACTGTCAAAGTCGTAATATAAACTGCTGCTACCGTAAATCAAAATTAAGGAAACTAATAAATAGCTCAGATAGCCTACTATTGGATGGAGCATTTCAAGCTGTAGACTTGGGCTCCGTTGTAAGTCGAGTCAAACCAAAGACTTGTAGCAAGCAGGTTCCCCGCTGGACACACAAACTATTGTAGAGAACAAGCCTGCATGTTTACTTGTGCCCTTTGGAAAGGCACTTAATAGGACTCTCCTATGTGTATGTGGTGGAAGACGGCAGCTTGATTCGAAGATCTTAAGGCCATGCAAGAAAGCTTAGTAAGTAAAAACAACTCAAAAAGAAATTTTCTTGCGAGACTGCCTGTTGTACGTGAGATCGTTTTCACGCAGAAGATTGCACATGTAGTCGCTCATCATGTTTTCATTATATTGGCATTTGCATCGTTCTTCAAAGAATTTCACATCTTGGTGAAACCTTCACCTTGCTCCTCTGAGTAATATCCCAAGTTATCCTTGAATTCGTCAATGTGCGAGTGAAGAATGTGAAGTTTTAGCGACATCCTGCAGCCCATCTTCTCAAATGCATTCACAAGTTCCTCCACGATATTATTAAAGTTAGGTTACCTTGTGATTTCCGAGGAAACCTTTCACCACAGAAACAAAACTTTTCCAAGCTCTTCTTTCTACAACAGATAACTTTTCAAGAAAGCTATCAGACTGTATCAGTCGCTTCACTCGAGGATCTACAAAAATTCCACCTTTAACTTATGCTTCCGATAGCTTGGAAAACAATTCTTGAATGTGCTTGAACGTTTCGCCTTCTGGGTTCATCTTCTTCACACACTGCTTTATGAGGCCAAGCTTAATGTGAAGAGGCGGAAACAGCACTTTCTTTGCATCCACTAATGGTGCTAGCTTCACGTTGTGAATGCCAACGTCGTAGCTCGATCTTGTAGGCCAGTTCTTTACTTTATAGTGGAGGGATGTATTTCGACTGTCCCAGAGACAGAGAAAACAAGTAAACTTGGTAAAGCCTCCTTGAAGGCCCATCAGAAACGCCACCATCTTGAAATCACCAATGACATCCCACTCATATTGAGCGTAATTTAATGCATCTAGCAGAGCTTTTACATTCGGATAGTTCTCTTTTATAACTACGGAATGAGCCGAAGGAATGGAAGCACACTGATTGGTGTTGTGCAGCAAAGCAGCTTTGAGGCTCCTTGACGAGCTTGTCTATAAAGAGACGCCAATCATTGGTGTTGCAGAGAATTCCAGTAGCTTGGAAAAGCCCTCTGACGTCATGACAATAGCACAACTCATCCTGTAATGAGAAAAACCTGGAAAAATCGCAATGCCTCTTCCTCTGGGAAGTAGTCCGAACCCCATTATCAAGCAAATCTCATTGCTTCAGCCGGGACACCAACAGCTCAGCATTCGATTTTGTCAGGGCTATCTTCCCAATGAGATCGCTGATGTCCTCTTGGTTGGGGTAATAGGGACATCGTTCATCTCGTGACCGCTGACGACGGCGCACACTAAATGATGAGGATGGTGCGCCTTCTTCCATTTCAGAATCTTCAAAACTTTCCACTGCTACCGTTTGCTGAGCTTTTGTAGGTGGATTTGGCACAGGTAGGTCGCTGGTGTTATGCGGCACCGGTGCAATGGAGGATGGGATG
This sequence comes from Trididemnum miniatum, assembly GCA_964006365.1. Classification (NCBI taxonomy): domain Eukaryota; kingdom Metazoa; phylum Chordata; class Ascidiacea; order Aplousobranchia; family Didemnidae; genus Trididemnum; species Trididemnum miniatum. The sequence goes on from OZ023239.1 coordinate 25,128,057, forward strand.
CTGGGGTATTCACTAAGAGGGGCGGTTTTCCCTTTTCTTCGTTTTGATGCGTCCACCATGCAGAAATAGCAGTCCAAGTGGTGATTGGAAGGTTCACGCCAGATACGAGGGATAGCAAAACGCATGGCTCTTTTTTCCCCTCTTAACCAACATTTTAGAGTACGGCGGCAGTACTCACATATGACGTGGGGTGCCCAGCGTTTATCCTGGTCGCCGACAGGCATGCCAAAATATGCATGGTAACCTTCGGTTGCACGAATGCGCTTGCTCGAACAGTGCTTTGTGGCTTTTTTTGCAAAAAATTCACCACACACGTAGCAAAATAATTCGGCTAATTATCTGCATCCACGGGAACTCATTGGAAACTAAATCAATATTATCTTACACCATGGAAACTTAATTTAAACTCTGAAAATTAACAGTTAGTAGCAATAGAATCATCAAAGTAGGTTACAAAAATAGTGCAAATATTGAACACATAGCAAAATCTAGAATTTGGTTTTTAAATAATGCAAAACCAATGTTTCAAAGCAATGAATGTTATTTTGGTGGCCTTAGCAGGCTAGCAAATCAGAATCTAGAAGTTATTTTCAAGAAACAAAGAAAAAAAATTGTTACACAGTGTAATCAAACTGAAAAAAAGTGATTATGACATCAAATATTTGATTACGAAGCAGAAAGCCAGTAGGCTTTTGGCGCGCATAAATTGAACATGTGGACAGAGTAACTGTGATCAGACTAACTGATTGGTCTTTGATTTGACCCGACTTGTAATTGAGCCCAGAGTTTACACCTCCAGAAGCAGGCGCTCCACTCACTTGAATAGCTGAGCCGTTAAGATTTTATCAAAACTGCATTTTCGCATGGTACGAGCGATTTTTTATCTTCACCAAGATGAAAAGTCGCGAGGACAGATAACGTGAGGTCATCGCGCGCGTTAATCGCGTGTTCGGTAAACAGTTGCATGTAAAACAATAAGAGCGACAAATGAAATAACGCTTGCGAAAATCGCGACCCAAAAACGCGTGTTCGATAAATGCACCTTAATTGAGCGAGAACATCTGCTTTTGGGTTGGTAGCATTGACTTACATTCCAATTAAAATCAAACCCAAACACTCAAATTCCACATTTAGAGCTTTTTTTCCAAAGTTAAACATTCAACATCATAAAACAATGTGGAAATTGCGAAGTTAGAAGGTTTGTCTTGTTGGAAAGAGCATTTTGTTGGGATTTCCCACTCCTTTGAGTAGTACGAAAGTGGCCGCCAAATCCGAAGCGAGTTCGTTATAGCCATTAGTGTTTCCTCCCGAGAAGTCGGGACGGAAAATATCCCGGGATATTTGGGGCTTTGTAATTTCCCGTTTCCCGGGAAGTTTATGTCGGGGTTTCGGGAAATTCTTTTACATTAGTAAGGATTTCAGTGGTATTCAGTGGTACTGATATTTATCATTCCGTGATAAAAAATGCGTTACCGCAAATTTAAATTTTTTTTTTGCTTACTGAAAATATTTTTTTTGTAATAATTGATTGGTGATACAGAATTTCAAAATAACATTGAAAAAAGCTGTTTTCACATTTGGCTTGAGGAAATACTCTATCATAACTCTTTTGAATTATAGGTAGCTTTGAAAAAAGCTGTTTATCCCATAAGCTTTTCGTGACGCACTCATCAGTGGGTCATCGCGTCAAAATTGACTCAAAAGAGTTATGATAGAGTATTTCGTCAAGCCGAATTTGAAAACAGTTTTTTTCAAAGCTATTTTGAAACATTTTTTTCAAAATTCTTTTTTTTCAAAATTTTTTTTCAAAATTCGAGATCTCACAAGCATTTCGTCATAAAAGATTTTGCGAATTTTGAAAAAAAAAGAAAAGAAACATTTTTTTTTAAATTCGCAAAATTTTTTAAGACGAAATGCTTGTGAGATCAAAATTTTTTTTCAATGTGTTGAAAAACTCGAACTGAGTTTGTCAAAACAACACAACAAAATGCTAAAAATTTGATCTGAAATGCTGAAAATCAGAAAAAAAAGCAAAACATCAAGCTCGGGAAAATTTTCCGATAAAATCTATCGGGAATTTCCCGTTGAAGCCGGTAGTTGCAACAACTCTGCCACTATTGTTTCAATTGTTTAAAACGTACAGTATAGCGACTATGCTGCAATAGCTTTTTTGCTGATCATTTTATCTCAAGAATGCGGTTTGTTTACGACGTCAAAATTACCTGCATGAGTGTTTAAAGTCCTGCTCCCCAATAGGTTTAAATGCTACACCACAGAAGGCTTGTGGATAGTTGAGTTGGCATAGACCAGGGGTGGCCAACCAGTGAGATGCTAAGAGCCACATTTCTGTCTGTTTTTCAGCAAAGAGCCATATCATACACAACGGATAATGATTGCATTAACCGTACCGTATCTCTTATTGATACACATGTTTTTGCTTAGCTAGATTAGTAGCATACCGGCCGGTTAGCTCAGTTAGTAACGACATCGTTATCGGTGCGAGCGGTTTGGGATTCGTTGCCTGGGCCGGTCAAAGCGGACAGTGTCGCCACCGCTGCGATGTTTCTTCGAATTCGAAGCTGTGTTGCCCAAAGTTCGTAAGTTATACGTACGTTGGTGTTGTCCAGGCGCAAAGCCGCGGTGATAACAGCTAAGATGGCCGAGTGGTAAGAATATCCGCCTCTGGAGCTGCAGATTCGGGTGAAACCAATGACTTTAAAATTGGTTTTCATAACTTTCCTGATTGACGTTCAGCATAAAAGGGTCAGTGTGAGGCGAAGAACAAGCCGGCAAGTTTACCTGCTGTGCCTTTGGGATAGGCACTTAACGGGATTCCCATCTTGGTGTGGTAAATAGGTGGCCGGCAACTTCTAAGCAAGCTCGTTATAGCGCATTGATCGCTTTCTCACGATAGAAGTATAAATACGCCACTATTTCGCAAACAAAGTGATTATTACGTGATAATTCAACTTATGCGTTGCTGATAACATAATTTCAGAACAAGGCTGCTGATAGAAGAAACACAGCAAGTGAAAAAAGCCGCATGCGGCTCGCGAGCCGCGGGTTGGCCAGCCCTGACATAGACAGTCTGCTGGTATCGCAGAAATTGGGTTTCAAAAAACGAAGTGGCTATTCTTACGGACCCGTACAAATAAGGACCTCGTTTATTTAATTACTTTGTCTCGCTCTCTGGATCGGGGTAGGCGTGAAGCGATTATAGAATAAACCAAGCGCTTATTTGTACGGGCCCGTACAAATAGCCACTACCTTCAAAAAGTGCTTGAGTGACGTAGTAAACTAGCTGCAGCACTAACTCAGCTGTGGTTAATGAGGACGTAAGAAAAAGCATGATGGTCAGTTTCACCATTTTGCGATGTATATTTTCACGTTGGTAGAGTAATATTGATAAAACTTTCTTTCTACATCAGGTTCAACCAGTCGTAAAATATGCAGTGAAATGAGGTCGGCTACTGATAAAGCGAAGGTCAGTTTACCAAAATTTTTCACCAAAATTGGAGGCTTCAAAATTAAAGCTTGCCTAGGCATCAAATATAGCCTTGCGCCAGCCCTGCTGCTTGGCAGGATAATCCATCGACCAATTTGCTTTCCCACGTGATCATCAATCTCTCGTATCTTTCAATCATATAGGTCAAAGTCCGAACGCCCAATGTCATACACTACAGGAAAATCATTTCAGAAACTGTTTTCCTACTCAAAATCAAATCTTTATTATACTTGCGGTATTACGTCGAAGCGTATAACGAGTGATGGGGCCCATCTTCGCAGCTTAGCGCTTTAACAAAACCGCGCCGAAGAAACGTCGCAGCGGTGGCAATCCGTCGGCTACACTGCGTCCGATTTGACCGACCCGGGATTCGAAGCTCATACCTTCCGAACCGATAGCAATGTCTTAACAACTGAGCTAACCACCCGGTGCTGTTTCTCTACTAGTAAAGCGAATCGCGAAATTTAGTTTTTAGAAATCGTTATGATTTGTAAATCAAGATTTAGCAGCGTTTACTTTTAATTATTATCTGTGAGATTACTAGCTTCTTTCGATTTAATGCAAGTTTTTTTCAATCGCAAACAACCTTTAACGATATGACTATGTACGGTAAATTAAAACTTTTCTGTGGCAATGGAAATGGTAATAAAAGTTATGCTTTGATTTCTGCATTTTATGAATTGTCGAAGATTTACAACCCGTTGAAACTACAATGCAATTGTACACTTGTTACTCAAAATTCAGAGGGGGTCAAGTGCCTCGTCTTTCGCTGGCATCCCTTATGCCTACCGGAGTTTCCAACCAATATACCCTCCACGCTCCAATTGAATACAACCCTGGTACATTTTCCGGTTAATAAACGGATTATAGGCTATAAACCGGAACCAAAGTTCCGTGTGAAGTACCACACAATGACTCAACTATGATCATAGTCTCATCGCAAAAGCAATTTTAACAAAACAAGGAACGTCCAAATGATTTCGTGCTAAGAACAATTTAACATCGATCAATAATGTACTATGCAAAGCGGCATTATGGTGTCGCAGTTTTCCAAATAATATATCCGTGATAAATTAACTGGAACTGTTTCCAGTGATTCTATAGGCCCGCCTAGACTGAAGTTTGGTTAAAACTTTTTCATTTTCTACTGTAAATCTCAAAACTGGACGTTTCGACAACATAGACTCAGCTGTCATCATTAGCAGTGCATGCAAGGCAGTGCAAAACTGTAAGAACTAGAATTTACAATTCTAACAACAAGTAATAGCATAACCCACACAACAGGTCAAAATAAGCAGTATAATTGTAACGTCATAAATCAAAAGCTAATAAAAAGACTAACGGAGTTAAATTAACAATTAAATAAGTAAAGAGGAGCGGATTTGAAGTCAACGTTAAGCAATGGCTCATATTTTTAAATAAAAAGTGACTCAAGAATTAATAAGCGTGCAGAATCACCAGCGCTACTAAGAATGTCCGGTTTGGCAAAGTCCACTTTATGATCAGGATTGTCCGTTAAGTGTCGGCACACCTCGGATTTATCCGAACTAGAATGCTCCTTAAGTCTGTTAATAAGATTACGTCTAGTCTGTCCTATATAGCTAGAACCACAAGAACACGTTAATTTATATACAACCCCATATTTCATCAAAGTCTTTTGCTTATTTTTCAGACGAAAGTTGTGTCCGATGTTCCAGGTCGTGTCGATGATCCGTAGAATAACTCGGCACCATGTCTGCTTTTCCACCAAGGCGGACAGCTCTTTCTTGAGTTGCATTGACATGTCACCTAAAAAAAGCAACCGCGCAACAACTGTTGTACAATTTTTACGTTCTTCATGGTGACTCAACATCTTGTCATATTAACGATTAAAAAATCTCCTGACACAACTATCTAAAAAATAAGCAGGATAGCCATTGCGACCAAGCATAACCTTGATATTATCCACCTCTGAACAAACGGTCCTACTAAACACCGCAAAGCACTGAAACACCGCAAAGGAGCGACAAAGGACTTACTAAACACCGCAAAGTACGACAAAGAACTTCAAGTTGATCTACTAAACACCGCAAAGAACGACAAAGAACTTGGAATCATACCATAACAAAGAACGACAAAGGACTTTAAATCAGAGTTAGGTTAGGGCTAGAGTTAAATTAGGGTTAGGCTTGGGGTTATCAGGTTCTTTGTAAGTCCTTTGTCGCTCCTTTGCGGTGTGTCAGTTCTTTGCGGTGTTTAGTAGAACCCCTGAACAAATGCTTTCATAAGAACTACAGATCTTATAAGCACGATCGAGCAAACAATATACAATTAACCAAGTTATATTTATAGCGGCTAGTACAAAGCTGCTCCATTTCGAATATAATCCAGTGTTGGTCGGTTTGCGAAATGCACTGGTTGTAACTGTCGTTGAACTGTTATCTACTAAAACATCCAAACAATTAATACATTTGTTATTTTGAATTTAAGTGGTAAACTTTATGTTAGGATGTACTTCATTCAAACTGTCACAAAATATTTTAATGGAATCAAGGCTACCAAAAACAGCAAAGCAATCATCCATAAACCGGTAAAAAATTGATGGCTTATGGTTTGAAAGCGTTCTCGACAGAGCTTTGTCCACTAGATAGTTCATAAGGACATCAGCAATAAGGCAAGATAAACTGCCACCCATAGTCACACCGTCAGTTTGCTCCAAGAGTTCTCCATTGAATGAGAAGGCACCTCCTTGAACTGTCCATTTTAACAATTTTCTTATATCATTTTTATCTATTTCTTTAAGAACAAAATCTGTATCATTGTCGAATAATTTATCCAGTATTAAATTAAAACTATGATCAACCGGTATGTTAGTAAAAAGGCTGATTACATCAAAGGAGACCATTATCTTGTTGTGTAAAAACTTATCTTTGATATTATCGACAAAGGTGAATGAATCTTTGAGATTCGTCGGATGCTCTCGAAGGAAACCATGGATTTGCGAGAGCCAAGGGTGGAAACCTGACGACTTGGCGTTAGGGTGTCAGTTTCGGTTTCGGTGTGTAATGTGTTGAAACCCAGATGTCAGGTTTTAGTTTTGGTTTGGTTTCACGGCTGCTGAAAAATAGGTTCCAGTTTCGGTTTCAGTTTTGCTTACGCGCAGCTTCGGTTTTTGGGTTTCAGTTTCGGTTAAAGTTTTATCCAAGAAAGCTATTTTATTTTGAATGCGGATTATTTAAGTGTTCTAATTCTTGACATTTTTGTTGTATTAATTATTTAAGTGCTCTAATTCTTGATATCTTGACAGCTCAGATGGCCGAGTGAGAAGAGCAATTGCTTCAGAAGTTGCAACTTAGGTACAATTCCGAGTCCGGTGAAACCAAAGACTCAAAAATTAGTATTCACAGCTTCTCTATTTCACGCTGAGCATGAAAGGAACAGTATTGGTAATGATGGCGATTACAATATTCAAAACCCAAAACCTTGGAAAATTTTGAATAGGTTTTAGTGTCAGATTTGGTATTGACGTTTCAAGAAAAAAGAGTCTTGGTTTAAGTTAAGGTTTTCAAAAATTTGGCTGAGTAGGCGTCAGTTTCAGTTCGGGTTTAAAAAATTTTCTTTAAAACCGGGTTTTCAGGTTTTGGTTTGGGTTCCCACCCTTGGTGAAAGCCACTTCGCGCATTCCTGATTGTAACTTCCGGTAGCCGATAGGATGGATCTAAGTGGAACTGTCGGCTTGTGTGTTTTAGGTAGGCCATACATAACCGGTAACGAGGTTGCTCGTGGATAAACGCGCCTGTAGTTATCTTCCTCAAGAAGCTTTTTAAATTTGAGGCGTCGCAGGAACCTTTGAAATCAGCTGAGATTAGACAAATTATTATCTGATTAAACGCGAGAAAAAATTAGTCTTATCACTGCATCCATCATCGTTAACGGAAGAACAGTGAAATGCTCTCCAGTCATTACGTGACGATTCTTCGATAATATCTCGAAACCCGACAAAGAAAACGGAGTAGTAATTATGAATAAGAGTGACTATCATTCGAAAATGCTTCACATTCTTAATGTTAAGACTAAGTTCTTTGTCGCTCCTTTGCGGTGTTTCAGTGCTTTGCGGTGTTTAGTGGGACCGTTTGTTCAGAGGTGGATAATATCAAGGTTATGCTTGGTCGCAATGGCTATCCTGCTTATTTTTTAGATAGTTGTGTCAGGAGATTTTTTAATCGTTAATATGACAAGATGTTGAGTCACCATGAAGAACGTAAAAATTGTACAACAGTTGTTGCGCGGTTGCTTTTTTTAGGTGACATGTCAATGCAACTCAAGAAAGAGCTGTCCGCCTTGGTGGAAAAGCAGACATGGTGCCGAGTTATTCTACGGATCATCGACACGACCTGGAACATCGGACACAACTTTCGTCTGAAAAATAAGCAAAAGACTTTGATGAAATATGGGGTTGTATATAAATTAACGTGTTCTTGTGGTTCTAGCTATATAGGACAGACTAGACGTAATCTTATTAACAGACTTAAGGAGCATTCTAGTTCGGATAAATCCGAGGTGTGCCGACACTTAACGGACAATCCTGATCATAAAGTGGACTTTGCCAAACCGGACATTCTTAGTAGCGCTGGTGATTCTGCACGCTTATTAATTCTTGAGTCACTTTTTATTTAAAAATATGAGCCATTGCTTAACGTTGACTTCAAATCCGCTCCTCTTTACTTATTTAATTGTTAATTTAACTCCGTTAGTCTTTTTATTAGCTTTTGATTTATGACGTTACAATTATACTGCTTATTTTGACCTGTTGTGTGGGTTATGCTATTACTTGTTGTTAGAATTGTAAATTCTAGTTCTTACAGTTTTGCACTGCCTTGCATACACTGCTGACGATGACAGCTGAGTCTATGTTGTCGAAACGTCCAGTTTTGAGATTTACAGAGGTTTTATTTTTCCTCGTTAAGCTATTTTCATATTATGGATTATTGAACTTTATGAATCCTTGAGCATTTTATGGATATTGATTAATTTTTCAAGGAATCGTATCCCTTTGATGGATCCTGTTTTGTTGAGAGGAATTCCTGACGGGATCTATCTTAATTCTAATTTCTCTCCGATTTTCAGTTTCTTCAGAAATTATTTTCTTTGGATTTTCATTTTGCTTATTCCGTAGATTATATCTCTCTGTTGGATCCTGATAGAAGAAATGGTTATGGAGTTTTGGTGTTTTCTCAGCATTTCAGTTTTCTTTGAAACTCACAAGGAGAGTAATGTTTGGATCTAGCGTGTAATTCTAGTCTGATGAATATTGTTTTGGAGAGATTTTTTGTCCGTTTGTTACATCATAATCCCTACCTGTCCGTTATTTTTTAAATTTTGCCAGTTTACTCTTGTTTTGCTGGAGAGTGAGCTTAGCACACAGACAGAGGTTGCAAACTCAGTTGAAGTGTAGTGAGTTTGGTTTAGGTGTTAGGTGGGTGTTGAGGGGGATAGGTTGCTATTCTGCACTGATAAGGCCTGACAAGATCGAAACGCGTCTGCAGCTGCAAATTAGTGGATCGGCATGTGTGGTTACACCTAGTTGGTTGGGCGAGGTTGTTGAATTTTACCTGCTGATTTTTTGACCCACTGCTTCGAGTCTTAGGGTTTTTCCTATTACTAAAAACTCGGCTATTTATGAGAGCTGGTTCTATCCACGAAATCCTTGAGCATTTATGGATATTGATTAATTTTTCAAGGAATCGTATCCCTTTGATGGATCCTGTTTTGTTGAGAGGAATTCCTGACGGGATCTACCTTAATTCTAATTTCTCTCCGACTTTCAGTTTCTTCGGAATTTATTTTCTTTGAAGCTACTTTCGTCCCATATTTATTGTATTTTTCATTTTCCTAAGAACGTGGTGTAATACGAGAAAAATCGCCGTAGTAAAATATTCCAGGTTCATCGTGTGAAAAGTGTAAGCCTTACCTTAAAAATGTCCTGATCGCTTCTTGTCTAAGCCTTGGTTTGAATTCTGTAGTAAATTTCTTTACTGGAAGGGAAATAAAGCTAGTACAGAATTATCTTTTTCGTAGTTTTTTGCGCCTTTTTTACTTTTTGTATCCCCTTGTGCATCAATATAGCTTAATTGTAACCCGAATTTAGTCCATTATCTGCACGTCGTAGTGACGATTGTTGTCTCAGGATTGATTCGTGGAAGTGAAGAACCTGACAAATATGTTATGTACGGAAATCATCGGGATGCATGGGTGTATGGAGCGGTGGACCCCAGTTCTGGAACAGCGTGTATGATGGAGATTGTTAGGATTTATTCTGAAATGAGGTTGGAAGGCTGGAGACCAAGAAGGTTAATAAAACTTGATTGACATCATTTCATAATTGTTTTTTTATATATTTTATTTGTTTTTATTTTCATACTTTTGTTTTTCATTTTCACAGTTCTCATAATTGCCTATTTGAAATAGCAGAGCTGGTGCAACGTTCAAGACACTTAAGAATTATAGCATGCTATGTTTAACTCGTATTTATTCGATTATCTCGAGTTGATTGGTTGTTCGAGTTTTATGATTAACTGATTCGTTTTGCATGAAGGCCATGTGAGATCGATTGAACAGAGTTGCTTGTTACTCACAGACTCGGGTTAGTCTTGAACTCGTTGCATGAACAGCAACACCTTCACTGCATTCTCAATCTAATGCCAGTCTTTTGAGAATCATGTTATTTTAGCTTTTTTAATGAATAAACAATCGCCAAATATTTACTTGAGATCTTTTTTGTGTTTAGGACAATTCTTTTTGCCAGTTGGGGATCAGAAGAATTTGGACTTATTGGTTCGACCGAATGGGCAGAGGATAACCTGTCCTTCCTGTCCGACCGGGCGCTCTCCTATATTAATGTTGATATTGCTGTGTTTGGAAGCGACGCTTTCTTTGCTAGAGCAAGTCCTCTGCTAACCCAAGTTCTCTTCCAAGCAGCTGATGTATGTTTCGCAACATTATGTTTTTGTTACTTAAGATAAAAACGTGGACCGTTGGAGTAAATTATAAATATAATTTCGTAATTTTGGACCGGAGTTTTTTGAATTTTACTGTAACATCGTTTTGTTTTCTCATTTTCTTGCTATTTCTAAACCTAGGCTTTGTCTCACCCAATACCTAGATTTATGATTTTTATGTCCAAATGAGGGGCCAAACCATTTTGGACCTCACTGTTGGAATCGACCTGTGAGTCGGTCAAAAGTTTGTGAAATTAACGCTCACGACGAAGCAAGGGTGATGGAAATTTTTGAACGCTTAATTTCAAATAGAATTGCTAATATAAAATGAATCATACAAGATAAAGAGACGTTTCGGTTAAAATGCAAAAACCATTATCGACCATATTCTAATAGAATTTGAAAAAAAAATTGACAATGTTTTTTGCATTTTAACCAAAGTGTCTTCTTAGTTTTAGTGTGATTCATTTCGTATCAGCAATTTTATTAGTAATTAACGTTAACAACGAATCTACCAACTTTTCCAGATCCCAGATGAAACAGACCCTAGTAAAACTCTAAGGGAAATTTGGTCTGAAACGTTTCCAAACGAAGCTAACACAGATCCGCTGTAAGTTTGCATTTTATTCTTAGTAAAATTAAGTGCAGTCTTAATTTTTTGTTTCTACAAGCCACTTTGTAAAAAATTACTTACATGAGCGTCTGCTAAAACTTTTCCGGTTGAAAAGAAGTGTGTGATATTGAAAAATAAAGCCCCAGAGGTAAGTCTGCTTCATCCCCTCCCCCCCAGCTCACGTCCGTAAGTGTATGGTGCCAACTACCAGCTTGCAGGAAAAAAGCATGAAATGCTTGCTAAGTTTCAGGAGGAAAACTTCACGTTGTGTCAGTTGCATTTGTTTGCTTGTTTGTTCAAGTCTTTGCCGAGGATGCAATAATCGAAATTGCTAGTTTGTTCTTCACCAGTCTTCTTTAGTGCTGATCATCTCACATAGGAATGTTGTAGCAATTGATAAATCGTTGCTTTAATGTGACTTGGAAAAACACTTGACTCCATCCGATCACGAAAAAAAGGTCGGATCCATTGGCCCGCCTAGGGGGCCGCAAGACATTTACCAGGCGGCCACAAAGACAAAATTTATTTAACCTATCAACGGTAACGAAAAGCTTATGAGCAGCGGACGACTGTAACACTACAAATGAAATACCAACAGAAGAATTTTATTGCTGAACAGGGGGCTACTGGTGTTGAGGGTCTCCAGAAGGGGGCCACAAACCATAAAAGGTTGACAACCACTGAGCTAGATCATGTAGTTACAGAGCGCAGCCCTATTCAGAAAATGCATCTTCAGTGAGTTTACTTAGGACTCGAACCCACAGCCAGAAAGTTTGTTTACAAAATGTGACACAACGAACCTTTTGAGGCCTTAATCACGTTGTCAAATGAACCACAATTTTATTTGCTATGTATAATTTTTATCTCTACGGTATAATTTTTATTTTAATTTGTTGCAGAATCGGCCGGTTGTATTCGAGTTCCGATTATGCTTATTTCTATCAAGTTATCGGGATTACTTCGGCAGACTTGTCATACAGATTGAATGTAAGTTTCTTTTGAGTTTACAGCCTGCAGTGCGATGCTGTGAAAATCGTACGTGTGCCAACTCGGTTTCATAATTTCAGTTAAAAACATAAAGCTGTCAGATCTAATTTTCAGATTTACTGTATGTTATCTAGCAATTGCATTTCTTGCAAATTGAAAAATGTGTGCAAAATTTAAAAATGTTTTCTGTCTTGTTAAGCTATAAGGTTTGTTTGCATTTCATGCGATTTTTATCCGATTTGTTGTCGTACGAAATTTCATACGATTTGTAGCGTATACAAGCAGTTGAAAAAAAAAATTCGAACAATTTTGCTCTCTATGAGTTGTTTTGCAAAGCACCTCACGATTGTTTCCTAAAATCCCGGGGAAAGTGATTTAGCTCTGCGTTATAACCTCTTTTCGTAGCCGACGTCACTTTAGGTACAAAAAAAATGTATCGCATTTGGTGTAAAGCCGTCTTTAAGCAACCGTCTTTAAGCATTCATATACAACTTATTTTTATGGTGACAAAAATAGTGTTAAAATTCTCTGTCAATTTTCAGCCTTCTGATCCGAGAGCCAGGGTCTCACCATACCCGACCTATCACACCGCCTATGACACTTTCGACTATGTGGACAGGTAATACAACTGAGATTTGTTATGTTTACATAACGTTTTACAACATTCAGAAAGAATTTTTTCTTGTAAAAAGAAACTGACATTAAAATGAACCCTGTGCCTGTAACTACCCCTGTTAGACGCAACATATGGACTTGCAACATACAGACAATAACTAATACTAGCTGAGCAAAACTATGTTTTGCTGTAGAAGCTGAGTTTTATTTTTTGAAGATCAAATAGTGAAGCTCTTATAGACGTCTGCTGAAACATTTTTAGGTCCAGACTAAAATATACTCCAATAGCCAATTCAACATTTTAGGCTTCGTAACTATTGCTGATTGATCAGTTACACAAACACACCATTAGGCACTTCATTTGTTTCCCCACCACGGCCTTGCTTACTTTGCTTATAATGACAGCTGAATCTATGTCGTCGAAGCGTCCAGTTTTTAAGAATTTCTGAGACTTTGTTTTTCCTCCTTAAGCTATTTTCGTCCCATGTTTATTGTACTTCTAAATGTAGTTTGTCTTTATGTGTTATGGCTCCAACGGTTCTGCTTATTTGAGGAGGATTCGACGATTAGTGAAAGCGTGTAATATGACATGAAATCATGCTCTTCCAGGAAAATTTAGCGATGTTTATTACAATTGTTATCTTTTTGCTTGCAGCTGTGTTCTTACCGGAATGCATAGGTTTCTTGTGTCGCAGATTCATCGATCCTGGTTTCCTCGCTCATCAAGCCGTGACCAGGATCGCGGGCAACGCTCTTCTGCGTCTCGCAGATTCCCTCATCCTCCCATATTCATTGAATGATTTTGCTAACTTTGTCAGTCGACAAGTTGAAGAAACCGTTCAACAATACAGTGACAAGTTAGCACAAATGGAAATTTCTTTAGGTAAGGCACTCTGAACTGATGTTCTTTAACTTTAACGCGAAAAGATTTTACACAGTAAAAGTATGTTTTTGGTTGAAGATTACCTTGTATCAGCGGGGGCCCTGCTGAAAAAAGAAGCCAGCGCGTTGCAAATTTACATCGACAAGACTTTGGATAAAAAAAAGTAAATTTAGCTGAATGCGCCACCAATTCAAACAAGCTCTTCGCAATTACGAATACTGCGTGGGAAAACAATTCAATTTAATTAGCGAAGAACATTACTCATAATTTGATTAATATTCAAATTAAAATCGATTTGCTTCAAATTAATTATGCCGCTAATTGCTTGTAAAACTACCATTAATTTGAAAGCGCAGTCCAAATATGAAACAAATGTGTGTGATCCGCCAGAGAATTATTACGTCAGTATTAATGAACTTAATTGACCCACGAAAATACAGATCTAACAAATTTCTGCGCGAGCCGCTGATTTGCAATTATTGTAAGCAACAACGCAATTGTTTCCTTCTAATCAATTTCTGTGCTTCTAGTTACGACGAAAATTGATTGCTAGGCCCGGAAGGCCGGTTACATTCAATTGACTTATTGCATATTTTTCTTCGTGATTTCATTGCGTTTTCTTGAGTTCCATACATCAGGATCCACTAAAGTCAAAATTGTTCTGGGCTTCGTTACATCATCAAACTTATACTAAAATTGGTTTATTCAAAATTTTTTTTTGATAAGGTATATAAATCAAAATAAAGACAAAGTTTCTAAAAAAGCCAAAATTTGTCAAAATCGTCTTTTATCGAAACCTTGTAGAAAGCAGAGCAAATAAACTATTTCTTGATTATTCATTGTATCTCTTATATCTCTTATATCATTATATCATTGATTTATTCATTATATCATTATATCACTTGATATATTCATAACCTAAGATCTTGGAGGATTAGATTCAAGTTCAATTCAGTGAATAAAACTCTTGATTATTTTGAATTTTTCAGCAGCGCCGATATTTTATATGTTATTTTATGCGATTTGAAAGAAATCTTTTCACTCAAACTCATGTAAAAATTTAACAAATGTGTTGCAATCAAAGTCGCAATACAATTAATTACGAAGGACACGTGAAAAAATTCGAATTCTCATTGTTGAAGCACATATGCGTTGTATTGTTCTCTATACATTTTTTGCATTGTAATACTGTGTACCAGTAACGATGGGCCAGGGCTACTCAACTACAATAATCACGGGCGGCATTACACAATTTGTTTGTCGGCAGCGTGGCCACGATCGCAAGGTTGATGGTTCAACTCCAGAGCTGGAACGAGGACCGAACCTACCGAGGCCGAGACGAGAGATCATAGCTTCTTGACCGAGACGAGACTTTTGGTGCTTAAGTCGAGACGAGACGAGACTTTAAAGTTACGAGACACGAGACTTCATAAGCCAAAAATTAGAAAATATAAAAAAAGTAATAAGACACTGGAGTAGGCTTTACTAAGCCAGGTTATTAAAATATTTTTATGGCAAAATGACAATAGCAAAAACAATACTAGCAAATGAAGCCTTCGCGGTTATGAACTAGCTTCACCAGCACGATGTTCTGTAAATGTGCTATTGGTCACATACTTGTAACGATTACAATTAATGATTTAACGAGTTCACCATAATAACAACAAAACAGCTAATTTTTACCTCAGAAATTTAAGTCCTTGTAACTTGCAAGGCAAGCAATACCTCTCACAGACGATTACACGGCCCACTATTTTTTTAATCTAACGAAAAAGATGTCAAGAAAACTTTAAACAGAAAGTCAATAATAGGCTTTGTTGGTCTAGCCCAGGGATGTCGGCATTGTTGCCCATTCTCCACTGTTAAAAAAATTTTTTCAGCAAGTTTGTCAAGTATAGAGCACGAGAGTGTTCATAAAATTTAATCAAAATACTTTATATTTAATAAATAATCAATTAATTGACATAAACATTTCAAAGACATTGTGACACCATGCATTTTTGAAAATCTATCTAGTTAATAACTTTTTCAGAATAAGAGCTAGCTCAGATCTGGAAGCACTTTCCATGTCGGTAACCAAATTTTCCTGCAACTTTAATCCCCGCACTTTTTTTGATTTGAAGTCCTTTTTGGGCCTGGACTACTTTGAATAATCTTTTGATAGCTGTTGTAAACCAGATGGTATGGTATAGCATCTTTTATAGGGAAAAGTTTGTAGAAATCTTAATTTTATGACACGTCACTCTTTTGAAAATTTTTTTGATTTGACACACCGTTTGCCCATAAAAATTACATCAATTTGTTAGACGTGGCTAGCGGTCGCTACGCCTTCGAGCGAAGATCATCTTGTTAAGACTAACTTGAAATTATTGGATTAACTATTAGATTAATTAATTTCATCAATGGGTTTTTAAATTTTCTTTGATGCATTTTCAGCAAAATACGGCTCAGTACAAGGCCTACCTATCAATGGTTACCTTTTTTTTTTAGAACTTTAATCTGAAATATCGGAATTCTGGTGGTTTTACGACCCAGTTAAATATGGATCCCCAATAAATTAAAAGATAAAAAAAGAAAGCAAAAGCCTATCATTCTACAGGCCTGTACAACGTAGCAAAATGTTCTAAACGAAATGTGGCCAAATGTTTTTGCTAGGTGCGAAATCACGCATAATTTTTTACTTTGAATACATCGGGTACGTACTATTGTTGATTCCGTATCAAAGACCTGAACGCTGTTTTAAAGCCAAAATTTGTTCATGTCTGGATCGAGACATGACCATTTTCCGAGACTTTTAAAAGTCTGAGACCGAGACACTCAAAAACGTGTCTCCAAACGTGTATCGAGACCGAGACATCCAGCTCTGTTCAACTCCCACCCACGCCTAGTTGTAGCGTCCTTGGATAAGATGCTTCACGACAATTATCTCTGCTTGGTGGAATCCACCAAGCAGCAAATCAAAGAAGTCTGAAGCAAAATTCAAGCGGAAAACTCGGAAACAAGGACAACTCCTAAGCGAGTCTGGATTCGTCCTACACATTAGCGCCTCCGTCACTTTCTCGTGACAGGAGGATAAAAATAAAGAAAAAATCAAATTTTTCCGACTTGTGTCTGCGAGAGAGCATAGCGAGCGAGAGGCTCAATAACAAAAACGATATTATCATTGCCTCTCGCCAAGCATGAACTCGTAACCACTCGATTATGACGTTCGGACACAATTCACGAGAGTTTGCGTCAGATTTTAGCGGGCTTGGCTTACCATGTGATTGTGACATCATAAATTTCTGACAACCGCACGGAAAAGTTGAATTAATGCGTAGTTAAAGCGTTCAGTGGGAAGCTGTGAAGCTGGCCAAAAGCAATGAGAAATAATAGGTGTAGTCAGGATTTTCAATTGGAAAAGGGGGGGCTAAAGTTTAAAAAATCTTTCCCAACAGCAGTAAGGGTTCCAAAAAATTTTGGTGGGGGGATGCAAATGTGAATTAGATTGAGCGTTAACTAGACACAACAACATCAGACGTTTAGACCCGGAATAGGACGTCAATATTTCATGTCAGAGGCGTATTCAAATTTTTTTAGGGAGGGCACCAAATTGTGACATCTTTTATAAACGCATGTTTTTCCGGCAGAGTAAATTTGAAGCAAATTCAGGAAAAAACGGCTCTTGGGGGTCCGGAGGCATGCTCTCCCTAACATTTTTTAAAATTTTACATGGTATAATGGCCTGTTTAGTGCTTTTTCAGCAAACTTTGATCAAACTTTTTGCCCCTCATTTGGATTCCTTCACCAAATATGATGCATTTTGTTCGCACATTTTCGATTCATGCCTTTGCGCGCTTACATCAGGCCAGGAGTGGATCCAGAAAATTTTGGTGGGGGATGCAATTTTGAAGTAGGTTGAATGCTTACTACCGTAAATACGAAAACGGTAGACGTCTGGACGCGCAAAAGAGTGTAAGTAAGCCCTTTGAAAATGTTTCATGTCAGAGGCATAATAGGAAATTTTTTAAGAAACGGGCACCAAATTTCGACATTTTTCAAACGCATTTTTTTCCGGAAGAATTAATTTGAAGCAAGTTGAGGAACAAAAAAAGACTCCAGAGGGTCTGCGGGCATGCTCCCCCGGAAAATTTTTGAAAATTCACGTACTGTAATGGCCATTTTAGTGCATTTTGAACAGTTTATGGGCAAACTTTCTGGAAAATTTTTGCCCCTACTTTTGAGTGCTTCACCGGTATCGATGCATGGCATTCTACAAACCGGGTTTCACATAAGCCGACTAGATAACGTTTTGTGTCTCCCTGACTAGAGACATCTTCTTTGATACAGGACTTCAACGACGCTGTTTTCTTAGCACTGGTCTTAAGCATTTTAACCACTTTTCGTGCAACTTTTTCAGCATTTTGTGTTGCTGAAACTGCAGAAGCGCTTAGATTTAAGCAATGCATAGCACAGTAAAAATAATATGTGTTCTTTCCATATATAGGCACAATTTCGTTGATTAAAACTTTACCATGAACTGGTTAATTCGTTAAAATAATTTTCAAAGTTAACGGACTAAATTAACTTTCGTTAAATTGTCCATTAACTTAACGTTTAGTGCTTGTCAACATCTGCTCCGTTTTGTTAATGCTTATTACTTTTTTCATTAGCTTCAAGATCAAAAGCCTTGTAAAATATTGTTTGAGGACGAAAGTTTGCCAGCACCAACATTATTATTCCAAAAGTTTGGGTTTTGGCCTAAGCCTATCAGTAAAATTGGAAAAAATTCAAAAGTTCAAAAAAATCAGTTTAAAAGCGTAGTTCAAAAATTTAAAAGTTTTCTCATGTCCAATTAAAGGCATAGCATGGACCTCTGAACCGTTTTTAGGCTTATATTCATAGTCACACCCCTCAATCTTAGAAGCAGCAGAATCAACTCCAATACTAAAATATTTGTTCCCAGTGAAATTCCTAGAGCGACCCATGTTAAAAACCAGTTGAGCAATCTCCTGCCATGCATTGATAATAGAAACTCAACAGACTACCGGTAATAGACTTCGAAAAATATAATAAAGGTTTATTGGCAAGACCATTACATGAAGGCTTCGGTACACGCAGGATTATGATTGAACAATCGAATTATAATTATTGCATAACAATTTAGCTGGTTCACAATATTGTTGTTTGATATTGTGAGGGGTCAGGGGTGACTGGTGGTGAGCGGCGAGCACAACTAGCGTGGCAAAGTTATAGGCACGAAGGAAAAGTGCAAAGAAAGAAAAGTGCAGCACTTGGAAGCAAAAGTGCAAAGCATGCATTACTGGAGTACGGAAAGTGTACGGTACGGTACGGAAAATATAATACCGTATTTCCGTACCGTGCCGTACTTTTCCTCAAAATTTCGTACGTATTTCCGTATGGTACTTCTTGCCAAAATCTAACCGTACCATACCGTAACTGTAGTAACCCCTTGCTCATAAATGACAAAAATACCGCCACTATATTCAAGAATTTCGGCAAAACTTTCCAACTTCAACACTCAGCGAGATTTCAACAAAACTTTCCAACTTAAACGCTTAGCGAGTGCTTTCAAGCTCTCGCCTAGTTAACGAGAGATCGCTCCTGGGTATGAGCTCAAACTGCATCTGGTTGTGAGCTCGTCGTTAATGGGTAGGGTTAACGAGAATACCTTTATCACAACTTCCTCCAGGTCACCTTTGGGCAAGGTTTAGTACCTGTAAGCTCCCCTCAGCAAGGGTTACGCGCTAGAAATGATTAGTATTAAATCTAGCGGTAATTATATGGCTACTGTACATACATTTAGCTGCATTTTTTTTTGGCGTATTTATTAGTTTTTGATTTAGGTTGTGCAACCATGTAGGCTACAGTAAGTTATTATTAACTTGCATGTTTCAACGTTTTGCGTTTTTGTTGCATATTTCATTTTCTGTACCATTTTACTTTCATACGTTATTTTGATTGGTTATTGTTGGCGGTCAGAAATAAAAGTTGTGATTGATTGATTGGATCCGAGATAAATTTCAAGTCGAGAAAAATATTGCAATAGCTCGAACTAACGGAACGAGAAAATATGACGTTTTATGCTCGCTTGCCTTAGCGAGGTCACTTTGTAAAACAGCCCCAGGATCGGTCCAGTTGGAAAACTTCATTATTTGCAAAGGTCCAGAAAAAAATTTTGCATCTGGTTTGATTCGGACCAAAAAAAAATACCAAACCAACCGAGTTGGCTGAATGATTAAAGACATTGCTATCGGCGCGGGAGGTTTAGGGGTCAATTTCTGAGCCAACCGAATGGGGCACAATTGCCCTGTCCACATGTACAGTTTAAGTGGTTCGAAAGGCCGACGGACTTTCTGCATCATGATCAATTTTTTTATTTATAGCTAGTCAATCTGTTGATAATTGATAGTCATTTAATTAAAACAAGTGATTATGACTTAAAAAATTCAATTGCCATGCAGAAAGTCCGTAGGATTTTGGACCGACTTAAAATTGTCGATTGGGCAGGGTAAGTGTCGCCAACGGCTTGCCCCCGCTGTGATGTTTCTTTGGAGTTCAAAGGTGTGTTGCCTAGGCGCTCCCGGGTCGATCAAATCGGACGCTGTAACGCCAACAACTCACCACCATTGCGCTTAATATTATGATGTATTCTACAGAGGTTCAAGGTGTTCAGCGCACACCCTGCAATGTCACAGACGCAAGCGTTAATTACATTTAACTAAAACTTATGGATTTTCACGTCTTTAATCCTTGCAATATCAGGGTAATCGGAGTTTTTTTTTTGATGAATGACAAATTGCGTTTTTTCAACGCCGACCCATGACGCAACATTCTCTCGTATGTTAGGTTTATAGAATATGGTTGAACACAAGCGAGCCTGACCTTTTTCATTGTACTGTATTATAAATCGTATTATACAGCGGAGAGTGACTTTTTCTCTTTCCACAGGATTCAAATGCGAGAAGTGTCCTATTTTAAAAATTGAACCCAGACGCAATGTCACAATGCGTGTTCAATCACACGAGTTGCAGCATGGTTGAAGCAACGAGGTTGTTGGTAATTGCTAATCATTTTCGAAAGTGTGGCGGTCGATATACTGACATTTTAAAGTTGTAGGTCAAATTTATTCAGTGGAATGGAGTTCAATGTTCAATGTTAACAGCATAATCAAAAAGCCATTTCTTTGCGAAAATTATTATGAAAAATTGAAAAGAGTACCGTGGCTGTTATAATATCAATCTGATTGTCGGTAGTTGATTACCATATTCCAAAGTTTGGCGATTGATGCTGTAGCCTATAGATTAGTTGTCAAGTTTGTTTACAGGAGTGGAATTAAGTGTTGACAATATAAAGCCATTTTCTGGCAGGAAGTATGATGGAAAACTGAAAATAGTATCAACAGCTAGTTAGAAGGTCCCAGAGCTGCGAACTCGATCGATTTTTAATCGAGTTCAAGTTCGAGTTCAAAAGACATTTGCAAGTTCGAGTTCAAAGATTTTTATTTTTGGAGTTCAAGTTCGGCAAAAATGATCGAGTTCGAGTTCACAGTCCTGTTCAAATTGTCCCTTAAGCAAACATACCCTAAAAATTTTGGTGGTGGGATGCAGTTTTGATTGAGTTTGAATGTTAGCTCCCGGTAATTACAAAGACGTTTGGATCCGAGAAAGATTTAAAATTAATGTTTTTATGCCAGGAACGTAACCAGAATTTTTTTAGAGGAGGGCACCAAAGTTTGACATTTTTGAGCGTAGTGTTTCCGGCTGAGTTAGTTTGAAGCAAAATGAATACAGTAACGTTTTTAGGGGGCCCGGGGGCATACTCTCCCGGAAAATTTTTGAAAATTTGCATTCTATGATGGCCATTTTAGTGCTTCTTGAACAAGTTTTACGGCAAATTGTATTTGAATTTTTTGCCCTTAATTTTGAGATCTTCACCAAATACCGGTATGATGCAATTTTTTCGCACATTTTCGATTTCTGTGTTTATATAAAGCGTAGGAATTATTGTTGTCGCAGAGATTCGAAATTACGGAAAAAATGTACTCATCAAAAGCATTATTGAAAAAAGTCCCCCACCCCTGGATCCGCTCTTGACTCACTTAGTAACATTTGGAACCAGGACCGGCGCCAAGGGGGGGCCAGGGAAGCTTGGTTCCCCTCAATCGACATGCTTGATCCCCAATCAGCAAGTTTACTCTTTTGAAGACAGCGGCTTTATTTTGTGCTTAATTTCATTTCAAACTTTGGCCCCCCCGGATAAACGCTTGGCCCCCCTAAATCGACTGCTCTGCCGCCGGCTCTGGTTGGAACAGAGATTGCAGCACCGCATAAACAACAGGTAGCTGTTGCCGCATTTTCATAAACATTTCTCGGAACTCCGTTTATGATGCAGCAAATAAGTTTCAATGAAACAACACAAAATGAAATGCCAGTGCAGTATCGGTATCAAAATTGCAAATTTGCGATCATTCAATCTACAGTATAACAAAAAATCAAAAGTAGGCTAAACCTCGTTTTGAGAGAATTGAATCAATAAAATTAAAGCACTCAATTAGTGAACTCGAACTCGATTGTTTTTTTTCGAGTTCGTGTTCAAAAAAATTTTTTTTTCGAGTTTAAGTTCGAGTTCGGCAAAAACGATCGAGTTTAAGCAAGTTCGAGTTCAAGTTTGATTTTGCAGCCCTGGAAGGTCCATTCCCATATGTTAGAAGATTTGCCTTGTCGGTACCGGTATCGTTGTGTTTTTGTACTTAGCGACTTTTGACGCTTCTAAATTGTTACTTTGGGCTACTGTGTGTATTTTTTTAAAAATATAGTTGCTCAATGATTGTTATTTCGAAGTTCATAGCTTGTGACCGTCTATGGGGTGCCATTCGTAAATTCTTACTTTCCTATGTTTTATAGCCTTTTTAACGATCCTATGTGCTATATCACATAAGTATAAACTAACTTTTCATTCCTATGTGCTATATCATATAGGTATGAACTAAGTCTCATTCCTGTGTGCTATATCACATAGGTATGAACTAACTTTTCATTCCTATGTGCTATATCACTTAGATATGAACTAACCTTTCATTCCTATGTGCTATATCACATAGGTATGAACTAACTTTCCTGTGTGCTATTTCACCATGTGTTCCTATGGTGATATAGCACATAGGAATGAAAAGGTAGTTCATACTTATGTGATATAGCACATAGGAATGAGACTTAGTTCATACCTATGTGATATAGCACATAGGAATGAAAAGGTAGTTCATACTTATGTGATATAGCACAGAGGAATGAGACTTAGTTTATATCTATGTGATATAGCACATAGGAACGAGACTCAGTTCATACCTATGTGATATATAGCACATAGGAATGAAAGGTTAGTTCATACCTATGTGATATAGCACATAGGTATGAGACTTAGTTTATACCTATGTGATATAGCACATAGGAATGAAAAGTTAGTTTATACCTATGAGATATAGCACATGGGATAGTTAAAAAGGTTATAATACATAGGAAAGCAAAGATTTACGAATGGCACCCCATAACCGTCAAGTTGATTTATGTGTATAGGCAGTGCCGGCGCTAGGCCAACTGAGCCCCCCCAGAACTTCACGTGGGGCCCCCTTTATTCGCAAGCAAAATGGAAAGTAAAGGTGGTTTTACACAGAATGCGATTTTTATCCGATTTTGCATTTCATGCATATTTGTGCGATTTTTGATGAACGAATCGGACGGATATGTCTTGACACAAAATGCGATTGCGTCCGATTTTGCATCTACGTACCCTAGTTAAAAATCTCTTTGGCTTTCGTAACCCTATTAATACTGGGCTTTTTTGAAACTTTAGCTGCCTTTGTCATTCCTATTCAACTTCATATGCTATAGGTTAGTATCTTACTAAGTTGTAGCGGCAGCACCGTAACTCATAAAAACCTATTTAAGTTGGCTTCTAAAACTAGCTGACCGTCTGACGTATAATCAAGGATTCCATCGATCTGGAACCCAAAATAAGGACGACTGGAAAAATAATTAAACTGCCTGGGTATTATTGAGCTGAAGATACAACACCTTCCCATCTAACATTGACAGCCTGAAGTGCTAACAATGCTTCATGCCTATCGATGCCTTGCTTCTTTGTGTTCCAAATAAGATTGTGTTGCTTTTATGATGTCACAATAAAGCTTTGACGGTAAGACAAAAATAATGCAAGACAAATAACACAAAGCTTGGTTTATGAAGTCCAAATAAGATAAAGTAAGGACGTAAGCCAAAAATAAGAACATTTCTTAAAAACGAGGACAATAATCTTTTCCAAGATGCAGACTCTCAAAATACGGACAAACCTTTGAAATAAGGACGGTATGGAATCCCTGCGTATAACTGGTGCGTGAAGAATATTCATTTTTATTAAATTCTAATTTTTAAAGACACGCTCTGGTTCCACTGAACAAGCGTTTACCGGACTACCGGCAAATGTTTTACCTAAAATCGTTTAAATTAACGCTTGAACTACTGGCTGTTTTTGTACAACAACAAATTAAAATGACAAGCGGCCCAGCACAGCGTGACATGACATATGGAAAAAAGCTGCAGAAAAGTATTCAAGAAAATCATCAATCCATTTGGCAATAACCGGAACTTAAAAGAACAATTGAGGTTTGAAGTAGGCCTCACTGAAACTCATAATATGTCATAAATTTGAGTTTTTGGCGATCCGTTTGACAAACCAATTTTGATCCATTTTGCTTGCTGAGTTGCACACCCCAAATGCTTTTTTGCAAAAACCATAGTAAACCTTCAATCTTTTAAACACCTACCATGTACGACCTCATTCAAAGAAAGGCGCATAAAATAGGAAGTTAATACTGTTGCTATAATTTATATTTCATAAAATGTGGAATTTTGACAGAAGAAAATTAAGCTTTCGTTAAGTCAGCAGATCAAAAAATCGTTTACATGCAAACGATTTTGCCTACAGTAGCCTGCAGTTCACACAAGAGCGGCGCAATTGGAGTCCAGCAGTTTTCAACCTCTCTCCCCCCCTTCCCCCCGTCCGCACCTTTCTACACACACGCACACAAACAGAGTAATGTTGCATCGTAACACGAAACAAAAATATTTCCAAGTAAAAACAAACGCCGCGGTGTTCAGGGCGGGGCCCCTGACCAGGCCTGGGCCTCTTCCGGCCGGGGGGTTCGGGGGGCGGTTCCGCTGGCCCTGTGTATAGACTTATACCTATTTTGTGAACTCACGTATCAAGATTATCACGTCTCATGCCTGAAATGCGAATGATAGGCTGATTGCAAAGGCGTTAGATGTCGGGTCGCATAGAACTTTTGAGCTCTTTCACACATTTCTTGCATAAATCTCGGCAGGCGGCAGCATATAATGGAGCGGAGCACGCCTTCAAAAAATGCTCACCGTACACCACTGGATTTGAATGGGCAAACTCATTTGAATTGAATTTTTTTGGTTAGCTTTTTTTCTTTGATATTCAAGTTGGAATGACATAGGCCTTATTCTGATTTTTTTAATTCCTATAAAATCAAATTGGCGGTTTGTTAATTTTAATTTGTCTAATTGTGGTGCATATTGATCAGCTGCATTGTTATCAATATCGTCAGATGGATTGAATATTTTCCATTTTATCAGCTTGCAGCAAGTGGTGGCAGTGAACGAACGTCTTCTCGCGCTCGACCGATATTTCATCGAACCTTTCGGGTTACCTGGACAACCCTTCATGAGGTGAGTGTCCATCGCTGTCATGAGCATGTGGTTGCACTTTTTTTCTTATGAAAGCAGTAAGTATGCCGTAGTTAAAAAATGTTCAAACGACATTACGCCGTAGCCTCAACTACATAGGGCAGGAGTCGGCAACCAGCGGCTCCGCAGCCGCATGCGGCTCTTTCCTCCTTACACTGCGGCTCAGAGTGGCTTGAGAAAAAAATTACTTTTAAAAAAGTATTTTCGTGTATTATATTTGTGTTGGTTATTTTTTAAGTTTTGTAGTTCTTAACCCTGTATTGCCTAACTCTACATATATGTAACGTTTCATGCAGATCAACGCGCTGATACCAACAGTTTCGAAGTAATTGCCCATATCAACAGATTTGTTACGCTTAATACACATTTTTATACTTGGCAACCCTAAGGTTTTTTCTATGTTGTCTCAAAAAGCACATGGAGTAGAGCAAATTTTGAAGTTAATCGGTCATGGGTCAAAGTAAGGGTATTTGTTCAGAATAAAATGTCAAAAAGTGTTTACGACTCCCAGTAAGATTTTTTTGGGGGAAAATCGAATTCAAATGGATCTTTCGGTGTTAAAGGTTGCTGACCCCTGACATAGGGGATATAAAAAGCAGAGATGGTCAGTAACGAAGTAGTTCCATTCAAGTAGTGTTTTCAGTAACGAGCGACTTACTTAAACATTTTTCGTTTCGGATACTTTTACTTCAAGTAAAATTTTCTTGAAGTAACGCTACTTGAGTAAAAATAAATTTTATACGAAGTAGAAGTAGATACCATGCCATTTCTTTTTAGCGATTTGACCACGAGTTGAATTTTTTTTTGTCTAATTATTTGGCAACTCTGCTAATCAAAAACATGTTCGGACAGGACGCGAAACTGAATTCTGTTAATTTGTGATTACAGTTTCTGTAGTGAAGGTGAACAATAAAAATTTGATTTTATGAATACAGTTGCTTTACTTGTACACTGATGTAAGCGTTACAACAGCAAACCTTCGAATAGTAAGCGAGCACGTGAAATTTTGACTACTCTCCTACTTTTACTTAAGTAAAAATGCTTCGTCATACTTCTACTTCCACTTGAACGCCATTTTTGTGCAAATAGCTATACTTTTACTAAAGCAGATTTTTTGACCGCTTCGTCCACCTCTGGTGAAAAGTATCTGAGTATAAGCAACTGATACCCGGTTATAGCTACAAGCAACAAAGACGTTTTGTTTATTCTTCTTTCTCAGACCTAATGCTTCTGATTTTTCATTGGACTTGAGACAACGTTACCTTTTTTCATTTAAATTGATTTTTAGACCTACAGTGCATACATTTTACTTTAGACACGTGTCCGGATCTCCAGGAGCACTCGATGATGCAAGCGGGTCTTTTCCTGGGATTATGGATGCCATGTTTGAGCTAAATCGAAACGATACTCCGGAAAATAGGAGAGTAGTTCAACAACAAATTGCTTTGGCAACCTATAAAATTAATGCTGCCTATAACATGTTACAGCTTTAACTTACATGTGTTGGATTTGGTTTGAATATATACGATGATTAGTAGGCTTGTACGTTGTGATTTTGGGTGTTCGTTTGTAACGTTGCAAAGTTAACTGACGTAAAAGTCTTGATAAGCGGAGGTAATTGATCGGTGCGTTAGTTCGTTTTCTTGCGCGGCAGAAAGGGAAGAACTGTGGAGCGGCTCAGCGCTGTTTCGGGCTATTAGTCCTCGCCAGTCGCCCTCAGGTAAGATACATTAAGTTTCCAGAACGAATGATCTTGCCAGGATCACTCATCCCTTCGGATAAATATATCTCGAAGAATTTAACCCTTGTGGTACGTAGCCACTCGTGAGTCTACGTCACCACGCTAGTCAAATCCTTTACGTGGCCAGGGTGAAGATCAATAACTATAAAAGCAATGTCCTTCCTGG
This sequence comes from Trididemnum miniatum, assembly GCA_964006365.1. NCBI lineage: Eukaryota > Metazoa > Chordata > Ascidiacea > Aplousobranchia > Didemnidae > Trididemnum > Trididemnum miniatum. Next base: position 25,155,312 of record OZ023239.1, read on the forward strand.
CCTACTGGACGGGAAGTCATGACGACTTCCTCTTGTTGGGTCGGAGGCTATATCAGCTCTCCATCACCAACAGTGCAAAGCACTCCAGTCAAACGTACCGTAAATCGGGCAGCGCTGTTTCAGGCTGTTAGCCCTCATCAGCCGCCCTCAGGTAAGGTAGATTCATCTTCCAGAACGAACGATCTTGCCAAATCTCTCATCCCTTCGGATAAATATATTTCGAAGAATTTAACCATTGTGGTACGTTGCCACTCGGGTGATTTCTAGACGGGAAAGTCATGACAACTTCCTCAAACGTACTCCAACAAGAGGAAGTCGTCATGACTTCCCGTCCAGTAGGCCAGGAAGGACATCGCTTTTTTAGTTATCGATCTTTACCCTGGCCACAAAAAGGATTTGACTAGCGTGGTGACGTAGACACACTAGTGGCTACTTACCACAATGGTTAAATTCTTTAGGATATATTTATCCGAAGGGATGAGTGATCCTGGCAAGATCATTCGTTCTGGAAGATGAATCTACCTTACTTGAGGGCGGCTGATGAGGGCTAACAGCCTGAAACAGCGCTGCTCGATTTACGGTACGTTTGACTGGAGTGCTTTGCACTGTTGGTGATGGAGAGCTGATATAGCCTCCGACCCAACAAGAGGAATTCCGTCCTGTAGGCCAGGAAGGTCATTGCTTTTTTGGTTATAGAAAAGGAAGAAACCACTTAATTCAGCGGCTATCCTATGTTGTTTACACTTCTATATGTGCTTCAACATAATCAACTTTCAGAAGCACAATTTTGAAAAGATCCATCGGACATTGCTAGTTGCAAGCTAGGCTCAAGCTCCCCCTGGATTTTTTCAGCTCCCCGCTGAACCATTTGAGCCCCCCTGACAACTGGACAAATTATGCACTGAATGCGACGAGATTAATGCTCGCAAAGTACGTACTTAATGAAGTAAATATTTTTTAAAGTCACTCAGTTATTATTCACTTGGTCAGCGTAAAATTTGGTAAAATTTTTAACGTTTGAGGTTTATTTTTAACAGTGTTTTATATCAGCACTCGCAAACCTTTACAGCAGTCGTGGACGATGGACCAGTAAAAGTATAATGGTTTATTCGACAGACGACCAAAATGACTTTTGAAAAAGAAGGTAAGGCTACTGTATGTAAGGGCAAAGGTGTACAAATACAAACCAGCCTACAAACACCAATCAAAGAAGTTTAATTTTTTTAATACAAAACACAGAAAAGTAAGGTAGATTATACTTTAAAAAAAGAAAACAAAAGTCATGGTTATGGGTTATTCCTGTTTATCTGATATTGGTGTCCATGGAGTTTCTGCACTAATTAGTACAGCAGTTAAGCCCAGAAAATGGAGCGAATTGTGCACTTTTTGATAAAAGCACCAAGTTTTCAGGAAAGTCAACACAAGGCATAGGGTTCATTTTCAGATGTGCGGCCATCGCGAATTTAACCTTTGAGGACCAAAAAAGAACCAAATTTGAGTTCACTCAGCGAGAGCTAGTGGCCAAACAGAAACATGCTGTTTTACATCAGTTTTGAGTAGGATTTTATTGCATTGGCCAATCCAACATCTTGATCGAAGAAAATTGCACCCACCTGTTCGCTTAAAAGCCGTGACGTCACCTATGACGTCACAATTGCGTGGTGAATATGCATTTAAACCTGATTGGATTACATAAACGCAAATTTAAATTCATAGATATCAACCGCCAAATTTTAAACATCAAAATTTTTTTACATATAATGACGTCAAGGGTACGCTTTTGCGTCACAATGGTACAATTGTCCAGATTGGGGATTTGTTTTAATTATTGTTATCGTAGCTAAAAAACACTGTAGTCTGGGTTTTGCAATTTATCCTTTTACGTTAGCTTAGCTTCTATTTGCTTTTTACTTATAACATGACACAGAGATGCTACTGTACTTCCACGATCTGACACTGTGACACCACGCACTGCAGTGGCGCGGGAACGTTTTTGGACAGGGGGGCTCAAAATAGAAAGATCGTGTCAACGTCTGGGGGGGGCTTTGCTTCCCATACCCCCTTTTTTCGAATGTGCGTTTTTAAGAGCAGGAAACACAGCAGACCTGTCTTGATAGGCATCCATTGCATGTTCGCTCAAGTGACCGGATTTTTTTCAGGATAATTTTTTATTATGGAAAACAATTTGTTTATACCATTAGGCTTTTCTAACTATACAGGAAATACTAGTATGCATTTTGTGAGTGCATGTATTTGTAAAATGCTAATACCTCAATGACAAAATCGAAAAGTAGGCAAACAAAATTTGTCCGATCAAATTTTTGTTTTGCTGATCAGAGTTACTTGTAACAAACAATGTTCCACTAAGGTTTAAAATTAACAAAAAACACACTATCAAAATAAAGCCCTGAACCATTTTTTAACATAATGAAATATATAGGTATCTAGGTAGGCGTACTAGCTTAATTTTAGTAACAATCATCGGTGCCAATTTAGTGGTGATTTAGCCGTTTCATTGGGTAGGTAGTAAAATTTGAAACCATTAAAAAACTCAACCAGAAAAGAAAACTTGTACAAGCTCATAAAAGCTTGATCAGGGGTGCCCAACCAGTCGATCGCGATCTACCGGTCGATTATTGGATGCTTGGCTGTCGAACGCCGGCCGATTTGGCATATATGTACACACATCAGGTTGGCCACCAACATTTCCAGTTCATGTAACGCGTCCGGGCCGTGAAGACCTTTTTTTTAGCTCTTCACATAAATTTTGGTGGAATTCGGAACATCTGAAGGATTGAGGACCGTTTTTTGCACTTCACCGCATTTTCGTTTACGATTTCCGTAATTCCCATGATCAGTAGCGGCTTTCATGAGCATTCAGATTAGTTTGGCCTAAATTGTTTGGCAGCTGCAAGAATAGGCATTAGGCAACCAATATGCTTTTACTGGTCTATCGTCGATGACTGCTGTAAAGGTTTGCAAACGCTGATATAAACCACTGTTAAAAATGAACTTCAATCATTGAAAATTTTACCAGATTTTACGTTAACCTAGCGAATAATAACTAAGTGATTTTTAAAAGAATAGTGGTTTTTCGTTGGTTAAAAGCGCCATAAAAATATTTGCTTCATGTAAGTATGTATGTTGCAAGCATTAATCCCGTCGCACTCAGCGCACAATTTGTTCAATTGTCAGGGGGGCTTAAATGGTTCGCGGAAGGCTAAAAAAGTCCAGGGGGGCTTGATCCCCCTGGCACCCTACTTCCCGCGCCTATGACGGACTGTGCTTAAATGTTAAAATTCTTGAAGTACCGGTGTAAATGCAGTGATTTATGACTATTCTGACCCAACTGGGGGCAGTTTTAGCCACTAAAGTCTTTTACTTTAAGAGACCGATTGGGGAAAACCTATTTGCAATGCTCTTTCGCAGTTATTCTCGGTGTGCCTTTCGTGCGCAGAAATAAGAATCTGAGTGAGTGAGTTTATTTCAAGATAAACTGGCGGGAAATGCGGTTCTGCTCCTCCCCCCAAAAAAGTTGCTGGCTGATTACGCCACTGGCCGAGCGTGTGCGTGTACCATGACTGGGTGTTGCAAAATGCAAGCATGCCCATTACCCACTCTTGTATTCTGTTGACTTCCCTTCTCCTACCTGCATGCCATAACGTTAATCGTTTCGTTGCCTTTTTCCTTTTCTTGTACCGCGTTATATTTCCTTAATCTTATCGTATTCTTTTATTGTGTTGACGATGCGGAAAGAAAAGACACTACTATTATCCCATTGTCGTCATGGACAAGTACGGTCCTCGTAAATTTGAGAACTGATGTCAGTACTACAGGTTTACATAAAGTTTATTGATCCGGAGCTTGTGACAATCCTGTTGAATCCTTTGATAGTAACGTCAGGCCCGTCGAGAAGGGGAGCCAGGGGGGCCATTTGGCCCGCGCCCTGTACTTTTGAGGGGCCCCATTTTGCGTCTGCAAGTAGATATTATTATTTTATTGTTTTCGTTTGGTTGTGAGCTTATTCGCGGAAAACTGCGTGAGTAACATGAGTTATCTGTTTACTAACAAAAGGAAGCCGGATTTTGGAACCTTGCGTTTAAACGGACGCCAGCTAGAAATTTACAAAGAAGCAACACTACTAGGTGTAACCCTTGATAGTAAGCTTACTAGGAAATCTCACATAACACGAATTGCTCGCAAAGCGACTGCTGCGTTATTACAATGCATACAAATAGTGGGCAGAGCGTGGGGGTTAAATCCAACTAGCATGCGATGGACATACACTGCAATGATAAGACCCGTCATCACATACGCGTGTACATCCTGGGTTGGTGGAGTAAATAAAAAATATCAAGAGAAAAAACTTTCAAGAGTACAAAGACTAGCGTGTCTTATGATTTCTTCAGCATTTCCCAGCACCCCCACCAGAGCTTTAGAGATGCTGCTGAATATCATGCCAATTAATGAATTCATACTGTCAGAGGCAGTAAAAGGATCATATCGGTTATCCCGTGTGAGCTTTTGGCCTGCCAAGACAATTGGTTCAACAAGAAAAATCAGAAGTCAGGTAGACGTATGCAATGAAGCAAAGGAAAACTTGCCATTGCTGAGTATGCCAGCAGACCTAATAACTAAAACAAAGGTATTTGGAAAACAGTACAAATGCCTCGTTATGGAACGCAAGGATGCAGTGCAGTATGAGAATGCTTTATTAGAGCCAAGCATAATCAGATGCTACACTGACGGATCCAAGTTAAATGGAAGAGCTGGTGCGAGTTTTTACAAAGAGTACGCATCAGGCTCTCAAACAGAATAAAATTTTTTCCATCTGGGAAGACATAGTACTGTCTTCCAGGCAGAAGTCTTTGCTATAGCTGAAGTAGCAAAGAAACTGATCATGGATAGAATTGTAAATGAAAAAATTATAATTTTAGTGGATCGCCAAGCAGCAATTCTGGCAATCCAAAATAATATTGTGAAATCTAACACAGTATTAACGTGCATCAAAGACCTGAATATATTGGGTAAAGACAATGATGTCACTATTGCCTGGACGCCGGTCCACACCGGCATTTAAGGAAATGAGATGGCAGATATCTTAGCTAAATCAGGATCAGCATTAAACTGCTCGGGGCCTGAACTTTTCATTTCCATCCCATATGCTAGTTGTCGCGCTGCGATAAAGGATTGGAGTGTCAAAAGATGGAAAACATCTTGGATAGGACGAAAGGACTGCTTGAGAACAAAAGAAAATGTAGGATGGGCTTCGCCCCAGTTACCTCAACGACTTTTGAGGCTCAAAAGACCTAGAATAAAATAATGAAACATTGCAAGTCCTCACAGGTCACTGCAACTTACAGAAACACAGGTGCACCATGGAACATGACGTATCATCGACTTGTCCAAAATGTAACCTGGAAGAAGAAACTCCGAATCACCATGTTGGAGAATGCACTTACTACCAAGCCCTACGAAAGAAGGTTTTTGGTAAAGAAAAAAACACAATAATAAAGTCGGTGGTCGAAAAACTAAATATATACCTACTGGCAAAGTATTTACAGCAGGCCGGAAGACTTGCTGAATACGGCCAGTAGTACATTGAAATATTGAATAAACAAGAAAGCGGTGAAAGTTGTAATGGGCCTAAATAATGGCCTACACAATGTGCCAGCGAGAATTGAAGCTGGTCAGTCTTCCCTGGCACCACCGCCCTTTAATAAAAAAAACAAAAAAACGTGAGTTATATATAAAGCATTTTGATGTCTTTTAAATTTGAGAAAACGCAAAAACCTTCTATCCATCGCGCAATTGTTTCGTCACAACTCCATTGAACTATAATAACCAAGCGTTTTCTACTTGCTTTCTAGTAAATGGTAATTGGTCCAAATGGACGAGAGACTTAAAAAACCAAGAACGCTGGGGTCTTGCATGAAAAACAGCTAGAACGTAGTTGAGTTGCAAATGTAAGACTGCTGGCAAAATTACCGGTATGGATTTAATGTGGAAGATGCGTGATTGTATTTTAAGTGAACCAATTTCTGGATTTTTAGATGAGCCAAGTGGCTCAAGTAGTACCGGTATCAGTTTAGTCGAGAATAAAGCAATGGTGTTTCAATACTGCATCTAAACTGTGGTAAAAAAACTTTCGTTTTGCAACTAAGCTACCGCAGTGGAAAAAGCACTATAGTCTAATGCGCATATTTTCGCGTTTGAGTGAAATGAAATATTAATAATAGCGGCTCAACTAACGACCTAGAAGAATCAATTAAAGAAACAAGGTTCTGCCGTGGAGTCAATGAGTGACCACTTTGACCTCTTGTAACAACTGTAACTTAATTGTTGGTACTGCAGGTAAAAGATAACACAGACAACGAAGCATGCTTTTTTTTTTTTGACTAGGAGAGTAAGAGTACCGGTATAGATTATATTTTAATTAAGATGTCAACGAGAAAGTGTGAAAGCAGAGCATCTAAGCATAAGCGACGAAAGTTGCAAGAAAGTGCCGTAAAAAATTCACTCTCTATTGCAGGCTACAATTTTTGAACCCAAGACACTGTGCTATCGCATGTCCGCATCAAACCACCATGCGGTAAAAAATTAACTTCAAAAGGCAAAAATGAGGTCAGAATTTACAGAAGAGTATACACTATACTGATTTTATCGTTTACGCGTTTGCACATTCTATTTGATAAGTTTTAGATAAGTGCTTGATCAAATTTGCTTGCTGGTAAATAGGCTTTGTGGCTAGACTACTAGAACTACTACTTTGCATGCACTGACTGTGGACTTGCCTACTGCTGGATAAGTAAGTGGTAACAACAGGTACGGTAAGTGACTTGAACTAGTCTGCTGTTAATATCTCTAACTATACTACGGTTTTGAAATTATTTATTGCTTGCCTTTGCCTATAGTAATATTTTAATAAAATATAGTTATCTGAGGGTGTTTAGTCTAACTTATCCTAAGTACCGGTAGACTAACAAATTAGACTCACCGAGGTTTAGATATTTGTCGACATGGCTGGATCAGGAACTGGTAAGTACTCCCTCGAGAAAGTCATGGAGGAAATCAGAAACATCAAAGAAACTCATGAGAGGTATGCCAAGGAGTATGTCAAATCAAATACTGCCAGTAGCTCTGCCAGTTCTCCTTGTTTTTCAGGTGACCTTCAAGGCCTTCAGTTGAAAGCCATTGATGAAGCCATCCAGAGACTGGAAGGAATTGTGGATAATCTAGCCAAGACCATGCGGAAAACTGAGAAAGACGTCGATGACTTGGAGCAGTACAGCCGCAGAAACTGCCTGGTTCTTCATGGAACCAGAAATATTCCAACTCAGGGAACCTATGTTGATTTTGAGAAGTTTGTTTTAAATAAACTTAACTCTAGGCTAATAATTGAATATAGAATCAAACCAACTGACATTGACACCTGCCATATTCTTCCCTCTAGGAACAATCGTCCAGCTCTCATCATAATCAAATTTGTAAGAAGATCGATTCGGGACCTGGTGTACGGCAACAAAAACGACTCAAAGATGAAAACAACCAGGAGAAACTTTCGATTGCGGAATCCCTCACTCGGCGACGTCTTCAACTGCTAATGGATGCTAAGGATGCCTTTGCATTTAGGAATGTCTGGACTGTTAATGGTAATGTACACACACTTCACAAAAATCGCAGGCAAGTTATTGATGATTTCATTGATATTGATAGAATTTTTAAGGCTTAATTCCGTTTTCTTTGTTTTTGTTTTGTGAATAGTTATTTATTATCAATAGTATTTTTTTTCCTTTCCTTTTTTATCTTGGTATGTTCTTGTATTTCATTGATATAACTTGAAGCCTTCATGCACTAATATAATTGTTTTGGCCCAGTCTAGATACCAGCTTGTCAGCAGCTGTGAACCCTGTGATTGCATAAACGAACAGACCCCAACAAATTGCTTTTTCCTTTTTAGTCTCTGAGGTTTTTTTTATCTTACTTAATTTTTTGTTTATATTTTGTTTTGCATTTTATTTTAGCTGTTTGTATATTTATTTTGTGCACTTGTTTCATTGTTATGCCTATATTGCCCAAACCTTCAGCCTCCTTGTGCAAATTCTGCAACCTTTCTATCACTAAACGACAGAAATATTATTGTTGCTGCTTGTGTGATGTGTCCTTCCATTTTTAATGCTTTAAACAATTAAACAGTAATTCCAATTTGAATCCAAATCATCTGTATAATACTTGGTTATGCACTGCTTGTGCTGCTGACACAATGCCCTTTCTATCCCTGACTGATCAGCAATTCACTGATCTCTTTTCAAACCCCTGAACACCATTACCAACTGCTGATGATCTCAATAAGTTACTGTCCGGCATACCAGATCAATTTAACTCAGCCTTTAGCAGCTGTTTAGACTCTTATTTTTCTGTGGAAGAGGCAAAAATTTTATTTAACAATGGCAATACTGAATGTAGTTTCTCAACCATTTGTGTTAATGTTAGGTCACTCATGAACCCTCATAACTTCAGCAAATTTGAAAGCCTGATCTCAGGCTTGGACTTCAAGCCCCATATTATTGCAGTAAATGAAACATGGGAAAAACCTCATCTAACTGGCCAATTCAAAAACTTGCAGGACTATGTTTATGTGTCCAACCCAAGGGTAATCAGCAGAGATGGTGGTGTTGGCATTGTAACGACCATCCCAGTAGTCGAACCATTATTTTCGTTTTTATGTTATCTGCGTTATCGCATTACGTTTATTTTAATTTATTTTGAGACCAGGCAATGTTTCGTTCTAATTATCATTTCTTATTCCGTTTTCAATAATCAACGCTAATCAACTGAGATTCTGCACTTCCTATAATTTAATTGCCGTTGGTCAATCACGTGATTATGTTTATTTCGCAATGTGGTTTTTGTTGCTGAGGTCATTTAATTTGATTCTGATTCTTAACGGTCAAAGAAAAGGTAGTAAATAAAAAAGTTAGAAACAAACTGCGTGGGTAAATAAAGTAATTGCGAGACCAGGGCCATGACAAAGAAGAAAAATAGAAAGGATAAGCGACTACGTTGCAGCATGTACATTAAAAATAATATAATACTCTCACCTTGTCCTAAACCATCAATATTGCATGAAAAAATGTTTGAATCTCTTTTCATTAATGTTCACTTTGAAGGCAGAAGTCTGACCTGTGGCACCATCTATCGACCTACCCGTAGTGATACCGCTGGACTGACCTGTTTTTTTGAGGATATTGACTTGATATTTAAAGAGCTAAATAAAACAAAAACAAATATTTTCTTATGGATGACTTCAATATAAATCTACTGGATTCATGTGATAATAGTACTCAATTGTTTACTGGTGTCATGTTTAATAGTAATTTTTACCCTCTAATTAACAAACCCACTAGAATTACAAATTCTTGTGCCTCTACTATAGATCATGTTTGGATCAACGTTACAAACACGTGCATTAATAGTGGTATTATTACGCATTGTGTCGCTGATCATTTACCAGTCATGCAAGTTTCTCAATTTGGAAAACTAAAAACAAGTAGTATACCAGTGATAAGGTCTTTCGCGCAGTCAAACCTTCTAGACTTTAAGTCTTCACTAGAAAACATCGATTTAAATAACGTGACTGAACCTAATGATCCGGACCAAAATTTTTCAAATTTATATAAATTAGTGTTTGGGCAATTCGATAAGTCTTTTCCTTTAAAATAAACTCTTACGAATAACACCATAAATTCGGCGTGGTACGATCGTGAACTGAGGCGCCTCATGCTTAAGAAAGATAGGATTTATAAAAAATATCTCTGCAAACGTGATGAAACTTCTAAGAGCTTGTATCTAAAAATCAGAAATCACTATTTTCATCTCGTGAAAGTTAAGAAAAAAGAATTTTATCAATAAAAATTTCTGAACTTGCGACATGACTTCAAGAAGACGTGGTCTTGCATTAACAACCTTCTTGGAAGAACCAAGCTCAATGGTGCCGCAGGTTCCTTTTGCTATAATGGTGAACTTATTAGTAATCCTGTTAACATTGCCAACAAATTAATGATTATTTTTCGAATGTCGCCATCAACCTGGTTGATCGGTCACCAAAACCTCGTTTACCTTTCCGAGAATACCTAGCCCCTTCCAACCCATTATCTATTTTCCTCTATCCCACTACTCCCTTTGAAATCAAGCTAATAATTAACAACTCATCACCTTAAACAAGCGCTAGCTGGGATGAAATTCCCTCAGTTGTTGTTAAACATTTACCTGATAGCGTTATCATTGTCTTAACCAATATATTTAACATCTCACTATCTCAGGGTAAATTTATATCTGCGTTCAAGCATGCAAAGGTAGTACCCATTCACAAAAAGGTGACGTCACGAATTTCAACAACTATAGACCAATAAGCTTATTCTCTAGTTTTTCGAAAATTCTAAGAAAATCGTCTATAAAGACTACATTCGTTCTTTATTTACGGAACTTCAGTACTACGGAACTATATTCAACAGCATACTACGGAACTGTATTCAACAGCTCAAATGGCCGAGTGGTATAGAGCGTCTGTCTCTTGAGCTGTAGAGTCGGGTTTGATTCCGAGTCGGGTCAAACCAATGACTTAAAATTTGGTATTCACAGCTTCCCTGCTTGACGGCTCAGCATTGAAGGGACAGTGTGGAGAACAAGCCGGCAAGTTTACTTGTTATGCCGTTGGGAAAGGCACGTAGCGGGATTCCCCCATCTTGGTGTGGTAGACAGATGGCTGGCAACTCCTAAGCGAGCTCGTATAGCGCATTAATCGCTTTCTCGTGATAGGAGGATAAATATGCAACTAACTAATTAACTACCAGGCACAATAACCGAAGGCAATGCCAATTTCTGAACAATTACGCTTACTGGTATCCTATTTTTACTTCGCACTAAATCCCCATTTCGACGAAAATTCCTCCTGAATATACGCCAGAATGCACTAAATTAATTCCAAAATTTCGAAATTTTCTGGGGTAGGCTTCCCATGCCATACCTTCTTGAAAGAGTCTAAATTTTTGCAAATTTTCGTCGCTTGGTTTGTCCCCCCCACTTATTTCTGAGTGGCGCCGTCCCTGATGTCTGTTAAACCTGACACCGGTAGTCCGTTTGTAATTGTTGCTCGCATATTGGCAAAATATTTACTTGAACGGTCAATTCTCCGAAATGGCTTTAATTTTTATCCGTTTTTACAAATTTAACTTGGACTATGACCGAAATTTCAAAAGCGAAAAAAAAAATTAACCGGCCGTTAGCTCAGTTGCTTAGCGCACACGCTATCGGTGCGAGAGGTCTGGGGTTCAAATCCCGGGTCGGTCTAGTCGGCACAGTGTCTCGAACGACTCGCCACCGCTGCGACGTTCGTTTGGAGCTGTGTAGCCCAGGCGCTAAGCCGCGGAGATGGACCACGACACTCGTTACCCGCTTCGGCGTAATACCGCGAGCATAATGATTTGATTTTTTTTATGACCGAAATTTTACAGAAAAAACAAAGCAGGTTCAATAGGCCTACCGGGTATAGTCTAAAGCAGGGGTAGGGAACCGGCAAAGCACAGCGGGCCACATTGATTGCATAATATTTTCAGCGGGCCACATTTACTTTCAATTTTTTAATTTTGTTTTAAAAATAAGCAATATTACGTTGCAAATTTATCAAACTTTCACGCTGAATTGTTTTTTGCCGCAAAATCAGAGACTTGAGCTCGTTTTTTATGCCACAAAATATAGCATGTAGCAGAATGTGAAGCAGTTTTTGGAAAATCTTAATATTTCTTATTCTACCAGTGTCGCGAAATAGGAAATGGTATTACTTCGCTCACAGGACTGTTGATAAGAATTGTATGACAAACCGTAGGAATTAATTCGTTCTTAGATCTGACCTCACAAAAAAAACAGGACCTTTTTCACCAAACGAATATAATAATCGACCCAACTTAGCTCACTTAGCTACGGTACTCACTGTACTGCTTTTCTATAAACACAAGCTCCACTGCTCACTTCAGTAACACTATACAACAAGGGCTACACCCTTCAGCATACAACAATATTGCTTACTCTACGCACACTAAATCTACACTCGAATAATAACGCTCGAAAATTCACGCCAATTTATACTTGAAACTCAAGCTCGAGAACGTTCTACAGCATTCTCAAAAAGAAACAAGAGAAATCACATGACATGCAAAAACTCACACCAAATCACAGTAAACACGATTGTGACGTCAAGAGAAATCATATGATATGCAAAAATTCACACCAAACCGCAGTAAACACAATTGTGACGTCACAAGCACAAATTTTAACTCAATTACGTAAAGGAGAGATCTGTCAAGAATATTCACGAGAGAAATTACGTCAGTAGAAAATTTATGACTTCATAATGTAACCTTACGAAACAATCCCACGAATAAAACTTCGGAATAACAACGCATTGGTCCAAAACCTACTACAGTATACAAAGCATATAAAACAAAACCTATTGAACAGTTATACCGTTACAACCAGTTTGTTGTACGCTTAACAAAGTTCTGACGCGGACCTCATTCAAAACTTAAGCGGGCCGCATGTAGCCCGCAGGTTCCCCACCCCTAGTCTAAAGTCACATTACTAAAAATATCAAAAAAATAGTAGAGTATAAGGGGACTATTTTTAAATTTTTAGTATTGAAATTTCGCTGAGACCCGAAACAAACCTTGGCTGCTGCTAAGCCTAGTGGAGTAGCATTTACGATTTGGTGTTGAACGGGCAAGCCGTAAGGCGGGCCTTTGGCATTCCAGCCAGCCGTAATATCCGCAATTGAGTTACTGTCATATTTGAAACAGCAAGCGACAGTTTCGGCTGGTCGTAATCATCAAAGAGAGAGTAAATTTATTCCGGACGCCACCACATTTTTCCCCAGTTGCTGGGAAGGTATGCTTTTTCCATCTTAAAAAACGTTCGGTGAAACAGTTTCTTCTTGTCTTCTCTATATTTTAATTCTTAAATTTGCACCAAATATTCAGGAAAATTTGAAGTTTATGCAGATTGTGTTGCCAATCAAACTTGCAATGCCTTGCACTGTTGCATATCAGCATTCAGCAATGCATTGAACAAGCACAATCACAAACATCATCGCAAGAGTGTTATTGCCATAAGACAATTCATCATTTTAGTTTAAATTAGTGAAACTAAGACAAGTCTACAATTTGATCAATAGACACCAGCCCAGAGCCTAGACCAAACACTGCCCAGAGCAGAGCCTAGACCATAAACATAAACCTAGACTAGGCTATTTTTGCTGAAAATAAACTAGTGGTTATAACAATTAAATAAATAGAGAGTGAGTTCAATCAAAGTAACAATTAAAAAAAAACAAACCAAGTACACTCCTCTCCTTTACTGTATTAGCAGCTTGATTTATCATTGTACAGGTCCCTTTTGTCAGCTTACTAGTATGTTTGTCAGCCTATCGCAATCACATATTTTTACACCTGGAGAGTGAGTTTTTGAGCCTTTTTGAATAAGTCGATAACCTACAAGTGCTTGGCAATTCTTACAAATTGAAACAACTTTATTGCACAGCTGCGGGCATAGTCTGGAGTCCAAAAAATAACGTTACTACACCAGCAAGCCAGGACTAACAAAGTAGCAGAAAAGACTAGCCCATGATTGATTTCATACTTAACTACATAGTCTTAAAAGGTTAAATTATTATTGTTGAAAACGTTATCACTCTTAGTAATCATAGAAACCACACAAGGCGTCGATCCACCAGGAAGGCTTCAAAATTAATCTTTGGATTGTTAGGCTAGCTATTTAAACCTTTAAGGGCCATCCAAAACTCTTATTATTCAACTTAAAACATATCGCAATATGTCTGTCAGCATTGAAACTCAGAAGTGCAGGATAATACTTACATCCCCAGTACCTTCAACTGGCTTAATTCCTGTTTTTATAGATTTAGGAACAGAAACTATGCCGGCAAACTACCAATCTCCTATCTCTATCCATTATACCGCGCACAAAATTAGTGCTTTTTTTCATATGCATCAGAGCGTGACCGAGTGAACGACTTTTTCCTGGTATCCGGGGAGTTTCCAGTCATTTAGTATATAGTCTTTGGCTAGGCCAAGTCATGCACGTTTTTTTTAATCGCTTTTTTGAAAGAATTGTGCGATTTGTTTTGCCGAATGGTTACTGGAATAAAATTCCAAGTCAATGGACCTCGATATTTTAAAGATTGTTTAGTCAATTCGATTCTACAAAACCGGGGCAATAGATTAGATTGACTTCTAGTCTGACGAGAGGTACTACAAGCTAACTGGTTGTCAAGGAGATTCCGAAAAGTAAGTGGCAAGTCATCGTGCAAATATTTGTACATACAGGTAGCAGTTTCTAATTCTTCTAATTGATGAATCGTCAAATTATCTCTATAATTCAGCTTAAATGTTAATCTAATAAACTTCTTAACCGAACTTTGAAGTTTTTTAACCATGGTCTTATTTCCATTGCACCAAGTCATAATGCAATATTGGAGATGGCTTTTTATCATAGAGTTATGCAGCAAAAGTAATATGCGCTAGCTCAAATGATTGCGAATTTTGCGAACAATACTGCACGTAATCCTAATTTTATTCAATAGCGTTTCCATATGAGGTTTCCAAGTCAAATGTTCATGTACTATAACGCCCAAAAATTTAACAGAAACGACTCTTTTAATTTCTCTGTTCTTCAACTGGAGAGCATGTTGACAAGGAAACTTACTATTCGGAGTGCGGAACACAATGTAATTAGTTTTATTTATGTTAAGAAAAAGTTTATCAGCTGTGAGCCAATTATCAATACTTTTTAGCTCTTCATTAGCCACTTCGAATACTTTCTCATAAGAACTTTTACTAAAAAATAAATTTGTATCATCAGCAAACATTATAGTCTTACCTTTTGTTATACATCTGCAAAAATCATTTACATATATTAAAAACAACAAAGGTCCAAGAATAGAACCTTGTGGGACACCACACCTATTTTTAAAATATCAGATAATCGGTTGTTGCATACTACTTGTTGAGTGCGGTCATTCAGATAGCTAGAAAACCATTCTAAAGGTAGACTCCTTACCCCGTAATGCATTAATTTCTGTAACAATATGTTATGATCTATAGTATCAAACGGTTTGGATAAACCTAAAAATACTCCAATCATTAATAGCTTTTTTTCAAAGGCTGTCGTGATATTTTCAACTAATAGCGTAGTTGCATGGCTGGTAGAAATTTTTTTCCTAACACCAAATTGATTTTTGTGAAAAAAAACTTGTCCAAGGGTCATTCCATGTCAGCTGCGCCAGACCTTGTCACCATTAAGTTCAGATATTAGATTTTTTTTACCTAAAGGAAAATTTATTTAATATGAAACATTTTGGTGAAAATTTTGGTTTAATCCGATAATTATTAGCGAAGTTATATAGTAATTAAAAAAAATCTGTTTTGTGCTCAATGAACCGTGACGAAATTTTTGAGAAATGTTAGGGTCATTTTATGTAGTTCTTTTCTATGCTTAAATCAATAGTGTGTACGTTCAAGTTGTAGAACAGTATAGGTATAGACATAAATTTTGATATTTCAATCATTTTTTTCATTATTTGTTCATGAATAAGGATTAAAAAAGGATTTTGTTGGCCCACCATTTTGAAAATCATTCATGCGTAGCGTGATTTAAAAATGAAATGACTTTAATATCCCTGGCGCTAAATTTGATATCAATGGCTCATTTAAAAGATTATTTTATGTAGTTTTAAATAGGCCTAAATTGAAAAGGGGGTTTGGGGTTTTTTTCTTGCAATCGTTTTTTTTCACTGGAGCTTCATCCCGAATTATTTTTGTTTGAAGTTGCTTACAAAATTGTTCAATCAAAATTTTGTGCTTAATCTAGCCTGAATGCCTTTCATAAAATTAATAAATTTTTCCACGCAACACTAAGCAACAGCTTCAAGTGTTTTTAGTACCATGAAATGATGAGGAGAGTCGCGAAGCAAAAAAATAGATACGGACAGACAAGATCACAAGACATTTAAGTTGCAGGCCTACTAATCACTTACCAAAGACTGTGGAGAAGGCTATGTGGTAGCTGTTAAATTGAAGGAACAACTATTGGAAAGTTTGAAGTGATTAATGTTTTGTTTATCCATGAATTGCAGTATATACGGGTACCAGTAGTGAACAGCTAAGCTGCTAAGGTCAAATAAAAAACCAGTTTCAAGTAAGTTCACATACCGGTACCTGCAAGGTAAGCCTGTAATCATGCTATACAGTATTTGTGTTAGATTCAGCAGGTTGTATATAGAGATAGATCTATTAGTTAAACTGAAGTAATGGAATTGTGGAACTGGTGGTGGGTTTTCCTGATCAGTGATTGTACCGGTACAGTTGTACTGTATCGCTACCAGTAGTCTCGTATATTGTTACTACCGCTACTGGTAGACTAGTGGACAATTCGTACCGGTATTTCACCTCTCTTTGAACAGTTGTCAGTAGACTAGCGGCTAATTTTTAATGTCTCGTTGAAGTGATTTTTGTTGCAGTTTACCAAAGACTGTTCATGACTTTATTTATTGTGTGAACAAGGTTGTAGACTAGGCTCTGAGTCAACAGTACCTGATATTTACTCAAAATTTGCTGTTGGTTTTTAGACATTGGTAAATTTATGTTAATTAGGGTAATTGTTCAGTAGCTGTATCTAGGCCCTATGCCAATTTGTGCATTTAGATTTGTTCAGGATCATGAATGTGGCAATGTTGCTGTTGAACCTAATGAGTCACAACCTGATTTTCATTCTTTTTTGGATTTAAATGATGAGGAGAAAGAGCTGTTGATATTAAGAAGTCAGTCACACAAAGTCAATTTTACTGAGAACAATCTTATTTGCAACTATCATAAAGTATATTTCCTTGATGGATTTGAGAAGCGCCAGCGAAAATGTTGTAATCCTTTCAAAATCCACCGTAAAAATGTTCTCAAATATTTGCACGTAGTCCCATTGGAATGGTCTCAAAAGCTTGTAAACAAAAATGTATTTGTTGCTCCTGGTGAAAAATTATGCATTAAATGTAAGATTAGAATTTTACAGCTAATCAATGAAGCAATTTCAACTAGTTCTACAAGTTCTGCAGACAGTGAGACTGAAACATTTCACGCTGAGATAGATGGTACTCAAGCTAAACATTCGTTGAATCTTTCTTTAGATTTTATTGAAGCTTCACCACTTCAGTTGCATGCGAAGCCACAACATTATCGTGCAAAGTATGCTAAAAATAAGTATACAAGTGCAAAGAAAAATCTTAAAAGAAAATTTTCAGAGGCTTTGGGTGTTGATATGTTAGAATCTTCTGGATCTGAAAAATCTTCAACATCTGCTGGTGCGTTATTCAAAGCTTCTTGTTTTGATGAAATTGCATCAAAAATTAAACGCAAGATTCATGAGCCAGGATCCTCGAGAGCAACTAAAATTCAGCTTTTAACTATGATTCCTGGAGAACATGCATGGAGTAGAAAAGCTGCATCATCTTATTTTGAGGTGTCAGAATATCTTATTCGTGAAGCACATAAACAAGAAAGGGAATTTGGTGTTAACTCAGTACCTCCTCCTCGTCAAGGCAAGCGTCTATCAGAGGACACTGTTGCTTTAATACAAAAATTCTATGAAGAAGATGATTACTCTAGAATAATGCCAGGAAAAAAGGACACAGTTTCTGTTAAAGGTATTGGACCGGTGCAAAAGCGATTAATATTATGCAATTTGAAAGAGCTTTATCAATCTTTTAAGTCAAAACACAATGATGTTAAAGTTGGTTTTTCGAAGTTTGCTAGTTTGCGGCCTAAGTGGTGCGTTTTAGCAGGATCGTCTGGTACTCATTCTGTTTGTGTATGTACCATACATCAAAATCCCCTCCTTCTTCTTCATGCAGCACAAATTGAAGAGTCTTATAAAGATTTGATTTCTGTGTATGTGTGTAATGATAAAAGCAAGGAGTGCATGCTGTTGAAGTGCCAGAAATGCCCTGGAAAAGAAAGTTTGCAAAAGTACATAGCAAATAAATTTGAAGATGTAGATGATGTGGTGACATTCAAGCAATGGACTACAGTTGATAGAACTGAGTTGACAACGCAAACCTTAACAGTCATGGAATATATTGAAAAATTAGTTGAAAAATTGATTGCGCTAATTCCTCATTCATATATTGCTAAAAGTCAATCTGAGTATTTTAAGCATGAAAAAGAAAGTTTGGCCTACAACAAAGCTCTAATACACATGGATTTCAGTGAAAATTATTCCTTTCAAATACAACATGAAGCTCAAGGCTATCACTGGAGTCACAACTCATGTACTGTTCATCCAGCAGTTTTATATTATAAAGAAGGACAGAAAATTCTGACTAAATCATTGTGTTTTTTGTCAAATGACCTTGTCCATGATGTCTCCATGGTTTACGTTATTCAAAGGTATTGTGTCACCGTGCTTAAAGAGTTAAATTCCAATATATCAGTTGTTGAGTATTTCACTGATGGGTGTGCTGGGCAATATAAAAACAGAAAGAGTTTTTATAATCTATGCAAGCATCAAGAAGATTTTGGTGTTGGTGCTCTTTGGTCATTTTTTGCCACAAGTCACGGCAAGGGAGCTTGTGATGGTGTTGGTGGTACCGTGAAAAGACTCACTTCTAAAGCTTCTCTTCAAAGACCCTTGGATAATCAAATAATAAACATGAATGACATGTTTGAATTTTGCAAAGATAACATTTCTGGAATACATTTTATTTGCTTATCTCAAGAAGAATTGAAAATTGCCAGAGATGAACTTGGTGTTCGTTTTAGCAATATTTCCCCTGTGAGAGGTACTAGAAGTTTTCACCAATTCATTCCTGTTTCAGCAAGCCAAATAGCGACAAAAATTGTGAGCAATGATGAGAACATATCATTAGTTTGCAACTTTGATGTCAGTTTCAACAATAATATGGATATTTTACCGAATTCTTGAGTTGCTGCAATTTATCTTAATGCCTGGTATGTGGCAAAAGTTATGGAAGTTGACTTTGATGATTGTGATGCATTACTCGATTTTATGCATCCAAAAGGACCTTCCCACAATTTTTTTTGGCCTTCAAATTCAGATCAAATTTGGGTCCCATTTGATCATATAGTGTGCAAGATATCTCCGCCTGTGCCACGACTTCGTGATACACAGCGATTCACTCTAAGAAAAGCAGATGTTGATATGATAAAAGCAAAGTCGCAATTGTAATTTAGTTTCCGTTTTGTGTTATTCTGCAAAACGTCAATACTACTAATGAAGTGATAACTGTTATTGTGGGCGTTGCATGCAGTTTTAAAAACGTTTTCGTGGTGGGTACTAGGGTATAAAAATGACACAACTTGATTTGTAAGTTATTACTTGATTGATGAATATATCTCACATAAGTTTTATCCGTTTTGGAATTTAAGGAGGATTCCCATCCACATAACACAACTGCAAAGTAATGGTGCGATTTTGATATTATCAACATGTTAAATCTATGACGCCATGCTTTTGAACCTCTTTGTAACTCTCATCATTGTACATTACAAATGGGTCACCACACTCTTGTTTGTTTTATTGCTAAAAGTGTAAGTTATCGTTTTTACAGCTAAAATAATTCTAGCTAATATCTATGGTGACTGAAACAATAAAGTATATGTGAAACACTTGGTTTTTGGTTTTACCATCGTAATCGATGCAATCAGCCACTTGAATAATGAGCTTGTTTTATTCGAAGATGTTTTGCTCTATAGTCACATTACAAATGCAGTGTATTTAAGCTTTTTCTGGAAAAATGTGTGAATTTCAACGCTATTAAGATGGGGCGTTTCACCCACCCACCCCCTTTAGTTTTAGCTCTAAAAATCTTTTGCTTAGCAAGTCAAGTAGGATCCTGTACCCCCCTTATCTTTCCCTGTCCTGTAATGTATGTTACATAGTGCTGTATTGAATAGTCATGCTTTATGTTGTTGCGTACACATTGTTGAATAGGTCTAGAAACCAGGCTTGTCAGATTCTAAAACAATTTTCGAAATTACTGCGAGATAAGGCAAACCCCCTCATTTTTTCTTTTTGAAACTTGTATTGGTTATCATTCCCCACAAAATGAGCCATTATTTAGAAAAATACGTGCAGGGACTTGTTTGTTTTTATTAATTTTAAATTTTCGTTCCGCATGACTGATTTTCGAAAAAATCTTGAAAATATTGCCAGTTTTAGGAGTGTATCTCGCTCAATATTTTGCATTGTTGCTATCATTGACATTTCATGACCCTTTTAATTGTTTTTTAGGTGTTGCACGCATTAAAAATTATATCAATGGTCAGTTAATGAGTGATGATTGCAGAGCAGCATTACTTGAGTATTTCTCGATTTACTTTTTGCAAGCAAAAGTGCCCTGACTAAAATTGGCATAACTCGACTTCTACTCCACGCGTTGTCATAAATTTCATGTTGTGACACTCGTCTATTCCTGATCTACTCACATACCAAATTTCAAAAAAATCTAGAAAGTTTGGTTACAAAATTGTTTTTTTCTGGATGATCTGATATGGAATGACCCCCAATTAAGAAACTAACGAGACGTTTATACACCAATTTTTCCAAAATTTTTGACAACACAGGTAATAAGCTTATTGGCCTGTAGTTATTAACATCATAGGTCGAACCTTTCTTAAAAAAAACAGGTACTACTTTAGCTACTTTAAAAGCATCAATAAATTCACCGTTACTTCAAGAGAGATTAAAAATGTGAGCAATAGCCCATAATATGTTGTCCTATGTACATTTTAAAGCTTTTGAAGGTATTCCATCCATTCCACTACTATTTTTAAAATTTTAAATCAGTAATAATTTTAAATCAGTAATAATTTTTTTAATCTCAAGAGGAGAAGTGGGGTTAAAGTAAAGGGAATTTGAAGAAGGAAGAGGCAAGTATTCATCGAAATTATGAGAAGTAGGAGGAAGGTTGTTGACCAGCTTAGTGCCAATTTCAGGAAAGTGAAGATTAAAGTGATTAGTAATTGTTGCAGCATCACTGGTCAACTGGTTGTTTATTTTCAGAGTAGAGCAGGGATCGAATTTCTTTTTACCGAGAAGATTATTAACAATTTTCCATGTTTGTTTCAAGTTATTTTTATGTCTCTCAAAAACTGATAAATAATAAGCTTCTTTTTTTTCTTTTAAAGTACGAAAGTAGATGTTTCTTGCTTTATTGTAATTAACTTTGGAAAGTAAATTTTTCTTAGCGCAGTATTTTTTGAACATCTTTTCTTTTATTTGCAATAGTTTTTGCAAATCTTTATCAAACCAACTGTTTTTATTGTTGTTATTTAATTGTATCAATGGAAATTATTTATCAAACACTTGGTGATGCTTATCTGCCAAAAGCATATAAGACTGATTAGTTTTGGTTTCGTTGAAAACAGGGTTTACATCAATATTTTGCAAATCAAGGTTAAATTTTCTAATATTAGCATTATTAAAGCTTCTAGTAAGGATATTTGAAGAAGTATTTTTATTAAAGTTTGAAGAAGTATTTTATTAAACATTAAAGTTTGAAGAAGAAGTGTAGAAACCATAATCTGATTTGATCATTGAACCGTGATCTCCCAGTAAAACTCACACGGGCATCGGTTCCTAGCTCCCTCGAGCGGCTTGTGCCGGTCTGCAGGCGACTGATTGAACCTAAATCAACCCGCGAGGCTGTGACTGTTTGTGAAAAACAGAGTGACAGGCCCTCAATGTGGTAACTGGTTGCTGACTCACTACTCATTTTAAAAAATAACAATAGCAAATAGCGAAATAAAAAATCGTGAAAACTTAACTTCGCTTAAACACCACACTCCAGTATGTTGACTTGGATATTGTATGGTTTTCCCTTGTCTTCGTGAGTTCGACCAAACAACGGGGCAACAATGAAGGGAATTGGCTTGTCATTTGGGATCTGCTTCAAGCAAACCCACAGTTAATGTCGTATACAGTCCGCCGACGCTTCCTCCACTCAAAATTCGATCACTCGATCTTTTAGCACCAAAATATATTCGGATTAAAGTAGATAATTATAACCACATTGTCCACAACCACGATCCTCTAAATCAGCACGTTCACGAAGTGAAATCCACATCGAAAGAGACAAAAACAATGACGCACGAGGGGATATACTAAGGCTCGCACGTGCGAATACGTCATAAAGCCCGATACACACCCGGATGTAACCATACACTCCTTAGTGGACTGGAAGCTGTGTAGAAAAGGTCTGAGTGCAGTCACGCTTGAATGAATTCGTATAGATTGGCTATTTACAGGCATCATTGCATGCAAGTTTAGGGTTATTGCGTTGAAAAAGGGTTAGAAAAGTTGTTTGATCTTGATATTATAGTTTCTCAGTAATAAAAAAAAAATTTATTCTTTGGCCTATTCCTGTCAGAGAAGTGGGAAGAGGATTGCTTTGTCAGTTAAGAGTTTATAGGTTGACTATACACTGGGCAGTGGTAAGTTACAGGCTCAGAGGTTACCGCCTACCGGTGCCTGTACAGCTGCACTCTTCCCTGATCAGCTAAACGTATAGAGAAAGTTTTAGCTGTTGTTATACTGTTTATTGTAGCTTTTCGTTCAATTTTCCGTACTTCCAAAGTTGCAAGCTCAAGCTAATCTGGGCCCACTACTTTTTGTCATATATGTAAATGACATACCTGAAATTGTAAATTCAGTGGCTAAATTATTTGCGGATGATCTAAAAATTGTTGTTAATCCTTCCAACAATGACTGCATTATGCGAGATCTGAAATTGTAGGAGTGCTGGCAAAATACTTGGTCATTAACTTTTAATACATCTAAGTGCAAAGTGGTTTATTATGGTTCTGTAGCAAGCGATCTGACTCCAAAAGTGTGTGATGGTTTTTTGTCCGTTTATTGAGATACAACAAACACCATTGAACAAACACGGGGGTACATTTGCCTTACGTCTCTGAACTATCTTTTTAAAACCATCTATTATGGCAGAATCAGAATCCATAAATATATAAGCTTATTTCCTGTCTGTTATGCAAGAGCGGTAAATAGTAATCATCAAAACAAACCATTAAACTAAAGCGAATAATACAAAGTCATCCAATAGAACAAATCATCAACAACGAGATTGTATAGCGAATAGGCCTAAGCTCTAAAGTCGAATGCCGTAGTCATGAGCTGAATAATTATGCGATGAATAAATAGGCATTGCGACTGCACAAAGTATTGCAACTATGCAAAGCATATTTTGCAATCACTACATTCTCCCCCGGGTAGCGAAAAAATTTTAGATGTTCACGACTCACAGACAAATAACAGGGAATGTCCGTGAAAACACAAGAGTTATTGCGCAAACTTAACGAATGCAATCTGAGAGCACTAACAATTGAAAGCAATTTGCAAACTCATGTCAGATCAACATGCAAATTATAAATTTGTTCACACAATCAAAAATTCAAGGCTTAGCACGATCAATTCACTATGTAAACTAAGCATTCATACTAAAATCGCATATTAATGAATCGGCAGGAACAACTAGGCACTTTTAGGAATCATCGGTTTGAAAATGAGCAAAAATTCTTAGTTGATTAACAAAAAACATGTTATCTGATGCATTAATTATATCAATAGGCGATGCGTCGGGTGTGAATGTGTATGTCATGACATTGTGTGTGTGTGAGTGCGTTTGTTAGTGATATCGTGTCCGATAGAAGATATGGAAGGCGATTAGTCGCTATGTTCTAGATTGAACAGTTCCCATAGGAATGATTCCATAATTAAAATGGTTATTGGAATTGCTGATTGTATCAATGATGAAAGCATCAACTTGTGGAAGCATCAGCAGTGTAAAAAAACAAAACGCAATATTGTTATCATAATAGAGACAAAAATTGTAATCATTTTTGGTAATTGATTCGTATTTATGATCGATTCGTATTTGAAACTAATCTTGCTTGTTGCTTCTTAATTTCTTCTTTTCTTGAATCGATCATTGCAATGCTGGCATGAGGAAATTGCTCGCTAGATGCTGACGTTGAGCATGGATGTTTGCATCATTCTTTCGTCTTTTGTCCGTCATTGCTAAATTGACTCAGCGAATTTCATGCTTGTAAAGTAATTTTGTATTGTTTCCGGTTGTGGTAAGCACGATAGCGAAGAGTTCAGGTTCATCTGATGTTCACTTTGTATCGGCACGACATATGTAAATGTAATGCGTGAGTGCGAGAGTGGTGTAGTGTCATCGCCAGTGACATCAACTGCAAAAAATGAAAGGCGGTAACACGTTCAAAACAGTTGAAAACAATTTCCGGTTAACAAATTAATCATTCACAGAAATTGACAAACGCGATATAATTGAATTTCCGAAGCTTAAAGCAAAGCATGAAATATTACTAAACATTGAAATCACTGCAGTTATGACAATAAGTCTATTAATTGTTAAAAAAACAATTTAAGTGTGATTATGACAAGCTTTGTGTGACATAAAACCAAGAAAAAAATTTTTCGATTTGGTACTGTAAAATATGCTTTGAAAGAAAGGTGGTAAAGAAGTATTGTGAAAGGTGCGAAACTCCAATAAGAAATATGTGAGTGAAATAAGTGAAATATATGCAGTCGTTTTTCGTTTTAATTTGACCTGACGGTGTATTTGTAGTACAAGAATTTGAACAAAATTTTGGTAGCTGTGGAGATTAAAATGCTTTTAAACTTTGCAAAAAAATCTGCATAAGAATTTAGAACGGCCATTAGATTCATTTTGCTTTTCGCAGTATTTTAATGCTTTTCTAGCTTTTGATTCTTCAGCTCTTACGACGACATGCGTGGCTAGCAAAAAGTGGGCTCGCTTCTTTAGCTCTTATGACGACATGCAGGGCCGGATTAAGCCTTTTGTGGGCCTGGGGCTATTTGATAATCAGGGGCATATTTTTCATTCTATTCTTTGAAGAAAAAAGTAACCACAATTAAAGAAAAGCACAAATACATAAACGAAGTCTTTACTTTGTATGCACACTTTCAAATGACACATTTTCTGGATTTAGCCAATGCAAAGCTCTTAATAACGTCATCAGCGTTTATTCTTTCCAAAAGTTCGTTTTCAATGCCGAGTAGAGCTAAGGAATTCAATCTGTTTTGGCCCTTAGACAAACGCTCATGATTCTTTACTCTTTTTAACGCTGAAAATGAGCGCTCGCCAGAGCAATTAACAATTATCAAGGTACTGCCTAACTAAGGTTTAGAACGCAAAGCAGTTGCATCAGGCCTACTGGACGTCGTCTCTATACGCTGTTGCTTTTCGGTTTGCTTTGTGGCCGAGTGGTTTGGAGCGTCGTTTTTACGACGGCCATAATCGTAAGGTTGATGGTTGATGGTTCAATACCCACCCAAGCCTCGTTGTTGCGGCCTTCGATAAGATGTTTCGCTACAATTATCTCTGCTTGGTGGAATCCAGCAAGCAACAAACCAAAGAGGTCGGAAGCAAAAAAATTTAAGAGGAAAACTCGGAAAAAAGGCAACTCCTAAGCGACTCTGGATTCGTCCTATATATAGCGCCTCCGTCGCTTTCTCGCGACAGGAGGATAAAAATGAAGAAATCATCATCATCAAGCCTGCTTAAAAAAAGTCAGTTACTTTTTGGATTTTGCTACAGCTTTTTTCGGTTTATCTTCTGCTTCTCTTCTAGATTTTTCCTTTTCCGAACTGCTTTTATACTTTCTCATTTTCGTTTTCAAATTACTCCAGCCGACATAGTATGGAATCTCCTACTTTTCAAGCTACATACTGAAATCGACCATCGATGGTATTGGTATAACTGGCCGAGCAGCCGCGAAAAAGGATTGTTGGGTCATAGTGAGCAAGTAGGGTTTTGCAGCGACAGTGCATGAACACAAATTGAGCACTGTTTTCCATATACTATATAATAGGTGGAAGATTTCTAATAGGCTACCTTAGTTCTATTATCACTTCATTGACTTAGAATAGTGGTGGGCCTATTTTTGGTTGTGGGCCTGGGGCTGCAGCCCCATCAGCCCCCGCCGTAATCCGGCCCTGACGACATGCGTGGCTAGTAAAAAGTGGGCTCGATTCTTTAGCTCTTATGACGATATGCGTGGCTAGTAAAAAGTGGACTCGATTCTTTAGCTCTTATGACGACATGCGTGGCTAGTAAAAAGTGAAAATTGAATTTGCGAACACAAAGTCGAGCCAGGGGTATATCCTTCATGTTTTTTTTGTTGTTGTTTTGTTTTAACGTTATTTATTCAGCCGTAGACATGCATTAAAACTTATCCCGGGTTGCAAAGATCGTAGCATGCAAGCAAGCTTGTGCGCGTGTTACTTGCTTGGGTATTGCTTCGATTACCCCAGACAGCAATTAAAAATTCTTTCTTACCTGTGTGTTCTATCAAAGACAAAATGTTCAGCGTCACTAGTTGCATCGAGAAAAAGATGCGAAAACTGAATTCAGCAATCGTCTCCTTCCACAGGCAGATATGTTATTGCATGCTTTTGTTCAAAAATATTTTAGCTTAATTGCAATGCAATTAGGGATTGTTGAAAAATAGTTTTGCTAAAAACAGCTACACCACATCAAAAAACTTAAGGCAAAAAATTGTCGACAAAATCTTCGAAAGAAATCGCTGCAATTGGTCATTTAATGCCTTGTCTAAAAAAATATTCACAAATGTAGCTTAAACACGTGCTAAGAAAGACGGTAAAACTATGCTAATCTGCATTAAAAGGAACGGCAGTTCTATCAATCTATTCCTTCAAAAGGTATAATCGACTCTGACTTATGCATAAAATTTTACTTTCGCAATGTGCCGCCTCGTCGGTCGGTGAATTAATTCCTGCGTTGTCTATGCACCTTCATTCATGGGCAAAATAAATCCATACGCAGTAAGTCCGAGTAACTACGTTTGCAGTCTACTCTGTAAAATTTCATGCACAAACCGAAGTAAATCGTAACCTTGTCTGAATAAGATCGATAATAAAAATGATTATTATAGGAAATAACAGGGAGAGAAAATTTTGCTGGGATGTACGTTATAATTTGGTCTGCAATTTAGCCTATTCGCTCAATAAAAAAATAAAAATCCACATGACCTGTAATTTCTCGGTGAAAAGTTCTTGATTATCCAAGATGATGCGCGGAAAAATCGAACTAACAAGATGAGCAATGTTGCGTAAATAAATCCGATATTGCAGCTTTTGAAATCATGAAAAGGTTGAAAGAAGAAAATAAAGTTGGGGTTAAAGTAAATAGGTTTCTAAAAACAAATATTAATTAAAACAGCGTCACACAATGCTAATATTTCATACTTTTAATTACCGGTACAACGCTTTGCAAAAAATTTTTTTTTTTTAAGTATTTCAGTCAATTATCGTCAACAATATCAATCAATAACATAGGCTGTATGCAAAAATAAGCTAGCAGTATCACAAATTAGGCTACTACACTTAAAAAAATTACCACCAAGTAATACAAAACTTAATGTTTTTTTTTTCATTTTTCTCTCTTCTTTTTCTTCCAAGCTGCGATAATCCAAACGTCACCATCCATTTTCGGGTGATGCAGGACGCACGTCGGGTTTCACCAAATGTAGGACTCGATCTGACTCCAAAAGTGTGTGACGGTTTTTTGTCCGTTTATTGAGATACAACAAACACCATTGAACAAACACGGGGGTACATTTGCCTTACGTCTCTGAACTATCTTTTTAAAACCATCTATTATGGCAGAATCAGAATCCATAAATATATAAGCTTATTTCCTGTCTGTTATGCAAGAGCGGTAAATAGTAATCATCAAAACAAACCATTAAACTAAAGCGAATAATACAAAGTCATCCAATAGAACAAATCATCAACAACGAGATTGTATAGCGAATAGGCCTAAGCTCTAAAGTCGAATGTCGTAGTCATGAGCTAAATAATTATGCGATGAATAAATAGGCATTGCGACTGCACAAAGTATTGCAACTATGCAAAGCATATTTTGCAATCACTACAGTTCCTTGAATACCCACCAAAAATATAATTTCATGAGAATTGATTTGCCCAATGAAAGTTTTGAAAAGGATTTAGGTGTTACTTTTGATGCAACTTTAAAATTTCACTATTATATTGATCAGATTACTGTAAAAGCAAAGAACTGTTTATTACGATTGTTAAGGGTTTTGCTCTCTTGCAAAGCAACTGTTGTATTGAAAGTTTACGTAGCCCTAGTTCGGCCTCATTTGGAGCAGTGTTCCCTCTAGGATTTTGACTAGTGCGAGTTTGCCCAAATGATAAATTCATTGAAATTTTGGCCCAAAGATTTCACTACTTTGAGGACCCCTTTTAGACATTTTTTGCATTAAGTTTGCTTTTCCAAGATACAAGCTACAGTTTTGCATTAAATTATTCAAGTTTTATGTTCAAGTTTTTCACTTTTGCATTTTATAATATAAAATTCTGGTTTAAAATCAGTAAAATTTGCCCAAAAATTTCGCATTTTTCTCAAATTTGTCACCCTAGAGCAGGGGTGACGAACCTATTTGCTATCGCGGGCCACTTTGTCATTTACCAGTGAACAAGCGGGCCGCGTAAGTTTTTAGTCATAGACCTATTGCGCCTAATACTATAAAAATCCATCTACAGTCTTTCGTGTCTTTGCTGAAGACATCAAAATAAACGGCTTGTTAAATATAGA
Source organism: Trididemnum miniatum (assembly GCA_964006365.1). Taxonomy (NCBI): domain Eukaryota; kingdom Metazoa; phylum Chordata; class Ascidiacea; order Aplousobranchia; family Didemnidae; genus Trididemnum; species Trididemnum miniatum. The sequence goes on from OZ023239.1 coordinate 25,184,089, forward strand.
TTGGAAAACAGAATAACAAATACCTTTAAAAAGCTGTAAAATTTGCATATGTGGAACTACAAGCTACCAATTTGTTTCTGCAATCAGTGCGTAGCGAGAAATTTTAAAAAGGGCAGGGGGGCATAATTTCCATATTTTTTTAGGCGTATTTTTTTTTCGGCAGAACAAATTTAAAGCTGATTGAGAAACAAGAAAAGCTCTAAGGGGGTTCGGGGGCATGCTCCCCCGGAAAATTTTTAAAAATTTACGTGCTGTAATGGCTATTTTAGTGCTTTTTGACTAATTTTTAGGCAAGTTCTGTTTAAATTTTTTGACCTTAATTCTGCGTGCTTCGCCAAACATGAAGCATTTTGTTCGCACATTTTCGATTATGTGTGCTTAAGGCGTAAGGCTAATTGCTATCAAAGAGGTTTGAAGTTATGGAAAAATTGTATACATCAAAAACATTTTTTAATGGCTGGTGGGAGGATGCATATCCCTCATCCTACTCCCTTTTATCCGCCCCTGGCCATAAGCTACAGAAACTATCAAAAAAGTCTGGCATATTTTAGTCACTTGGCACCATTAATTTTATTTCTTTTACTAAAAGGCAGAGTCAATTGCCAAAAGGGGTGGCATGGCTCAATGCAACCCCTTCCCATAAATACGCTCCTGTCTGCAATCTTACATAAACCCTACTACTGTAAGGCAAGCTAAGCTCTTTTTATGGACCGCGAGTTATGTTATTATTATCACATAACAATGGATGAACTGCTGAACCCTGAAACAGATGAAAGGCTTGTACTGTATGATTGTGTGATTCCTGCGTGATACGCGCATGGTTCAATCGGGGGCTGAGCTTTTGATATCGCATCGCAAAGATTAGACGGGGAAAAAAGTTTAAGAGTACTTGTCTCGCCAAAATGTTCACGGGCCGCAGGAAATTCTTTCGCGGGCCGCATGCGGCCCGCGGGCCGCATGTTCGTCACCTCTGGTTTAGATGAGTGAGAGGGCTGGAAGTTATGTGAAGGTATTAAAGAAAAAACCACTAATTCCATGATTGACGTAATCCAAACTTGGGATGGAGCTCAGCTACGACAGCGGTATATACATCGTTCTCCAAATTGCAGTATTACTGGTTAGAGTTTTGTTGCAGCCAATTGTTGCGCTATATACATCATCATCATCATCGTCCAGTTTTAATCCGGTTTTTCCTCGTGTCCGAAGGTGGCCGGATGCACCTCATTCCTTCAGCAATCGCTCCCACTCCCTCTCTCCATCTGGCGCGATCTGTCGCTTCCTCCACCCGCAACCCAATCTTCTTTATATTCTCTTCGACTTGGTCTTCATTATCAAACTCACCCTCTTTTTAAGTTGCAGCTTCAAGTGGTTTGATCGACTGCCTTATCTGCAGCAAGTATGACTTAAAAACTGCATATATGAGAAAATATAGAGATAAGAGCAGCATTACCGAGGTTTTGGAAGAAGATCTAATTGCAGTTGATGACAGTTTGCATTCGGACTTAATTGCAAGTGTTTGACTGGACTTACTTTCTTTTACGTAGAATTAATGAATGAGTATGAGTTTCAGTGTGAGAAGTTAACCAAACATACGTCTTAGTTTAATTAAAACAGTGAAATATCTCTGATAATCTGTTTCTCTGGGAAATCTTTAGAAACAAAACTTGCTTGTCAAATTTAGATTTGATTTTGTGTAAATTCTCCCAGTATATTTAATGGGAAAACATCATGTTGAGGCAATATTGGTGATCTACTTATATTTATAGTATTCTGCAGCAAATATGATTAACTCAAGTGGCGAGTTCAGATCCAGCAGCTCTCAACTGAATTTAGTTTACATTAGCTATGTCCGGCTATGATGTTCATTTCTAAAACATGCTTTATCAACGCTCAAGCGTGCGTAAGAATAGCCTATACTTTTCTACTAGCAGAGTTTGTTTCATAAAGAAGTTAACGAAATGAACCAGTGGCAACAAAAATTTTTTCAAATTCAATTCGACAATGCTAGACTTTCGCCATCTGCAAGAAGGTACCACCCCGATGTTATTAGATGGGCAATTGAGCTGTACTCCATGTCTCCTTCTGCATACCAGCAACTGCGGACATCAGGAGTATTAATTCTGCCATCTTCAAAAACCCTCCAGAATTACAGGTTTGGATGTAGTTTTATTTTCTCGTGATTGTTTGTAAATAGCTGTAAGTGCACTGAAATGTTAGTTATCGTGGTAAACGTTAGTTATTGTTCTAAACATGTGTTGCTGTGGTTTTGTGGCGGCTAATTTTCTTACTGATGTGTGACAGAAATGTTGGTGACGCAGGATGCGCTTTGAATCCTTTGGCTCAGGCTGAACTTGAAAAGCATATCGGGGAGCATGCTTTCATAACCATCGATGAAATGAAAAGTAGGCATTCCTTTATTTTTCAGTGCGATAACATGGTCTATTAAATAGTGATGCAATTTCAATTATTGTGATTAATTACTTTTAGTAAAAGAAAATTTGGTGGTACACAAGGGAAGCTGGTTGGTTTCGTGGACTTCGGTGATAGGCTCTGCCATACAGTTTTGGCTACGCATATATGCGGTGAGTAAACTATTTTTGAGTACCAGTAAGTACTATAGTTGGTTGATAGAGATCTAGATGGGAACTTGGATTGTTTAATTGTTGAGTGCTGGTAGAATTTTTAAAAAATCAAATCTTCATTATACTCGCGGTATTACGCCGAAGCGTGTAACGAAAGGCGGGGCCCATCTCCGCAGCTTAGCGCCTGGGCAACGCATTCCGAAGAAATGTCTCCGCGGTGGCGAGTCGTTGTCGACTGTATTTGGTTTGACCGCCCCAGGAATCGAACCCTAAACCTCCCGCAACGGTAGCGGTGTCTTTAACCACTACGCCAATTGTTGCTGTACGCAAATAATGACGTAGAGTTTAAATGTGATTGCTAATATACTATCATAACGAGTGAAATTTATAAAAACCAACCGTCATCATTTAAATTACTGCTTCCAGTGTTTTACTTACGCTCGTTTTCCGGTAATCTTTCGATACCATGGTCGTGGTGGCCGACTGTCAATATTCCAGCATTCCAATTGGTTTCGATATTCTGGGAGGCTGTTTGCGTTTGCGAAATTGCTGGTGTTCGTGTATTAGCAGTAGTTGCCGGACGGTGCAGCGACTAATCGCAAGTTTTTTGATGTAATTCATGGATCCAAGTTCAACATTGAAGAAGAGTATACTACACCTAATCCATGTTGTTCGGACCGAGTAATATACATCTGTGGTGACAGTAGCCATCTTCTAAAAGTATGTCCAAAGTTTCATCTTGTGTAATTTTGTTGTAATGTTATCATAGCTTACCGTAATTATAAATGTTTTGATAAACAGACTGCTCGCAATGCTCTGTATTCTTCGAAGCCCGGTGGAACGAAGTTTTTGTGCAAATCTGGTGACAACATTTTATGGTCGCACGTACAAGAGTTATGGCAGCTTGAATCGTCTCAACCTATTGGTAAAACGAGATTGACGGTTACTCACATGCAGCTTAATTCGTATGCGAAGGTACGGTTTTTGATTATTACAGAGGACTTGTATTGAAATAGCAAAATTTAACATATGCATTGTTGCTGCACAGATGAAATATCACTTGCGCGTGACACACTTAGCTGGAATGTTGCTCAGGCATTGGCGCAGGATGTTGAAGGTTCAACCGGCACTGCGAGTTATGTCAAGATGCTTAATAAGTAATTTGTTCTAATTTTTTTTGGCCATACTATAGTTGAACCCTTTACCAATGTATTGTAGTAGATGGTTTGAATGCGTGAATTGTGGTCTCAACAATCCCATTACCGAACTGACCGACGAAAGGTTGCTCTGGCTTAACCATGACTTTATCCAGTATTTATTGGACTGGAAGGTTAGTTTTTAAAGTACGTTACGAGATATTGGAGTTGCACATTGTACTGATCTTTTTTTTTTTATTTGCTTCCAAAATGAAGTAGAAGTTTTTTATCCTGCGGAGAAAAAACGCATACTGGCAAAACGACTTTTAACAACTTGATATTCACAACCAAAAATGTGTGTGTTCTTGTTCGTTTCCTTCTGGTAAATGATGTGAAAAAAGTGTGCCTGCGTAGATGTGTTGGAAGCACTTTTTGGAAACTTGGTGAGTGGGCCTACAGTTTTTGTGGTTTTATGATTTTTTTATGCATTAAGTATTCACCGTAAATAGCAGGATTATCGTCGCGTAAAAATATTAAATTTTCAAGTAGTAGCACATCTAGAATGTTAATAGTAGGCTACGCCATTAGGAGTGGCATTATTCACCTACTTGTTTTAAAAGCAGTTTGATATTTAGAGAACAACTCTTCGAAGGAATACCAATCCCGATATCAATGAAGTTGCGTTTTCAATTAGAAACATTTCACAACGAAAAATCATGAAAAAAATTAAACGCGGCAATGCCACTTTTGGAGAAAAAAATTCTTAGACCAAACTGTGCTATGAACCACTTCAAAAAAAAAAGTAATGGGAAATTGGTCAGTGTTAGTAGTTAAAGTACCAGAATTTTCCGCTTAATGTACCCTCCCAGTGATTGCACCACAATATATTAACTGGAAATAGGTGCCTATTAATGTTCATGGTTAGTGATGTGAAAAAACGCTTTTTTGCTCATGTTTTTGGACTTCGTTTTTTGTTTTTTACGTTTTTTTTTTTAAATTTTAACAGGTTTGTTTTTTATATAAAGATCTGCAAGCAGCATCAAATCACGCTACCACATTGAACTCCACAGTACATGGTGTAATGATATTGCTTGATCAAACTTACTAGGTTAGCGCGAACCTAGCTTTCCAAAATGTTGTCAATCGAGCATTGCCAGATATTGCGTGTTTTCACTTAATGTACCATGGTACGCTAACCTATACTAAACTTTTTTAAGAATTTTATTATTTTCCGTTTAATATACCTGATACACTAAGAGGAAAATTTCGGTATCAGCAGTGTCTTTTAGTGTATTTTATTTCTGTACCGTCAAAATAAATCAAATCAATCAATCAAGCTTTTTTATTCCTAAAAAAACGAAAGTGTCATAGAGCGACAGTTTTGGAAAGGGAAATTCAAGAAAAAGAAGACACGACACAACAACAAAAGCGTTAGAGCATGCCAAATAAAGATAGAAAAGACACACAAAAAAAACGAAAACAACAAGCAAGGTCGTGACACCTACACAAACAGGAAAAAAACAAATTCACCTTCAGACTAACAAAAAAAGCCAATCAAACAAAAAATAAACTAACACAAACAGTATACAACCTAAAAATAACAATAGCAACATATTGGTATGTGCAACAACGATATGCAATATGTAGAAAAAAAAACACTGCCCGTAAGCTGCTTGTGTATTTCAATGTGTTTTTAGGAAATTTATTCAACAGTTATTTAGAAAAGCGGTGACTTAAAATTTTTACGAAGAGTTCCGTGATGTAATTTAGAATGGCAGCTCCAAATTTTCCCATATTGTAGTCGTGTTTCAGTTCGTCCTCAAATTTTTCGTAAAAATAGCTTGCCTTTATCCTTTTCAAAAAAATGTTGAAATTTATGTCCTTGGGAGCGTTCTTAATTTTGGAGAGGTAAATGCTATAAATTTGTCGGAACAAATCGTATAGGTCTTTCACTGGAAAATATAGGCGATCTTTAATTCTTTGCACATTTTGACCAACTTCAAAAGTTGCTTTTTCTCTGCGTAACGTTGCGACGTCGTTTTTATTGTTCGGAAATTTCTATTTCGCTTTTCTTAAGGTATACCCCTGAATATACTCGACGATTCCTAGAAAGTATTATGCTAATTATTTAGTTGTAAGCCTGCAGTAAACCACTGACAAAATAAGTTTACACTTGATCGAAGTTAAAAAGGAGTCGCGGCGCGAATTGCGCTAAAATTTGAATTAACCTGCTCTTTCGATGGGGAATGAAACCCTAATTTACAAATCAGACAATTTTAGATCTTAATTGCCAGATATAGTGCTGAACCTTCTTCTCGTTAAACTGTAATATTTCCTGCTGTAAAAGTTTTGTCAATGTCATAGCTTTGGATTTCATTTGATTTAGCTATGACGTCGAAAACCTTGATCATTAAAAGTGACGCATGATGTTGAGAAATTCCGAACTGTTCTAATGCTTGTGAGCATTCTTTTGAGTACGCTGTGTAACATTTGGTTGGGTCTTTGGATTCGCCTAACAAGTTCATCAATTTATTTGTGAACACGATGGAATTTGGGGGGCAGACAAAATTCTTCAAAACCTGTATTTACTTTTACTGCAGCCTTGGTAGCAGCTGCGAGTACTGTTGTTGCTTCCTACGTGGTTGGTTCACTTGGTTGGGGTTCTTCGTTTGTAGTTGGATTTTGCTGCGGGAATAATAAAACCATAATTGGGCACAATTCGTTAAGGACTGAGGAAATTAGGCATTAGCCAGGAGTTAATTTGCTGAAAAAACTTTTTTAAATTATCTGTACTCCTAGTCAAATCGTCTATAAGTGGAAGCATATTTTAATGTAGCTCGCTAACTTTAGGTAGACGCATAAGAGATTAACTTTGGCGTAAATTTCTGTATTGACGCTGACACTGGAAATATCTCCGCTGGTGTGGTGACTGGTTTCCCCTAAACACGACCTGGATAACGAAATACCGGTATATTGTTTGCGTGCGAAATCTTGTGTAGGCCTGCACATAAGAAAAAATCAAACTTGTTTTCGATGAAATTGTTGCGAGGCCCTAATCAGCTGCTGCTTGCGTTAACTGAAAACATACGGTACCAACGGTAGTCTATAACGTGCCCCCTCAATGATGATGAAACGCAAGTCTAAATATTTTTTCGACATATCTTCCCATATCTCCATGTTTAACCACGCTCTAATATTCTAGGTTCTAATGTTTTTAAGAAACTTACAATCAACTTGAGTAAATCAAAATTTATGCTTGTTGCTCCTGGATCTGGTAGCGCATTAGTAAAGTTATTTTAAAGGTATAAAAATTTGGTACCTTTAGTATTTCGGCCACTAGAGGTTGAGATTTTGACCACTAGGAAGAATAAACGGTATCATTAGCGTTTTACTCTGGACTGAATAATCAGCTGTTTTAGTACATTTTTATTACAAAAATTGAACTTGAAATATGAAAACAACTTGAAGCAAAGTCGCTGTAAGACACAAACCAACACTAAAACGTTCAACAAGTAAAGCACAACAGCAATATCTAGTCTTGGTCGTAATACGTTCAGTGAAATGGGCAAAGTTAATTTTTTCTCAAAGAACTTTTTTAACGGGTGTGGTACGGCAGAAAGCACTCTGGGCAAAGCTCTTTATTACATTACCGACATCCATACACACTCCGACTTCCACATCGTGCACAACGCCTTCGAGAATTGTTGCTATTGCGGGCGACAAAATAATCCATTGGATCAAAGCGAAGATCGGTCGCAGATGGCGTCGAATTGCTTCTTTCTTGCCTGCGGGGTTCACTCCCATAATGTACGAGGTAACACGTGGCAATACATCGCCGAAAGTACAATTGCCAGTCACAGACACCCTGCTGCTCATCCCCAAAGCCATACATTTTGAAGTGAAACATCTAACATCCAAGTAAATATGGAAAATCACTATTTTTCCCTGTGATCCCTATGCGGCATTTGTTAACATGCTGATCTTGCCCATCAGTTCCCCCCATAGTTTCGTTATATATTTTGACAAAAAACGGTCTAGGTACTTGAATTTTTTGATTCTGCGCGACTCCACCGATCAACTGTCGTTGCAGGCTCTGCACCGAAGATTGCTGAGCACATGCTACAATGTTGTTGTTCCAACGAACTAAATAAATGGAGTTCTGTTCATTCGATTTCCCTTTGACAGGAGAAATGTCACCCTTTTTCTGTAGAGAAACAGTGTTCAGGAATAAAATGTTCCCCAAATTTACACTGAAAATGTTGAATAAGTGGCCGTTACGTAGCGTACCGATCATTTACATCCAGATTTGTATTATTATTATCAGCAAAATGCAAAAACTGCATGAATATCTCGAAGTGTTTTTTTTTTTTGTTCATCGCATAGTTTTGTCACAAGCGATGATCCAACGTCTTCATCATCCGACTAGTACATCCGACGTTGTAGTAATTTATTGTAACTGGTAAGCAGAAGAATTCTGAGAAAAGTTCGCACTTCTCCAAAATATGGCCTAAATATCTTCATATTTTACCAAGGAAAATATATTTCCATATGCTCTATCATGCTTTCTAATAACCAATCAACCCAAAAGAGCTCAAATAATTCATTAGCGGAAAACTCGGTACTTCGAGTGATCCGATTCAGGAAAGATAAGAAGATTTTTTGATGGTAATCTTGGAGCCTTCTTAAACGTATACTTTGGAGCATATCGTCTGACCCTAGCACTAGTTCCTGCAGTCGATGGCTCGCCATTAGTATGCAAGGCAATTGTTTCTTCCTGCTGCACATGTGCCCGAGTTCGAAGAGAAAAACCAGTTAATCCATTAACTGCTTCATCAGAAGGTTCCTCATTTTCAGAGTTTCCTTGGGTCAAACATCCGGGGGTTCAAGTACAACCGCCGATACGATATCAAAATCTCGGTTCTTCATTTCTTCTATTCTATCCAGAACTTAAACGCTTCCGAAAACAGTCCTCGCTTCCAATCTGAAAATAACCAAAATAATTTACAAGCAATTCGGAGCATAATGTTTGGAACTTTTTACTAATATGAGTAAAAAACAAGCAGCCAGAATAACTGAAAATATTTTTTTCCTGACTCTTCCAGACGTTTGTGTGTTTAGCAATTAGTTTGACGTAAATTATTTTATTTGTGATCCAAACTTGTGTGTTTTTGATGCAACGGTAGGTAATATGCAATTTTTGTTTGAATATTGTAAGCTGCTTTTCTGCTCACTAAACTTTTAACAATGAAATGAGTTGCATCTTGAAACGTCAAAAAAATAAAAATGTTTTCAGTTATTCTGGCTGCATGTTTTTGCCCAATTGACATGCACTTCCGTTTGTTCCTAATGGTCAGATGGTTGAGAAATCGACCACAAACGTTCATTTAAAACAAAAAAACTTAAAAGATCCTGTGATCACAAAAAAATGATCAAACATGAAAGTACGCTTATAAAAGATAACAACGTTAAAACTTTAAACTTTTGCTTCAAAACAGTCTTATTAAGAACAAAGAATAAAAATATGTGATACTTACTTGGAAGTAAAAGCCATTACTTGTATCCATTTTTTCTTAAATCAAAGCACTTTACAAATTCAACTCAACTGATTCCTTTTTATCAAAGCAAGATACTCCTGTCGTCCTACGCACTTTACATGAAACACCTTGGATTCAATAAAAAGTTCAGACATTAGTCTTCATTGAACAAAGTAAAAAAATGGTCAAGAAATCAACCATCAGGAACTGATGGGTTAAGAATGACAAATTACAACATTTTGTCTTAAAATTCATGATAAAGAATTAGAAATAGAGGTATTTGAGGATACTTTTTGATGGTAAATTGAACTGGAAGGCTCAGGGCCTATCTTCTTAAGACACTGAGTAAGGTCGTAAGTATATTCTAAAAAATAAGAAGGTTTGCTAGTAAAAAAACTTTTCTGCAAGTGCATTATGCCTTGGTGCACTCAAAAATGACATACGGAGTTTTATCGTGGGGTCATGCTTGAAAATCTGCAATTAAACCATTAATCGTATTGAGGAACTGAGTAGTCAGATCAACTTATAAAAATTGTGGTTGTTATGATGCCATTTAACTATTGTTCTACAGTTTAAATCTCCAGCAAATACCTGAACTGAGCAAGCTTGAACTATCAAAGTCTATGTTTAATTATAATAAATCATCACTACCGGTACCCAATAGGATTTACTTGGACATTGTTAAAACAAGCATTCACATGATACCCAAATGTCTGCCAAGTCAAAACTAGTCGCAAATCAACTACTGGTCAAAAATTACAATTAAGTCATCCCTTATCTACTTATACCAGTAGTAACTGTAGTACAACACAAATTTCACATTATTTGTTATACCATACCCTATAAACTGAAATGCCACTGCCTTTCACTTATCCCTGTTGTTTTTTTATAACTTAACAATCTAATCTACTACACAACATGACAACTTCATAGATTTTGAGTAAAAATCTGTTTACATGAGCTATTTCTAATCTGATTATTTTGTTATTGATACTTCCCCCATACTCTCTGCCCTTAGACTCTTAACACCATTTTTAAGACTAGTTTTAACAAAACAAGAGCTTACAACGTTTTATTGTACTGTACCAGTACCCAATATGGGCCCTGATTCGGATAGGGCTGCCACAGCCCTACTCACAAGGCTCGACGGGAAGCGGAGAAATCGCTGGTCAGAGACGGTCCGCAACATTGACTTTTCGCACTTCAGCCGGCTGGCATGGAATACTATAAACAACTTGACTGGTAGGTCACGACAATCCCCTCGTCAATGTCCCGTTTCAGCTGATGCTATTGCTTCTCAGCTGGTTAAAAACGGGAAATACGAAGGTGTGAATCGACGCTCATCTCGGCTCGTTTTACAGGAAGTGTCTGACCTTTGGAGGGCTGATCCATTACATCCTGCGAATGTCTCCGGGAGTTTTTCCCATCGGGAGTTCGCTGCTGCCCTCCAACATTTAAAACCAGGCAAAGCTCCTGGACCTGATTCCATTTGTCCGGAGCTGATAATCCATGCTGGAGCCAGCTTAAAATCTTGGCTACGTGGCTTCCTATCTTCCTGCCTGCACCACCTCAAAATTCCTAAGATCTGGAGAAGAGCGCTAGTAGTAGCGATCCCAAAGCCTTCGAAACTTGTAGAGGACCCAAAGAGCTATCGTCCGATCTCCTTGCTCTGTGTTCCCTACAAGATTCTCGAGCGACTTATCTACGCCCGCGTCGAACCTCTTATTGACCCTCTGCTCCCACGGGAACAGGCGGGTTTTCGACGCGGAAGATTCACCGTGGATCAAGTCACTTTGCTCACGCAAAGCATTGAGAATGCATTCGAAGCGAAAAAGAAGGCCGGTGCCGTCTTTATCGACCTGACAGCTGCCTATGACACTGTCTGGCACCGTGGCCTCACCTGCAAGCTGTTGCGGCTTCTGCCGGACAAGCACATGGTTCGTATGATTATGGAGCTGATCCGTAACAGAAGCTTCACCCTTACAACTGGCGACAGCAAGCCTAGCAGGTTACGACGCCTGAGAAATGGCGTCCCCCAGGGATCGGTCCTGGCCCCCCTCCTTTTCAACATCTATACATATGATATCCCCTCCATAACCTCCAAGAAGTTCGCCTATGCCGACGACCTGGCGATACTTCATACATCTGGAGAATGGAAGGAGTTGGAAAGGACTCTAAGCCAGGACATGACTACACTCTCGGAATATCTCCAGACCTGGCGATTGAAGCTTAGCCACACTAAAACGGTGACGGCGGCCTTTCACCTCCACAATCGAGAGGCTAAGCGTGAGCTTAAGGTCTGTAACATCGGTAAGACCTTACCTTTCTGTCCAGTTCCCACTTATCTTGGGGTCAAACTGGACAGATCGCTCACTTATCGTCCTCACCTGGAAGCATTGCGCAAGAAGTTAAGTGCTCGCGTCTCACTGTTGAGGCGACTTGCCGGAACAGGTTGGGGTGCTAGCGCTAAGACATTACGCACAGCTGCCCTGTCTCTGGTCTACTCGACTGCCGAGTACTGCGCACCAGTCTGGTGCCGCAGCGTGCACATACGGCTTATCGACAGTGTAATAAATGACGCCTTGCGCATTGTCACTGGGTGCCTGCGTCCCACTCCATCGGTCTACCTTCCGGTTCTTTCAGGCATCCAGCCAGCTGAGCTTCGCCGCCAAGGAGCGACACTCTCCCTAGCCAACCGCAGCTCCCTGGACCCTGACCACATTTTACATGGCCAGTTTCATGAGTCACAGGACGTATGTAGGGAGAGATTGAAATCTAGACGCTCATTTGTACCTGCTGCTCGGAAATTACTAGACAGTCTTTCTGAGATGGATGTCCGTGCAGCCGAGTGGACGAACACGAAATGGGAAATGGAGTACTCTGCCAACGCATTGTCACTCCACGCTTTCATTCCCAAGGCTAGCTCCAGACCCTTGGGTATGGGTCTGCCCAGGGCAGCCTGGGTCAAGCTCAACCGTCTGCGTTCTGGTGTTGGACGTTTCTGTTCGTCCATGTACAAATGGGGTCTCGCTCCTCTAGCGAATTGTGAGTGTGGTGCCAGTGAACAAACCGCAGATCACATCATCTCACAGTGTCCCATACATCGAGCACCCCGAGGTATGTTTGGTCTAATGGTTTTGGATGACGAAACAAGATGCTGGCTGAAGTCCCTTACAGTCAGCATCTGACCCAAGCAGTTTGGTGGCCAGGGTGGTAAAAGGATAAACCCTCGGCCTTGGTCCTCCCATCTGTCTTGGAAGAGATGCCCCGCCAAACGACGACGACGACGAGTACCCAATACAAACCGTCTTTGGCTTTATCACTGCTGGTTTTCCTTCTTTACCACCACCCTACCAGTGATGAAGTCCTCGAGGACGTCCTTGGCCTCGAGGACAGGTTTGTGAAGTCCTTGGCCTTGGCCTCGACCGTGTTGTCCTTGGCCTTTGGCCTCGGCTCTCCTAGGCCTTGAATTTTGCGCTGTCCTCGGCTCGAGGACTCGATATTTTAAAAAATTCAACTTTGCGATTGTTTTCACAAAACGCAAGCTGTAGTCAGCAAAAATGGTCCAAATAACGATAAGCATTGGTATTTGGTAAGCTCGCGCGGCGGAGAAATTTTTGCTTAATAGCCATGCAAAGCAGCCTGAAGTAAAACAGTGATGTTGTAGCGATAGCGCTTCAGTTTTTGTGACGTCACGCTTTTCGCTTCGTATATGTTCTATCCTTTGACAGTACGTTTGTAGTATGCTTTGATGTACAGGATATATTTTCCGATTCATTAATTTCTAATTAATCTCTTGTGCTTCGAGAAGCGCGAATAGTCAACTTCGCGTTTTCTCATAAAAACGTGATATAGATGAAAGTGGATAGCTAATGTTTTGGTTTCTCTCTGAAAATGTCAGTGTTTCCGATAACTAGAATAGCGCATTGAGCGAAGACTACAATTTGTGCATGCGGTGTTATCATGCTTCTATTTGAATAAGATTCCAATGAGATTTGTAGTAAATAAAATAAATTTGTTTACAAGAATCATCATATTTAAACAAACAAATTTTTCTCTTGGAGATCTTATATCAATTTATAGCCTTACACCCTGCGCCTAGTAGTACTGGCACTGGATTGTTATCAATTATAATATTTTTGTTATCCTTGTAATTTTCGAAAACGATTGTCGTTGTAGGTCTGCAATATTAGGCCATAAATTGTTTGCGAACCATTATTTCGTGACCAAATGACCCACATTTTGAGATTTCATACTGAAATCGGAAAAATGCCAGTTGTCCTTGATCCATGTCCTTGGCCTCGACTTGCATGTCCTTGGCCTTGGCCTCGGCTTGTGTGTCCTTGGCCTTGGCCTCGAAAAAATTTTGAAGTCCTTGGCCTTGACCTTAAGGTCCTTGGCCTTACTACAACACTGCACCCTACCATGTCAGCGACTGCTTTTCTATGTACTGACTGATCCAAGTTGACCATTTTACACGAATTCATTCAAGCGTGACTGAACTCTCCATCGCTAAAATCGGCCGATTTTGAACGAGAAGCAGCTCAGAATCTAAGCTTAAAATAATTAAACAAAATTTTTGAAAAATTTTAATAAATACTTATCTTAAATCTTATAAAATTTCTTGGCCTACCTTCAAGTCATTCACGAGTAAAACCGTTTCAAAATTTTGTGATTATTCGACCGTGACAAAGCTTCCAGTCCAATAAGGAGTCTATGATGTAACCACGTAAAGACTGAAACAAAGTAATATAATTAAGCTAGCCCCTACAGGTGGAGGATAAATAAAAACGTAAATAAATATAAACAAGTAAACCTATAGTGTGTGTCCAATAACAGTCCCAATGTCCATATGGAGATAGGTAGCTTGCAGAGTTTGCACAAATAATTTATCCGCTTCTATGATGTAGTGTATAGTTGCGTACATTCCTGCCATAGATTTCCATACAATAAAAGGAAGGTGAAGTCTGAAGCTTCCTTGACAAGTCTGCATCTGAGTCTCCGTGTCGGGTGCTGGGGCTTGAACAGTAGGCGTATGCTTCCAAAGTCATCCGAAACAAGTGATAAGAGGAATGTAGCGAGTAAGAGTCACTACAAAGGCATTAGCTATTTTGCCGCATGTGGCAAGATAGGCTTAAATGTTTTGTTTTGCTCCGTAACGCCACGTAGGCTTATGATCAGATGATAAAACAAAATTGTAAAAACTTTCTGAATCCAAACCCTGAATCCCAAATGCAAACTCCGAATTCCAAACCCAAATAGTCTAAAAAAATTGAAAATGGCTATTTTTACGGGCCGTAACATTTGTCTCTTTGGTTTATTCTATTACTTCGTCACGCTCTCGTATAATCGGGAAGAGCGCGAGGAATAATAAAAGAAACAAAGAGCTTATTTGTACGGGCCCGTAGAAATAGCCACTGCCAAAAAAATTATTTGCAAAAAAATTTAAAAAAGAATGAATCTTTTAGACCAAAATAACAACTGGATCCATGCGCTTCCTCACCGGCCTTAGCTATATTTTCAGCAACATCTTTGTTCTCAAGCTTAGGATTTTCAATGACATTGACAATTTGAATTTTACATAGTTTTAGTTTTAGAATTGATATTGTCAAAGTAGTTGGTTTTGGCATGCGTTGAATGTTAAGTTTAATGTTATTTGCCACGGTGCCGGGTCAATTTTTTACAGCAATATTTATCCAACCCAAGATTTAACCTTATAGCAAAATTGAAATAAATGTATAGCAATATTCAAACACATACGAGGTCTCTTCAAAACGTATCCGACCTTTTTGCATCTCGCTACAGAGTTTGAGCAAATTGCCCCTGCAAAGCGTGGCTGCTCACACACGCGTTCATGCGTAATCGTAAAGCGTTTCAAGCCAATTCATCATTCACTCCTCTCTCTGTAAAGCATTTAGTGCAGACGTATAGCACGTGTTCGTCGGATTTTTGATTTTTCTGCAAATTTATTGCTATGACAAAACGCATTGAAAAGAGGTATTGCATCAAGTTTTGTCAAAAACTTGGTGATACTCAAGTTGAAACAATTCGAAAGATTCAGCAAGCTTTTGGAAGTGAGGGCTTAAGCCAAACTCAGATAAAGCAATGGTTTAAACGCTTTAAAGACGACCGTGCATCAGTGGAGAGTGATCCCCGCTCGGGAAGGCCATCCACAAGCCGAAACGAGAAGGTGATGGATCAGGTTCGCAAAAAGTGCTGAAGGATCTTCGTTTAACTGTACACGAAATTCTTGCAGAAGTGGGAATAAGCACAGGCTCAGTTCATTACATCCTAACTGAGGATTTGAACTTGCGAAGTATCGTCTAAATTTGTCCCAAGCTGCTGACGGAGCAACAGAAGAAACTCCGGAAGGAAATTTCTGAGGACATGCTTGATATTGCAAATCATGACCCAGATTTCATTAAAACCATTGTCATTGGTGATGAGACCTGGGTTTATGGTTACGACCCAGAAACCAAGTTTCAATCCTCACAATGGAAGCATCAGTAATCACCCGGGCCAAAAAAGGCTCGGCAAGTTCGCAGCAATGTGAAAGTGATGCTGACCTGTTGTTTTGATTCCCGTGGCATTGTGCATCATGAATACGCACCAGAAGGCCAGGCAATCAACAAAAATACTTGGTGGAGGCTCTACGTCGCCTTCGCGATGCTGTGTGAAGAAAGCGGTCAGACATGTGGGAAGCAAAGAATTTTCAGCTTCAAGATGCCACTTGTTAGACAGGCTGTTTACTCTCCTGACTTGGTACCGTGTGATTTCTGGCTGTTTCCCAAACTGAAAACAACTCTGAAAGAGAGGCGATTTCAGTCACGTGAAGAAGTTATGAAAAAAACGACGGAGGAGCTTCGAAACATTCCCAAAGAGGAGTTTAAGAGGCATTTTCAAAAGTGGCAGAGGCGCTGGGAAATGTGTGTGTACCATCAAGGGGAATATTTTGAAGGAGATTGAATAAAACTTGCAAAATTCATTGTGTTGCGTGCTTTATACAAAAAAGACGGATACTTTCTGAATAAACCTCGTTTGTAAGCAGTGGTGGGATTGAAATTTTTTCTCAGGCGGTTCCATAACCAAAGTTATATTTTCAGCCGGTTCTATTTCAACTACTGGCACAAGTATAAACAGTAATGCTGGCCGGTTCGCTGATCCAGTAAAATTTTGTGAGACGATTCTATAGAACCAGTTGAATCCCACCACTATATGTAAGTCTGAGTTGCAACGATGCGTAGTCTTGCTTTTTATCATTTTCAATTTTTTGTATTTGCTTGTTACAAAGTTTGTCGCCATTTTACTTCTCTTGTACCATTTTTAGTGTTTTTATCTTAACGTATTTCTTGTTGCATTGACGCTTTTGACTGTGTGGAATAACTGCATAAGGCACTGCTACTACTAACTTGATTTGTTATTAATTGCAGAATACTATTTGAATAAAGTATTTTACATGAGCGAGTTCTTAATTCAGAAAATGGAAACTTTAATTTTCTCGTTGTTAGAAAATACTTTTTCAAATCGTTCATTTGATGAAAAACAAGAAATTGTCAAAAGAGGAAAGTGCTATGAAAAACCTTGCTAATGTTTGCACATAGTGGAACAAGAGCAGTTACACACAAATTAGTTTACTCTTAAGTTTGTTGAGATACTTTGGCCCACAGGTTTTGTTCTATGCGATTTAGAATAAAGTTCTGGGATCCTGCTCATTTGACTGATGGTATGCAAAGACAGAAGAAGTCTAAGAAGCATATATGTTGATGCGTTTTATGTTTTGGAAGTGTTCTGTGAGAATGAATGCAGCTCTAGATAGTCAAAGATTAGAAAGAGATTTGTAGTTGCAATGAGAATATAATGGGCAAATATAGAAGTTTTTACAACTTTAATCCATGCAACTTGTTTCTTAAGCAGGACAAGAGTTGCCTTTTAAAGGACATAATAAATCGTTTTGGGCTTCGTAGTTCAAGTTTAAGTGCTTTTGATGGAATTCATGTTTAGGCAAAATCGTTATGTAAGGCGTATAATAATTTTTTTTAATTGCCTGGATACAGATTATTTCGACGGGATTTAAAAATAAAGCAGCCCGGCAGCCAAACGTCACCACTTCGCCGCCGTACCGTTTGTTTATTTCACGGCTAGACAGCTCTCGCCGTCAACTACGGAAGATGTGCTGTTTTTGCATCAATCCAACCAGCATCGCATTCACCTATTTGTGTTCTCCTGGACAGTCCGGGTAATTATTACAAACATAAAGATTTTGCCTTAAACATGAACTCATCAAAATCACTAAAACTTGAATTGCGAAAACCAAAACGACTGAATTGAAATTCTTGAATAATCTCATTCTCAATGAAATAGAAATTAAGCCGCTTAAAAATCGTATGCATCAGATTTAAATTTAACCCATTAATGCAGAGAATCAATCAATCAATTCTTTTATTCTTAAAGCACGAATATAGCACAGAGGAATTTAGTGATTAGCGTAATTAGGGCTCCTACATAAGCTGTAATTTCTAGGCGCGCATTGAGTTTTCTGATGAAAATGACGCTGGATCACATTTATGAGTATTGTTTTGCAAATATGGTAATATTTTTAATCCTTTTTAAGATTTGACGTCACTTTAAAATCACTTAATTTTACGAAATGAAAAATTTTACAAAACATAAAATGGTGGAATTTTTGTAGGCAATACCTATTTGCAAAAGACTTCAAAAAATATACCGGTGGGGTAGTGATTGCTTTTATTTATTATGTATCAATCTTTACTGCGGCATATGAGAAGTTATTGGCATTAAATTCGTTTGGAAAATTTGGTTAAAATAATGGCGTCTTACAATGTCGCTACGCAAAGCACATACAATAGCAAAAACTGTTTGAATGAGATTCGCTTTTTTCAGCTAATGTGTTACTGTCCAGGAATGCAACAGGATTGTCACAAGCGCCGGATTAATAAACCTCATGTAAACCTGTAGTACTGACATCAGTTCCCAAATTTACGAGGACCACACTTGCCCATGACGGGATACACGCACTGCCGGTGGCATAATCAGCCAGCAACTTTTTTGGAGGGGAGGAGCAGAACAGTATTTCCCGCCAGTTTATTTCTAAATAAACTCACTCAGATTCTTATTCCTGCGCACGAAAGAAACACCGAGGATAACTGCGAAAGAGCATTGCAAAGAGGTTTTTCCCAATCGGTCTCTCGAGTCAAAGACATTAGTGGCCAAAACTGCCTCCTGTTGGTCAGAATAGTCGTAAATCTCTACATTTACACCGGTACTTCAAGAATTTCAAAATTTATGCACAGTGCGTGGTGTTTCAGAGTCAGATCGTAGAAGCACAGTAGCATCTCTGTGTCATGTAATAAGTAAAAAACAAATAGAAGGCGAAGCTAACGTAAAAGCATAAATTACAAAACCCAGACTACAGTGCTTTTAGGTATGATAACAATGATTAAAACAAACCCCCAACCTAGGCAATTGTACCATTTTGACCAGGGCTGTGAGTAACGCGTTACAATTGTAACGCGTTTTTTGCTGTAACGTTACATTTACTGTAATTTTAGATGGTAATTAATTACATTTTTTCCAAAGTAATAGTAATTCGGAATTAATTACAATTTGTGAGGAACGAGTACAATTTTAATTTATTGAAATTACAAAGTTACAAATTCCTTTTCTCTTCTAGAAACTTTGTTTTTTGATCAGCTGCAACAAAGCACAAAGTCTAATTTTCACAGCGACAAGATCTTATCATGCACGGGCTTGTTTTCGGCTTCTGTTGGCATTTGTCGATAGTCATGGCGATCAAAATTTGCCCGTTAATGATCATGCCAAAATATCCTATCTATTTTTAAGCGAAACTCTGTACAAGTAAATTGGTTACTTCCCATAGCAAAGGAATTTGTAATTAGTAATTTAAAAATTACTTTTTTCCTCGCGTAATTTTGTAATTGGAATTAATTACTTTTTTAATGAAGTAATTTTACTCGGTAAGTTGTTACTTTTTTGACCAAGGAATTGGAATTGGAATTAATTGCTTTTTTTGAGGAATTTTTACAGCCCTGATTGTGACCACGGGCGTCCACAGAAATTTTTGCAGGAAAGGGCAAAAAATTCTTGATATGATCAGTGTTAAGCCGCGTATTAGCAGCACCAGCCTGACTTTTTTGACTTTGCTTAAAATAATGTAATAAAATAATTCACTTGAAAACTGGTTCTATTTACGATCACCGCATTTGCATGAAAACAGTTGCTCATTGAACGAAAAAAATTAAAAAAACAATCGCGCCTTTTGCCAACCGATGCAGTAAAAAGGTACAGGTACGGGACAGCGGGTGCAAGCACACATTATTTAGGCCATTTTCAATTGTCGGTCCATTACAATTTTCAATCACGAATGCAGTAAATGCTACAGCTGTCTGCTATTTCGCACAATAAGCTTGATAGCGAGTGCCAGCATGATGCCAATTTTAAAAGCCTCTTTGATTTGCAGGAACAGAAAACGTGAACAAGATTTCGACTGTTTTCATACTTGCACAACTTCATCAGCTTCAAATTTTGCTTTACCGATCCGTGGTACAATCAGCCAAACCCAACGTAGCAGCAAAGCATTGAACAAGCAAAGCCAAAGTCAATCATAGATTTAATACAAAACAAGCGAATAGAATTATAATTTGGTATAATTTAAATGGCAAGTGGTGATTCTGATGAGTTTGCGTTGCTATAATGCAATATTGTGCAATACATGCTAATTTTTTGTAAGCTCTATACCGTAAAGCAGTTTCGTGGGCGCGCTCAAGGTGGATTCACAGCATGAGAATCAATTATTTTTTGTGTCGGTGATCACACATGCAAAAACTGTAAATAGTATTCCTAACACAAATTAAATCGTCAACCTCAGAATCAAACCTTAAAAAACACGGCATAATTTTACGCGCTTTAACAACCAATAAACTGGTAAGTGGTAATGAAGCTTTGTTTAACAGCTTTAACAGCGTGGCGCAGTGGTTTGAAGCAAAAGCTGATGGTTCTATTCCCCCCACACCTCGTTGTGATAATAATTATGTCTGCTTGGTGGAATCTAACAAGCTGCAAATTAAAAGTCAGAAGTAACACTCGAACAAAAAACTCGGAAACAAAGGCAACTCGTAAGCGAGTTTGGATTCGTCCTATGCATAACGCTTCCGTCGCTTTCTCGTGACAGGAGGATAAAAATGAAGAAATCAATTAAGATAGGGATAAATAATTTTTGTTTATTCATAATTTACAAAAATTTGAACTTAAATATTTTAATTTGCTAGTTTAATCTGTCCTCATATCATCAGAATTGGTTCAACCACAGTCTCTGGTTTAACTGTTATAGAAAACAATTATCTAAAATCAATCTTGACGTAACTGTATGTAGTAGTTAGTCAAATTAATAACGCCCACCCAAAATTCAGGGGGGCAAGCGCCCCCCTTGCCCCCTTGCGGAGGCCCATGGTTGTTACGTAAAAAGCGTACCCTTGACGTCATTGTATGTAAAAAAGTTTTGATGTTTAAAATTTGGCGGTTGATATCCACGAATTTAAATTTGCATTTATGTGTTCTAATCAGGTTTAAATGCATATTCACCACGCAATTGTGACGTCATAGGTGACGTCACGGCTTTTAAGCGATCAGGTAGGTGCAATTTTCTTCGATCAAGATGTTGGATTGGCCAATGTAATAAAATCCTACCCAAAACTGATGTAAAACAGCATGTTTCTGTTTGGCCACTAAGTGTGGCTGAGTGAACTCAAATTTGGTTCTTTTTTGGTCCTCAAAGGTTAAATTCGCGATGGCCACACATCTGAAAATGAACCTTATGTCATGTGATGACTTTCCTGAAAATTTGGTGTTGTTATCACACAAATAGGTTTGCTTAACAGCTACACTAAATGGCGTTTAAAGGCGATAGTAGTAGTAGTATGTTTTATTCAACGACCATCGAAGTCCGTAAAAACGACGCATATCACATGATACGGCCGAAAAAAGGTAACAGCGACAAAACGATAATCGTAAAAGCATGCAATATACAACCTTACAATGAATTTGAAAACTAAAAAAAGCATGGTTGCTGCACCTAAAGCATAATATCTTGTATGAGCCGAAAAGTAAACAAACAAAACTGAGTAATAAAAGGAATAACACCACAAATTTGAAAAAAGCAAGCAACATGTGCCAAGCATTTGAAATAAATTTACACGTATCCCTAGCGAGGAAGGGCTAAGCCAAATTGCCATCAGTTCGAAATTTCATAATTTAAGTTTTACTGTAATAAAAAGCTCTTAACATCAAACGCACCGCTATTAGTATATAATAAATCTTTGTTGAAAAAGTCGATTGATTTGCTGCATCCCTTTTAAGATATAGCTACCGGTATGTCAATTTGGAATACTGCAAACTTTAAATATGATCCGATTTTTTCGACACTGAACTTCAACCCTTCAGAAATTTTTGTTATCTGCAACATCCAAAAGCAAACAGCAGAGAGAGATCTTGATTGCCTATTATGTATTATGAGCTTTAGCCACAATAGTAACTACTTAAGAGACATTAAATGAGCTTTAGTCAACTTGTTAAAAGATTTGAGTGATTTACTATCCCTAACCAATATCGGGATAGCATTCCAAGTTTGTGAACCTCTATATTCCATTGATTGCTTGGTTAACTGTATTCGTCGGAATAGGGGAAATAGCTTTGATTGGCTTCTCATATCATGTGTTTTGTCACTGCATGTATTTTTATCTAACAATCCGTTAAAAACTATCGACAGTTTATCATGCAAATACCTGTTCATGAAATTTGCAGTTTCTAGTTCAGCTTAATGATTTATGGTCAGAATCCCGAGTAGCTGCAATGAATCTTTAACGCCCTCTCTTAAATCTAGTTTGAAAATTAACCTGTCGAATTTATTCGCCGCCCTTCAAAGTCTTTGCACCATTGTCTTATTTCTCTTACACCAGATTAATATACAATACTGAAAGTGACTTTTGATCAGCGAATTATAAAACGTAAACAGAATCTGCTAGCTTAAAAGGTTCTTAATTTTATTTACAACGCTGTTCGTTAATCTAATTTTTTGCAGTAATACTTCCATTTGTGGTTTCCAAGATAGATGCTCATGAACTACAATACCCAAAAACCTAACATTACTCACTCTCTTTAAAATATTATTACGTAATTTTACACTCGGAAGATTGCTAGGCAGTTTGCTATTGAGAGTACGAAACACAATGTAATTCGTTTTGCTGATATTTAGTGACAACTTATTACTTATTAGCCGTAAGCCAGTGATCTACATAAGCCACTCGAAACAGTAGGGAATAACAATTACCACTAAAAAATAAGTTAGCATCATGTGCGAACATTATAGTTTTACCAGTTGAAATCAGTGGCGTATTTAGAATTTTGAAAAGGGGGGGGGGCAACTTTTGACAAGTTAAAAAGTTGCAATAAAGCTGAATCACAAACTGAGTTTTTAGCTGGAGTACGGATGATTTTTTAACGTGAAGGTCAGGTTTTGGTAATTAATCATTGTCTGTCGACTGTCGTAAGTAACTTCATACAATTTATTTGAACATAAGTGTTTACATTTAAGCATTTGAGGAACTCTCTTTTTCTTTTGTTATGTATTTTCTCATAATAGAGCGGTTTCCAACCATTTTCATCCTCCCAACCATTCTCATACAAAATTTTTGATATGCTTTTGCACCCCTCACAAAATATGCGAAAGCAATCAGCCGCGCAAACCAAATGTTCGTAATGGTTGGGGCTAAAATGAATTCATGTGTGTTATTGATCTTAAACATTTTTCCTGTAATGACTTGCATCAAAAACCCAGCAGGTGTTCAGCTGGGGGGTCTGAGAGAACGCTGTAAGCTCCCACAGCGGAGCCATCAATTTTAGAGTTTTTAGCCTTTTTTAAAGTGTCGCCAATGCAAGGTATATAGGATAGATAAACCAGTCACTACTCTTTTGCTGAATCGGACGCATTTTGTTTTCAGAGCTTTATTGTTGCCAATAACCACAAAGGCTAAGGGTTTTACGCCACTTAGACGTTTGCGAATTACATATTACTTGAGAGTAACAGCGCTAAAAAATTGACACTGAGCAACCGCAAATAAAAACACTGTTATTACAAGATAAAAATCTATAAGCCGTTTTGAACCCCCTGGAATGCATCCTCGCGCACTTAAGGCCTTGTCTACACTAGAGCGACACGAAGCGTCGCCATGCGCCAACTTTTAGTTGTTTCATTATGACGCAATGAAGCTGCGTCGCGCATCGCATTGCCCCGTGGAGCATGGTGAAGTTGATGCTTCGTGGAGCTTGGTATTGCTTCGTATCGATTCGTGGAGCAAGTAGCGCAAGAATGTTGCTCCACCGTGCTCCATTTTTTTCAGGTCTAGTATAGGCTAGCGTCACAGGGTAAGACAAAATGTTTTTGTGAGATGTATAAAAGCTTTGTAAAACTAATTTTGACAAAATATTAATCTGTTCGTTGGTGACATAAGTGTTAGAAAATATGTAGAAAGAAATAAAGTGTTAGCAGCGATAACTTTTTGACCACGGTCCCCCAACTGCAGTTTCTTGCCATCAGTTGTAAACTTAGTTACTAGAAAGTGTGAGAAAGTAGACTACCACTAAAAGTCTAGCCTGGATCAAGGCTACTAGGAGATTTTATCAGTCAGCCAGTCTAGACTGCTGGTAATGGGTAGGTTGCTGGTGTGTACCTCGGATTCTCAGCTAGCTGCACTTGCACAGTGCGCCATTTTCTAAAATGTTTTGCTGAGGTCAAATCGGATGTTTTATTATCGACAGGCTGCTAGATTTTTGAAGTATTACCGTATTATGCAAGCCATAAGTTTTTAGTAATTCAGAGGTACCGATACCAGTAGTTTATCAATCCAGCAATCATTTTCTGGTTAGGTACTTTCCGGTTATGAAAAGTTAAATAAATGAAAGCTGCATTTCTAGCTCAAAGAAGGTCTGGACTAAAGTTGTTTATTTTCATGATTCTGCTGGTCACTAATGAAGTAAGTTTTCAGTTATAAATTATATGGTAATTACACAGAACAGTGTGTGATTATCGAGACGCATACCGGTAATATAGACTACACTAAAAATATATGGATTTCACTGCTTCAGATGTACTGTGTAAAAATACTGCATCTTTTCTCCACTTTTTTATCAATTATTAGGTAATTATCTGGTGCACAATTTAATGACTAACTAAACATTAATCATACAGCATACTAGCTGTAGTAGATATAAAAACTGACTACAGTGCAATACCGGTAGTGAAAGTGGAAGCCTGATATGATGCTATGCAAAACACACCATATTGTTTCAACTTCTGTGACAAAATTTACAGCAGCGGTCACCAGCTGTTTTTTCTGATAGAGCCTACATTAAGGTATTGTTTTATGCAATCAGCGAAGTATGCAATCAATATTTTAATAAGATGCATGATTTGCTAGTATTGTGTTGTCTATACAGGATGTGTCTGCTGCTATGATAAAGTTTTGTGCAGATAAGTTTATTTCCACCACATAACCGGTATGAGCTTTGTATTGTTAAACTATATTGACTAGTTAATATGGGCCTACCAGTAGTATGTTACTGTGTTACTGGTGGTAATAATTGGTTTATTAAATACGTACATACTATCTTACTTTAGAAAAATACAGGTCATGTTATAATTTTTGCAGATCATAACACTAATTATTTGTCGGCTTATTTAAATCCAATTTTATTTAAATGGTTTGCTGTTAAAATTGCTATTTTGGTTTATGGATTGTGATGAATGCAATATATTCTGCTCAGTGATAGTAATGAGTGCAGTCGAAGATTGAAGACTTTTCTATCCGCTTAATCAATTTCAAAAGTAAGGCAAAAGTTGTTTTTGCACTACACAAAGTTTTGCTGAACTATCACATATAAAAACTTTTGCAACAAAAAGTAGTACTTTGCATGTATGGTATATTGTGAATAGTCACTGTATAACGAGTTGTATGAAATTCTGCTGCGTACATTAGTGTCTGATATAATGGCACAAGAATGGTTAGTGATTGGTTTTGAAGGTTTGATTTTACTTTCTCAAAGAAGCCTTAACTTCAAACAGTTAATTTTTTTACAAATCATTGCCTAGTTAGTTGGTTATGCATTCAGCAGTGATTGGATAACTGCATTTTATTTCGTGATTTATTGTGCCATAAGCTCAGTTTGTCTGCCCCCAGTATAATGCTAATTTCTTTAGTGGGGAGAAAGAGGCAGGGCCAAAACTAGGCAATGCGGCCCCCCCCCAAAAAATCATCTTTCGGGGCCGCCTAAAAATTTTTTCTTGGATGGTGATACAAAAGAGCAAGCCCCGAAGGGGCGATGCCAAGCTAGGTAAGTCTGGGGGTATGTCTCCCTAGAAAATTTTGCGGAATTTGACTTTATTTTGAAGGATTTTTGTGCGTTTTGAGCTTTTAAAATTCCTCAGTTTTAACAAGGTTTAAAAGTCTGTTTTACTAGGTCCCTTCCAAACCCACTAAAATAATGCTGCAAGCAAACCCTATACTCTAACATTTCGCTACCAATGCTAAGAAAAAACGTTTTCAAGGCTTATTTTTGCGCTTTTCGCATGAGGATGAGGGGCCCTTGGTATGTCACTAAACGTTTGTTTGCTAGTTTTGCAACTGCTATTTTTCGAAAAATTTGCAGGCCCCCCCATGGCCAAAAGCATGAATATGGTATGGGGGGCCCACATTGCGCGAGTTAAGACAAAAAATATATTGAATCTTAGAATAGGCCTATTTGAGAAACCTTTATCATACATTGAGTTAATAGTACTACGTACTAACTAATTACTTGGGCCCCCTTTTAGTGCGCCCCCCCACCCCCGGTTGGGGTGTTCAAGGGGCGCTAGTTTCAGCACTGGAAAGGGGATTGCAGTTTTTTTGTTGGGTTGAAGTAGTGAATTGTGCGCAATATTGCTTTTATGCAATAGTGAATTGTATAAAAATCTTGCAAAAGATAAAGCTTATACAAGATTTTCTTTGCTAAAATGTGAATTATGACGCACAAGCACACTGTTTTCATGTGGTAATTGAGAAAAATATTTAACAAAGTCGATACAATGCAGCTTTTTTATAAACTAAAGTTTTGGTCACTGTTCTGAATATAAGCTATTATAGTTCATCATTTTCACACTGTGAACAATTTTTACGTTTTCAGCTTTCCTTACTATCGTAAAGTGGCATGTTTGCAATAGGTTGCCTGCCGGTGTTAGTCATATGCACTATGCAGGATTAAGACCTGTAGTGTTACTGTGCTACTAGTATTGTTAGCTAACACTGTTTTATTTAGGTGCTGGAGTCTTTTGTAACTCTTATCACCTTGGCATTGTTTATGTCCAGTTTTGAAAGCGAAATGGAAATTATCTATGAACAACAAGACATTAAAGGCATTTTTTACAAGTCAGTATTTTTCACTGTTGGTTGCTCTGCTGATTATTGTGCTGTGATATTACAATTGACCTACAAGTTTATTCTATTTTAAAGTGTTACGGTGTTTATACCGATCAGATGGCCAAGTGGGATAGAGCGTCTGGTTCTTGTTCGGTGGACTCGGGGTTCGATTCCGAGTCGAGTTGAACCGATGACTTAAAAATTTGTATTTGCAGCTTCCCTGCTGGACAGTGTGGAGCAAGATGGCTAGTTCGCTTGTTTAGCTGTTGGGAAAGGCACATAACGGGATTCCTTCATCTTGGTGTGATAGACATATGGCCGGCAACTCCAAAGCGAGCTCGTTTAGCTGTGGGGAAAAGCACTTGTATACATGGCCTGCAACTCCAAAGCAAGCTAGTACAGCGCTCAGTAGCTTTTTCGTGATAGGAGGATAAAAATGCGACTAAATAAATAAAACAACGGTTTTGGTTTCTAAACAAACATTGAACTACAATTTGGATTTTTATTTTCAGATGCAAAGCGTTGAAAGGTTTCTCATTCACCATCATGTGAGCTTGCTAGATAAGTTCTTGTGCTGCAGATTCCAGAGCTGCGTTTTCGACAAACCGACTCAACATGAAGCCAATATCTCAAATCATAAACAATACTTTATACCTATCGTGAACATAATAAGATCATTGTTTTGGATGTAAAATGTTTATTCTGCAGTGTTGTCCAATGTTTACCATGTCAAGATTTTTAAGCGTTGCACAGATGTAGCCTACAATTGTTCAAGCGTTTAATTCCAAATTTTGCTAAAATGCTTTGATACTATTCGAGCCAAAATTGTGATCAAGAACGTAATATAAAAGATATTTTATTTTCAACAATTTGCTTTAATCTGCTCTACAAGTCTGAGTAGGGCTCAATCTTCTCTGGCAGAGTGCTCAATAACTATGGCTAGCTAGAGCTTGTGTTATATTTGAATAAAAACCGTAAAGCATCTTTTCTTTGAATGAGATACATTATGCCCCTGGAAGAGCCGACAACGGCGAAACAGGCTGTAGTGGCTTCACGATTTTACAGTGATTTCATTAAAATGCAATCTGTTCTACAGATATTTATTGCAACATACGTATTTTTATGTCCATAACAAGATGCCGATGTAATTTTAAATGATGTGCTGTATTATAATTGAAAAACTACTACCGTACTGTTGACCTGAATAAATTATGTGCTTCTCACCATAGCGTTTGTGTTATTATTTTTTAGATGTGCTTTTGATGTGTACCGTTGCTAAGTTTTATTTTTACTTCAGCCTACGCAATACCTAGTTCTGTTAATGGAAAACTTTTAGACCTATTCTTTTAACAACTGCCCCTAGAAACTCTTTTTAAACGCTGAAGAATTGCATCAAGTGCTTTTTTGAGGCCGCTAACAGGCTGACTACTGATCATGCATCTAGTGTCTATTTGCAGAAAATACCAAATTTTGCGAGGAAATAATGGCGAAAACCCTTGAACAAAAAATTTTTGCATTAAATTTAGTCGTGTTGACCCGAATATTTTGGTGAGAGGTAGCGAGACATGACAATTAGAGCACCTGGATCTAAAGATAAAATAACGAAAGATAAGAATTTGTGTAGTTTCACGGACGAATCGGCTGAGGTTTTACCAAAAAGTCGCTTCGAGTGTATGAATCTCCGTTAATTATTCTGAGACAGAAAAATAGTTTAATAAAACTATAAAAACCATCACGCTAAGTTATGAATTTTACAGGGCTAAAATTTGCTTCACGCATAAAAATTGATTCTTGCCAGTGTAATAGAGTGTTTTTAGTCAGATTAATACGATTAATTTAATACGACCTGAATTCGGTTCTTATTCTTATGACCGGTGCCTACGGGTTTACTGCGAAATAGTGCCTACAGGGTTACTGCGAAACAATGTGGCATTATGTCCCGTAATTTCAGCCGTAAAATTCATTTTAAGCACCCACTCCAAAAACAATTTCGGCGTCCCTACATAAAATGTTGGCTAAGTTCTGGCAAAAACGTATCAATTTCACAAGCCTACCGGTAACTCATTCCACAAAGGCGAAACTACAATGGGTTCAGAGCAGGGCTGGGCATACTACAGCCCGTTAGACCATTTTATGTGGCCCGCAGACAGAAATATAAACTCCTACCGTAAATCAAAAGCTTTTATGCTCTTGACTGATTCTCGGTAGAAGACAGGACATCTGATGGCGTGTAGACTTTTTTTTTGCTCTTCCAATCACTACTGCCCTCGGCTTCAATTTTTTTTTAAATGTAGCTTTTCGTGTGAAAAGTTTGCCAACTCCTGATCCATGAGGTTGCAGTTTTGTGCGAGAATACGCCCTGTAGCTGCTCATGCCTTCACCTGCCAGGCTACCACATAGCGTACTGTAGGTAATAGGGCCTACGCTAATAAAATGTTTTTTAAATATGTTTTGTCTCGCAAATTTAAATAAAATTGGACAAGCAAAAATTTTATTGCATCAGCTGAATGGGATATTTTGACTTTAAAAATGATCCTGTTAAGTGTTAACCAGACTGCAAATTCAACTAATGATCTATTATGTAAGTTTTTTTGCTGCTTTTGCTTTGAATAAAAGTTAGATGAAAAAGATGCATGAGCTGAAAAGGTATTTTGCCAAAATTAATTCATCTTGTTAACCTGGGTGCGAATCGAACGCGAAAAATTTTGCTACTTTCTACGTCACTTCAACGCAAAGCCTCGCTCAGCGGCGCAAGTAAAAACATAGTGTAGACAGAGACGCTTTGGGCAGCAGCGCGTCGCATCGCGTCGCTTAGCTTGGCGTCGCTCTAGTGTAGACAAGGCCTAAGGGGTGCAAGCATTTCTAGTTGGGAAACCCTGTTCTTTATGGTGTGTTGAGATTTGTGGACTAGTCCATTAAAAATATTTTTCTGTAGCACAACTCTAGCATGTTTTAAGATTGCGAGTTTTGCAATATCGCCCATTAGCGTACACATCAAAGTAGTGGTTTCCAAACTTTGTGTTACTGCGCCTGCCTCTCAAAATATTGATCATGACGCTCCCCTTCATAGAATAACACATATGCCATATTTTTAAACGATTATGACTAACATTTGCGCCTCCCTTTAGACTAGTCCACGCCTCCTAGTTTGGAAAACGCTCGCATGTTTGATGTTTTGCACCGTTGCACGTCTCGTCAAAAATGAGAAAAATAAATGAATGAATGATTTCACAGAAACACGAAAAGGAAGAAAGCTTCGTAAAAATATTTTTGCGCGAACGCTGAATTTTCGCTTCTTTAGACTAATGAAACAACGATTTGAAACAATGCATTAAAAGTTTTCTGAAAAATCACTCTGAAACTTGGTTTGTGGACGGTCCGTAAGCGACTTTTGGTAGCCCTAGTCCAGGGTCCGTAACCTGCGGCTCTTTGAACCCCCGGTTGTGGCTCCTTTTGGAGGTAAATAAAGACCTTTTTTAGGAATCATTTTCGGAATAACTGAAGTTTTGGACCTGATGGTAGTTTTACGGCTCCCGCTGGGTTTCGTATTGTAACAAACGGACTAATTTGGCTCTTTAAGTGCAAAAGGTTGCCAACCCCTGCCCTAGTCATAACGATGCAACGCTCAAATAAAGTGAGAATGACGCAGTGGGTGGAGCGTTGTTGTGAGGTGTCATTCGTAAACTCTTACTTTCCTATGTTTTATAGCGCTTTTAACGATCCCATGTGCTATATCACATAGGCATGAACTAATTTTTCATTCCTATGTGCTATATCATATAGGTTTGAACTAAGCCTTGTTCCTATGTGCTGTATCACATAGGTGTGAACAAAGTCTCGTTCCTATGTGCTATACCACATAGGTATGAACTAACTTTTTATTCCTATGTGCTATATCACATAGGTATGAACTAAGTCTCGTTCCTATGTGCTATATCACATAGATATGAACAAAGTCTCGTTCCTATGTGCTATACCACATAGGTATGAACTAACTTTTCATTTCTATGTGCTATATCATATAGGTTTGAACTAAGTCTCGTTCCTATGTGCTATATAACATAGATATGAACAAAGTCTCGTTCCTACGTGCTATATCACATAGGTATGAACTAACTTTTCATTCCTAAGTGCTATATCACATAGGTATGAACTAAGTCACGTTCCTATGTGCTACATCACATAGGTATGAACTCCTTTCTACTATAGCAATCATGCGTGACGAATGCGCGATTGGTGAGAATTACTCAGCATTTTTACCTTGAAGTTGTTCCAGGGATTGCTGGTACTGTTCAGTTCCCGTAAGCAAAAGGTTGAGAATTGTTTGAAATGTAAGCTTAGTCTAGATGTGTTTTTATTGGCAAAGCAGAGACAGGTAAAGGTTAAAGTACCTTTTACTATCAAGTTCAATACTAGAGAGTTACCAGTAATTGATCTGTAGGCTTAGAATAGGGAACATAGCACGAGTATTGCATTGGACTGTTGCGTAACCGACCGCAAAATAAGAGCCCGGAGGAATTCCAAGGCCTTACTAGCAAAGCATCTAATGTTTCCACCGAACTTAAAATATCTTGAATTTATTCTTGAATCTTTCTGCAAGGCCAAACTTGAATCCAAAACAAAGCAGTTTCACGAAACAAAGGGTCAATAACATTGAATAAAATTATTTGCCTACTGCAGGCTTTGCCTGTAATAAAACTGAGATTTCTTCTCTCGATAAAATGGCGACATAAAATAATAAGTTAAAATTGGTCCGAACCACAACTGAACAAAAACGAATCTGAGGATTAAAGGTGCTATGTGCCGCAAGAAAACAAATCACGTGAACAGTTGCGCAACACATTTTTAGGGCGTTTCTTAAAATTGCAATAAAATTACAAACTGTGGAAACAAAATGATTATCTGCTAGCCAAAGGCGGTGACTAGCGGCATAACAGTTTCAAACCAATTAATAGGAGACACACACGTTGGATCGAACCCAGCCCAGGTCCAGATGACGAAAATAGCAAAGCCGGTGCGTGAACATAGCGGCCCCTTTGAAACCGAACATAAGAGTGAAGTTTCAAATAAAACACAAGAGTAAAGCAACGGCGACAAATGGTCAAATCATTCAAATCGCAAAGTGCAACAGTATTTTCAAAGATATAGTGAATCCTCAGAAGCAAATTAATTCGAGTCAACTTGTCAAATTTAAAAGTAAAACACACTTTCATCAGTTAGTTAAACACACTAAAATAAATTTTATTTTGCGCATAAACACAGTAAACAAACAGTTACTAGATGGGAGCAATCTTGGAAATATCCCTCAAAACATATTCGATATCACCAGAGCCGGAATTTTTTAACACTGCAATAGTAGCTCTGCGAACAATCTCGCGTCTTTTATACATTTGAGGATGAACGCGCCCCAAACGGTACGCTCCACGTTTCGAGATGTCATCCGCATCTCCGACCAAGACCAATTGACCAACAAAAAGGTTCTCCTGGGTCACCCGCCATTTATTTCTACCTTGTAAGGTGGGAAGATAACCCTTAATCCAACACAACCAGAATTTATGAGCTAAAGTAGCATTGTACTGATAGTCTCGTCTTAGATCCCCTGTGTAGTGAAAAACCCCTACAGGTGTATTAGGAGCAAGCTGTTGACCAAGAAAACATGCTGGAGTCAAGGGAGATAAATCATTAGGAGCACTGCTCACAGCAGTCAGGGGTCTATCATTCACAATTCTTACAGCATCAGAGACAAAAGTCTGCGGTTCGATTAATGAAGGCTTTCGTCGAACCCCCTCTAAGACTCTGCCCAGGGAATTCTTAATCAGCTTGACCATGCTTTCCCAACTCCCTCCTTGACTAGGGGCATAGGGTGGAATTTTAACCCAATTTATGTTTCGTTTACGAAGGGAATTATGAAGGTCAGTGGAATTAATTAGCTTAGGAAGCTGTTCTGCCGCGGCGCAGAAGATAGAACCATTATCAGAATAAACAGTGCTGACAGCTCCCCGAAGATTAGTAAACCTAGAAAAGCCAGAAAAAAATTATTCAAGTCTAAGCTGGTGACTATTTCAACATGAACAGCCCGCGTGCACAAACACGTAAAAAGCAAACCCCAAGCCTTACAGTCACTACGTCCCTGACGGTATATATAGGGGCCAAAATAATCAACCCCGCAAAACTTAAAAGGTTTGTTACAGGCGGTGACTCGACAAGCAGGCAGATCAGCCATAAGTTGACGTATCGGAGTAGCCTTACGGCGCGCACATTTATTGCATTCAGACAAGATACTTTTCACACTTGATATTCCAAAAATAATCCAAAATCTCAATCTAGTTTTCATCAATGTATAGCTAGGTTCAGCGTGTCCCGATTCAGCATGTTTATCGAGAACAATTAACCTCGTAAGAGGGTGTCTATTCGGTAAAATCATAGGGTGCTTCGCGTCGACAGGAAGTTCCGCATTTTCGAGGCGCCCATCGATGCGTAAAATTAACTCGTCATCTACACAAGGGTGTAAATTGCGTAATGATTTTAGTTCAGCCAAGCGGCGCATCTCTTCCGTACAAGTAGTTTTGGCGCTTAATTTCTTTAATATCGATTCGAAAGCGTCAGGAGACTCATTTTTCAATAAATCGATAGCGGCCCCGAAGCGATTCTGCTGAACATATCTCATAATATCAATAAAGGCCTCGTCCAGTTTTTTAGCATTAAGCACGGGAACAGAGAACGCAAGCTTTTTATGTATCGCCCAAAGATATTGTTTAAAAGCGAAAAGGCCTCAAATCACTGAAAAGGATCCAAAAGTAAAGAGCGAGAAACGATCATGTCACGCTAAGGTTACCAACCAAGTGGAGAAGCCGTCTCCTTTGGATAAGTTGATATTGCACTACTCAGAATGGCGTAAGTTGCTAAAGAGTGTTGCCTGATTGATGAAGTTCGCAAAAAGAATGAGATACTGGTATATTGTCAGGTCTGCGTCTCCGGAGGCTGTAGATGTTACCGTTCATGACGTGGAGTCTGCTAGAAAGGCAGTCTTGAATAATGTTCAAGCTCAAAGGCAAAGCTTTTCTAATATTATTGAAAAGCTACAAAGGCAAGATTACGTGACGTTGACAAAACGGAAGCTTCGTCGGTCTCCTGTCTTGCAAGCCATGCAAAGATTGACTCCTTTTATGACAGATGGCATCCTGGGGGTTGTAGGAAGGCTCCAGCGTTCTCATTTGCCTGAAAGTACTGTTCATCCTGAAATTCTACCTGCACATCATCAAGTTACAAAGCTCATCATCGAGCATTATCACCAAAGTGAAGGTCATAGTGGGACCTTACACGTCCTTGCCGCAATACTAGAGAAATACTGGATTATCGGAGGACAATCCGTTGTGAGAACTGTGATTCGCCAATGTTTACGATGCCGTATGCAGAATGCCAAGCCAGGGAAGCAAATGATGCAACAGGGGTGAAATGACGTCACTGGCACAAATGTGCTACTAGCACATCGTCACTCGCACATTTCGACTCGCACATAACCAATCACTCGCACATCAGCGTACTCGCACTCGCACATTCCATGCTTACTCGCACATTATAGCCGGACCACTCGCACATTGAACAAACTAGCACTCGCACATTCCGATGTTGTAAAAACCGGATCACTCGCACATTGACCAAACTAGCACTCGCACATTCCTGTGTTGTACAAACCGGACCACTCGCACATTGATCAAACTAAGACTCGCACACCAAACTAGCACTCGCACATTTCATGTTCACTCGCACATTCCGGTGTTGTAAAATCAAGACCACTCGCACATTGACTAAACTAGCTCTCGCACATTCCCGTGTTGAAAAACCAGACCACTCGCACATTCCGGTGTTGTAAAAATCGGACCACTCGCACATTGAACAAACTAGCACTTGCACATTTCGGTGTTGTAAAAATCGGACCACTCGCACATTGAACAAACTAGCACTTGCACATTTCGGTGTTGTAAAAACCGGACCACTCCCATAGTGACCAAACTAGCACTCGCACATTTCCATTCGCACATTACAACCGGACCACTCACACATTGACCAAACTAACACTCGCACATTCCGATGTGGTAAAAACCGGACCTCTCGCACATTGACCAAACTAGCACTCGCACATTCCTGTGTTGTAAAAACCAGACCACTCACACATTCCAGTGTCATGAAAATCGGACCACTCGCACATTGACCAAACTTGCACTCGATCTTACATTTGGGTGGTCCGGTTATAATATGCGAATGAACATAGAATGTGCGAGTCCTAGTTGGGTCAATGTGCGAGTGGTCCGGCTTGTACAACACCGAAATCTGAGAATGCTTGTTTGGTCAATGTGAGAGTGGTCTTGATTTTACAACACCGAATTGTGCGAGTACTTGTTTGGTCAATGTGCGAGTGGTCCGGTCATAATGTGCGAGTACAGTGATGTGTGAATGACTGGTTATGTGCAAGTCGAAATGTGCGAGTGGTCCGGTCCTAATGTGCGAGTGAACATGGAATGTGCGAGTAGGGTGACGTGCGAGTGATTGGTTATGTGCGAGTGAACATAGAATGTGCGAGTACGGTGATGTGCGAGTCATTGGTTAAAATGTGCGAGTGAAGACGGAATGAGCGAGTAGGGTAATGTGCGAGTGAAGACGGAATGAGCGAGTAGGGTAATGTGCGAGTGATTGGTTATGTGCAGTGCGAATCGAAATGTGCGAGTGGTCAGGTCATAATGTGCGAGTGATCATGGAATGTGCGAGTAGGGTGATATGCGAGTGATTGGTTATGTGCGAGTCGAAATGTGCGAGTAGTCCGGTCATAATGTGCGAGTGAACATGAAATGTGCGAGTTAATATAAAATGTGCGAGTGGGGTGATGCGCGAGTGATTGGTTATGTGCGAGTCGAAATGTGCGAGTGGTTCGGTCATAATGTGCGAGTGAACATGGAATGTGCGAGTGATTGGTTATATGCAATGCGAGTCGAAATGTGCGAGTGTTTCGGTCATAATGTCCGAGTGATCATGAAATGTGCGAGTAGGGTGATGTGCGAGTGATTGGTAATGTGCGAGTCGAAATGTGCGAGTGGTCCGGTCCTAATGTGCGAGTGAACATGAAATGTGCGAGTAGGGTGATGAGCGAGTGATTGGTAATGTGCGAGTCGACATGTGCGAGTGGTCCGGTCATAATGTGCGAGTGAACATGAAAAGTGCGAGTAGGGTGATGTGCGAGTGATTGGTTATGTGCGAGTGGTTCTGTCATAATGTGCGAGTAGGGTGATGTGCGAGTGATTGGTTATGTGCTAGTGGTCCGGTCATAATGTGCGAGTGAACATGGAATGTGCCAGTAGGGTGATGAGCGAGTAATTGGTTATGTGCGAGTGGTCCGGTCATAATGTGCGAGTGAACATGGAATGTGCGAGTAGGGTGATATGCGAGTGGTTGGTTATGTGCGAGTCGAAATGTGCGAGTGGTCCGGTCATAATATGCGAGTGAACATGGAATGTGCGAGTGGGGTGATGTGCGAGGGATTGGTTATGTGCGAGTCGAAATGTGCGAGTGGTCCGGTCATAGTGTGCCAGTGAACATGAAATGTGCGAGTAGAGTGATGTGCGAGTGATTGATTATGTGCGAGTGGTTCGGTCATAATGTGCGAGTGAACATGGAATGTGCGAGTGATTGGTTATATGCAATGCGAGTCGAAATGTGCGAGTGATTGGTTATATGCAATGCGAGTCGAAATGTGCGAGTGTTTCGGTCATAATGTGCGATTGTTCCAGTCATAATGTGCGAGTGGTCCGGTCATAATGTGCGAGTGAACATGGAATGTGCGAGTGATTGGTTATATGCAATGTGAGTCGAAATGTGCAAGTGGTCTGGTCATAATGTGCGAGTGGTCCGGTCATATTGTGCGAGTGAACATGAAATGTGCGAGCAGGGTGATGTGCGAGTGATTGGTTATGTGCAAGTCGAAATGTGCGAGTGGTCCGGTCATAATGTGCGAGTGAACATGAAAAGTGCGAGTAGGGAGATGTGCGAGTGATTGGTTATGTGCGAGTGGTCCGGTCATAATGTGCGAATGAACATCGAATGTGCGAGTAGGGTGATGTGCGAGTGAT
The DNA here is from genome assembly GCA_964006365.1 of Trididemnum miniatum. Taxonomy (NCBI): domain Eukaryota; kingdom Metazoa; phylum Chordata; class Ascidiacea; order Aplousobranchia; family Didemnidae; genus Trididemnum; species Trididemnum miniatum. The sequence continues at coordinate 25,220,945 of OZ023239.1, forward strand.
TGGTTATGTGCGAGTCGAAATGTGCGAGCGACGATGTGCTAGTAGCACATTTGTGCTAGTGACGTCATTTCACCTAGTCTCAAATGATGGCTCTTTTGACAGCGTCTAGACTGACACCAAATCAAGTATCATTATGCTACACGGGGGTCGATTACATGGGACCAATATTTGTCAAATGCGGCGCAGTATACAAAAGCGTTACATATGTGTATTTGCGTGTTTGTCTTCTCGGGCGGTCCACCTTGAGGTTGCACACTCTCTTCATGCTTATTCATTTTTACAAGCTTTTTCTCGTTTTGTTGGAGGTCGTTCCCGGCCTACCGAAGTATGCAGTGACAATGGCTCTAATGTTATTGCCTTATTGGTGCAGAACGCGAGATGCGCCAAGCTGTTAAAGAGCTAAATCGTTCAAATATGTGCAATGTTATGTTAAACGCAGCGATGGCGGAAGCATTTCTAAAGTGAGGATGGTGAAGACCAAAAAAGGTCATCACGTCCGCAAATTCCCAATTTTTGCCCAAAATCGAGTGAGGACCAAAAAAAAGGTCATCACGCCCGCAGACGCCCCACGCGTAAATTAGCCCCTCAGGCCCCCCTGAAAAAAAGTGAGAAGCCAGCGTTCTCCCCCCCCCCGCCCCCCTGCTTCCGCCATCTATGGTTAAACGTGAATGTTACGTGGCACTTTAACTCACCTGCTGCCAGCCGTCAGGGTGGCGTATAGGAGAGAATTATTCGAAGTGTAAAAAAGGTGCCACATGCGTTAGTGCAGCATCGTGTTTGTGTGATGAATTTTTTTGTGCATTTGTCGTAGAGGTGGAACGTGTGCTTAATAATCGACCGATAACTTTGCTGAGCGATGACCCCAGGGACGGTTCCCCTCTGACCCCTAACACGTTGCTTAAAGTTGTTGATTCTGGCCAACCCCTGGGAACCTTTAAGGCGGATGGTATCGAAAATTGTGAGAATTAGTTTAATATCTCACAGACCAATTCTGGTCTATGTGGCTTAAGCTTTATGAACCCTTACTGCAATCTAGACAAAATTGGTGCACACCTCGTCGAAATCTAGCTGTTGGTGACCTTGTGCTTGTTATTGATGATTGTGTTAAGCGTGGTAATTGGCAGAAAGCACTCGTTACGGAAGTTTATCTTGATTGGGAAGGCCTGGTTTGGCGTGTCAAGTTGGGGAAGCCACACTCGTCCATTATTAGAGATGTATGAAAATTGTATCTTGTGGAGGATGCAGAGTAATTCGCTTTCGGCTTGTATAGGCATTTTAGTGTATATATGATTTCTCTTGTTTCATGTGTAATTCTGCTCGTTTGTAGTGATAGTAGTAATTATGAGATCCTGGAATGCTACGTTGTATTTTGAATTGGAAATAAGTAATGCTTTAAACTCCTTACTCGAGGGTAGGATGTATACTACAACATGCTATTTATCGGCCCTTGCTCATTTTTTAATAATTCTTAGCGTTTGCCGTTAGAGATCGCTTCCAGTTTATTATTTGTTTGCTTACATGTGCTTTATTATTCTTCTAAATTCAGCAGTTGTTAGAACAGGAGTATAGTATCGTTAGTAATCCTCGTGAGGTTTTCCTTCTGTTATTGCTTGCGTTAGTTGAGTTGCTGTGTATTAGGGCTATTTCATAATTGATTATATTACACCGCATTAGCCATTAATTTAATTTAACGATTCTATTTGAATAAGGATGTAAGTAAGTGCCAGCGTAAGTCTGTAAGTGTAAAAATATTTCAAAACTCATTACTCGTTTCACAGTTTAACTCGTTATTCTATTGTGAAATCTTGTTAAATAAAGGTACGAGCATTTGGAAGAGAGACTGCGATAGTACCTTGCCTGTAATCTTCTGGATTTGGATGACCTGGCCTGAAGGGTCCACACTGACTGACAAACATTGGTGCGCTGTCTAAGTTAGATTTTATAGGCGAAGCCCTCCAGACGTTGATACAACCTTACCATTTTGAGCCCCCCCCCCCCCCCCCCGTCCAAAAAACGTTCCCGCGCCACTGAACTTGAAAAAATTTTTTTGTGCCATGGATTGATGGTTTTATGCAATGACATATATAGAATGTTATGAAACTCGCTTTCTCTTCTTTGTTTCTTTATTAACTCACTTTTTTCTCTGTGTCTACGCGGCGCGAGACTGCTTACATGCACCAACTTATTGTGCGTCTAAAACTAGTTATGGCGGTACAGTTTAAAATATGAGGAAAAACTTATCAAGCATTTTATTTTGGCAGAACAAAACTTTAAAATAAGAAAAACTAAAGTTCAAGCACGTCACTGCTATTCGTTTCTAACTTTAACTTTGGAATGATTTCGCTTTAGCTGTCGCGTTTTTGATGGGCAGGCCGTTGAATAACCGCATTTACATCGGGGTTTTACTTGATACAGGGCGAGACCTATTAGTAATTTCGCATTTTGCGATAACTGATAAGTAATTTCGTTAGTTTTGAAACAAGTCTTATGTCACTGTGTTCCACGAATGACGACAAGTTAAGGCATGACTCGGTAGTAGAGGTATTGCATGGCTGCTGACTAGAAGATCTTAAAGATCTTGTCACCGTCTGCTTGATGCCTGTCATTTTGCTTATGTATCCACATTGTTGGTTATTTTATTTTCTTTGCTGTATTTGTGTATATGACAACGAATGAATATCAATTAATTCAATCAAGATCCCTTGAAAGCTTTTTTGTGGGCTTTTGAGAAAACGTTGGAGCCACAAACTTTCTGAGGAGGGGGGCGACGCGCAAAGAAGTTTTCCAGATTAAGGTGCGATCTTTCTGGCAGTATCTGAGCAACGCAAGCTTCTAATATACAGTATATCGGAGAAGGCCTGAGGGGGTGCGCGCATAGGAACTTTTGCGTACAGCTAATTAACCAAGCTAAAGTAAGTGACGAGAACAACGAGCTTTTTTAATTGGAAAAGGGGACTTGCCCACACTCTACGCAACTAATCAAGGTTATCTCGCTCCAGCAAATGTTTTTGATTGTAACGTGAACGTGCGCAGCCAGGGAGTCGAACCGTTTAAAATATCGCTCCGGTTCCGGTTCAGGTTCAAGAAATTTTGTTTTTAACGGTTCAGTTCCGGTTCAGGTTCAAGACTTATCAAAAATTTGGATTCAGGTTCGGTTCGGGTTCAGTTGCATCAAAATTTAGAGGTTCGGATTCGGTTCGGGTTCATCGAAACCAAATTTTTAAGGTTCAAGTTCGGTTCAGGTTCACTAAATCCAAATTTTAAAGGTTCAGGTTCCGTTCGGGTTCACCGAAAAAAAGCGGTTTTTACCGCTTCGCGGTTCAGGTTCGGGTTCACTTCAAAATCTTTTATTTGGCCAAAAACTAAATTAGGGTTTTGTATCATTAAAATAACGAAATGTAAATTGCATGCCCGAATCAATTAAGGTTAAATAAAAATGTAAAAATTCATTAAATTTTGAAAAGCAGAAAGAATGTTGCAAAGGTTGGAATAGGTCAGTGCTTTATCGTTCTGATGATGTTGGTCGTCAGTACCAACGAAACGTCAGCAAATAAAAAATCTGACTAGATTTAGTTGAGGTTATCGCAAAGTTACCGGAAGAACGAGAAAAAACTCAAGTCAGCAGGAAGAATGTTACGCATCGCAGCACATGTCTACAAATTTTTAATAATATTTTTTAAGAATCAGCTCAGATTCAACCATTGTTACTAAACGATTTCTGTCCAGGTTTATGTCCACAAATTATTATAGGTTCGGGTTCGGTTTGGGTTCACTTGCATAAAATTTTAAAGGTTCGGGTTCGGTTCAGGTTCACAGATTTGAAATATTAAAGGTTCGGGTTCGGTTCAGGTTCAATGATCTCAAATTTAAACGGTTCAGGTTCGGTTCGGGTTCACTGAAAAAAAGCGGTTTTTACCGGTTCGCGGTTCAGGTTCGGGTTCGGTTCGACTCCCTGTGCGCAGCAACGTTCATTTTCAATATGCGAGCCCATTAAATGGCCAGGTAGAGAGAGCGTCTGCCTCTAGGAGGTAGATTCGAGTTCGTTACCCAGGCGGATGAAACCACGCCAAGACTTTACAATCAGTACTCACAGCTCCCCTGCTTGACGACATTGACGCCAAGGGACAGTGTGGAGCAAGCCGGCATGCGCGCTTTAGTGCTGTTGGGAAATACATTTAACGCCATTCCCTCAGATGACCGGCAAATCTTATGCAAGGTAGTTATAGCGCCTCCGTCACTTTCTCGAAATAGGATAAAAACGCAAATAAAAAAGTTTGTTCTTGACTTCGCGGTTGACAAGGCAGCCCAACTAGAATGACTTAACACTGTTTATTCATCAGTAAAGCAGCCACTGAAAAAATGAAAGCCAAACCACAGCAGTAATTGAAATATACGCGATTTGTAGCATTTATTGCCGTGAGTTTCGTTAACTTACATTTTTAAGCAATGGTTTGGCTATCACTTGGTTCGCTGAAAGCCTGGCCTTTTGATATACTTCTGCTCTAAATTAACTTGCGATTATTTTCAAGCGCGTAGGCTGCTACACAGTGGCGTAGCCAACCTTTGTTGAAAGGAGAGGGCAAGCTGGAAGCAAGGTTTCGGTGAAGGGGGGCAGCTTTTATTTGACAAAAATTAGAAATGCTTGCCTTGAAAAAATGACTTTCTGGTTTTGACGTAGTTTGATCATAGACTTTCTATTACATAGACTGGAAACTTAGAATTACGCCTTTTTTCTTTCATGCTTCAGTTGTTCTGGGCAACAGCGATGTCTGGCCGATCTCGCACAATGAAAGCTATGCTGCTATAGCCTTCTGTGAGCGATTGCAAATGGGCAGCAGGAATGGTGCATAACATAATATCGTAAAATCAAAATTATGAAACTCTATTCAAAAATTTTACGTTTAAAAAACCCCACACGCTTTATAAAAGAGTAAAAGTAATAGCCTAAATAGCACGCAGTGTGACGGTCTTAAAAGATATAAAGTGCGTATGCATGCTAATTGTGAGTTACCCGTCGCTTCTTCGCAATTTTCTTGAAACAGCAGCGTTTTCTTTTTTTTCAGTGGTATTGATTTCAACAGTATTTTTTATTACTGCGATAGGCCTATGATATTATAATTTAAACCACTAAATATGGAAATTCAAGAATATATCGCCAGTCTCTGCTGCTTTGTTTTTATCAAATGTTCGTTGCGCAATAAAGCAAGCGTTTTTATTATAAGTCAAATTTTGCACGAAAATGAAAACATAATGCGTTTATTCAATTGCATATGGTGTACAAAACTTTCAGCGCTTACGATATTGCTATTTCTGAAGTAGGCCTAGTCATAATCATGGCAATACGATTAATTATCTCCGCTTATAATAGATAAATATTTACAGGCTCTCGTTGTTGGCACAGCAAGTGAGGTATTGCGGACTGGAGCATATGCAGGGTCGGATTTAAAAATAGGCTAAGCAAGCTGAAGCCTAGGGCCTCGGAGACAATGGGAGGCCTCGGAGAAAATGAGGGGCCTTATCACGAACAACGAAGACCTTTTTTTTGGTCTTCACCGATATTTTGCGTGAAAACACCTCATCTGCGGACATCAAGACCTTTTTTTGGTTTTCACCGATTTCTAGTGAAAAAAATGGAAATAGCCCAGGGTCTCTCATTGTCTAAATATAGCTTTGAGCATATGATTTACGCTACAGCAATGATCAGAAAACTATTGGTTCATTAATTTTTAATCTCCTCAAGCTTTGTTGTTGCATTTTAGGATAAAATTTTCGCAAAGGCTTGACAGAGTTACCAAAGCAAGAAACGAATTTACTAAAAAGCTTGATTATGACAGAAACTTATCGCGAGTCTGAATTCGTTCTATACTCACTACGACAATGTTACCACTGATTTTTTGTCTCTACAATAAAAAATAATAATAAAAAAATGATCACTGTCCTCTTAGCTACAAAATTTATCTATTCTGTAAATTTGTGATAGCAGGGCCGGGGCCAATCGACATGCTTGCCCCCCCAATTAACAAGCTTACTCTTTTGAAGACAGCAGCTTTTGTGCTTAATTTCAAACTTTAGGCCCCCTAAGTCAACTGCTCTAGCGCCAGATCTGCGTGATAGCATTCACAATCGCAGTGCTTAGCATATCGTTAAATTGCTAAGCATATCGTATTAGTAAATTAGTCTAGGCTACGCAATATGTTGAAAATCTATAAGTTAGGTTTTTATCTATTTATTTATTTGCATACTTATCCTCCTATCACGAGAAAGCGTCAAGGCGCTATTCCGTTCAAAATACATCATGCGATCGTGACCGTCCAAAATACGTCAATCCACGAGTACACCTAGTCCTAATCAATTTTTCTTTAGGAATATTTAAGATGTTGTAAGATTTTTCAAGATTTTCTTTAGGCATATTTATAATGTAAATACATAATGTTAAATGTTCTCCGATTATTAGCTGTTGCTACCATTTGGATATTGAAGATCTCCTCTCTACCAAAGTTATTGCCTATTTAAGAAGGAACGAATTCGTCCCCATTTGTAGCAGTTTTTTCAACACTAGCCTACAATAGAGTTTTATGAAATGTTTGATTTTAAAATTGTACAATCGTATTGGCAGAAGGCCTAACACAGGCAAATTTTTCAAAAAAATTCCATACATGCTTAAATTCGCAAAAGAAATCGAAACCTTTTGTATTTACATTGCAGTTAAAGTTTTGTTAAAAACCCCTACCAAGGGTGCAATGCAATAAATAAACTAAAGCATATTTTCAATTTCAAATTAACGTTTCAGCAAAACTCTTAGAATTTTTAAACGTAAATGTAACATTGCCTATTTAAAAATTTTTTGTTGTTGGATGAAACAAAAATTAACGTTATATTCTTTGATCAGCTAAACAACATCGATCTGCTTGCAGCTCTGCCACTCCTTTCCCACACACCAGTCATCACAAATACTAACATTATCAGTTAAATTTTAATTGTTATTTTTGTACATTATGCAGCATAACTTATTGTTTTAGAGAGCTTATTCAACACTAGCGAATTAAGTATACAGAACAGATTGAGCGTGCGAGAAAAAAGGCTTCGTCTAGGAGCAAAGTTTGTTTCTTCTATTATACACGCCTTTTTCTCTCGCGCTGAGTTACCAGTCTATGTAATAGAAAGTCAATGGTTTGACTGTAGTGCGACCACTGTAAGCCAATGTTCTCATTGTCATTTATACTCTCACACAGTTTTACCTTTTTAATTCCGCTTTAACTAATTTTTCATGATAAATATTGGTGCAATCCTGCGGTTCTTAACCTTTTGTAGTTTAAGGACCCCTGAAACATTTGTTCGAAAGCTATGGACTCCTCTGGGTTGGTAGAACAAACAGACTGCAATATCTTGTGCATATGTAACTGCACGATTGACTAATCAAGCGAATTCCTTGGAGTATCTTTATGAAACCCTTAGGGGAGAGTATAGCGGTCCCAAAAAAATTCCCATGAGGATAGCTACTCGCAAAACCAACAGCCGTTCCCTCCTTTTCGCCATTCTATTCTCGGTAACAGTTAGCTTGTATTGTCTGATTGCGGTTGAATACTTTTTCTCTTTTGTCTACACCAATGGTTCTCAACCTTTTTTTTACCGCATACCACCCATTGGTGTTACATTGCCATTGCGTACCACCAAGTGATAGAGAATTTTAACTTACTCAAAATTTATTGCAAAATAAAAAATACTCATAACGACACCAAATTTAATGTGAGGGTTGCACTTATTTCTTCGCAACCGGATGATCAATGCGGAGTTGGACGTCGGAAGCCATGTCCAGGTGCATAAAGACGATTTTGACCGGTGGTTTTGATGCTTGTCATGGCCCATACTGAATCTATTCAGGGTTATACTTTAGCTTTGATATTTTTGAGAAAAATCACAACTAATTGAAGGATTAATGGATATTGTTGAAAAATCGTAAATATAAAGTGCAGCGAGATGTTGAGCGCGGCAACACGTTCTCCACTGGGACTACCAAAAAGTCTGGGAGTCGTGTTGCCGAGGTGGCCCCGTGGGTGTATTACGTTTTAATTATAGAAAATAATTCGGGGCTATTGAAAAAACGTCGTCTAACCGAGAATGGCCTTGTTATTAGGGTGGTCACCAGCCGGGGTCACAATGCATAGGCTAATATAAAACGACCTAAGAAGCCAACGCGCACTTGTTTTCAGGCTCTCTTGTCATTCTTAGCCATATAGCAGCAGCTCTGCTTGAAAGCTCCATACCTTTTACTAAGTCGATGCCATAAAATTGGAACAAAGCGCGTAAAAAAGGGACCGGCAAAGTGGTAATGGTGTTGTCATAAACTACTCAACAATACTGTTTTCCAACAACGACTCGATAAAAGTTTGAACTTATTTCTACATGAAACGCCAAAGTTTGTTGCGTACCACCTGAAACGGGCTTGCGTACCGCAAGTGGTACGCGTACCACAGGTTGAGAACCACTGGTCTACACCATATCGAAATATTAACCCAACAACTTAATTATTATGTCTAAGTTATATAATTATTCTGTCTAGTTATATGAATAAGATTCAATAGGTCTCGGGTTTTAATCTAGTCGGAGCCTGTCTAACGATGGGTAGACCTATAAATGACGATGAAACAGCTATAATAGGATTGATTAGAATTGTCAGCATTTCGCTTGTAAGCTTAGAGGCCTACCACTACCAGGGTTGGGAAAAATCGATTGTAATCGATATACGATTGCAATATTCTTTACTTTTTGTTCATCGAATGCACTGCAGCCTTTACTTTTTTGAATGAGTATTGATAATGGCCTTGTCTTTACTTTTTTTTCGGCGCAATTCGATATTCCTTATTCGATTCTTTTTGTCCAGGTTACTTTATCTCACTTTAGTAAATTTAAAATAATCGTCGGTATGTCATTACCTTGTTTTTGCTGATAAATTTTTTTTTGTGCCCCCCCCAAAAAAAAAGGTTTTTAATAGCAGAGTTGCTTCGCATATACTATATCCGTCGTTTGTCTGTAAGTTACCGCATAAATGTGAGGACATCACAAAAATGCTTGGCGTACACCGCTAAATGCTTATTTCTTTACTTTTTGGTGAACTATCGAATATCGATTATTTTTTTACTTTTTGGTGAACTATCGAATATCGATTATTTCTTTACTTTTTCGGGTATCGATTCCCAACCCTGGCCACTACCAATACCATTTTTTATGGTCCTACTAAACACCGCAATGGACTGAAACACCGCAAAAGACGAAAAAGGACCTCAAATTGATGTACTACACACCGCAAAGAACGACTGTAGCGGCTAAAGCCTTGAATGCCACTACAGAACACCCTAGTCTGAGTGACACTACACAAGCAACACTCACTTTCGTTTTTTTTTTCAATTTTTAACTTGTAATTTCAAAGAATAAGAAACTTATTCGACCACGTTTTTGTATTATCAGAGAACAAAATTCTTCTGCGTTTCACGTCCCACTTGAAAGGACAAAAAAAAAAGGATCTACATAAAAGTTTTCGACACTTATATAGTGAACTGTGGTCGTTGCTAAGCAACTACGGCACACTACATAGACGCAATATAACGTGCTTCCACAGGCCTCCATGCTTGTGAAGCAAAAGCTCCCAGCCTTTTCTGCACTAAATGTTATCAGCAACTTAAATTGATTGAAACACACCTACCAGCATTTATAATCTTCAAAACTTTGACAGATGGTTTTCCAAAATTGAAAAGCTTGTAAATTTCACCTGCCAATGACAATGAAGGTACAGCAGATATAGGCAACTGAATAAGCCTTTATGCATTCAATGCATGCATCATAATGTATTTCTATTTCCAATGCAGCTGCGACTTGTCTTGTAAATACCCCGATAATTTAGAATCCATTCAAATAACTTCAGATGCAAGGATGCTCCAGAACAGAACGTTTATTTTGTTGCTTCAATCACAAGGCACATTATAGCAAGTATGGCATATGAATAAACAAGTGATACACGCATCAGCCAACTGCGAAGGGAGCAATGGTCTTCGAGTCAAGCAGCAGCTCATTTACTGGTATAAACCAATTTAGTGAAGTAAATATAAGTGCTTAGCCGAAGATAGATTCGTATTGAATTTTTCATTGCAGGATTACAAAAATGCATGACATTAATTTATAATTAGCCACCTACAAACTCCAACAGTTCGCACCACGCCCGCGTAACCACCAGGGAATACCACTCAAGTAGAATTCTATTCGAATAAGACTCCCCAACGATCGCACTAGCGCAGAACGGACCGCTGGAGCCAGCCAATAAATGCGATCAAATTGATTAAATATGTTTTGTTCTGGACCAGTGCTTTTCAAACTTTTGTTTGTCAGGGCACACCTAGAAATTTTGATACGGCTGCGTCACACTACAACAACAACTTTTAAATCTTCATAAACTTTACAATGCAAGCTACTTTACTCAAAACACTGTGTAATTCCCAAGATCATAAAACCGTTACATCAACCGGAATAGTGTAGTGGTTAACGACATCGCTTCTAGTGCGGGAGGTCTAGGGTAAGATTCTCGGGCCGGTCAAATCGGACACAGCGTTGCCAACGGCTCACCATCGCTGCGACATTCTTTTTGTGTTCCCCCTACGCAAAGTCGCAAAGATGGGCCCCGCCAACTCATTATACGCTTTTGCGTATTCTCAAGAGTATAATAAAGATTTGTTAAACCGGTTCAAAAAACAAAACCACCTAAATCAGTTAGTTCAACATTCAGGTCTACACTTCCGCCCAGTGGCGTACGCAGGAATTTTCAATGGGTGATCAGTGACGTCACATCGTGATGACGCAAAATGCTACGTAATACTACGTCATCACGATGTGATGTCACTGGCAGTGTCAATTTTGATTTTTAACGTTTATAATAATTTTTCATCAAACCGGACGGTTATAGCGTAGTGTTACACATATCGTTATCGATGCGGAAGATTTGAGGTTTAATTACCAGGCCGGTCAAATCAGACACAGTGTAGCCAACGGCTCGCCACCGCTGCGACGTTTCTTCGAACCTGTGTTGCCCAAGCGCAAAGACGCGGGGTCGGACCCCGCCACTCGCTACCATGTTTCGGTACTGCAGCGAGTTTAATGAAAGGAGTACAGTGAAGATTTGATTTAATTAAAAAAAAAAATTGTGTGCAGCCATCACTGCAGAGACACCGAATTTAAGGAAACTGCTACTCACCAACTGCTTCACAGCAGCAGCATCAACGACAAAAATGCAGTTCAAGCAAAACACATCAGAAAAGTTGGACTACCAGTATTGTTGCATATCGCATCGTAATGAAAGTTTCGCGAGATTAAATTAGAAAGTTGGACCGAACAGAAAAAACATGATAGCAATTTCTGCAAGCTCTGCACGAAGAAAAGTCGGTTTGTTTCAAAATTAAGTAAGAATTAATTTTTTCTGCAATTGTCAAGGGGGGGGTGACTCCCGGCCCCCTCCCTTGCATACGCCACTAGGGGTCATCTCCGCGACTTAGCGACTGGGGAACACAGAAACGTCGCAGCATTGGCGAGCTGTTGGCGACACTGTGCCGATTTGACCGGCCCGGGAATCAAGCCCCAGACCTTCCGCACCGATAGTCTGTGCGCTTGACCACTACGCTAACGACCGATACCACCGACCCAGAAATTGAACCCAAAACCTCCCGAACCGATAGCGATGTCTTTGGTTAACCCCAACTGGCTGGTTTGATTAACTCAAAGTTATGACATCGCAAGCGGAACATCTGAACAATAATGATTGTACGTCATGGTGACTGTTACGCTCATATACGTATAGGGTTTTCCCCGTTTCTGCTGGATGTCTGCTTGGCTCTTTGTTGAATAATTTGTAGCGCCACTGTTTGGTAATTGTTGCGTCATACTGGTTAGTTAGCTCGCGCATTGCTGCAAGCTGTTGTTTCTTGTTTGTAGCTGGACAGTGCAGAGTGTAGACATGTTACATTTGTGTATTAAGTTGCTTGACTGTTGTTAGAGCCTTTGCGGGAAGTCACAGTTGTGGGATCTAGTCTGTTGTTGTGAGGGATTTATTGAGTTGTAGCCTAGGGCTGGGTACCGATTCTGCAGTAGAAACCTGTTTGTATAATGTTCTATGTTGGCGGGTCTGTGTTTGCCATTATATTAGAGATTGGATAAGTGCAGTGTTGGGACATGTAGTGTAGTTTATACTGTAATAGGATTGCACGGTAAGTGTGTTTCACCTATTATTATGCCTGTACTTGTTAGCCTGCGAGCGCGATTAGTCCTGTATTTGACAGTTATCTGTGTTTGTTGAAACATAGCTATTTTCTCGGTTCGATCGTAGCTCGGTACTGGCTATGATTTATACTACGGGACCGTTGTTAGTCTGCCTAGCTTTCCCGTGATGCCTGTGCTGGCTACCACTGGTCTTTCTACCTTTGCTACCTGGTGCAAGGGTTATTTTCTTGCTGTTTGTATATAGTCTGGCAGCCGCGGAGGTATACCCGGACTTGGTTGATAAACTTTTTTTCTCACCTGATTCTGAAGCTCCATTCGTCCCTGATACGGAATCCGTCGGGTAATTTTGTCCTACTCTTGAGCATTATGAGATATCGGCCCCCAAAGTTATGCTCTAGCGGCACCTGGTGGCCATATTGTTTTTCTTTGTTTATTCTAATTCTATGATGATTTTATGACATATTTTGGCATTACTGCAATGTCTGGACTTACCGATGGAAGTCCTCATCAGGATAATTTCTGATGACGTCATAATGACGTCACAGGAGCTTAATTTTATTTGATAATTGGGTACTTTACAATTAAATTGCTGTCGCTGTGACATGAGGGTAGACCATGCCAGTCGGGGCATGGTACTGGTAAGACACTTTCGAGAGGACTGTTCAATGCTTTATTACGTCACAATGTCACCTTGACAAAATTCTAGTATAGGTTTGTATAATTTCAATTAGTCTATAGTGCGCTTTGAAATGAATGCAATAAGAGAGAGTGCTCAACTGCTCATGCGCGATTAACGGTAGCATATAGGCTATGTTTTCTAGTTAGTTTAATGAAGAAAGCGTAAGCAAATAATTTTTACTTGTTTCCAGATTGATTACGATGAGTTGTACTTAGAATACTAGCATCAAGTCGAGAACGCAGCTTGAGTTATGTCAGATTATTGTATTTTCAAGGAGATTCTTGGAAAATGTCCGATGAAACAAAAGCTTTTGCTGAGCCGTAGTGATGCAGTAGACTAACCGCGATCTTGAATGCCAGTAAGGCGTTAGGGGATTCACTGCATTTAAAACTGCAAGGTCAAATAGAGTCTAACCAACAATTGCAATTTTACTATCACAAGTTTTGTATTTCTTCGTATCTTTCCCTTACCTTTTCCACCCCAAAATGCCTTTCCGATCAAGAATCCAACCAGCCGCCGGTAAAACGCACCCGAAAATCTCAAGAATCTGAATTTAATTTCCGTAAACATTGCTTATATTGCGGCGATGCGTGTGAAATAGAAAAAGATCCCAAAAATCCCCAAAAATGGATCCCTGCTTTTCTAGTTAAAGAAGTAGATAAAAACGAGGTAGATGACAACGAAAATCCAGTGACAAGCAAAAATAAGATTTTAAGAATGTGCAGCAAGCTTAGTGACAGCTGGGCTGAGGATGTGATGATTCGTGTACATGGTGCTTAAAGCGATTTGCATGCTGCAGATGCGAGGTATCACGAGTCTTGTCTCAGCCGATTTTTCAGTGGTAGGCAAGTACCTGGCCAGGATAAAGCACAGCCTAGAAATAGTGAAACAGCCGAGTCCAAAAACATCTCAGGAGTTAAGCGGCTGTTTTTGGAAATGAAAAATGAACGTTCAAAAATTTGGAATTCGGCTGAGTTACAACAACGGTGTGATGAAATAACAGGAAGCAATGTGAAACGAGCAAACTTGCTGAAGACGCTGACTGACCACAGCGATGAACTTGTTGTCCTTTCGGCCACTGGTTATCGCAATATGATAATGTTTAATGACAACTGCCATGCGACTTTGAAAGTAGCAAACGATAATGAAAACGACGAGCGAATTACTGAAGCAGTTGAACTACTAGCCAAATGTATTAGATCCGAAATAATGTCGTTTAAAATGGATAAAAATTACTATCCCCGAAATATTTCAAAGCAGATTGCCTGTGAGGCCGTTTCCCCGACCCTACTATTACTGATGGAAAGGCTTTCTCCTGGAATGGAAAAAGATGCGTTGCCGTTTCTTCTGATAGGCAGCATGTTAACTAGCGTGATACACAACTTTTCAACGCCACTTCAAATCGCCCTGGGAATTCTCGTGCATAGCAAAAAGATTATCCAACATTTATTTGACTACAAAGTTACGTGCTCGTACGATGAATTTCGGCGATACAAAAAATCTTCAGCTGTTGCAAGATATACGAGACTTAAAGCTGAAGAAAAAAATCCAGTTGCTATCTCGGGCCTCATCCAACACATGGTGGATAATTTTGATGCAGAAATGTCAAGTCCAAATGGCAAAGTTTCTACTCATGCACTTGCTATGATTGAATGCTATCCAGAGACCGATACTACTGATAACGTGGAATATTTTCCCCGAATCGGAAAAGCAGATATGAGCAAACCAGTCCATTTTGACGAAAAAGAAGACGAACTAGTACCATGTGATTGCAATGCGTATCCGTTGCCGCCAAGGCACTTACTAAAAGCATTACCAGAAGATGTTGTTCAAAAGCAGCTTATAGCGCTGGATCGCTCCGAAGAAATGGATTTTGCATTTTTTCATGTAAGTGGCCTAATGTTTATATAAATAATATGCATATCAACACTGTCCTATTATATGATCGGCCTGTTAATCGAACTCAGACCTCCCGCACCGAAAGTTTTGTTGTCAATTACTACACCAATCTGTCGGTATATGGTAAAATGCTAATCCTATAGAATGTTTTTGTACTGGAAACATATAATAAAGTTGAAAGACCTCTTACTTTTTAGCATATCGTCTTTCAAGAGAGCGAAACTCCCGAATTCAATGGCTTCAACTTCAGTGACGTCACATCGTGATGACGTAAAACGTGAAACGTAAAACGTCATCACGATGTGACGTCACTGGCAGTGACAATTTAGCTTTTTAACGTTTATAATAAGTTTTTATCAAACGTGGCTGCTATAGCGTAGTTTTAAAGATGTCGCTATCCATGACATCGCAAGATTTAGAGTTCAATTCCCAGGCCGGTCAAATCGGGCATAGCGTAGCCAACGGCTCGCCACCGCTGTAACATTTCTTTCGACCTGTATTGCCGAAGCGCTAAGAAGCGGGGTCGGACCCCGCCACTCGCTCCGGGCTGGTGAGAGTGGGGGCAGAGGGGTACAAAGTACCGATGCCCGTCATGTTTTGAGGGGCCCGTCGAGGAGCCCCGCTCTTATAAAATTTTTCTTTAGGGACACACGGAAAGAAATGCTGGAGAAATTACGCCTTCGCTATGTTAGAACCTACGTCCAGTGTGCGAAAGAGGGGGGGATGGGGGGGACATGTTTCCCCCAGTAAAAATGATCGTCCCCCGAGCAAAAAAAGAAAATTTGTCCTGGGGAGAGGATGCTAAAACGTCCCCCCAGTGGTATATACCGTAAGAAGTTAAATGTTTTTTTACGCGTTGCTTGTGGGTACGGACTGCGGCGATACTTTTCAGCATATCTTCTAACCATTATGATTTCCTTCGCAAACTAATCAAGAACAACCTTTTCAGTGCGCCTATTACAGAACAGTTTATTTTTCATCAACATTGCAACCCGTCAGCAGTTTTTTATAAGCGTTAGTGAAAGCATTAAGACGTTACATAAAGCAGCGGTTTCTCAACTTTTTTCGAATCATATTTGAGATTGAGAGTATAAATTAGGAAAATGCTAGCCTATACCTTCTGGGGCTCCGCCCCGAACCCCGCTGCTTTTCCTCTAAACCCCTTGCTTCGTTAATAAAACAAAAACCTGCCTAAAACCAAGCTTATAAAGTTTTCGAAATTTTACCGTTGATATTTAATTTGGTCATTGACCAATGACATCGCCCCAGAAGCGTATTTAGGGGGGGAGGCATTAACCATGGCCCCTCCCCTTTTGGCTTTGCCTTTTAGTAAAAAAGAACAAATGGTGTCAAGGGACTGAAATACGCGAGACTCTTTTGATGGCTTTTGTAGCTTATGGCTAGGGGCCGATCTAGGGGGGTGGGTGGAATGAAGAGTATGCATTTACCTCACCAGCTTTTTTTAACTATGTTTTTGATAAATACAAATTTTGCGTAATTTCAAACCTCTTCGATTACAATAAGCCCTACGCCTTAGACACAACAATTGAAAATGTGCGAAGAAAATGCACCATATTTGGTGAAGTAGGCTACTCAGATTTAGGGTTAAAAAATTTAAACAAAGCTTGCCTGAAAAATGTTGAAAAAGCACTAAAATAGCCATTACAACATGTAATATTTCAAAAATTTCCCGGGGGAGCATACCGCCGGAGCCCCCAAAGTTTTTGTTTTTTAATCTGCTTCAATTAAACTACGTTTAAAAAAAATGGTGAAATTATGCTCCCCCCTCTTTTTAAGATTTCTTGCTACGACCCTGCGTCATCCCATGAACAATAAATACCATTTTTGCCATATTGTTTTGTTACTTGGGTTCAGAATTCAGGCAAAAGTGTAGACAAAAACATTCCCCAGTAAAAATTTTCTACTTCGCACACTGCCTACGTCTACGCGATGTCAAGACCTTTTCTTTTTTAGAGAATCAAATTTTGGTACCGAGGGGGCCCGCATCATATCTCTGCCCCGGCGCCCGGATTTTCTCTTGACGGCCTTGAAAGAACTACGGTAGAATTTGCCTATATCAGCACCTCAGGGGGATTGCAAAAAAGTGCCGATATACGCGAACTGCCGATGTAGACAAATCACTATAAATTATTCCGAAAGTGCCCTTTAATTCAATATAGTGCTGCGTTATTTAGTCAGCTTTACCGCACAATATCATATTACATGATATCAGCGTAAAGTACTGCACAAACGAAAACATGTGTTCATTGTACTGCATTACAGTACTTCCTAGCGAAAAAGTCATTTATCTTTAGTTGTTTGGTTTTTGTAATAGATTTATCTCTACGTATTGCTGGATTTTTATTAGATGACGCAGCATTTCTTTGCACTTTGTTACCATGGACAAAAACTAATGCTTTGTTGTAACTTGCGTCGCAGCGGAATTAACTAGTAGAAGAGATTACAGTCTGGAAGCATGAAGCAAATGTCGATATAAACCAACAAAACACTTGTAATATTCATCAAAGAAGTTTATTATTTAAGTACCTTTATTAGGCTTTAAAAGACTATAATTTTGACATCTGAAAAATAACCACATGTAACATTTTACAACTTAAACAAAACCCCTGTGTCTTTACACTGTCAACTTCAACAACTAACTTGGAACAATTACAAGGAACTGAAAATGCAAGAACAAAGCGACACTTGAGAATCACAGCAGCTGCGAAAACTAACGATCACGTGACACAGAAATAAGATAAATTCTAGATTATGGGTTCACATCTTACCACAATCACCCCCACCAAATACAAAACAGCACACTCAAAAGAAAACGAAGAAAACATGATTATTGGTTGCTCTCAATAATAGACGTTGTTACCATAACGATCAATAGGTTTACGTGTGCGCGAAGAACGACGTAAAACAGGTGGGTTTTCACGAGATGTTGTTTCGTGTACCGGCACGTCATTCTGTTTCTCATGAAGACTACGCACATCAAAATCATGACTTTCCAGGGAGCTGTGAACAGCAACATCACCAGAATTTTGTTCGGTCTGCGCACTAGTTTCATTATGGTCTAGTGACGGAATATCATCTGCGTCTTTTTCAGTAGCTTCAACATTATGATTTTGTCCAAGCAGAGATTCGGGATTTGGTGCTAAATCCCGCAATGAAACAGTAATTTCTCTGCCGTCATTTAACATTACATGAGCATAACGAGGGTTTGCCTCAATCAACTCGGCTTCTTCCACCACTAAATCGTTCTTATTACGGTTATGACGCTTAACGAACACAGGGCCAGGTTTTATCCACGATGGCAATGAGACACCGTTAAATGATTTGCGAGAGTGAAAAAACACACGTTCGTGGGGAGTACAGTTAATAGCAGTACACAACAGAGATCGGATAGAGTGTAGTGCATCTTGCAATACATATTCCCAATGAGTCAACGGTAATTTTTTGGTTCGTAAAGCTAATAACACAGTTTGCCAAACAGTACGATTACAACGCTCCACCTGTCCGTTACCCCGTGGATTATATCTCGTCGATTTACTAGTAGGAACCCCCATACTATGAAGCCACGATTTAAGTTCATACGACATTAAACTTGGTCCCTGGTCACTGTGCACGTAATTAGGAAACCCAAACAAGCTAAATAGATCAGTAAGCTTTTGAATAACTGTGGACGCTTTCATGTCACTACATGCATACGCAAAAGGAAAACGCGTAAATTCGTCGACAATCACAAGTAAATACGTGTTTTTTGAAATAGATGAGAGTGGTCCTTTAAAATCGAGACTGATTCTCTCGAATGGCTGCGTAGCTTTTATTAAGTTCATATCGTCTTTCGGGTTAAAAAATGTCGCTTTTACTTAACTGCAATCTTTGCATGCTTGTATTACAGATTTTACATCATTCAAAGAAAAAGGCAGATTTTTGACTTTGACATAATGAGCTAGCCGAGTAACTCTTGGATGGCATAGCGTTTCATGAAGTTCTTTCAATGAATTTAAAGAGGGAGAAGATACAGATGCAGACGTAGCACGAGAAAATGTATCTGGGGCACAATTGAGCTTACCAGGTCGATAAATTGTTGTAAAATCGAACGCAGCTAGTTCCAATCTCCATTGGAGAATCTTGTCGTTCTTAATTTTTGAACGGTGTTTTAAGTCCAGCAGCATGAATGAAACGCTGCGTTGGTCCGTAACTAAATTGAAATGTCTTCCAATTAGTAAATGTTTCCATTTTCTAAGTGCTTCAATCACAGCGTACGCCTCCTTCTCCACCGAAGAATGCTTTTGTTCTGTAGTTGAGAAGGTGCGGGCATGAAACGCAACTGGTTTGCCATTTTGGTTTAACGTAGCACCGATTGCAAAATCGGAAGCATCGGTTTCAACTGTAAATGGCACAGCCTCATCAATTGGTTGCAATGTTGCTTCAGCAAGCTTGTTTTTCATTACTTGCAAGGCGTTTGCAGCTTCCTCTGGCAACGGATGTTTATTTTGCACCAGAGGTCTTATAACGTCCGAAAAATTAGGGACCCACTTTGCGTAGTAGCTAAACAATCCTAAAATCCTTTGCAATTCTTTTTTGTTTTGGGGTTCGCTCATGTTTTCAAGAGCTGTAATTCTTTCAGGGTCAGGTTTAATCACGCCATTACCTACCAGATGCCCGAGAAGTTGAATCTGGGAGCGATTATAACAACATTTGTCGTCGTTAAAAGTGAATTGCTCCTTCGCAGCAGCGTCTTTTAAGGCTTGTAGATTTTGGTCGTGTGCTTCTTGATTCATGCCGCCGACCGTCAAGTTATCCAAGTAAACGTTGACACCCTTCAATTGGTATCGTTCAATAAATTCGTTCATAACTCGCTGAAACGCAGGTACGGCGTTTGTTAATCCGAACGGCGTAACTTTCCATTGGTATAGTTCTGATCCTGATTGGAAAGCGGTAAATGGGCGATCTTCTGGTCGAATTTTTATCTGATGGTATGCTGACTTTAGGTCAAGTGTGCTTATGCATTTCCATTTGGCAACCTCGTTAACAATTGCGTCAATGCTAGGCAAAGGGTACGCTTCGAGGTCGGTAAACAAGTTAATGGTTTGGCTGTAGTCTATGCACATCCTTTGTTTTCCTTTGCCATTATTTACTACAAGGGGTTGCGCTCGCCATGATGACTTACTCTTTTCGATTCGGTCCTCAAGCAAAAGTGTTTCAGTTTCAGCTTTTATAACTGCTTGATCCGAGGCCGAGAATTTTCTTGTTTTCACTGCAATTGGTTTGCAATTTGGGGCAAGGTTAATAAACAAATCTGGGAAAGGCACGCATGCCGTTGGCATTGTAGCCGATGCGTTAAGCTCGGGTCTCTTTCCATCAAAATTGAATGTTACACTTTTGTGTTGCTGCAGTAGGTCATCACCTATAATGGAATCGGCAATTAAGTTTGGCATCACATCAAATTTGAAATTTTTGTACTGGTTTTCCATGAAGGTCAAATTCAAAAAACAGACTCCAATGATTTTAGTTTGAAGGGTAACGTTAGCCATACTCGCGACATAGTTTATAGATTTGTAGCATAAGTCGTGTTTGTTTAAAAACTCTTCATGGATGTAACTGTTAGTGCTACCAGTGTCGATCAAAGCTTGCGCAGTTTTATTGTTGACAATTATATCGGCCAGAACGTGCTTTGAAAACGTCGACTGCAAAGCTGTCGTAGTGGCAAGTGAAGGTGGCCCTACACAGTTTGAAGAATCCTTCCGTTTCAGACAACACTTTGCATAGTGTCCTAATTTTCCGCTAAAGTTACAGTTTTCATTGCGAGCAGAGCATTGAGTGCGAGCGTGCCACTTGTTACTTCCACAAAAATAACACACAAATTTTCGAATTGCTTTTCCTGAATTAATTGCAAAAATATTTTGCTTTCCAAGCGTACTTGTGCATGCTTCATTTGGAGCCGAAGAGGTCTCCTCGTTTTTAACGACACACAAACTTTCGGGTGTGGTTTCGCGACTAGTGTATGCCTCGCTGTTAAGTCTTGCCAGCTCAAGTGATCGAGCTTTTTCGTAAGCCTCTGTGAAGGTCAATGTTCGGTTTTCAAGTAACCTCTGCCTTATAAAGCTAGAGGCTATTCCGTTTATAAACGAATCTCTTTTCATATCGTCTTTATACTGCTGTGCTGAAACGGATGCAAAATTGCAATCTTGACTAAGCTTATTTATGCGCAACACGAATTCATCGACTGGCTCACTGATAGTTTGCCGGACCGTCGCAAGCATATGCCGGGAATAAATTTCATTTTTAGGTTTCACATACAGATTTCTCAAGGCAGCTATCGCGTCATCGTACGTTGTTTTTTCAGATATAAGTTTATATACTGGAGCTGTTAGATATGCAGTTAGTACTTTAAGTTTGTTAAAAGCATTATCATCTGTCGGCATAGCTTCAATAAAGTTGGTAAAGGTTTTAAACCAGAATTTCCAGTCATCCTCAGCTGACACTGCGTTAGGATCAATAGAAAGCTTTTCTGGCTGTAAGCATTTCCACTCGGTACTTGGCATTGTCATAGTCTTTTAAATTGTAATATTCATCAAAGAAGTTTATTATTTAAGTACCTTTACTAGGCTTTAAAAGACTATAATTTTGACATCTGAAAAATAACCACATGTAACATTTTACAACTTAAACAAAACCCCTGTGTCTTTACACTGTCAACTTCAACAACTAACTTGGAACAATTACAAGGAACTGAAAATGCAAGAACAAAGCGACACTTGAGAATCACAGCAGCTGCGAAAACTAACGATCACGTGACACAGAAATAAGATAAATTCTAAATTATGGGTTCACATCTTACCACAACACTTCTGCGGAATAAAAAAAAGTGCCAGTATAGGCGAAATGCCGATATACATGATGCCGATAAAAACGAATTTAAACGTAGGTCTACGTGAAACTCAGGAATTCTACCGGGACCAAAAAAAATTGTGCCGATACAGGCGATTTCTCCTACCAGCAAGGAGACTTTTCGTACATAGAATACAAACAGTTTTTGCAGGCTTATTAACTGAACCACTGAGTAGGCTACGCTTTACCATTCAACACAGAAGCATGCAAATTAATGAACTTCTTAAAGTTTTGATTACGACGTCATTAATTTTACTCTTGAGAGTGAAGCTAAGGCTCGGTGGAAAATAAGTGAATTTCAATTTCATTTTTCTATCTGCGCTAGAACTCTAGTCATATCGATATATGAAAATGATCAGAGGTGGTCAGCAACGAAGTAGTTCTACTTCAGTAGACTACTAATTCAGAATATATCGACATACTCAAGTATTTTTCATTTCTGATACTTCGTAGAAGTTGATACCTAGCCATTCCTTTTTAGTGATTTGACCACGATTTGAAGTTTTCTTATGTCTAATTATGTTGGCAACTCTGCTGATCGAAAACATGTTTGGACACGACTAAAGTCTGCTAATTTGTGATTATAGTCTCTGAAATGAAGGCGAATAATAAAAATTTGATTTTATGAATAGGCCTACCGCTGCTGTACTTGAACACTGATTGTAAGCGCTACAACAGTAGGCTAAACCTTCGAATAATAAACAAACACGTGAAATCCGAAATTTCTTTCTACTTCCATTACCTAAGTAAAACTAATTTTGACTACTTTCCTACTTTTACTTAAGTAGAAATGCTTCGCGATACTTCTACTTGAACGCCACTTTTGAGTAAGTAGCAATATTTTTATTTAAGTAGATTTTTTGACCAATTTGTCGACCACTGGAAATAATCTGTTTCTCATAATGGAGTCGAGCGCCAGTAATTCGTCAGTGGTTCTTTGCCATTTACCAATTATCATGTGTTCATTGAAATTGTGAAGCAATTCCGCTTAGTATTTCGATCTGTCAAGAGCGCTTCAAATTGAAAAATATTCTCGACAAAAACACTTCAAATAAAACAGAATTCATTTAATGCAATGGACTCAGCAAAGCCCAAATTCATGCAAAAATCAAAACAATAACTCACTTTCAGAGAAAAAAAAACGACTCAAAAAAATCAAAACTGCGCGAACTATTTTTGCACCCTGGGACATGAAACCCAAATCGTAATCATAGATAGTTTTTGGCGGTGATACTGATAGAACATACTAAACATCACGAAAACTCGATGCCGATGAAGAATACTTCTACCCAGGCCCCAGGGGATGATAATATTCGGCCTTAGACCAAACCTTTCCAAGAAGTTAATAACTAAACTTTGCGGTAGTTGTCATAAATCAACATTTGTATGTGAATTGTAAACTTCACGAAATTTCTTAAACACAATACCAAGGTAGTACACCATGCAGATCGGACCAGCGCCGAGCAAAAGCTTGCATAAATGAAAGCACTTAACTTTTTCATCTATAATTGTAATTATATCTAGTACCAAGCAGGTCGATACCATCCCGTCCATGGAAATTGCACGCATGTTGACGGCTGAACATAAGTTGGGCTAATTCAGCGACAAAGCATGAGATTTTGATGGAAAACAATCCACAATCTTCTCAGTCCAAACCTCTTCATACTTATGGTAGGCTACATATTTGAACTGCTTGAATAGTTGTGACTACAACCAATCAAGAGCAATACCATCATCAGCTTTGCATTTTCAATGCTAAATATAGCGAGGTTGAAACGTGTGCTGCAACACCGTTTACGCTTATAGCTTTAGAACAGAGCTAACACAAGTACAATCAAAAAGCAGCTGTAAACCAAAGTGAGACGTAATAAACGGAGGTTTAAGGCTCCAACTGTGCAGCTGCTAATCTCTCCTACACAACAAATAACATGAGAAATGTGGCCCGGGCCGATCATTAATAAGTTGGTTGCGGATTGCAATCCTAACTTAAAATGCGAAAGGTAAAAGGGCAACTGTTTCAGCAATCCAACCTATTCGCCAGGAAAAATATCTAAAGCAGTATCAATTATTCGTGGGCCACATGAACAACAGTTGTCTGTGAACCAGAGGACGCTCAGCAACGGCATAATCGTTAAGTCTCACACAAACTAAGCAAACCGCTTTCAAAACAGAAGAATGAGCCAGTTACGAGAGTAGCAAATTTTTTTGAACTAAAAATTATTGCAGTTGACAAAGTGAAGTAAAACATGAAACATCAGCGGGCTGGCTGTCCCGTGTGATGCACCATCAACAACGGTGCCAGTCGGGGGCGGATTATTCCGGTTTGGGCTCATCTCCAGTTTGATCGCCAGCTTCTTTTTCGACGTGTCGCTTCCTCATTTCACTTTGAACAACTTCGGCATCCTGGATTGTCTCCCATTCTTGTGAAGAGCGAGAAGATTTCTGCCAACAAAAAACCTACATAGTTCATGTGAAAGTTCAAAGAAATTCACTTTCGTGGCCACATTTTCAAATCAAATCTTCGTTATACTGGCGGTATTATATTGAAGCGCGTAACAAGTAGAGGAATCCATCGAAGGGAGAGGAGGTTTAGTTTATTTGCGTATATGAAGTGCTGTAACTGCCGACACAATACATGGACGCAGGAGCGAGTCTCTCATCCAATCAGCTGCCACTTTTAACTCGATCAGTAAAAACTTTAGGATCTCTCGTGCAATGAGCTAGTGTAGGAAGTTTTCTTTTACAGTTCTATTAATTTTTGCTGAAGACCAATTCGTACATCAACAACAGCGTATTCCCCTGTCATAAATTTTAAATGGTAAGCTAGTCGTAGTTTTGAATGAGATATTTCTTGAACTTGGTTTTACATGATTTGTTGAACTAAATCGCCTGGGCAACACAACTCCGTGGAAATGTCGCTGCGGTGGCCAGTGTCCGATTAGACCGACCCGGGAATCCAACCCCAGACCTCCCGCACCGATAGTGCCGTCTTTAACATCTGCGCCAATTGAGCCACAATTTTGCGGACTTTGATGAGCAGTGTGTTTGTCGCACCAAACGTAGCGAGGGAGAAGATACAAGAGCCTTTGCTTCAAGAGTTGACGACACCACTGACTTGTCAAACGCTACGCTTGACATTAATACAGCGAGAAACGAGTAATAACTTCCATTGCCATCACATACTGATATTATCAATTGATGGTGAACACAATGTTACATAGGAGGAACGTTAAAAATTTATTAACTTCAGATTGTCTATAATGGATGAATAAAGCTGATGAAGTGAAGACCAGCCAAATTCAAGAAATTCTATAATATTCGATTTAGCTTCAATTCTCCGAGACTTTTATCGCTTCTTATTCAAAAAGGCCATCTCTATTTAGACATCAACACGCCAGACAGATTAACAGTCTCACAATATTAAAAAGTGTACGCATGAAATACAACTAAATGGGTCCAGGATATCCAGGAACACAATGCTCATGATTATGATGCGCCGAATATTGACAAAATTGATAAGACAATATGATCACCGCATCAGTTACATGAGTAAACATGAAGAACTAACCTGTGAAAGCTGTTCATCTTGAGAGTGATTCCCATTCGACTCGTTTCCTCCATCACTCTCCTCCTGTTCCGTAAACTCTTCACTTTCTTCTTTGTCATCTTCCTTTTGGGAGTAATCTCTATCTGACTTCTGGGAGGACGCTGTCGGCTGCTGAGAAGGTGACTGTGCTTTCGAAGGATAGATGAAGTCGATCAAACAAACCAAGATCTAATGAAAAGTCGCATGAAAACGTAGATGTGTTCGATTTAACTGCAAAATGGCTTCGCATTTGTCAGATTACTACACTATGATGAAGCAAGCAATGCATACAATTCCAATGACGCTAGCTCTACAGCTATATACGGTAGTATGTATCTGACAGTATTCAATAATTTTCCCCCCCCCAAAAAAAAATGATTGGCGGTACAGAACTGAAAAACATGTACAACCGCTTCACAGACGTCCGAACGCGTTATTCATCAAACACCAGACCTTGCCCTCAGTTCTCACTTTGACGCGGCTACCCACTAACGAGTACGTCACGAAAAGCTTTTGGGACAAACAGCTTTTTTTAAAGCTACACAAAAGAGTTATGACAGAGCGTTTCTTGAAGCCTAATGCGAAAACAGCTTTTTCCAAAGCTATTCCTAAAACCAAAAAAAAAGTTTAAAACAAAATAATATCTTTGCGGAAGTTATTGGCTACAATACACACAAGTGTTTCACGAATTTCGATATCATCTACGCTACTTAACAACCACGCTGCGAAGTACGAACAAAGCGTACAGTGCTGGCAACTCCATGACTACCCGACTAAGAATCGAACGCATAACCGCCAATGAATATTCGAAACAATATCTGTTTTCATAACCCGTCCAGACCATTGGAATGAGTTTGAAACATATCCTTAACTTACTAACAAAGGATACGGATTGCAACACAACGCACTGGTCATTGCATACGTGCAAATTTTGCTAATTAGCGTATAGTTAAATTCGTTATGTCACTTTTGCGCTTGATCAACCTGAGTATGAAACAACACCGAAACAGTGCGTCCTCAACAATGACAAATTAATTACTCACCATTCCCAGTAACAAGCCAGTGACGAGAGTTCCAACACCGAACAAGGCATAAGACATCCAAGTGGACAAGCCATAAGTTTCCGTCAAACTTTCATGGATGCTCTGAAGCAAAAATCAAAGTTTGATATTTTACTTTAATAACAAAATCTCATCCGTAACAGTCTTATCTATATATATTTACGGAGAGCAGACAGCAGCGCTGCGCGAACAATGAGCACAAGACATGCTTCGACTTGCTGATACAAATCGTTCAGTTTCAGCAACTTGACCAACTTTCCAACTATTAACAGAGCGGATCTATATACAAACACCACAAATTAAAATACGCGATTTCATTATGACGTATAAACATTCCGACTTTGTAATCACGCAGTTTGTGCTTTTTCTCTGCGTCTTACGAAATGTTTCAAGCGATGTATCAGCTTACAAGACAAAAGCCACTGCGCTTCACGTCACACCATCATAATTAATCATTTTCATATTATCATAATCACATCACAACTGCTTTTTTCACGCAATTTTCTCTCGTTTCTATTTAGACCTTTCTAAGCACAGTTTTATAGGATGTTTTTTACTCGCAAGCTAATATTTTTCACCTCTCTACGAAAAAATTAATTAGGAAAGAAAATAAAAATTACCCGCACATTGCTCTATAGCGCCCTCTTGCTTTCATATTCCATAAAGAGACTTAAGTAGATGATGTTTGCTGCGTGAATAAATATAGTAATCGAGGTTATACTCAAAAACATCGGGGAGAAAATTGAGCAGTGTATTGAGGAAAAGTGCAGTCGACCGATATATACATGAAATGAGACAGGCCAAGCCATGAGGGTGATCACACGCAGAAAGTAACTCCAATGTAGTACAAGAGTCAGGAAGCAGCAATTGCAAACTATCATTAAAACTCACCTTCATAAAAACTGAAGTTCGGAAAAGGAAAGACATCAAGCTCATTCTGAAAAAAAAAAAATAATTGACAGCAAAATATTTAAGAGGTAATAAAAATTTAAATACGCCAGAAATAGAGTGTATTGCTTGTTTTCTTGTTTGTTCGGCACAATAAAATTAAAAATACCGCCAAATAGATTTAGTATAGCCCGCTGTGTTTGCCGATTCTCCCACCCCCGGTGTAAAACTAATAAAGTAGTGAAAGAAATTGAGAATCATGTGATGCAATTTTTTTTGGATCAACGAACCGATTAAACGCCTCCGTCAGTCAATATTCGATTATTTGAAATTTTAAATTGTTAGAATTATCAAATAATTTTTCGCCGAATTTCAAACAATTTTATTCACTTGGAATTTACAACTTTAAGACGTCAAAACACGTCTTGTGATGCAAGCATGCGCAAAGAGCATAACAACAGCACTGAAAAATTGTCCGAACACCCTTCCACCATCTTCAGTTAAAGCGGAAAGGTGCTTCAGTGCTGCTGGACTACTTATTACTAATTTGAGATCTTTCTTTAAATGATGCCATGATTGATATTTTGTGCTTCATACGCTCGCATTTGCAGCAATAAACAATTGTTTGATTTATTTGATTTGAATCGTCAAAAATTATTTGTTATTTGATAAGTTTAAAAAACCTTGTTTGATAACAACCCTAACCGATTTCAACAATCTCAATATACAAATGTAACAACAACTTGGTCGTATATTCACGTGTATCACATGACTGGAGCAACACTGCATGTAAGATTAGACTCGAAGCAGTAAGAATGTCGTGTCCTACTCCTCGCTGCAGTATGGAAGCAGCCAGATGTACGCTTTACAGGAAATCAGCTGTGACATCTGCTCAACTATTTGCCATTAACCAATGCAAACAAATAGATATCTCCGCTTGAAAACAAAAATCTATCCGTGCCACTACAGGATGATGAGGGAAAAGTTTTGTAAGCCTCCCTCCTATCATTATTTTTTTTACATATGCATTTTTTTACTTATGCATTACAAAAACATATACATCGTGAATCAACACAAAAAAACAAATAATGACTAGTACTGTACATTGTACAATTACGCAATATAAACACAATGATTGGATTTTTTTAACGTCAATACCATCCCGAACTTCAACCTACGCCTAAACCCACAATCTTTCAATCAAACCTGACGCATTTTCGCAATTAACGCAGCCAGTTTCGAGAATATTAAAAAAAGCGCTGACAGCCTGCTCTGCACCATAACAAGAATCGCAAAATGTTTCATTAAAGGCTACTACTTGCTTCAAGCTTTGTTTCTATCAAAAATAAAAAAAACTGAGAAATATCAGTGAATAATGTGACAATGAATTAAATATAATAGTTAGAGCTCGACCAATGCGAATTATTTTAGCCGATACCGATATATTTAAAATTTAAAGACCGATATTGATAACCGATATCTGAAGACTTCGCTTCTGTTTTGATAAAATTCGTTTTTTGACCTTTAACCTGTTGACCACCACCCCCCAAAGGTTGTTAAAAACAAGTTCACATAAAGATCTACCATCCCTGAAATTTTCAAGTATCTGGCTTCAGCAGTTTAAAAGCTTTAGACTGCACAATAATGGCAAATTTTATCAATTCTTTGACCCCGAGTCGCATGACATAGAGCGTTTATAGTTGGTATAACGCAAGTACCTGGTAAGACACCAATCCTGTAATTTTCAAGTTCCTATCTGTTTTTAATTAATAGTTATAACGCAAACAACATATTTGATTATTTGACCCCAAGTGACGTCACAAGCAGATATTCACTGTGAATATTTTTTTTACCCTCATCGAGATGCATATACTTGATAAATTTGAAGGTCCTACCTGTTTCAATTCACAAGTTACTGGCGTTTGGGGAGATTTCTTTTCAAATTCTTTAATTGACTTTTGACCTTTAACCTTTTGACCACCATCCCCCAAAATTTGTTAGACACAAGTTCACATTAAGATCTATCATGCCTGAAAATTTGGAGTCTCTAGCATCAGCGATTCAAAAGTCTTAGGCTGCACAAACAATTGTTGAGATTTGTTTATTTGACCTTTGACCCCAGGTCACGTGATGTGAAGACAATTAATGGGCATATCTTTGTTCCCCACATTGATATGCATATACTCTGAAAATTTGGAGGTCCTACTTGTTGTCATGAAAAAGTTATTAGGTTTTGAGAAATTTCGTTGTTTAACCTTTGACTGGAACCTTTTCCAGCATTTAGATCCGCCAATGCAAAATCGTCAGACGATCAACCTCTGCTTTGTGGGCAAGACATTTCTTTTCCTAACCATGGTTTCGATTTATCCTTTGACCTATAACCTGTTGACCGCCAACCCTTGAAAGTTGTTAGACACAAGTTCACATTAAGATCTATCGTCCCGGAAAATTTCAAGTCTCCAGTACTAGCGGTTCTAAAGCCTTAGGCTGCGCAAAAATATGTTGAAAAAACAAAGAAAAAAATTTTTTGGGGTACGTTAGGCTGGCCAAGTTGTAGACCAAGGTGAGACTCGCATTTGAACTCAACGTCAGATTTGAATTGGAGCAGCCAGTTAGAAGTTATGACCGTTCGAAAATTGAAAATTCGAAAAAGTGGCTTAATAAAAACAATATGGCTTCCCGCTGCGGGAAGCCATAATGAGCAACGAAATTAATCTAGGAAAACCATTCCCAACAGCAAAAAATGTAATAACAAAGAACAATGCTCAATGGTCAATATAAATGTCCAAAGTTGCAAAATCCACAGCTTTTTTTCTTCTAGAAAAAAGGTCTTCGTCTTCCAGAGCTTTTTTCTTCTAGAAGATAAAAAAAAAAATAAGAAACCAAGATCGCAAGCGAATGCGTATTGTTTGATTAGCGCTCTTTCTGCATCGCAACGCACATGCACTGTCTGGCTGGCATTTGAGTGTGCGTGTACGCTCTTTCTACAGCAGGGGTTCTCAACCTTTTTTCCTTCATTACCCACTTCCACTACTTAATAAATATATATTCCCCACTACCCCACATACTTTTTAAAACTGGCGGAAAAATCAAAATGAGTTCTGATGACCTGTTGTGATATCTCCAAAAGCACAACAGTATGTACGGTACTGGTAACAAAAAGAATAAGTTAATGAGAAGAATAAAATTTACTTTGGTTCAAATCGTCAATGTGATTTTTGTTGTTGCTTTTCAGCGACAATATCAAGTTAATGTCAGGTTTTATTTTTATAGATTATGATGTCAAGTTAATGTTTTATTTTTATAGATTATGATGTCATAATCTGGCTTTTTTTATCACTATGGTATCATCGTATACTGTATTACTAAGAATTATTCTCTCAGTTTAATAGTTTATGATCTATCGTGAACTGCATCTGATGATGAAAACAGTTAAGTTTTCGAAACGTCATGCTTATCGATTCCCAACATCGCTTTGGCTCTCACATTCCTGCTCAAAGTTTTTACTGCCCATGTCTTTTGTGTTCCAGAACTTCAAATTACCCACCTGAAATCCTCAAATTGCCCACTAGTGGGTAATTAACCACAGGTTAAGAACCTCTGTTCTAAAGCGTCGTTTTCGTGCTTGAATGTGTGCGCTACTACGCACGCATAAGAGCCGAAAAACCTTGCGCTTATTAGCAAAATCGTAAATAAGACGTTTTTGTTGATTGCCGATAATTTATCGGTAGAAAACGGCCGATGCGATATATCGGCTATCCTCGTTATCGGCCGATAAATATCGACTGACCGATATATCAGCCGAGCTCTAATAATAGTCATGGTCAACTAGGTGAAAAAATTGATAACACTGGTCAACACACAAATTTTTGCCGAAGATATTTCAACGGTTTTAAGGTATATCAGGTGCGCTGATGCCGAAAATCGCCTTATTTTTGCTGAATTGGCTCTAGTTTTCGAGACAAATGCATTTTTTATGAAAATATTGCTTACGTAGAGAAACAGCATTGCTGTCCGTTTATGCCTGTTTAAGCAATGCTGTTGGCTCCAATCATCTTTGCTTCGTGCCGTGAGAAAAACAATACACTCATTGATAAAACTGGTGGCAAATAATGTGTTATCTTGACAAGAATTTTCTTCTGTTTTTGAAGATTTGAAATCACAAAACGTCGTTATACAATTACAACATCAGCCATATTGACGTTTTTGTTGTTTTTCATTCTGGCTTTTAAGCTTTGCATATCGCATTTTTCAAACATTCGTTTATGCCATTTTCCATGCAATAGCAGAGTCATGTTACATGCAGTCAATAAATCCTGAGTATGGTACAAGAATACAAAATATTTAAGACAGCAATGAAAATTTTTATGAAATACATGTCTTGACTAGACACCACTCGCGAGAAACAGGTTGCTAAACAATACAAGGCTTAAACTTCGCCTTATTAAGCTACAATTATTCATAATAACAAACTGCGCCCCAATGGAGGATCCAGGAGGAGGGCAGTGAGGGCGATAGCACCCTAAAACAACAGCATTTCTTTAAATTTTCTGGAAAACTAGAGAAATTTCAAACGATATATCATTTTTTGGGCGTCGCCCTCTTAAAACGTGTTTTTGGATCCACCCTTCTTAAAACGTGTTTCTGGATATCTTAAAACATGTTTCTGAATGCATAATGCTATGAAACTTGACAAATCTTTCAAGGTGACAAGCATGCCAGCTTATTTCAAGTGTGGGAATTATTGAGGAGGAAAGAACAAGCATGGTGGAGGTGGAAAGAAAGATAAAGATGGGAGAATGGTAGTTAATGAGGAAGATCGAGGGAAATTATGGAAGGAACACATGGAAAAGATCCTGAATGTAAAAAATGAATGGGATCAGATCGAAGAAGCAGGTATGGTTGAAGGACCAGTAAAAGAAGTAACTTATGAAGAGGTGATGAAGGCTACGAATAAGATGAAATTGGGAAAAGCAGCTGGATCTTCAAAAGCAAACATGAATATGATAATGGCGAGTGGAAAGTTAGGTATTATAATAAAGAAGCTTTGTCAGAGAATACTGGATGGTGAAGATGTGCCAGAAAAATGGAAAACGAGTGTTGTTATTTCAATCTTCAAAGGAAAGGTGTGATGGATTGTGGAGCATATAGAAAAGTAAAGCTACTGGAGCACGCAATGAAGAATGTGGAGGGAGAGCAGGAGAACAGAATATGAGGATTGGTAGTGATAGATGATATGCAAATTGGCTGTATGCCTGGGAAAGGCACAACTCGTGCGTTGTTTATTTTGCGAAGGATACGAGAGGAATTCCGTAGAAAAGAGAAAAAGCTATGCATGTGTTTTGTAGACTTGGAAAAAGCATTTGATAGGGTCCGTAGAAAAGTGGCAGAATGGGCACAAAACAAAGGATTGCCAGAAGTATTGGTGCAAGCAGTGATGAATTTATATGAGGGTTTAAGGACGAAAGTTAGAGGTGAATCAGAGTTGTTGGAGGAAGTGGGGTGAGTGTTGGTGTGCATCAAGGGTCTGTGCTATCACCACTAATATTTGCTAATGGGTTGATGTTGTGATGAAAGATGCAAGAAAAAGGTCATAATTATTGAATGACATTTTGTATGCTGAGAAGCGAAAATACGGAGGGTTTATGGGCGGGATTCCAAAGGTGGAGAAGTGCATTGGAAGGCAAGGGATTAAAAGTGAATATAGGTAAAACTAAAATGATGGTGAGCGGTGCAGAAAATGCAGTTGCACTTAGCAAAATGAAGCCTCGTGGAATATGCGGAAAAAGGGTTATGTCTAACGCAGTGTGTTGCACACTGTGTGATAAATGAATGCATGGGAGATGCACCAAAATGAAGAAGGTACAACCTGCAGTTTTGCACACCATTTTATTGATAAAAGGTGCAAAGATCTTGGAGAAGGCAAGAAAGAACCAGTGGAGGTATTATGCCATGAAATAGCTTTCTAAAGCTAATGACCATTGGTTCTTTATCACGAAACAAAATCTTTTTGTCAGCACAAACAGCTCTTATCTGTAACCTATTTAGCCGTTATTTATTAATTATTGTAAAGGATAGGCCTATATCTCAAAAACTAGAGCCAATTCAGCAAAAAAGGCCACTTTTGGAATCAGCGCACCTGATATGCCCAAAAATCGTTGAAATATCTTCGGCAAAAAGAAAAAATATTTTTTTGTTGGGCTGTGTAAAGATTTCAAAATTGCCTTGGTTTAAAAAGCAGACTAAAAATAACCGGACACCCATTGAAAATTGCCATCTTGCGATACTTACTGTATCGTATTTGGATGTCGCAACCACGATATCGGCTCCATATTTTTCCACAAATTATTTTCTATAAACTCTTCCATTGCGGCGGAACTACGGTCATTCACATAACGTCGAAAATCACCATCCTTCGCACTAAAAACACAAGCAACCATCAACCTTACAATAACGTTAATGATTTTGTTGCCGCTTGCCTTTTCTTGTACCGTTGTTATACTCCCTTCATCTTATCATATTCTTTATCATGTTGCTATGGACGGTGCCGAAACGTAAGACACTACTACTACCATACCAAAACCAAACAGTTTTAAAGTGAAAGTTGATTGAACAAAAAAGCTAATACACGCTTGTTTACTGCAAACTGGAGAAGATTCACAGCTTAGTGCTATTCACAAAGTGACTTGGCTGAGAATCGAACAAAGAATGGACAATCATGATGTTGCCCATACTAATCTACAGTATCGCAATGTGAGTGTTAGGAGCAAACATGGCAAAAATGAAGTGCTGCACCAAATTCCAGTTTAATACGAACTCATAACCAGCCGGCTAACTCAGCTCATCGCTTCGGTGAGAGACGTCTCGAGTTCGATTGCCAGTCACGGCAAATTGGACACAGTGTCGCTAACGGCTTGTAACTCCTGCCACGTTTTTTCGAAGCGATGTTGGCCAAGCGCTAAACCGTGGAGACGGATTCTGCCTTACGTTACACGCTTCGGCGTAATACCGCGAGTATAATGGGGGTTTGATGTTTCTACTTACTGATAAAACGTTGGCAGTGCTGTCACCACAAATCTTCCACTTAATCCTATCAGAACAAATAAAGATTATCAGATGACACAACAAAAAAAAACAAGATAACTTGCAAGTCAAAATTATGCTTTAACAAAGTTTCCTTTCATCATCTACTCTATTGGATAAAGTCGGAACAAAATTTTTAGATGAGTGCTTTCATGATTGCATCAACTGATCAGACAGCTAAGTGAAGAAGCTTTTAAGAGCTGATGTGGTACATCAGAATTTAATTCCCAGGGCGATAGACAAAAACGCTCAATCTGCAACAAAAGTATGACAATTCTTTCCCAGGCAGGTTGGCACAATTGTTAAACACATAGCTATTGGCACGGTAGGCCTTGGAATTGGGTTCTATTCCCGGGATGATAAAATTGGACACAGTATTGCTGCAGCTGCGATGTTTCTTTGGAGCAGTGTAGCCCAAATGCTAAGCTGTGGAGATGGACCCCAAACCTCGTTACACGCGTAATATCGAGAGTATAAATTTTATTTCTTTTTGACATGCCTGGCTCTTTAGTAATGTCAACAACCGCCACTTTAATGTTCATCTCTTCACTCCACTCCGAAAATTCTTTAAATTGTGGTTCGTTTTGGCGACATGCAGGACACCAGGGAGCATAACTGAAAAACATTTAAGAAATATTAATTTTTAAACTTACTACATTTAAGATGCATGTTTCTTTCAGCATTCAACAGCTATCAGGTGAAAAGGAATAGAGAGCTTACATTTTTTGCAACATAAATTATGAACTGATACAGAAGAATTCGGTCAACACATCAATGGTAATGTTGTTAAGCACATCGCTATAGGCGTGGGGAGTCTGGGGCTAAATTCCAGACTAGTCAAGTTAGACACTGTGTCGCCAAAGGCTCGCCACAGCTGAGATGTTTTTTTGCAGCTGTACTACCCAGACGCAAAGCTGCGCCCGCCACTCTTAACACGCTTTCACATAATATCGCGAGTATGGGCCTCATGAAAATTTGATTTTTGATCAATGGTCAATAGAATCGTCTGCTGATGAAGCAGTATGATATTAACCAATATTCTTATTGATGTTGAACGAGACTGGGATTAAGATTTCAGATTGCAATGCAGCAAAACGATTTATGCTTGTAAGCATTAAACCTATTTTGTCTTCGCGTTCGCCAAGCTGGTAATATGCTTCAATAAAGAAGAATTGCATGATGAGTTGTACAGCAACCATAATTCTGCATAAATGCGATAGCATCTTGGCTGATTAGTACTGAGGCTCGACTGAACTGGTTTTCAGAAAACGAACAAGTTGAGGGTTTAAATAAAGAAGTAGAAGTAAAAATTTCCACCTACGGAATCGTCGTTGCCCAGAAAAAGGTAAAAAAAAAATTTCTAATTGACAGCATTTTTAGGAAAATTAGTTACAGTCGCCACAAAACCCAGCCACTCAGGTTGCACAAAAATTATGGTAGCCTGAGTGCCGGTCTTAAGCCTGGAGAAATGGGGAGAGTTGCGGCAGGAAGCGCATCTGGCTTAAAACCTTGCCAAGTATTTTAAAATGCCTGATTTATCTATCTTCATACTGGATCGATCGAGGCCCGGGATAAAATTGATCGTTACCAGTGGTTTGTCACCAAGGGTCACGTCACTGGTGGCCATTTGTCACCAACGGTCACGTCACAGGTGCAAAGACCAGTAAAAAGCAGTGGAGGAAAAAGGAGAGAAATGAAGAGAGGAAAAAAGCTAAGAAAATCAGGCTAAAAGTTGGTTGATTAAACGTTGGCACCATGACGTGTAAAGGAAGGGAAGTGGCGGACCTTAAGGAGCAAAGAAGAGTGGGTGTACTGTGTGTGCAAGAAATAAGATGGAAGGGAGCTAGTTAACGCTAG
Organism: Trididemnum miniatum; assembly: GCA_964006365.1. Taxonomy (NCBI): domain Eukaryota; kingdom Metazoa; phylum Chordata; class Ascidiacea; order Aplousobranchia; family Didemnidae; genus Trididemnum; species Trididemnum miniatum. Next base: position 25,257,159 of record OZ023239.1, read on the forward strand.
ATGGATAGGTTGAGGATATAAAATGTGGTACTGCGGAAGTGGAACCAAAGGAAATGGAGTAAGGATTGCATTGAAAAACGATTGTGTGGATAGCGTTATTGAATTGTAGAGGATATAAGACAGGATAGTATGCATGAAGATGGAGCTTGATGGTGTTGTGCTGAATATTATTTGTGCATATGCGTCGCAAGTGGGGTGTATGCGTGAAGAAAAGGAAGCATTCTGGCTAGATCTAGATGAGGCAGTAGAAAAGATCCCAATGCATGAAAGAATTATATTAGGAGCAGATATGAATGGGCACGTAGGGGAAGGAAACAATGGTGATGAAGAATGTATGGGTGGACACTAGACACGGATTGGGAAGGAGAAATGATGAAGGACAAGCAGTGGTGGATTTTGCCACGAGAATGGGTCTGGCCATTACTAATACCTTCTTCGTAAAGAAACAGGCACATAAGATCACTTACAGTAGTGGTGGCTGCAGTACATAGGTGGATTATGCTATAATAAAACGACGAAGAATTAAGGAGGTAGCGGATACAAAGGTTGTTGTTGGGGACTGTGTAGCCACACAGCACAGAATGGAAGTCATCACAATGATTGTTTGGACTAAATGGAGGAGAGCACCAAAAGCAGTGAAGAAAATATAATGATGGAAGCTGAAAGACCCAAATGTGAAAAGCAAATCAAAAAAAAATGGAAGTGATAGAAAGCGGAATAATTGAAGGACAACAAGACTGGCAAAAAGCAGCCAACAAGATAGGGAGTATTGCAAGAATGGAACTCAGTGAAACATCGGGAAAGGCTAATTCCTCATATAAACGGAGACGTGGAGGTGGAATCAAGAAATCCAGGAGAAGTTGAAGAATAAGAGAAAAGCTAAAAAAGTGCGGGATACCACCAGAGATGATGTAAGCAAGTTGAATTATAAGATTGCAAGAAAAGAAGTTAAAAGAGAAGTGGCAAAGGAACAAGGAGCATGAAAAACTGTACCAAAGATTGAAAACAAGGGATGGGCGGAACGAGTTGCTCAACATAGCAAAGCGAAGAGACAGACAAAGCAAGGATGTACACCAAGTGAAAGTAATCAAAAATAACAATGGGGAGATTTTGGTGGAAGAAACGAGAGTGAAACAGAGATGGAAAGAGTTTTTTGAAAAGTTACTTTACCAAGAAAACTAGTGAAAGGAAGATAAGAACAGAAAAGAGAGCGAGGGACGTTCTCTGTGGAAGAAATTAGAAATGTGCTGAGGAAGATGAAAAAGCTCAAGGTCCTGACGACATTCCAGTGGAAGTGTGGATAGCTCTAGGGACTACGAAGGCGTGCAGTTTCTAACAAACTTGTTCAACAGACTTTCGCAAGGAGAGAAGATGCCAAATGAATGGAGGAGCGTGCTTGTGCCGTTGTACAAGGGGAAAGGGGACGTCAAGGAGTGTGGAAATTACCGGGAGATCAAGTTGATGAGTTATACTATGCAGAGCTGAGCACAGCGACGCTACTCAGCAGCGCCGCTACTTTTTCGCTAGGGATAGCGACAGTGTCACTGTTTTTTCGACCACCAGTCACAAGCGGCAACGCCACTGCTATTTTAGCTGAGTAGCAGCAGCACTTCAACGCCCCATTTAATGCAAATAGTCCACCAGTGGCGCTGATTAAACTCCTTTGAAGACAGCAACCAAAAGTTTTGTTTCTTACAATCTCACTTTAAATTTTTTAAACTGAGAATGTGAAAACAAACTTCTTGGTAAAAAAATTCAGTCTCGAAGAATTGGCTTCTCAGAGGGAGATATGTGAGGTAGCCTAGGAAGAAAATTCCAGCAGAATGATGGAAGAGAGAGCTGCTTGATAGTTTTCTGTAGTTTCAAATTTTCTTTGTTATTTGCTTATAGGCCTATAAGGTGTGATGTAAAGCAGTCTGGGAATGAAAATGCCGTGTCCGCGATGTTATTTCATACTTATCTTTGTTAGAGGCGCTAATTGCAGCTGTCTACTTTCTTGCTTTGATGACAGGCGATGCTTTAAATTTTTCGTTGGGGGCCTTTACATATGGATTGAGCAAGAGGTGTAGCATGGCAGTACGATAACCTTTTGTAATGGGAGTCAATCAGGCCAAACTCAGGGTGATTGTTTTTAGTCCTTGCTTTTCGCGATTATAGCAGAAATTAAACGAAGGTTTAAATCATTTAAACTTACTTGGCTTCCCTTTTTATTTCATGCTGGAATGGGCAATAAGGGCATTGAATTGGTGCGAAACAAAAAAAATGGTGCATTTAGTCATAGGCGCACGCAGGGGAGGCATGGTGGCATGCCCCCCCACTTTGGCCCAGTAATAAGAAGCTAAAACCTAGTTTTCAGTCTATAGTTTCTCAGACTAATAATGGGTGAAGCCTCGATCCTTTCATCTATTTCAGTCAAGCTTCTACTTTTAGACACAAACTGCGAAAATATTTTTGTATTGTCCCTAGTGACTGTGGAGATCATTTTTTTTAAGAGCTTACATGTAATTTCAAACCTTAAAGACAGGTTTCAGTTAGGCATGTGGTGGAAGAGTTTTTAAATAAAGCTGCATTCCATTGTGAACGACTTTCGCCAGAACTTTTTAAAAACAAAATATTGAGGGACTTGTTCAATGTTCATTGACTGAAATACCACGATTCTGTCAAGCGCGGCAATGGAACGACTTTTTTCCGTGGGAAAAGACGTGCCAAAGCCTAAGCGCAGTGGTTTAACGGATCAGAATTTCGAAATGCTAGTTTTTTTAAAAAGAGCATGCAACCAATTAATGGAGTTTTAATTTTTTAACGCCAATTGCGACCTGCCTTTATTTTCTAACTTGTTTCTATATTTTCAATCTGTATTTTATTTTTAACCAACATGTTCTGATTATTTCTTTTCAACCTGTTTTTTGTTATTCACTAAAAACCTGACCATTGGTTTCTATTTACATTCAATCAGATTTCAAAATTAACTTCGCCCAAAAAAGCCCTATATCTTATTGGATGAAATGGAATCCGACTGTTGGCTTTTTTGTCACTTGTTTTAATTTTTATTACTCACATTGCTACTCTGCTTCCGTCAACGAAGTTGCAATTTCACCAGTAGGCCTACAATATTGAAATGCCTTTGTGCTTTTGACTTTTTTTCTTTAAAATAGCGGCAGCGCCCGCTGCTTTGCACTCACTAGTGGCAGCAGTGGCGGCGCTGCTTTCGTAAACAAGCAGCGGTAAGCGGCAGCGCTGCAGCTTTTTTGGTCAAAAAGCGGTAGCGGTGCTTCTTTTCAAGTAGCAATTGCCCAGCTTTGATACTATGAAAGTGCAGGAGAGAGTAACAGATTCAAGGATAAAAAATGAGGTAACAATTGCTGAACAACAGTTTGGGTTTACACTGGGAAAAAGTACAACTGATGCAATTTTTTGTTTGAGGATGGTGATGGAAAAATGGAGTGAGGGCCAGAAGGCAGTGCATTGTGTCTTCACTAATTCGGAGAAAGCATATGATGGAATACACAGAAAGGAAATATGGCAATGCTTGCGGTTAGCTGAGACATCGAAGACAAGGGTAATCAAGGATATGTATGATGGAGCGACGACAGTAAGATATGCAGCAGGACTGACAGAGGAATTTGAGGTATGGGTTATACTTTATCAAGGCTCAGGTTTTACCCCAATTCTTTTTGCCATCATTATGGACAAACTGACAGAGGACATCAGGAAGGAAGCGCCATGGGATATGATGTTTGCAGATGACATAGTACAGTGCAGACAAAATCACAGAGAGCTAGAGGACCTGGAGATTTGGAGAAATGCATTGGAAGAGACCTGAAGTGAGCTGGAGCATGACCGAATATTTAAAAGTTGAAGGTGGAGACGTTGGAAAAGAGTTGAAATTGCGAGGGTATGTAGTAGTGAAGAGAGTGAAAAACTTCAAATATCTTGGTTCAACAGTTAGTAGTGATGGAAGATGTGAGGAAGAAGTAAGGAGAAGGATCTAAGCAGGTTGGATGAGTTGGAAGAAGGTTCCTGGAGTTGTGTGTGATAGAAAGCTGTCAGCAAAGATTAAAGGTAAAATGTACCTAAGTGTTATTAGACCGGCCATGCTTTATGGAAAGGAAACTATGGCCATGACTGAAAAATAGGTGAGAAAGATCGAAGTGGCAGAGTTAAAAATCGAGAGACGGGCACTTGGTGTTACAAGAAAGGACAAAATAAAGAACGAGTATGTGAGAGGGACGACAAAAATTGCTAAGCTGGGGACAAACTTCGGGGCACAAGGTTGTGTTGGGAAAATAATGAGAGATGCAATACCTGGTAAAAGAGAGGAAGGCCAAAGAGAAGATGGATGGATTTGGTGAGAAGACATGGAGATGGTTGGAGCAAGGGAGTGAGATGAAGATGACGGAGTCTTATGGAGAAGACTTTCAGGCTGTGGTGACCCCAAATAGGAAAAAGCCGAAAGAAGAAGTTGCAGTAGCCACAGCTCATTATATTCAAGTTTGGCTGGCTCGAGGTGAATGCAATCGTGCTTGTAATTTTATTTGTTATTGCTTCCTTTAGTTAAACCATTTACAAAAACTTTGCTTCAGAGGTGTCTCATCTCACAAACAAAACTCGTGTCAGATCAACATGCTAAATTTTCTTAATGCTAATTTTTAGCTTATTTGCGGATGAACAAAAGTATACGTAGCGCTGTAACTGCAAATACAATGTATGGCAAATGAAATGGTACTGGGATTGGGAGATTTCAATGGCCATGTGGGGAAATGTGCAGAAGGATTTGAAGGTATACATGGAGGGTATGGAATAGGAAAAAAAATGTTGAAGGAAGAATGTTACTAGATTTCTGCGTCCAAAAAGTGTTGTGTGTTGCAAATACGTGGTACAAGAAGAGAGACGAAAGGAAGGTGACTTATAGTTCAGGTGGAAATGATACAGAAATAGACTTTGTTCTGGTAGGAAAGGAAAAGAGAAAGTATCTACGAGATGTAAAAGTTATCCCTGGGGTATTGCAGCACAGGCTGGTGATGGTTGATGTGGAGGAAAAAGAGATCAAAGAGGAATTTGAACGAAGAGTAGTAGAATTAGTGGACGCTGAAGCAGTGGATTTGTGGGAGTCCTACAAGAATGGTGTTTTAAAGGCTTGTGATGATTTGTGTGGAAAGACGAAAGGGAGAAGAGATCAGGGAAACACATGGTGGTGGAACAAGCAAGTAAAAGAAGCGATAGATCGGAAAAAGAAAGCATTTAAAACATGGTGCAAGAATCGATCAGCGGGAAATAAAAGTAATGATAGAAAAGCAAGAAATCGGACAAGGAAAGTGGTTGCAAAAGCCATGAAGCAGGCGACTGAAGAGGAGATGAAAGTGCTATATAACAAATCAAACGATGTTTTTAAGTTAGTGAAGTTTATGAGAAGGGATGGAAAGGACATAAATGGTGGAGGTTGCATGAAGGATAAAGATGGGAGACTTGTGGTTAGTGAAAAGATTGTGGAAAATTATGGAAGGATCATATGGAAAAGATCATGAATGTGGAAAACGAATGGGATCAGATGGCAGAAGCAGATATGGTTGAAGGACCAGTTGAAGAAGTCACTTATGAGGAGGTGATTAAGGCTATGTATAAGATGAAATTGGGAAAAGCAGCTGGTCCCTCTGAAGTAAATATGGATAATAATGGCGAGCGGAAAGTTTGGTGTGGGAGTACTAATGAAGCTGCGTCAGAGAGTTCTGGATGGAAAAGGTATGCCAGAGGAATGGAAAACAAGTGTTGTTGTTCCAATCTTTAAAGGAAAGGGAGATGTGATGGATTGTGGAGCATATAATAGAGGAGTAAAGCTGCTGGAGCATGCAATGAAGATAGTCGAGAGAGTGCTAGAGAAGAGAATAAGAGAATTAGTGAAGGTTGATGACATGCAATTTGGCTTTATGCCTGGGAAGGGCACGACTGATGCTTTGTTTATTTTGAAAAGGATGCAAGAGGAGTTTCGTGGAAAAGAGAAAAAGCTGTACATGTGTTTTGTGGACTTGGAAAAAGCGTTTGATAGGGTTCCCAGAAAAGTGATGAAATGGGCATTAAGAAAGAAAAGCTTGCCAGAAGTGTTGGTGAAAGCACTAATGAGCTTGTATGAGGGCTCGAGGACGAAAGTCAGAGTTGAATCGGGTTTTTCGGAGGAATTTGGGGTAAGAGTTGGTGCGCATCAAGTGTCTGTGCTATCACCATTGATATTTGCTATTGTGGTTGATGCAGTGTCAGAACATGCAAGAGAGGGACTATTGAATGAAATTTTGTACGCGGATGATCTTGTGCTGATGAGGGAAAGTTTGGAGGATCTAAGGCAGAGGTTCCAAAGGTGGAGAGATGCATAGGAAAGCAAGGGATTGAGAATAAATATTAGAAAGACGAAGATGATGGTGAGTGATGCAGAAGGGGAGGTTGTGCGTAGCAGGGTGGATCCGTGTGGAATATGTGGAAAAAAAGTTGTCTAACACGGTGTGGTGCACGCTCTTGTAAGAAGTGGATTCATGCGAGATGCACTAAAATGAAAAAAGTATCTTGCAGTTTTACACAACAGTTTGTATGTAGAAGATGTGAAGATATTGGAGACAGAAAGGAAGAACCAGTGGAGGTGTTGTGTGATGAAGTGGAGACTGTGAAGGGTTTTTGTTATCTTGGAGATAGGCTGAATGCTAGTGGTGGGTGTGAAACTGCAGTGACTGCAAGAGTAAGGATCGGATGGATGAAATTTAGAGAATGTGGAGAGTTGTTACTTGGGAGAAGGTTTTCTTTGAAAATGAAAGGGATGGTGTATCGTAGTTGCGTAAGATCAGCAATGTTACATGGAAGTGAGACATGGTGTTTGAGGGAAAATGAGATGGTAATTTTGAGAAGAACTGAAAGAGCTATGGTGAGATCAATGTGTCGAGTAAAACTAGTGGATAGAAAGAATACTGAGGAGCTGATGAAAATGCTGGGTCTGAAGGAAACTTTAGATAAAATGGCTAAAGCAAATGGAGTAAGATGGTATGGACATGTGGTTAGGAGAGATGATGAGAGCATTTTGAAGAAGGCAATGATGTTTGAAGTGAATGGATCACGAAAGCGAGGACGGCTGAAGCAAACATGGAAGAAACAAGTCGAGGAGAATATAAAGAAGATTGGGTTGAGGAAGCTATGGATCGCGCGAAATGGAGAGAGGGAGTGGGAGCGATTGCTGAAGGAATGAGGTGCATCCGGCCACCTTCGAACAAGAGGAAAAACCGGATTAAAACTGGACAATGATGATGATGATGGCCGTAGGGAGACAAGAAGTGGACCTTTCGGTCATCTAGTGAGCTGCCACCCTTTAGTCGATCAAAAGAAATTTTTGTGATCTCTCATACAATGAGCTAGTGTAGGAAAATTATTTTATAGTTCTATTAATTTTTGCTGAAGACCAATTAGTACATCAGCAACAGCGAATTATGCTGTCATAAATTTTAAATGGTAAGCTGGTCGCAGTTTTGAATGAGATGTTTCTTGAATTCGGTTTTAAATAATTTTGACGAAGAATTTTGAATGTCTGAGGGAATGTCATTCCAGATTTTCACTCCTTGATACTTTATGCATCTTTGAAGCTGATTGGTTGAGTAGCGGGGTATGTATAGAAGTTTTTTTGGAGTTTGGGTTGATCTTGTGCTTTTGTAGGATACCTGGCTGGTAAGGGTAAAATAATTGGAGAGTGGGGGTAGCAGTTTATAACTAAAATGGGCGTGGACAAGTTTGCCAATTTCAAGATTATAAAGATCGGGAAGTTTAAGAACCTTCAATTTCGAGTAGAAGGGAGAGGGCTGTTTAATAAACGACTTCCACCTATCAGTTTCACCGCCTTGTTTTGGATTGTGATTAGTTTGTTAAGGTAAGATGTATAGGTAGAACCCCACACGGGCAAACCATGAAGCAGTTGCAAGTGGATGAGGGAGTAATAAATTTTTAGTAATGCAATTGTGGGCATGTAATGACGAACTTTTGAAATTATACCTACGGCTCTGAAAGTTTTGTGTGCTACGATTGAGATGTGGGGGTCGAAGATTCAACTTGAGTCAATTGTTACCCCTAAGTACTTGACATTGCTTCTTAGAGAAATAAGTGAGTTGTTCATTGAGATTTCAATAGCAGGAAATGGTTTGTCGAGTTTTGACGAAATAACTAATGCATGGGCTTTTGAAGGGTTTACTGTCAGTAAATTGGCTCTGAACCAACCGGATATATTATCGAGATCATTATAGAATTGGGAAGATATGTTGGGTTTTTATCAGAGAGAGCTAGAGAGGTATCGTCGGCAAAGAGCCTTGGTGTGCAATTAACGGATGAGGGTACGTCATTAATATACAGTAAGAATAGTAATGGTACCACAATTGATCCTTGTGGGACTACAAAGCTGTTAGTTAATAAAGGAGAGGTATTTTCATTGATAGACACATATTGCTTTCTATTTAAGAATGAACGAATTAAATTATTTGCTTGGCCCCGAATACCGTAATGAGCTAGTTTAGAACGAAAAATATTATGGTTAACAGTATCGAAAGCTTTGGTCAGGTCAAGAAAAATCAAGCCTGTGTACTTGTTACTATTGATATTATCAAATATGTTTGCTACGACACCAATGAGAGCATGATTGGTTGATATTTCGCTTCGAAATCCATATTGGGTGTTTTGTATGACCTTGTGTTTACTTAAAAAGCCAATAAATTTATTGCAGATGATTTTTTGAAAGATTTTTAGAGTAGCAGGTAAGAATAGATATAGGGCGATAGTTGGAGGGGTACCTTTTTAAATATGGGAACAATTTTAGCTTCGTGCACCTAGTAAGAAAAACTCCATTGGTGAAGCAGAAGTCAATAAAGATTTGAAGATAAGGTATAATTTGATGATGCTATACAAAGAAAACGAGCAGGTGTATTATCATATCCAGTGGCTTTGTCGATATTTAGCAAGTTAATAGCGTTATAAACTTTGGTGAAATTGGGAGTATCAAGATAAATTGAAGGAGAAACATGCTGACTGAAGTATTTGAGGAAGGAATGAGGGTCGGATTTAACAACAGTATTAGCCAGGTTTGCACCCATGGAACAAAAAAACTCGATGAAATGATCAGCTATTTTTTGCGGATCATTTGTGCAACATTCGTCAATTTCAGTGATTGCAGTGTGTCAGTAGAACGTTTATACAAGGCAGGGAGGGCAAAAGAAATGATATCCCACGTTTTTCGAGGATTGTTTTGGTTATTCTTAAGTTTCTTGGAATAATACAATTTTTTATATAAAGCTTTAAGTTTGGTTAGCTTGTTTGTGTATTTTCTAAAAAAGGATTTCTTAACAGCATCTCCCTCCAGGAAGTGAGATTTAAACATCAATCTTTTTTTTCTTATGGATACAAGCATGATGGTTGTTATCCATGATTTACTGGACAACCTTTTTGTTTCCTGGATACTGCACGTGTAAGGGGGGCATGCTTGTCAATGGTATTCATAATAGTCTGCGAAAAAAGGTTGAATGACGGATTGTAGTTATTAGTATTTAACACGGTTGAGTTGAGAAAGAATTGACAAGATTGGAGTGAAGATTGATAAGGTTGGAGCAATGATTGCACTTAACTTTGTTGCAACTTTATACAACGCAGATAGCCTAGTGGCTAGATCACTTGCCTCTGGAGTTGTAGACTCCGGTTTGATTGGGAGTCAGGTCAAACCAAGGACTTTAAAATTGGTATCCACAGATTCCCTGCTTAATACTCAGCAGTAATGGGACAACGTGGTGAACAAGCCAGCAAATCTACTTATTGTGCCATTGGGAAAGCACTCAACCGGAATCCTTCATCTTAGAAAGTTGGACAGGTTGCAAGTGACCAGGGTAGGGATGTCCATTTCAGAATATCACTTCCTACAAAACCGGTTTACTTCTGAAGAAAAATATTGCGCGTGATAAATCTTTTCAAACGTTGCGCATAAACGCAAGTGCGCATTCGACCTCATGTGTGTAAGATTATGTGGAGTTTGTCAGAGGCTGTAAAACATTTGTGGGAGGCCATGAGTGAAGTATGCACCACTTGTATATATACTGGAAGCATATTTCTTCATGTGTTTCTGAAATTTAAGAGGGGCATGCTTGCAGTTAGCTCCATGATTACACCACTGCGTGCACATACGCTTCGAATATATATAATATTGTAATCCTTGTGCAGACTATAAATTCATTAAACAAGAAACAAAAGGTTGATTTTTTTTTTGTTTTGCAGTAGTTGAGTGGTTGCGTGCTGAACTGATATCAAAATAGTACTAACGCCCATTTTATAGATTTAGAATTCGATTAAGGATTTGAAATTCTGGATTCGAAAAAAAAAAAGATCCGAAATTATTCCAGAATACTTAATTATTCTGAGATGGACATCCCTGGACCAGGGGGGGCGAAAAGATATTTTACCAGGGGAGGACAGCATCAAAGGTGGATCCAGGAATTTTTGAAATATTTTTTTTTGCAGCAGTAAGTTAAAGTAAAGGCTGAGTCCTTGTGGAAGGATCTGTGGAAACTCTCAAAAAAAAAAAAAAATTCAAAAGCAGAATGAATTAGGTGCAAAATTTACTGACAAAAGGTACAAAACTGATGAAAAAAATGAGAGCAAGACCTTATCGAAAATTTGCAATGTGTTCTTAAAACAAAGAGTTGACCAATACAATCTCACAAGAAGTTGACAAATTTGTCAGATGATCTACGAACGAAACATATGCTCATAAACGGTAGCCTGCATCCCATCGCTAGCCAGCTCAACATGCTAATGTTATTGATTGTTTCACACGACTTTTTATTGAAGCAACCTATTGACTACCGAAAATTTTGACCTCTCATCTCCAGGAGCACACCCCGAAAATTTTGGTGGGGGGATGTGATTTTAAATTAAATGCTAACTAAATACAAAGACAGTAGACGTTTAGACTTGCAAAAGGGCGTAAAGAAGCTCTTTGATAATGTCTCATGTAAGGGGCGTATTCAGGAATTTTTAAGGTGGCTGAAAGGCACCACATTTTGAGATTTTTTCCAGCAGAGTTACTGTGAAGCAAATCAAGGAACAAAAACAGCTCTAGGGGGTTACGGCAGAGTGCTCCCCAGGAAACTTTTTGAAACATTACGCTGCATAATAGCCAGGATACCATTTCGTCCTTATTTCTAAGATCTGTGCGTATTTCTAAGAAACGTGCTTATTTTTGAATCTCATGCTTAATATGTCTCAGTTGAAATGCATTTTTCTTTAAATGAAAGAAAAATAAGTTTATTTTTAGCTTTTCGGAATTTCTTTTAATTTCTTAATCCAGTGGTTCCCAAGCTGTGGGCTAAGGGCCACGGGACTGTTTTCAGATCAGAGGTTCACAGAGCTTGACTAGAAAACAACATCAGCATTCCTTGATCATGTCATGGTGTTCAAAGTTGTTGGACCACCGAAAAAAACAGGAATCTGCAGACGTGAAAACCTTTTTTTTTGGTCTTCATCGATTTGTAGTCTTTCACAATGAAGAGCTTTTGACTTTATGGTAACCTGCTACTCCGTTGTCACAACGGGGCAGCGTACTTATTTTTTGGTGTGGACTGGTGGTAACCCTGATAATAACCATTTTAATGGTTTTTGTGCAATTTTTAAGGAAAATTTTGCTCCAATTTTTTACCCCTAATTTTGAGTCCTTCACTAGGTATGATGTATTTTGTTCACACATTTCGATTTACCGTATTTTCCAGGTAATAAGCCGTATTTTCCAGGTAATAATTTTTACAAAAAAAGGATCTGCAGTCACTATAGAAAATGCAAAAATATTTTAGTAGTTCATGCCTGACAGCAGGAGCTGGGCTAAAATAAATGAAAGGAGACTGCAACCACTATTAGTTTAATTAATTGTATACTGACAGTTTGGTTTTAGCAGCTAATTACAGGGTCAAGAGGGGGGAATGGCACCGTGCCCCTCCCCTCTGCGTGCGCGTATGCTGCTACCACACCGTAATTGAGGCTGCCATGGCGCAGAGGTTGAGAATACATGCTCAAACCAATACTACTGATGCAAAACAGACCATTAAGTCTGTGTCACAGTCATATTGAGAAGCTCATTTAAGAACCCTCCGCCGTACGCCTATGATGGCAAACCAAATAGGCTGCTATTAATTCAATTAATTCTGATTATATTTTTTAGCAGAGCGACTTTCTAAAAACCAGCCCAGTCAACAGCGCTGCAAAATTAATAGTTATGTGCAGTTTGTGATCAAGGCATCAAGCTGTTGAAACACTAATTTTTCAATTTCCCAAATTTCAATTAACAATAATAATACAAAAACGTCAAGGACCGCAGTTTCCATTCTTGAAAAAAAAATGATCAAGACTACTCTCGTAATCCAAAAGTTTAGAAATGGATTAAATTTAAACACTACTAATGCTACTACTTTATAACTAAGAGTCAGAAAATAATTCAATTTTTGTAGTATAAAAAATTTTGGGGCAGGAATTTTACATCATGTGTTTGGGTCATGCAAACGCTATGCCAATGATTTTCTGTCTCAAAGCAATGTGCGCATTAGATCTAATGAGTCAGACAAACCATTTTCCCCTTTGATCACATTCTGATTTATAGCATTAGATCACCATAGCAAAAGCCATTACAACTTTTCGATTGGTTCCATATAAACAAACTGAATATGATTGTGCACTTCCAACCCTCTCCCATATCCCCCTCAAATGTATCAACGAATTTAAACGATTCACAAAAATGACTTTTTTGGCAACAAAATCGGTGAAATTCGCTGAAAAGCAGAAGATTTGCATCACTGACTTTTATTTACCGTTAATACATGTTTTTATGACCAATTTTGTCTGCTTTTTTTTGTCTAAAGTTATATATATATTCGCCCAATAAGCTGACCCCAGAAAAATAGGTTAAAAATTTAGGTCCAGATAATCGGCTCAACAGGCAGAAAATACGGTATGCTTGCTAGGCATTAGAATTATTGTTATTGACGAGGTTCGAAATAATGGAAAAATTGTATTCATCAAAACATTGTTGAAGAGTGGCAGGTGGGGGAATGCATACCTCACAGCCCACATCTCCCAGATCCACCCTTGCTCATCTCTAAGCTTAATCTAGTTGATACATTGTGCAGGAGGGCGGAGCGAAAAAATTTTTTTCGTAACTTTAAGTTATAATAGTGATATTATGCTGTTATGTTGTATGATAATAAGTGTGCTCAAAGTTTTTTCTTTTTAAACAATTTTTTGAGGTGCCACCAATTGATCAAAGTTTGTAAAAAGTTTTTTTTTTGCAATATTCCCTCGAATTTAGTGCATGATAATTTGGTGTTGCATTGCTATGTGGAGTATAGCAATACTGATGAAAACAAAGCATTCCTAATACTGTATGCAAAATATCAATGTAATAAAATCATATCTTGAGGTGCCGTGAGTGACATACCACATGGTGGCAACAACGTGGTTGCAAAACTGCATCGTGGTTGTGAAGACATATCACATGGTTGCAAAGCCGCGTCTTGCCTCACTCATTTTCACTTACTTTTGAGTTGTGGTGCAGGTAAAATGTTGTGTTGCTAATCGTTCACTAGTCCAGTCTGTAGTCTGTCTATCTGCTTCCTTTGTTGATATAATGCAGGCTATGTAGAGATGCGTAACTTAGACGTATTTATTTTTATGCTTTATAAACCATTAAACTCATTCCAAATCATGAGAAAATATCATACAGTTGACTGAAATGTATTCTAAATGTAATGTTCCTGACTGTCCCATTTTTGGGGACTCTCGTGATCTAAGTGAAAGAGTATTGCCAACATACTCAAATGTAATGAAATGCTTTTTGCATGAAAGGCAAATAATCTAGCAGACTACTAATAAAGATCCTTCAGTGAGTAAAATTTTTGAACCAATTGTGATGAAAATAAAAGGTTTAAGGCGGCTGCACACAGAGCTTGTTGCGATGCGCCACGACCATTGCGATCACGTTTGTGTCAACTGCTGCAACTGCCAATGCACACAGCTGCGATTTTCTTACGCAATAATTGTGTGACTCGTGCGATACGATTCCAGCGACCAATCGCACTAACTACGCACACAGAATGCAACTGAAGCGAGTACGATCATCGCAAGTGAAAAGAAGAGCGTTCTACAATTCCTGCGACTTTCTACAAGTTTTACAAGTTCGACAGTAGAAAATTTTCTACTTTGTCACAGGAATCGCAAGCAAAGTAGGTTGTGAAAGCAGTAGGTACAATAGGCTGTAGGCCACGTTTGCAAAAGAAACTAATTTTATGTTCAGTTTTCCGTCTGATCTTTTTCAATTTTAGCTCTTAGCAGAGTATGCTGGCAGTCTAGTCTAGTATAGGTAGTTTTGAAAGCTAAAATATGTTATCTAAGCTTTAAACAAGATAGGTTTAGCAAATTAGCTTATTTCGCTACTCTTCCAATTTTGTAAGCAGTTCAAAAGCAAATCATCAATAGAAAAACTCTTGATATCAATTTGTTATCAGCAAGCTCAACATTTTAACTCGACCTGTTGCTAAATAAATAAGCTAAGCTTTTACCAACGGCCAAACAAAAGTTTTAAAGCTAGAACTGCAATTTGTCAAACCACAGAAGGGAGTCAAATCGTGCAGTAAAAGCGTTGTGATCGTAAATTAATCATCAAAACATAGAAAGCGACGGAGAGGTAATTTTAAAATAAGATTACATCATGAAGACGAGATACATACGTTTACAAAATATCCTTCAGAGCACTACCTGTTTTAAACAGAGCTACGGCAGCAAAATTTTCTAAGCTGCATGGCGGTAACCAGAAGCATCATACATAACAGTACTACTGTGCAGTAAGGCGCCAATTTGATTAATTTTTGTCGCAAAAATCTAGGTCTGGCCAAGCATTTTGCTCAGTTGGGGCTTGATTTTCTACCTTAGTTTTTGTTGAACACAGAAGACGAAAGTTTGCATTTTTGCCATTGCCTAGCCTAGCGCGTGACGCAAAAGTAACTCGTTGAAACATAAATCCAAGCCAAGTTCATTTTTCCAAGATGTAATAGCATTCATTTCGATGTGGCATCGTCGCTATCACAACAGTTGCAGCAGATCGCAGCAGTCGCAACGCAAGCGCTCGCACGCATAGTTGCTTGATTTTGCCGCTGAAATCGTAGACGCAGGTCGTTTAAACTTTGGGGATTTCCAATCGCAGTTGAAATCGCTAGCCTGTGTGCAGCCGCCTTTATGGATCAAGGCATCAATTTCATGTGTTTCCGATAACAAAATTTAAAAAATGATATCTGATTACTATATCAAGTATAGAAGTATATTGAAATCAATGAAAGGAAAGAAGGATAATGCGAAGTTCAAGGACAAATGTTGCAAGTTCTAAAGCCATGCAGATAAACCATATGTGATATTTCTACTTTTTCAATGTGCTCTTGTGATAGAAATAGAAAAGTACCAGAAAGAGAACAAGCGTCTTTGACAGATCAAAGAACTTCCAGAAAAATGGCTATTGGAGGAGTTGATGCATCTGTTTCAAAAAAAAATAGTCTCCTTTGTGAAAAAGAAAATTTGAACAGTTTCAGACAGAAAAGCGAAAATCTCAAGATCTTGCTCCTGAAACGTGTGTGATTTCTACTTTAGAATCTTCAACAGATCATGAATCCGATACTACTAACGATTATTTAGAAACATCATTATCGCAAAAAAAAAAAAGAAAACACAATTGTAAAACTCCTCCAGCGAAAAGAATGAGCCTTGCTTGATTCGCTTCTGCTTGCGATCGAATTGGAGTATCTTCATTGCCAAAGAAATTCCAAGAACAATGCAAACGCTTTCTACCGGTTTTCAAAGACGCGAAACGTAGACAACAAAAGACATATTGGAAGGCTATAGACGAAAATTATGTGCTTTTTGTGAATGGCAAGAAAGTTGAAGCTTCTGAACAATGTAAGGTAGCCTACTTTAAGCATTATTGACTTTTTTTTTTCTTCTTTATACACTTCACTTTAACATGATTTCCTGAGCTGATTAGTTGATTTCAATTACCACAAACGGTAATGGATATATTATAAATGGATGGTTACATTTAAGTAACAACCCGATATCGATTGGTTTTAGTAGACTATACGATAGTTTAAATCTACGTCCTTAATCGATAATAACTTCGCGCTTTCGCAGAATCTCGTTATTTCTTTTTCTCAGAAAGTAACAGCTACAATTGTTATTATGTTTTTGAGATAATCGAGGTTTTGTGTTTTTCACAATTGCGCAAAATCCTGATTGTCAATTTTTTTATGACGTTATAAGAAACCATGAGAAATCTCTTTTGTGATTTTGCGATATCATAAAAAGACATGATAATTACAATGGTGGTTATTACCAGCAAAAAAAATTTTTCGCAAAAACATAGCGAAAGATTTTTTTGCGTGTAGTTATTACCCCTTAATCATTACGAAAGCAAATAAGGTATGAGTTTGACTTTACACAGATGATGAAACATCAATTTTTGAGTCAAAAACTGTAAAACATTTTTGAAAAATTTGTGGTTGTTGCCTCTTGAGAGGGAACGGCAGATTTGTACATAGGCCCAAGTAGCAAAATAATAGCTGTAGGCTAGTCACCTCGTGAGAATCGTCCTGCTACATTAGTGTACCCTTACAAGCAGCAGTTGCGGGTACGTATTCAATTAAACACCCAAAATAAACTAGAAGTGGTGGATCGTGTCTGGTACTTGCCACCTACTATTTTGCAATTTTATGTGATCAACTCGGTTTATTTACTTCTCATTCCTTCTTAGTGATACAGCAGTATACGATTCTAAGGTGCTGACACAAACAAGGGCCACCATTCAAATACGACTCTTCTTAAACTTCCTCTTCGTACAATAATGCTAGCACATTGCCAATGTCATTCATTACTGTATAACTGCCTGTTGTTTTGATGATGATGATGTCCAGAATTATCCGGTGTTCTCCCCGTCAACGGAGGTGGCCGGATTCACCCCATTTGACTGCATTTCCATACCGCCCGTCTCCATTTCTCTCGATCCAAGGCATCTTCCTTTTCTAACCCCAACTTCTTCACTTCTTCTTCAACTTTTCTCTTCCATGTGCCTTTTGGCCGACCTCTTCTTCTTTTACCCATAACTTCCAAGTCTAGAGCCTTTCTCAAGATGTTACCATCTTCCCTTCTCAGCACATGGCCATACCACCTCACAGCATTCGCCTTCGCTATCATTTCCAACGACTCAACCAAACCCAACATCTCCATCAATTCTTTCGTGATTTTCTTGTCCATTAACTTAACACCACACATGGCTCTCAACATAGCTCTCTCTGTTCTTCTCAAAATCGCAACTTCTCCTTCCGTTAGACACCACGTTTCACTCCCATACAGAATCGCTGAACGCACACAGCTCTGATACACTCTTCCTTTTATCTTAAGCGAAAACCTTCTACCATAGAGCACCTCACCACATTCTCTGAACTTCAACCATCCAATTCTCGTTCTTGCTGTCACCGCCGCCTCAGATCCACCACTCGCATTAAGTCTATCGCCCAAATAGCAAAAACTTTTAACAGTCTCCACTCCATCACACAGCTTCTCCTGTGGCAGCCGCGTTCCCGTCATCCCACGCCTGCATACTTCACAGACAAATCCTTTTGCAAGGGCCCTTGACACCCTCTTGATTTTCGCACACCTTCCATGAATCCAACAACCACATTTAGTACATAGCAAAGAGTTCACCATCACTCTTCTCCCACACACTCCGCATGGATCAGTCTTACTCTTTTGTATCTCTCCATCTGTTCCACTCACCATCACTTTCGTTTTTATGTTGTTTACCTTCAAACCTTTACATTCCAGAGACTCTCTCCACCTTCCAAACTTATAACGCAGCTCCTCCATAGAATCTCCCATTAGCACCAAATCGTCTGCGTACAGCACTTCATTCATCAAGCCCTCTCTTGCCTTTTCTGTCACAACATCCATTACAATGGCAAACAGCAATGGTGACAGTACTGAACCTTGATGTACTCCTACTGTCACAGAAAATTCGTCAGAGTATCCCGACCCGACTCTTACTTTTGTTGTGGCCCCTTCATATAGACTCATCACTGCTTTCACCATTCCCTCCGGTACACATCTTTTTCTCAGTGCCCATTCTACCACTTTTCTTGGAACTCTGTCAAACGCCTTCTCCAAATCAACAAAGCACATGTACAAACATTTATCCATCTCGCGGTATACTTCTTGCAATCTCCTCACTACAAATAGTGCATCTATCGTCCCCCTTCCAGGCATAAATCCAAACTGCATATCATCCAGAGCTATCATCCCTCGTATCCTCTTTTCCAATACTCGTTCTACAACCTTCATTCCGTGCTCCAATAATTTCACACCTCTATAAGAAGCACAACTCCTTACGTCACCCTTTCGTTTGAAAATTGGCAACATTACACTTGTCTTCCATTCGTCTGGCATACCTGCTCCATCCAATACTTTCTGACATAGTTCTGTCATCACCTCTACTCCAACTTGGCCACTTGCATTTATCATTTCGATGTTTACTTCTGACAAACCAGCTGCTCTTCCTGTTTTCATAACCTTTATGGCATTTAGCACCTCTGCAGGAGTAATCCTCTCTATGGGTCCTTCTACCATGTCTGCATCGGTCACCTGATCCCACACGTTTTCTTCGTTCATAATCTTCTCCATGTGTTCTTTCCAAACTCTTTTCCTGTCATCCTCCGAGAAAGCCAGCCTTCCAGCACTGTCTCTTAAGCAACTTCCACCTTCAACATCTTTCCCATCTCTTTTCATGGACTTTAAAAACTTAAAAATGCTGTTCGGGGTCTTGCCCAATTCGTTCAGTTCTTTTTCAGCCTCTATTTTCATGGTTCTTGCCACCACTTTTTTTGCTTTCTTCTTTAAGCTATTGTACACCTCCTTGTTCTCTTCAGATCTTGCATTGCACCATGTCTTGTACGCTTCCTTCTTCCTCGCAATAGCATCCTTAACATTATCATTCCACCACCATGTGCTTCCTCCATGTCTACGTAAAGTTTTCTTTCCACACAACTCATCACATGCTTTCAAGACTCCTTCTTTGAAAGATTTCCACAAATCAGGAGCTTCCATATCCACCAACTCTCTTACTCTCTGCTTAAAGTTGCTTTTTGTCTCCTCTTCTTTCAATTTCCACACTCTTCTACATATGATGTTAGTTTTCCTCCCAGGTCTTTTCAGTCTTCTACCTCGTACATTAGCAACTATAAGACCATGCTGTAACTCTCCCGGAATCACCTTTACATCAGTCACATATTTCCTTTGATTTCTTCCAACCAGCACAAAGTCAATTTCTGTTCCATTTCCTCCAGATCTGTACGTTATCTTTCTCTCTTCCTTCTTCTTAAACCATGTGTTGGCCACGCATAACTCTTTCTCATCGCAGAACTCTAATAGTAATCTTCCTTCCATATTTCTCTCACCTACTCCATTTCCTCCATGTACATTCTCAAATCCATCGACTGATTGTCCCACATGTCCATTAAAATCTCCCAAACCCATCACCATTTCATTGTTGCTCTTAAGGTCCCATTCACAAGCCAGTTCATCATAGAAGCGTTGCTTCTCTGCCACTGATCTTCCACATTGAGGACCATACGCACATATCACTCTCATGATCTCTTTTCCAATCATCATCACCATCGACATCACCCTATCGCTTCTTCTTCGAACTTCCACCACATTGCTACATAGTTCTTCTTTCGCCAAAATACCCACTCCGCCTACCCTAGCATCGTTTCCTGACCACCAAAACTTGTATCTCCGTTCTTTAACACCCATAAATCGAGCTCCTTCACCTCTCCATCTCACTTCCTGTATGCAGCATACATCTACGTTTCTCTTTCGTAGCTCTTCGCAAACCTCCGTTCCTCTTCCACATATACTTCCCACATTCCAACTCCCAAACTTCATTCCCCCCAACCCGGAGATTCTTCGCACCCCCTGCCCACTTAAGGGCTGCCGGGGACTAGGGGCCATTTGTTTTTTATTTGCAGTCATAACGAGATTTTTGGAGCAAAGATTTAACAGCCGCATGCCCTTGCTGACGCCAACCACAGTTTTCGGCGGTGGGCCTAGCCTTCGCCTCAATAGGCATACTCCTACAAGGCAGTAGGGTTGCTGACTTTTATTTATTTACCTTATTTACGATTATTTATTTACCTTATTTACGAGAAGGCATGATCCGGCCATGTTCTTGTTTTTTTTTGTTTATGCACTTGTTACGTATTTTTACTGGTTTGTGATGTGTTAACTGCTAGTTTTGGCCTTGATTCAATTTCTTCCCAATTTCTATATGCATTCGGGCTTAAGGAACTCTGCAAAAAGCTGTGAACCTGATGTGATACCCACCGCTCCTGCGCTTAATTTTTTGTTCTCTTAGACGCTTCACGTAATGTTTTCTGTCTTTGCTCAATTACATTCGCATACCTTCTAATTGATCTTAACTACGTTTGCATGTATTTTGTGACCCACTATGCACAGATTGATCATTGTCTTTAAAGCAGACCTAATAACTGATTTGCTGTATTTTTTTCTGTCCTTCGTTGCTTGTCCACGCAGAATATGGCGCCTGTCTCTAGCAAGGAGTTGGATGAATTCCTTGGTGCTAGTCAAGCTGCCGCCCTGCGATCGAATGATTACTGTACCAGAGAACTGTGTGACAACTTACTTAATTCAATCACAACAAACATTAAAATTTGCAAATATACCAACCCAACCGCTAGCTCTTTAAATTTTGACGATAATCGCTCCTTGATCATTTTACATGTTAACATTCACTCACTTCATAAAAATTTTGATTCACTGTACGAGTTTTTAGTCACTTTATCTTTTAGTCCGGACATAATCTGTCTAATCGAAACTCGACTTAAAGGCGAAGCATTAATTAATATCGATCTCCCCCTTTACAAGTTTATTCACGTTGATAGTGCAATTGCGGCGATATACGTTTCAAACAAGCTTCAATTCGAGGTTTGTCTCAATCAACATGTATTAAATTCGTCCGAATGCTTGTGGCTCAAACTCTCCGAAAACAACAGTAAATCGAAATTTATAGTTGGCGTGGTTTATCGTCATCCCGACCAAACCAAAGTTGACGACTTTTTAGCTAGTTTTTCTACCGGCCTCACAAATCTCTCCAACTCAAAAAAAGTTTATTATATTTTAGGTGACTTTAATATTAACATTCTACAAGATAACCGATCAAACTCTGCCAGTGAATACATCAATCTTATTGTAAGTCATGGCGCCGTGCCAGTAATAACCATTCCGACAAGAGTAACTTCAAATTCGTCCACTCTAATTGATCACATCATCACTAATAACACCGAGCTTGATCTCAATCCTGCGGTGATTGAAGCAGATATATCGAACCATTTCCCTGTCCTTTGTATAATTACTAAACCCCGACCACAACAAACCTACGAATCGAAAAAAATGTTATATAGAGACAAATCTTCTTTTCGCGTAGATTCCTTCCGTGAAAATCTTGAAGTTAATTTAATCAATGTATTTTCACAACAGCCTGAATTAAATAACAACAATTTCATCGAAATGTTTGAACTTTTTTCTACCACGATCCTAAGTACCATCAATGCCCCTTTAAAACCTTTGTCAAGAAAACAAAAAAAAACTTTTGAGTAAGCAATGGCTAACTAAAGGACTATTAACTTCTATCAAGAATAAAAGATCAATGTTTAAAACTCATTTTTTGAGCAATGATGATGATAAAACAATCTTTTATAAAAAATATGTTAATAAGCCGACTGAGCTCAAAGCGCTATCCAAAAAAGTTTACTTTTTTTCAGCAATAAACGATACCCAAAAAGACCCTCGTAAATTATGGAACGTCATTCGTTCTGTACTTCCTGCCTCCCAAGATTGTGCTTCTGCCCTTCCGCTTTCTTTGAAAATAAATGGGCATACCATTACTAATGATCAAGCAATATCTGAGCATTTCAATGAATTTTTTTGTTCCATTGGTGCTAGCTTAGCCGACAAGTTTAACCAATCTGCACCAAATTCATTATCCCAATATCTTGAACAACGTGTCTCTCCATCAATTTGTTTAGATGTCCCCAATCTTTCTGAAATCATTAACGCAATACAAGCACTTAGTCTGAACAAATCGATAGGACATGACAATATTCCACCTTACTATCTTTGCATTGCCTCATCCACCCTAGCCCCCTTCCTTCAGATTTTTATCGATTTCTGTTTTACCAAAGGCGTCTTTCCTGAAACATGCACAATTGCTAAAATTGTACCAATACTCAAAGAAGGTGAACGTGAGAACCCTTCTAACTACCGCCCCATTTCTATTCTAACATGTTTCTCTAAAATCCTTGAACGAATAATACATAAACATTTGACTAGCTTTTTTGATAAGCATGGCATTATTCAACACACTCAGTATGGCTTCCAACGTAATGTATCGACCAACCACGCTCTTGTAGATGTAGTTACTCAATCATTTGAAAACATTAATAATAACGTGTATACTGGTTTAATCTTCCTTGACCTCACAAAAGCATTTGACACCGTCAATCATGAAATACTACTCCACAAATTAGACCACTATGCTATCCGAGGCCAATCAAACAATCTTCTGCGTGCATTTTTAAAAAGAAAACAATACATCAGTATCAACGGCAGTAACTCCTCCCTACTAACCAACGACCATGGGGTCGCCCAGGGTTCCACTCTGGGACCTCTTTTGTTCTTGATCTACATTAACGATTTGCCACATTCCGTTAACTGCATTCCCAGGTTATTCGCAGATGATACATGCTTAGTTTTCTCAGCTCCTACCCCAACCCAATTAAGTGCAATTATGAACGAAGACCTTGACAATATTTCAAAGTGGCTCTATTCAAACAAACTTACTGCAAACCCCTCCAAATCTAATGCTCTAATTATTCCTCCCAAACTTAATAAACCCCCATCCATGATTGATCTCTCATTGAACAACTCATCTATTCTCATAAGTAACAGTGCCTAGTATTTGGGCGTGACTATAGAGAGCCTTCTAAAGTTTGACAAACACATCTCCTCCATTGAACATAAAATTTCTAGAGCAATAGGTATTATCTCTAAACTGCGCCATTTCTTACCCACTAATGCACTTTTAAATGTTTACTACGCTTTTATCCATCCTCACCTTTTATATGGTCTGCCGATTTGGGGTTCATCTTTTCCTTCACACCTAAAAAAGCTAACCGTTCTTCAAAACAAAGCAATTAAACTAATCTGTGGTGGCTTACCAAGAGACAGGGCTACACCCTTTTATTATATACTAAATATACTTAAACTCTCCGACTTATTCAAACTTGAAATTGGGAAATTTGTCCACGCGCACTTTAATAATAAATTACAATCACTCTATCCGACTATTTTTTAACCAGCGAGGTGTCTCAAAAAAACACAAGATCTACTCTATACCCAACCAACTGTTTATATATTCCTCACTTCCGGACTAACCGTTTACAAAAATGCATAAGGTACCAAGGAGTGAAAATTTGGAATGATATACCCCCAGAAATCGAAACCACCTCGCCTATTTTATGCAAAAAACGATACAAAAAACACTTGATTGAATTTTATGTTTAAAACGACCAATAAGTTTATGGTGTACTGTTAGATTCTTTTTTAATCATTAATTTATCATCCAGCTCTGGTTGATCAAGAATCCATTCAAAATTTTTCAAATAACGACTTTAGAGTGGCAGCTGACTAGATGACTGCAAGGTCTACTCGCCGTCTCCCTGCGGTCTTATATTTTTTCTTTTTGTCTTCGTATTTCTTATGTTTATGTTTTGATGTTACCGCAAATAAATATCGATTGATTGTATCTGATCGTGCTGCAGCAATCATTGCTATTTCTATACTGCATGACAACGCGGGATGTTCTGAAACAAACCCTTTGTTAGTACCTGATCAATCTAAAGTCAGAAGAAGTCACCAAAAACATCGTCCTTTGCTTCAAGAAAGAAGCAAAAGAGCAGATGACTACAAAGATATTATTGCTTTGTACTTTGATGGTGGGAAGGATCAGGCAATGACTAAAAAAGTTTCTGGAAACTCAACAGAAATTGCACAGGAAGAACATATATCACTTATTGAAGAACCAGGATCTAAATATTTTGGTCACTTTGCATTAAAAAAAGTCTCTGCTACAGCAATAGCTAGCGGCATATTTGACTTCCTCTCTGCAAATCATAGAGAAAAGAATACTATTGTTGCAATTGGGTGTGACGGCACTGCTGTTAACACAGGAGCAAAAGAGGGTGCCTTGAGAATGATAGAGCTCAATTTACACAAACCTGTTCACTGGTTCATATGTCAGTTGCATGCCAATCAGTTACCTCTTCGTTATCTTTTTCAAACTTTAGATGGAAAAACTACAGGTCCTAAACGCTACGGTGGTGAGATAGGTAAAATGCTAAATGGATGTAAAAAGCTGGATGTCGTTAACCAATTCCTTTTGATTTGCCCTATATGAATCAAAACGATCTAAACACTGACCACCAATATCTGTATGATATTCACAAGTCTGTGTCAGCAGAAAAATTAATTGATGATCTAGCTGAAAAAAAATTTTGGGAAAAATGGCCCACTTGCGATGGTTAACTATGGCAAGTCGCATTTTGAGATTATATGTATCAACAGATAAACCTTCTCGAACCCTGACAATTATTGTTGAATACATAATAAAGGTGCATGCTCCTGTTTGGTTTGCAAAAAAATGCTTCATCTTCTCAAAACGGGGCTCTTCACCTACTTATGGCAATAAAACTAACACGAATGATGACCCTTGATGACAGAAACTTTGTTTACCCAGTCATCCAACGTAATGCCATTTTTGCTCATGCAGAGAACTTGCTACTTTGCATAATTAATGATAAGTCAAGTGACATCAGAAAACTTGGTTGGATGCGAATCAAAAAGGCGAGAGAACAATCTAAGGGAAAAACTATCAAGACCATTCAAATTCCTGATCTAAACTTTGAAGCTGAGTTGTATTTTGACATGATAAACTGGCAAAAGGTCAGTCTAACTGAACTGCCATTAACATGCCATATATTTGATGATGAAATCAATCACTTGATTACCTCAAAAAAGAAAAAGAACTTTCCGCATCTACCATGCCACACGCAAGCTGTGGAAAGAAGTGTTAAATTAATCACTGAGGCATCTTCTTTGGTATGTGGACAAAATTCTAGAGATGGTTTCATACGTTCAAGAATTGACTCGCGTCAACAAATGCCCATTTTTGAAACAAAACGAGAGTTCAAAGCTTAATTGATGATGATTTAAATCGAAGAGAGGATGGGTTGGGTGACGACAAGACTCAAAGTACAGATACCTCTTTGAGTTGGGTCCGGGATAAACTCAGACTTTATTTGCTGAAATCAGAGTTAAACTAAGAAGCGTACATTTTGTAAAAATATTTTTTAAATGAGTGTGTTTCAAGTAAAATCTAGATTTGCATGGAAAATCGTGCATTTTGCATCATTTGTGAATAATTTTATTGTAATGGAGCCACCTTTAAATGTTTCACTATTCCAAAATGTTTTTGATATTGGTTTTGTACAAATCACCTTGATTGAAATATCGTTATTACAAACCAAATGACATATATTCGACAAAAACAAATGCTTGAAAAAAGTCATATTTTTATATATTGTCCTAAAATAAAATGTGACGGCGGCACCTGAAGATGTTACGCATATGAGGTAGAATTTTGGCATAAGCGTTTTCTCACAAGGCATCATCATAATTTCACTATTACAAAGCAGTTAGGAAAAAAAATTTAAAAACGGCTATTATTACTCTGCCCTAGTGTGCAGCAGCTGATCTACAGTACTTTCAAATGCCAATTTTTCAAGGACAGGAAGACCAGCGGAGTGGACGATTGTATCATCACAATAAGTTATCAAAATGAATTGTCATTATAACTTGTGATTGTGCACTGTGCAGTGCATTGTACAATCGTCCATTATTCCATGTAAAATAACGATCTACAAGACAAATTTGCTTGATAACTGAGTTATTTTTTAATCAGCCATACATTGTACGATACTGATTAAAGCAAGACGTTTTTCACATAAAAAGTGCGCCCCTGTCCCTCTCTGGTAATCTTCTGGAGGGGGAGACGCCGATTCCACTACCCATGCAAGTGACTAAGACAGTAATGGAAGATTTTAAGACTGAAATAGAATACCATCTTCCACACCTGCATCATTCAGAACTAAGTACAAATAATTAATTAAAAAAGGTAGTGCCTATTTTGGCTTTAACGACAAAATACTGATAAGCTAGCATCCATACGCATGACTGTTGATTATCTTGCGCCAATACACATGACTGGCTTTGAGAAAGTTAGCCAATCAGTATTTTGCTGTAAACGACAAAATAGATACTTCCTGAAAAAAAAAAAATTGGATTACAAAAAGTTCTTATACTGTATAATTCATTTGTAAGTCTAATAATGAAAACTTTCAATGCTTCAATGCAAGTTTTGCAGCAAATTTTTGTCTTTTTAATCACCAATTTTCACACCTGAAATCTGTTATGTGCATGTGATATAATATTGTGCAAGTATTGAACCTATAAACCATGAATTCTGCATGATGCCTCAAACCAAACTGTACCACAAACAACATCTTTAGTGATAATGGCATTTGTGCATCATTACGAGATTTGACGCAACACTAGACTAATTTGCCAGCACTGCAACAATTACCACTTTGTTATTAATTCGTAACCATAGTTGGAAGTTGTATTATAGTCTATTGATGCATGCTGAGCTCATGTTTGTTCAGAATTGACAGCTCAGATGGCCGAGTGGTGATTGGTGAGAGCATCTGCTTCGGGAGCTGTAAGAGTTGGGTTTGATTCTGAGTTGGGTCAAAACCAGTGACTTTAAAATTGGTATTCAGAGCTTCCCCGCTTGATGCTCAGCATTAAAGGGACAGTGTTGCGAACAAGTCGGCAAGTTTACTTGATGTGTCGTTGGGATAGGCACTTAGCAGGATTCCCCCATCTTGGTGTGGTAGACCAATGGCTGGAAACTCCTAAACCAGCTTGTTTAGCGCATTGATCGCTATCTCGTGATAGGACATATATGCAACTAAATAAATAAACAAAAATTGAACTGTAAAGGTTGCTAAGGTAAATTTTAGTTAACTGATTTTAATTTTCGTTTCATGACATAGTATATATTGTTTTAAGTTCCGTAAATAATGAAAGTGTCTATTTCAAATTGCGCATTTAGCGACAAAATACTGTTTGGCTAATTTTCTCAAAAGCAGCCATGCATATAAACACAAGCCAATCAATAGCCATGCATTTAGATACTAGCCAATCACTATTCTGCTATTAACGGCAAAATAGACTCTGCTTTCAACAAAACCGACAACAAGTTGTTTTTTTGAGACTTATATGGAGCTATTTCAGCACATTAAATGCATTTACACCGCCATCTAACCAGTACGACATAACCAAAGACACAGATGATACATTTACTCTGTTCACAAGTCCAATTTTAGAGAGCCTTAGGCCCACGATTCTTGGTTCTAGTTTTTGCATCATAATCAATTTTTTGATGTTATAGACTAGTTAAAAAGTGATTATGACATCAAAAAATTGATTATGACGCGGAAACTAGAACTAAGAACCACGGCCTAAAGTCCAAAAAAATTGGACAAATGGACAGAGTGTACATGTAGGGATGGGCATTTTAGAATAGTTTACTATTCCGAATAGTTACAAACAAATCCAGTATAGCCTACCAAATCCTATTCTGTTTTTAAATCAACCTATTTTGCGAAAGACTCAGCAGCAAACCAGCAATAGCAGTGAAAAGAATTTATTTGAAAAAATGGACGTTGTTAAAATGTATGTACCGTAAAATTTTCAGATGGAGCTGGTGTGGTTGGAATGCGAAGATACTTGGAAGCACGTGACTATGCGCTGCATCATGCATGCACACACAAATGAAAAACACTCTGTGTGTTGCCATTATTGGCGCGTTGTTAATGCACACTGATGAACAATCACAGTTTGTAGTAAAATGATTGACTTTTCAATGAAATCGCATCCAATTACCCGGTTTACATTGCAAAAACTATTCTGGATAGTTTGGGATTTGGATCCTTCTGGATTCGATATTCTGAAATGCTCATCCCTATATAGGTTGCTGAAAACTTCGGCACACTCTCATTGATCAAAAATTTTCATTGCCAACATTATTATGTCGTACGAGCCCCCAACATAGTACCTACTCTAGGCTAATCACCCTTTCTGCTTCACAGCTCCATGCTCTAAGCAGCCCCGACCCCCGCATATGATGCAAACAACATGGTCTTACAATTTAATCATCCACTCTCCTGTCAAACATTGTCTCCAATTTTCATCATTCAAAATGATTATTTTACTTTTTGCAGACAATGCATTGTGAAAGAAGAGAAAACTCGCAATTACAAAATAATATGAGCATTTCATGTTGATCAAAATTCTGAAAAACAATCATTGCTAAACTGAGCTTGTCAAATTAAAACAAAGTTCCCAACAAATTATGTGAAAAAAAAATACATTAACAACTTGTCATCCAACTTGCCAACACCAAATAGACTACTCATGATCCTTAGATACACCGTCTTCGGTCCACGACTTTTAGGCACGCTTCGATCCACGAATTTTAGGCGCCCTGAACCATTCAATTTTTCTAATTTAGGTTGGATCTGGGTTGAACAGTGGTTTCAAATTTCGGTTCAGTTCCAGTTAAGGTTCAGATAAATTGAAACAGTTCGGTTTGGGTTCACTCCAGTTAAACTATTTCAAAAGCGATTTATGAAGGTCTGGTTCGCAGTAAAAAATAGTGTACAGTCATTAGCAAAAGTTTAAGACCAGTCTTTCAGATTTAAGGTATTTGTAGATTTTATCATTATTATCGCATAGTGCAGTTTTACATGACGCAATATCCTAATGAAATTGCATCAGCCATCTGTCCATCACCAACACATGGGTTGTTTTCACGAAGAACCTATTTTACTTCATTTCAATTGGTTTTACAGCGTAATCAGTTGTGTACTAGCTGCTGTTTCAGTTCTTGAAAATGGGCAAAAAATCTTCTCTTTCCGAGACTAAAAGAGCCCAAATTGTGGTTTTAAGTGAAGAAGGCTACTCTGAACGAAAAATCAGTGCGAAGATGCAGTGCAGCAAGACTGCTGTGCACACAGCCCTTGAAAATTTCAATAATTACGGGAGTTACAAAGACTTGAAGAGAAGTGGGAGACCCAAAAAAACATCCCCTAGAGATGATCTGACAATAAAGCGAATTGCTGTACGTTCCCCTACAAGTTCTTTGAAGAAAATTCGTGCTGCGCTGCTTGGGAAAGGGACAGACGTTCACATCACCACAGTTTCTCGGCGTTTGAGGTTTAACTTTGGTCTTAAATCATATAAGCCAGCTCGCAAACCCAGGCTCACTCCTCTTATGAAATCAAAGCGTCTGGCATTTGCAAAAGAACATGCAGCATGGACATCTGAAGACTGGTCTAAGATCATGTTTTCCGATGAGTGTACTCTACAGCAGTTTGTGGTGAGAAAAAAGAACGTTAGAAGGCCTGTGGGTAAAAGGTTTGAGGAAAGATACACAGTTTCAACAATGAAACACCCACCGAGTCAAATGGTCTGGGGGGCATTTTCCAGGTCTGGTACTGCTGGATTGTATTTTTTGCCCCCAGGAAGTACAATGAACGGTTCCAGGTATGTGGATTTGCTAAAAGAAAAACTTGAAATGCATATGAATATTCATCAGTGCACAGTTTTCATGCACGACGGTGCTCCGTGTCATCGCTCGAAGATTGTGAAACAATTCCTTTCAGAAAAAAATGTGGCAACACTGGGCTGGCCTGGAAACAGCCCAGATTTAAACCCAATCGAGAATCTTTGGGAAATACTCAAAAACAAGGTTGCAGAAAAACAACCTTCAAGTGCTGGAGCATTAAACCATGCTATAAAAGAGGTATGGGTCAAAGAAATTTCAAGAGACTATTGTGAGAAACTGATATGCAGTATGCCAAAACGAATCCAGGCGGTGATAAAGAACAAAGGAGGACACACAAAGTACTAAAATTGCGTGTTACTGTTTTACAATTTGTAATTTGAGCATTCACAATGTGTTATACTAAATTTACGAGCAAAATATACCAGCAGTGGCAGTAATTTGTATTCTGGAGAGGATAGACAGCAAAAATACATTATTTCTGATAACTGGTCTTAAACTTTTGCTAATGACTGTAATTCTAGAAACACAATTTAAAAAATAAAACGTACAAAGCAATTTTTCTTTGCATTGACAGGTCAATATAATGCATAAAATACTTGTAGTAAAGCCAATTTCGAGATAACTAAATTGTTACTATGCTCTGACACCGGCGGCCTATTCAATCCACAGGTAGCGTTAAGTTAGTGTTAAAGCGCTTTGTTTAGTCTGTTACGCATGTACTGCAGGACCGAGTAGGCCTACATCAAACGTAAAAGACTTCTTCACCATGCATGGATTACTTGCATAATTGACTATCATTTTGAATTTAAACCAGCTTCAAAGTGACGCGAGTGACTTCACAAAGCGAGCTGCTTTTTCAATTGGTTCGAATTCGGTGAAGGTTCACAGGTACTCACATTATTTGGTTCAGTTCTGGTTTGCTCTTTGCAATTTTGATAAATACTGCTTGAGTTCGGTTAAGGTTCGACAAAAATAGCGTAAAATCGGTTTATAAAACTCCAGTTCGGTTCGACTTCCTGGTTTGAAGGAAGCGAAGTAAAAATATAGCAGAGCTCTGTAAACAGTACGTGTTTACTGCAGCGACATGGTGATGAGATACGTTTGTAACATAAGTAATGAAGGTGACATTTTGTAGATGTAAAACAAATTTCCACTTCAAATCAAAGCTATTTTACTTAGAGACATTCATGCAAAAATTATTTTTATGAATATGCAAAATTATGACGCAATTAATACGTTTCAGCATCATTAGAAAGCGCAAATAAGTTAAAAAAAAGCAAAACCTTATTATTATCGCGTATTACATCAAAGTATGTAAACAAGTGGCGGGGCTCATCTCCGCAACTAATCACCTGGCCTACACAGCTTCAAACCACAAAGGAGAAACGTTGTAGAGGTGGCGAGCCGTAGGCTACACTGTGTCCAATTTGAATAGCTCGGAAATCAAACCCCGGGCCTCCCACACCGAATTCGATGCAAATACGGAAACATATTTGACATTACAGAGGTTGTAAAAAGTGTTTCCCATTAACTACGTGTGTTTAAAATTACTAACAGTTTTATAATGTAATTTTTCAGTGAATGTTTTTGCACATTTGACAGTTCTCACATTATCTGCAGTACAATTACATGCATCCTAATCAACGTAAATAAAAAGACAATTGTTAATTACGAATTTCAGAATATAAATCTTTTTACAACTTCAACCCTTTTTACAACCTCTGTATGTAAAATATAAATACCAGAATATGGTATTGCTGAGTGTAGCTACTAGTCACTTTGATGTATTAAGCTTCAAATTTTTTTGTATTAGCATCGACTTCAGTACGGGAGGTTAGGGGTTTGATTCCTGGTCTATTCAAATTGGACACAGTGTCGCCTATGCCTCGCCACCTCTGCAACATTTCTCCTTCATGGTTCAAAGCTGTGTTGGCCAGGCGCTTAGCTGTGGAGATGAGCCCCGCCACTTGTTTACATACTTTGACGTAATATGCGGTAATAATGAACATTTTTTTAAAAACTTATTTGCGCTTCCTAATGATGCTAAAATGTGTTAATTGCATCACGATTTTGTGTATCCATAAAATTAATTTTTGCGTGAAATGTCTCTAAATTTGACTACAATAGCTTTGATTTAATATAGAAATTTGTTTTACATCTGCTATAAAATGTCACCTTCATTATATACTTATTGCAACGAACTTTTTAACCGCGATGGCCCGACTCCATTCGGCATGAAGTTCTTACACACGCATTGCTTGATCGTTCTTGTAATTTGTTGAATACTCACTTCGCAACGGTTTCTATATCGAACATACAAAATTTAGGACTTGCAACAGTTAACACAAACACGATTTAAATTAAACTTCTTACCAAAAATTTACACGGTACACTTGAACAAGGAGTGATAGATCACCGAGATGTAGAATACTGCAGAATATAATTACCATAAACAATGCAGTAGAGACAATAGCTAGTATCATATTTCTCATTCAATAAATAACCGTAACTTTGGCAAAAGCCAGTGACCAATAGGCCAACAAATACGTCCGGCAATGGCCGTAACAAAACTCTATCTGAAGAATTTGCAAAGAAACTGCAATCACCAGAGCTAACTGCAATCACGTGAGAAGGAAGATTGCCTTATTGGCTTGATAGATCAATTATTGCGCTGTAGCAACAAGAATAATTAAGTGGTCGACGCGCTGTACAGACCCAAAGCAATAAAAAAGACTGAGTGTCTACCAGCTTGGAAAGAAGAACCCTGGTTCTAAACTTTAGGTCGTAAACAAATATGCGAAAACAGAAAAGACAACAGGACAACGTTACACTTATGTTACAAACGTATCTATCTCCACGTCGCTCCAGTAAACACGCACCATTTACAGAACTCTGCCATATTTTTACTTCACCTCCTTCAAACTAAACCTATAAATTTCAACAAAAAAGAATTCCCCCCAAAAAACGAAAAATTGCATATGTCGAGTTTAGAACAATATGCGTAGAGACATAAATAGAGCTGGGGTCTAAACGTCCTGGCGCCTAACCGTCTTGGCGACTAACCACTCGCGACCAACTGTCTTGTGACTAACCGTCCGTGCCTAAAAGTCGTGATCTGCACTGTCTTAACATGTTGACAGTCCTTGAAAGGAAATAGGTTCATACATTCCCCAGTGTTCCTATTCATCTAAACAATATGACCTTCACTGTTCATTGTTCTTCACTGTTCATTAGGATCTTCAGTGTTCATTAAAGCTTAAGATTTTACCAAAGCATGATATGGCAAGAGTAAGCTAGTACTATTTTCATATCAAGTTCACTCAAAAAGCACAAAAAGCAAGTCGCTAATTTTTGGATATGTGAAAACAAGTGATCTATACTACACAAAAATGCAAAAATTATTTCCGAGAAACGATTGCTATTTTTTTAATTGCGTCACAAACTTAGCCTTTGACTTTGGTTACAAAACATTGATTTACTCCATAAAGGAGATGTTTCAGACAGTTCTAAGGTGAAAAAATAAATTTCTGGACCCCAAAAATGTGAAAATTGACATTTGTTCCATTATTTTATCACCAGAAATAAAGATATTCAAGGAAAATCACTAAGCGTGACCAGTGCTCACAAACGTAAACTCCCTCAAGTGGCTGAAATTTTAAATTGCAATAACTCGAAAGCCCCTCAAGATTTTTACAAAATTATTTTTTATTCTTCTAGTTGCTTCAAGCGCTATCCCATATATATATTTTCATCACCAAAATGTAAGAGGTGATGGTTACATGACCTGGTTGATTATACATGGAATGACTCAACTTTGAAAAAAAAAACGGCATATATTGTTACATCGCATGAAACAAGAAGATTGCAGACCATAGATTAAAACACTGAAAAATTTTTGCTATTAATTGAAAGTTTTGGTAATCCTTTTTTTTAATTTTAAAAAAGTCCCAGCGTTAGTACAGGTTGTTTGGTTTTCCGAGTACTGACATGTGCCCGGCTGCGTGAAAAGTTTAGTTATGCTAGTTATTATGTTCACGACGACCATTTAGTTTGCCTTCGTCAAAATCATTCAGCTGAATGATTTGGGAGGTTTCTAAATAACTTAACAACAAATCTGACAAAAAAGTTTCTTGAAAACTAATCTTGTTTTCCTATTTAAAAGCGGAGCACAGAACGCGAAACTAATCTATATATTTGCACAAATTAACTTGTAAAAGAATGCGAAGAATGTAATCGTAACAAAAAACCCTCCAAAGCACCAAAATCGCTATGGCGCAATGTGCATTGCATTCATTTGAATGTGCAGACAATCATTCAAACGAGCTTCGCACGCTATACCACACAGCGCTGTGATTGCGCGTATGACGTCGATAATTGCTGTGCTCCCTAATTAACAGAGATAGCGATGTGATTTTTTTTCCAAACAGCTGTAGGCTAGTGCTACTTATATTAAAAGTTTTGTGTTACTTCGCCGAAAACTGCCGGAGATAATTTAAATCTAAGCGCATTCACCACTTTTACTATATTTTGTATTTAAGTATCATATATAATATAATTAATGCACTTTGATAGCCACTGTACTTTGTATTTGTACTTGAATACATTGGGAGAGTATTTTGTCCAAATCTTCAGAGGTGCAAGGTGTTTAGCACATACGCACACCCTGCAATATCACTAGCAGACATCATAATGAAAAATTGGAAATAATACCGTGGTTGTATCAATGTGGTTGTGGGTAAGTGCTTGCTTTTTTTCAGAGTTCGGCAGTCAATGTGTCCATTTTGAAGTTATAATCAAATTTGTTGAGAGAAGTGAAATTAAGTGTTGACAATATAATTAAGGCAGTGGTTATTTGTATTGGCCCACACAAATACCGGTAAGGGCTTGGTTTTTTTTATCCCTTCACGCTCTCCCAGTTTTACGAGAGCGTGACGAAGTAACCGGTAATAAAATGAACGAAGTGACTTGGCAAATGGAACACTCGCAGTGTTTTTTTTTCCTAGTCAATGTAAATGGACCGAGCGTGGGTTTATAAGCGCCATTATTTGCTACATCGCAACGACTTCTCGGTGGCGCAGATCTCGATAGGAAGCGCTGCATTATTTTTGGGTTTGGTTCTCGTCTTGGCTTCATTTTGCTTTGATGGATTTGGTTCGTACATTTGACTTTGTTTCGCTTTGGTGGATTCAGTTCAGATATTCTGCTTCGATTCGGCAGGTAAGATTCGAAGATAAGGTTCGGCAGGTGATAGTAGTTTGATAGTGTGGTCGTGGCACAAGCATATAGGCTGCTGTATGCATGAATCTGCATGTTTCATTTGCAAGGAAAAAAAACATCGCGAGTGTTCCATTTGCCAAGTCACTTCGTAAAATACACCGAAGAGACAAATTTTACCGGCCTGTAAAATACAGGTAGCCACTTCCTATAATTAATAAGCCATTTTCTGACAGAAATTATGATGGAAAATTAAAAAGAATATCAACAGCTAGTTAGAACGTCCATACCCTTATGCTAGAAGATTTGCCGAGTCGGTATCGTCATTAGTGGCGTCCCAGTACGATGATCATTTTTTTAAGGTATATTCCACTGCTCCAGCACTCTGTTATACAGGTATAAGCTGCTGCCTGCCGGAATTCATTAAACAAATGTGTGAAAGAGCTCCTGAAGTTCTTTGCATTCTGACATTTAACGCCTTTTTAATCAGCCTAATTTGCATTTTTGGCACATATGGTACCCTTGAGACATGAGTTTACAAAAAATACCGGTAGGTACTGGTATGTATGGTTATATTTATATATACAAAAATCAACATGACAATCACAGTATTAGTATTTCAGTAGTTCCAACTCGCAGAAAAATCCATTATTAAGAGAATGTCTCCTGATCGAGTGAATTAGGTCACAAGATATGACAAATGGCTAGTCACTTCTCCTAAAGTTGTTTCTTCATGGATTGAACTACAGTGACGATAATGCTAAATTCATTCGGTTCAAAGTCAGGGGCCTACCCAAGAGGGTTTGGGGGTGCTGATGGGTTCACAACCCCTCCACTCACAGATGCACAACACATTTATGGTAGAAAGTTGATACCGGTATATAAGATTTTTTGATATATGTAATTGTTAAATGTTCTGCCAATGTGGCTGTTCATGAGCAAAAGTTTGCCCACCCCTGACCTACAAGGTACACTAACCAGCTAACTAATATCTGAAGCTACAATTACTGTACGTTAACTGAATTGCATAACGTACAGAACCAAACTTCAAGCAAGTTTACAGTTTCATGACTACCATACCGTACTCCAGTTAGCTCTATCTACACAGAAATGTAGAATACTATGCACTGTGGCTGATCTACAGCGTCATCTTCACTCTTTGAAGAGACCTTAACTTCCTTTGGCATATTAAATGCAGCGACAGCCACTTGCTCTTCAATTTCTAAGGAACTATCAGGCAGCATCTATTGACTGCAAGAAACCACTGTAATTCTGGCAGAATAAACGAGAGAACTTAAATTCTAGCGGTTCAAATCGAGAGAGAAAAAGAAGAAAAAAAAACGCTGCAGCTTTTACGTGAAATAATGTGCTGTTAAATAATGCGTTCAGGCCGTTCAAACACAACGGAAAAAATACCGGACAAAAACAACACTACTTGGTTTGTTTGTTGTTTTATAAACACTTCTTAATACATTTTTTAATCAAAAAAAAAATGCAAAAAAATGCATTAAAAATGCATTAAAATGTCATGGAAAAAAAAATTCAAACAACAATGCGTGAAAACTATATCCTAAAAACATCGAAAACTTTTCTAAAACGTGTAAAACCAACCAAATACTATCCAAAACGTTTCCACCTAATCGAAAAATAAAACACTTTTTTGCAGAATAAAATTTTTAAAGTTTGAAAAAGTATATTTGCGTTTCGATATCAAACTCATTCAAAAAAAAAAAAACCAAACAAGGCTAAAATACACCTAATTAAATTGAGCACTTTTGTGACGTTTTGGCACAGCGTTTGATCACACACGAGCAAAAACTGGAGATTTCGGGGGCCAGTAAAAACGTCTGATCTCGTCAAAACGCACTGCCAACTTTTGGCGATTGAGCTGCTTTCCGACGCAAGATTATCATGTTGCGTACATGTTTTGTACACTACATGAAATTTCCTATTCGGTGAGTATTGTCAAGTTGGTGGCATTTTACGCCTACTATCAGCAGAATTGCGACGAAGTTGCAGTAAAACTGCAGTTTTTCAGTTTTGGCGAAAAGTTGATTTTTGACAAAACTGGTGTGCAAACATTGCGTTTTTTGAACGTTTTGCGTTTCGATATCACCACTTTCAAAACATGGGACATGAAGCTAATTGAATTCCAAAACGTCTGCACATGGTGAGATTGAGCACTTTTTCGTTGATATCATTTGACGCGGATTCAAAAATGAGTGAAATTCGAAAAATCGTTTGATCACGTCAAAACGTCATTTTGCTAAAAACGCTGTGCAAACTCTGGGCAAATGCACTGCTTTGCGTTTCGATATCGGACTGGTTCAAATATGATTATGAAACGGAATGAAACGCTGAGTAGCATACACCCGGTTAGATTGAGCACTTTTGTGACGTTTTGGCACAGCGTTTGATCAAACACGAGCAAAAACTGGAGATTTCGGGGGCCCGCAAAAACGTCTGATCTCGTCAAAACGCACTGCAAACTTTTGGCGATTGAGCTGCTTTCCGACGCAAGATTATCATGTTGCACACATGTTTTATACACTACATGAAATTTCCTATTCGGTGAGTATTGTCAAGTTGGTGGCATTTTATGCCTTCTACCAGCAGAATTGCGACGAAGTTGGAGTAAAACTGCAGTTTTTCAGTTTTGGCGAAAAGTTGATTTTTGACAAAACTGGTGTGCAAACATTGCGTTTTTTGAACGTTTTGCGTTTCGATATCACCACTTTCAAAACATGGGACATGAAGCTAATTGAATTCCAAAACGTCTGCACATGGTGAGATTGAGCACTTTTTCGTTGATATCATTTGACGCGGGTTCGAAAATGAGTGAAATTCGAAAAATCGTTTGATCACGTCAAAACGTCATTTTGCTAAAAACGCTGTGCAAACTCTGGGCAAATGCACTGCTTTGCGTTTCGATATCGGACTGGTTCAAATATGATTATGAAACGGAATGAAACGCTGATTAGTGTACACCCGGTTAGATTGAGCACTTTTGTGACGTTTTGGCACAGCGTTTGATCAAACACGAGCAAAAACTGGAGATTTCGGGGGCCTGTAACAACGTCTGATCTCGTCAAAACGCACTGCCAACTTTTGGCGATTGAGCTGCTTTCCGACGCAAGATTATCATGTTGCACACATGTTTTTGTTTAGGGGTTAGCAACCTGCGGCTCTTTGAACTCTCAGTTGTGGCTTTGTTTGGAGGTAAATAAAGACTTTTATTAGGAATCGATTTCGGAATAACTGAAGTTTTTGGACCTGACGGTAGTTTTGCGTTTTCCGCTGGATTTCGTATTGTAACAAACGGACTATTTGGTTGTTTCAGTGCGAAAGTTTGCGGACCCCTGCTCTGGTCTTAACGATGCAACGCCTAAATAAAGTGAACGTGACGCAGTGGGTGGAGCGTTGTTTCCTTGTCGACCATTGTTAAAGGTGGTGACTGATTCAATTCTCACACACGCTTTGTTGTTGGGTCTTTGGATAAGATGCTTCACGATGATTATCCCTGCTTAATGTTTTTTTTACAAGCAACAAATTAAAGCATCAACAAGCAAGTTCAACCGAGAAACTGGGAAATAAATGGCAACACCTTAAACCTAAAATCTGGATTCGTATTGCGCGAACGCTTCGTCGCTTTCTCGTCAATAAGTTTTTTTTTCTACGAAGATAAAAAAATGTAATAAATTATGCGTAAACCGACAATTAATCGCACAATGAACAGCTAAAAAATTTAACAGCTTGCAGAACAATACATCTGTGATCCTCGTTATTTAAACTAAACCTGTAGGCTCTCAGCTGCTTCGCTTAGAGCAGATTTGATTTGATTTAAAGCTGCCAGACCGAACTACAAGCTAGAGCACGTCTTGTCTTTCAGCCATGCCACCACGTTATCATAAACAGAGGCAAGAGCAAGATCACGTGCCCCTTCCAGAGGCGCGGGAAGTAGGGTGCCAGGGGGGGCTCAAGCCCCCCCTGAACTTTTTTTAGCCCCCCCTGAACCATTTGAGCCCCCCCTGACAATTGAAAAAATTATGCACTGAGTGCGACGGGATTAATGCTTGCAACGTACATACGTAATGAAGCAAATATTTTTTAAAGTGCTTTTAACCAAAGAAGAATCACTATTCTTTTAAAAATTAATCAGCTACCGTATTATTCACTTGGTTAACGTAAAATTTGGTAAAATTTTCAATGTTAGAAGTTCATTTTTAACCGTGTTTTATATCAGCGTTTGCAAACCTTTACAGCAGTCATGGACGATGGACCAGTAAAAGTATAATGGCTGCCAATTCTTGTAGCTGCCAAACACTTTACGCCAAACTACTCAGAATGCTCGAATGAAAGTCGCTACTGATCATGGGAATTACGTAAATCGTAAACGAAAATGCGGTGAAGTGCAAAAAAACGGTCCTCAATCCTTCCGATGTTCCGAATTCCACCAAAGTTTTTGTGAAGAGCTAAAAAAAAGGTCTTCACGGCCCGGACGCGTTACATAAACTGGAAATGTTGGTGGCCAACCTGATTTGTACACATGCCAAATTGACCCGCGATCGACAGCCAAGCATCCAAGGATCGACCGGTACATCGCGATCGACTAGTTGGGCACCCCTAAGCAAGCTTATATGAGCTGGTGCAAGTTCTCTTCTGGTTGAGTTTTTTTAATGGTTTTGAATTTTTTCTACCAACCCAATGAAGCGGCTAAATCACTACTAAAGTGGCACCGATGATCAGTAGGCTACTCGATTTGAGGGGGATGCCATCCCCCCACAAAACCATTTAGCGTAAACCATTCCCTTACAACTATAATGACCATCTCTTTTTAGGTCTGCGTGAAAAGTTGTAGCCTACCACCCCCCATAAGTGTTTTCGCAACTCGAGCACTGCCGATGATTGTTACTAAAATTGAGCTAGTACGCCTACCTAAATACCTATATCTACACATCTCATTATGTTAAAAAATGGTTCAGTGCTTTATTTTGATTGTGTGTTTTTTGTTATCTTTAAACCTCAATGGGGCATTGTTTGTTGCATGTAACTCTGATCAGCAAAGCAAAAGTTAAATCGGACAAATTTTGTTTGCCTACTTTTCGGTTTTGTCATTGAGGGATTTGCATTTTACAAATACATGAGTAGTAATTCGAGCATGGTTAGAAAAGCCTAATGGTAGTAAGCAATCTTGTTTTCCATGATAAAAAATTATCCTGAAAAAATTCCGGTCACTTGAGCGGGCATGCAATTGATGTCTATGAAAATAGGTCTGCTGAGTGTCCTGCTCTTAAAAACGTGCGTTCGAAAAAAGGGGGGTTTGGGGGGCGAAGCCCCCCAGACGTTGACACGACCTCACTATTTCAAGCCCCCCTGTCCAAAAAACGTTCCCGCGCCACTGGCCCCTACTGAACATTGGCAGCAGCTTGTTACTCTGAGCCACTGCATCCTGCAAGTGAATTACATCCTGGGATAACAAATTGTGTTCCTTGCTAATTTTCGATATAATTGTCCCAAAATAATCATATTCGCTAGCAATGTAGGTCAAACTACCGAGCATGCGATCAGTTTTTTCGCTTGGATTTGCAAGATTAGCTTGGATTTTCCCCCAGCTGGTTTTCAACTCGTTGATATCACGCTTTACGTCCTGGTCGTTAGCACTTGCAAGATTAGTGGCCCCAATTATTTCTCGACATTTTTCCGAAATGATTTTGTCGATTTTGTGCATCACTTTTTGGGTTACTTTATCTCCTATTTGTTTTAAGACTTCTTTTGGTATTTTAAAGCTCTTAACTGTTTTCTGCGGCATTCTGGCAATAATGGTGACGTAATAGTAAAACAAAATGGCAGTCTCAATTCGCACTACTTCACTGAATTTACAGGTTTGTTAAGCTGTTCTTTCTTGAGGATAAATTTGGGAAATATCAGTTTTAGTTTACTCTGCAACTCCACCAAATCAATATCTGATAATGCTTCTTTTAAACTGGCTGCTTTTTTTTGGTTACAATATCTTTTTTTAGTCTAATTTGTTCCGTTTTTTTGTGATAAACTAAGAATATTTCTTGTGTCGTTTGTTATGAGCAACGAAATAAACTTCTGTTCTGTTCTAACAATGGTTTTAAGACCGCAGTCTGCAGAGCAAAATTAACTCCTCCATCTATGACGCTTCCTCAACGTATTTGTTTTAGATTCACGAGCCGCCACTTTAGACTCACGAGCCGCCACTGCCCTGTATGCTAATTCCTTCCTTTGAAGTATCACCGTCATATGTAAGGCGGAAAGCTTTTGCCATTCTTAACGATGCTGATTAGAACTTTCTACAATTAGTTCATTAAATATAAAAACACAAGAGATTGCGATTGTGGCAAGAATGGTCCACAAAATTGTGACGCAATAAATGGCATTCCGGAATTGAGCAACGCTTGTGGTTCTTGAGAGCTCACGCTACGCAGTTACTACTAGGGATGGCAATCGCATCGCATCGAAGAGGTTCTGCGATATTTGCAATAATGACTGTCAAACTGCGATGTGATACTTCACTTAAACTGCGGATGCGATTTTTGTAGCGATTATCTAAATTTTTTCGATGCGATTTTTTGTGTTGGCATTTGCGATTTTCGATCATTTCGATTTTTTGAGGAATTTTGAACTCTCATATTTTACGCATCGTCACGTTAGTGCAAAATCTGCGTAAGTCATTTTTTGGTGAAATTGAGTTTTTAGCACCAAGTTGTTCTGCTGGGCCAGCGCTAACGCCTAACACACCTTTTGGAAAAATATATCGACGTTTTCGCGAGTTCTGCTCTAGTTTCTAAATAGCGTAAGTCAGGGCATTAAATTGACAATAAGTCATAATAACACGATGCATGCGATGAAACCATTCAGTCTTTCGCCTATTGTTATTTTGTTGTGACACAATAGTAAATACAAACAATCACATGTTTTTGCGTTTTTTTGAGAACACAAAAAACTGACTTAAGCAGTTTTTGCACAAATGTGGCGAAATTTTTTTACAAACGGTCAGTATGATCTCACACGTTTTGTGTAACAACGTAAAACATAAAGAGTAGGCTACATGCAGAAAACACAAGTTGTTCTATTTTAATTATTAACACGAAGAACCAGAATGGTATCAACTACATCATTCTCAAAACGCATCCTTAAATGATTTAGCACATATTTCAAGCTCGAACAGACGCTCTCGACAGAAACTTGTGTCGCTGGCAACTGCAGCCAGGGGCGGATTAACAGTACGTGGGGCCCTGGGCTAATTTAATAATGGGGCCCTCTTTCTCAAGTTCAGCGAAAGCTTATAAGTTACGATATAAAATGAAAAGAACAACAAACCGAAAAAACAGCCTCAAAAAACAAAACAATCCCAATATTGATCAGGAGCGTAAAAACACCAAGTATGGACTTCTTGTGCTGTGCTCAGCGCGCTCATTTACTGTCTTTGAGTCCTACTGAGTAAGATCAAATATAATTTATTCTTTGTTAAAAACAATTAGTGCATTTTCATTACATCGATTTACCCAATCGGTATGATGGGTTTATATTTTCCTTTGTTTAATTTTACAATCGTTTTTACGCGTGCGGTACTTAAATAATGAACGAACCAAAAAAATTGAATAATTTTGAAATTGTTCTTAGTCACGTCGGCAGCGTGACCGAACGGTCTGAAGCGCCGTTTTTATGGCGACCATAATGAATCGAAAGAACGCGGTTCAACTCCTACCCTCGACATGTTGTTGTGTTCTTGGATAAGGTACTGTACTTCACGATATTTGTCACTGCTTGGTGGCTTGAACAAGCAGCAAATTCAACAAAAGACAAGAAGAGGAACCTCAGAAAAGTTAACTTCCGAGCGAGTGAGGATACTTGATTTGGCATGAAGCAATACAACTCGCTTTCTCGTTAATGGAGGATGAAAATGGAAAATCACTTCAAAAGAAGTTTTATTTTTATAGTCTTATAATAAACAAAGATTCGGTAAATCGATTCAATGGAAATGCGGTAAAGCCTAGATGGCTTTAACTTTTACTCAAAACCATCAAGAAATAAGGCGACTGATCAACTGATAACAGTCATTAATCATATTAATAACGTATAGGGAAAGCTGGGCACTTGCGTCGCTACCCGTTATGCTAGTAATTCGATAGCGTCAGTGCCGCTGTTTTTCCTATCACTATCGTGAAGCTAGCGCCGTCGCTGTTTTGATCCTGTTTTGAAATATGGCTATATCTTATCAAACGCTGTGCCAAAACGTCACAAAAGTGCTCAATCTAACCGGGTGTATGCTATTCAGCGTTTCATTCCGTTTCATAATCATATTTGAACCAGTCCGATATCGAAACGCAAAGCAGTGCATTTGCCCAGAGTTTGCACAGCGTTTTTACCAAAATG
Organism: Trididemnum miniatum; assembly: GCA_964006365.1. Taxonomy (NCBI): domain Eukaryota; kingdom Metazoa; phylum Chordata; class Ascidiacea; order Aplousobranchia; family Didemnidae; genus Trididemnum; species Trididemnum miniatum. The sequence continues at coordinate 25,300,672 of OZ023239.1, forward strand.
ACGTTTTGACGTGATCAAACGATTTTTCGAATTTCACTCATTTTCGAACCCGCGTCAAATGATAACAACAAAAAAGTGCTCGATCTAACCATGTGCAGACGTTTTGAAATTCAATTAGCTTCATGTTCCATGTTTTGAAAGTGGTGATATCGAAACGCAAAACGTTCAAACAGCGCAATGTTTGCACACCAGTTTTGTCAAAAATCAACTTTTCGCCAAAACTGAATAATAGCAGTTTTACTCCAACTTCGTCACAATTCTGCTGGTAGAAGGCGTAAAATGCCACCAACTTGACAATACTCACCGAATAGGAAATTTCATGTAGTGTACAAAACATGTGTGCAACATGATAAATCTTGCGTCGGAAAGCAGCTCAATCGCCAAAAGTTTGCAGTGCGTTTTGACGAGATCAGACGTTTTTGCGGGCCCCCGAAATCTCCAGTTTTTGCTCGTGTGTGATCAAACGCTGTTCCAAAACGTCACAAAAGTGCTCAATCTAACCGGGTGTATGCTATTCAGCGTTTCATTCCGTTTCATAATTATATTTGAACCAGTCCGATATCGAAACGCAAAGCAGTGCATTTGCCCAGAGTTTGCACAGCGTTTTTACCAAAATGACGTTTTGACGTGATCAAACGATTTTTCAAATTTCACTCATTTTCGAACCCGCGTCAAATGATAACAACAAAAAAGTGCTCAATCTCACCATGTGCAGACGTTTTGGAATTCAATTAGCTTCATGTCCCATGTTTTGAAAGTGGTGATATCGAAACGCAAAACGTCCAAACAACGCAATGTTTGCACACCAGTTTTGTCAAAAATCAACTTTTCGCCAAAACTAAATAATGGCAATTTTACTGCAACTTCGTCGCAATTCTGCTGGTAGAAAGCATGAAATGCCACCAACTTGACAATACTCACCGAATAGGAAATTTCATGTAGTGTATAAAACATGTGTGCAACATGATAATCTTGCGTCGGAAAGCAGCTCAATCGCCAAAAGTTGGCAGTGCGTTTTGACGAGATCAGACGTTTTTGCGGGCCCCCGAAATCTCCAGTTTTTGCTCGTGTTTGATCAAACGCTGTGCCAAAACGTCACAAAAGTGCTCAATCTAACCGGGTGTATGCTACTCAGCGTTTCATTCCGTTTCATAATCATATTTGAACCAGTCCGATATCGAAACGCAAAGCAGTGCATTTGCCTAGAGTTTGCACAGCGTTTTTAGCAAAATGACGTTTTGACGTGATCAAACGATTTTTCAAATTTCACTCATTTTCGAACCCGCGTCAAATGATATCAACGGAAAAGTGCTCAATCTCACCATGCGCAGACGTTTTGGAATTCAATTAGCTTCATGTCCCATGTTTTGAAAGTGGTGATATCGAAACGCAAAACGTTCAAACAGCGCAATGTTTGCACACCAGTTTTGTCAAAAATCAACTTTTCGTCAAAACTGGATAATGGCAATTTTACTGCAACTTCGTCGCAATTCTGCTGGTAGAAAGCATGAAATGCCACCAACTTGACAATACTCACCGAATAGGAAATTTCATGTAGTGTATAAAACATGTGTGCAACATGATAATCTTGCGTCGGAAAGCAGCTCAATCGCCAAAAGTTTGCAGTGCGTTTTGACGAGATCAGATGTTTTTACTGGCCCTCCGAAATCTCCAGTTTTTGCTCGTGTTTGATCAAACGCTGTGCCAAAACCTCACAAAAGTGCTTAATTTCATTGGGTGTATTTTAGCCTTGTTTGGTTTTTTTTTTTTGAATGAGTTTCATATCGAAACGCAAATATATTTTTTTGAAACTCTAAAATTTTTATTCTGCAAAAAAGTGTTTTATTTTTTGATTAGGTGGAAACGTTTTGGATAGTATTTGGTTCGTTTTACTCGTTTTAGAAAAGATTTCGATGTTTTTAGGATATAGTTTTTCACGCATTATTGTTTGAATTTTTTTTCCGACGACATTTTAATGGAAATTTGTGGTCGAGCGCAAGAATGAAACTTTCCTCGATTTTTGCTTTATTTTTTTATTGATGTTTGGCACGCCCAGCCTTTGCACCTCATTCATTGGGCATCACTTCGCCAAAAAATGTTATGTTTTTTTTGAAGTTTCGTAGTTTTTTGGATTTAGACTGATTTCTTTTTGGGTTTGCTTTTATAGTCGACATTTTACAATCACAGTCAGATTTATAATTTGCATAAACGTGTTTTGCATCTTTTTTTTGATTCAAAAATGTATTAAGAAGTTTTTATAAAACAACAAACAAACCAAATAGTGTTGTTTTTGTCCGGTATTTTTTTCGTTGTGTCTGAACGGCCTGAACGCATTATTTAACAGCACATGATTTCACGTAAAAGCTGCAGCGCTTTTCTTTTTTTTTTTTTCTCTCTCGATTTGAACCGCTAGAATTTAAGTTCTCTCGTTTATTCTGCCAGAATTACAGAGGTCTGCAAGAACTACGGTTACGAGTTAAATGACATCTACATATAGCCTACCTAACCAAATTTTTTTTGTTAATTTCCAAAAAAATTTTTCATCGATCCAATTCTGCAATTCTGTCACGGATAACATTCATAGGCTGCAGGACAAATCCTAACCTAAACCTGACCAAACATAAACCCTCCCTAACTGAACCTAAGCCTAACCAAACCTAACTCTAATCGAACCTTACACTACTGACGGAACCCAATTCTAACCGAACCTGAAAGACCTTGACTTACACAGCCCTAACCTAACCTTAGCCTATTTTCTAACTTCAAAAATGATGCTTTGAATTTCGATCTCCAACCTTAACTTAAACATCGGAATTGATTGAAAAATTTGCTCAGAATGTAAGAAAAATTTGGTTACTGTCATTTAACACGTCGAAGTATAGTGTGACAAAAGTTCCGGTTACCCTCCCATCTTAGCAATTCAATTAAAGCTTAATTTTACTTAGAACCGCTAAACAATATTCTATAAATTTTGGGTCCTACTAAACACCGCAAGGAACTACAAGGCACTTTTAAACCTTCAAAATGCTTGAAAACACTACAAGGAACTACAAGGTACTTTTTTAGGGTCCTACTAAACACCGCAAGGAACTACAAGGTACGGTACTACAAGGAACTTTTAAACCTTCAAAATGCTTGAAAACACTACAAGGTACTTTTAAACCAACTGTAAGGTAGTTGAAAACAAAACACTACAAGGAACTACAAGGTACTTTTAAAGTACCTGAAAACACTACAAGGAACTACAAGGTACTTTTAAACCAACGACAAGGTACTTGAAAACACTACAAGGAACTACAAGGTACTTTTAAAGTACCTGAAAACACTACAAGGAACTACAAGGTACTTTTAAACCAACGACAAGGTACTTGAAAACACTACAAGGAACTACAAGGTACTTTTAAAGTACCTGAAAACACTACAAGGAACTACAAGGTACTTTTAAACCAACGACAAGGTACTTGAAAACACAAGGAACTACAAGGTACTTTTAAATCTACAAAACGCTTGAAAACACCACAAGGAACTACAAGATACTTTTAAACCAACCACAAGGTAATTGAAAACACCGCTAAGAGCTGCAAGGTGCTTTTAAACCAACTACAACGTAGGCTACTTGAAAACACTACAAGGTACTTTTAAACCAACTACAAGGCAGTTAAAAACACCGCAAGGAACCACAAGCAACTTATAGACTAACGACAAGGGCGTTAGGAACATCGCAATAAACTATAAGGTATCGAAAACACTGCGTTTGAAGGGGTCAAAAGAGTCAGAGTTGGAGGTTTGGGGTCGGGGGGTTGGAGTCGGGGGGTTGGGGTCGGGGGGGTTGGGGTTGGACGGTTGAAGTCGAGGGATTGGGGTGGGGGGTTGGGGTCGGAGAGTTGAAGTCGGGGGTTGGGGTCGGAGAGTTGAAGTCGGGGGTTGGGGTCGGGGGTTGGGGTGGGAGTTTGGGGGAGGATTCGGGGAGTTGGGAGGTGGAGTCCGGGGGGTTGGGCTAGGGGGGTGGGGTCGGGGGGTTGGGGTCGGGATTTGGGGTCGGGGGTGCGGTAGGGGGGATTGCATGGGGTCAGGGGGTTGGGGTCGGGGGGGTGTAGTTGGTTTTAAATTACCTTAAAAGTCTTGTAGTTGATTTACAAGTACCTTGTAGTTTTTTGTGCTGTTTTCAACCACCTTGTAGTTGGCTTCAAAGCACCTTGTGGTTCCTTGTGCTGTTTCCAAGTACCCAGCTTGCAGTTGGTTTAAAAGCACCTTGTAGTTGGTTTAAAAGTACCTTGTAGTATATTCAGCTACTTTGCACTTGGTTTAAAAGTACCTTGTAGTTCCATGTGCTGTTTTCAACTACCTTGTAGTTGGTTTAAAAGTACCTTGTAGTTGGTTTAAAAGTTCTAAACCAATCTAAAACTTGTTATATGCTTTTCTCACCGAAGCAAACGAGTGATGATAGGTTTTCATTATATATACGAGGAAAAAAAATCAACAGAACTCCTGTTGCAAAATACTTAGGAATACATATTGACGAAAAGCTTAAGTTTGAGGTCCATGTCAAGCATGTATGCAAAAAATTATCACAAACTTGCGGCATATTCTGTTATCTCCGGCACTACATTAATCAGAAAACACTTCTAATGTTGTATCATAGCTTTAGTGAACTCGCATATTCTGTACGGAATTCTAGCATGGGGTTCAACAAATCATTCAGTCTTACAGCCATTGCAAGTCCTTCAAAACAAAATTTTAAGAATTATATGCAACGTCAGCAAAAACGATCGCGTAAAAAATAACGGTTTGTATCATGAATTAAAACTTTTAAAAGTCAAGGATATGTATCATCTAGAAATGGCAAAATTTATGTATCTTTTCCGACATAATAAACTTCCACGTTTGTATCATAATTATTTTACATCTACGAAATCTGTACACAAGTACAATACGAGATGCACAAGTTACGGGAATTATTATTTACACGCTACTAACTCAAACGCTGCAAAAAAAGCATTGCAATACAGTGGTGCTCAAATTTAGAATGGTTTGCAACCGAAATGGAAAGATCTTTCTTTCCCTAAATTTAAAGAAGCAGTTAAAGCTGATTTAATTTCAAACTACAAATAAACATTATTCATTCTTTTGCCATCTTTTGATATATTGATAAGTTACAAATAACCTTTTACTTGCAACTGAGTGGAATTAAAGTTGAAGATAAAAGCACATGAAAATTGCATTCTAGGGGGGAGGGGGTTGGGAAAGTAGGGAAAAACTTCTGTTTCTTTTTCCTTTTTTTATTTCGTTTTCTTTTGGGAAAAGAAAAAATCTAACTGTAAGATTTCTAGTGATTGTGAAATAGTGCATGGCGTAATCTTCTGTAGGTCTTTGCTCGAAATCTGAATCCATACCGTGTTAGCCGATTAGATTCTGCAAGGAAATGTGAACGTATTTTTTTACTTTATTTACTGTGTGTGTTGTTAAAGAAAAGTGAATGTTTTATGCTGTAGTACTATTTTAGCCACTGGTACTACATGTGTTACGCAAAGCATTGTTTTACAAAACTGGGTGATATAGGGTGGCCATGGCTCGGTGAGCGTCTTGCTCTTTCGTGGTCTCCCTTTGTACCACACTGGATTTTATTTGCGCTTGTTTTACATCTGAAATGTAACTTATTGCTTTTTGCTGGTGATGGTGCAAGAATAAATTGATACTGATACTACTGATTGTAGTTCCTTGTAGTGTTTTAACTACCTTGTAGTAGCTATAAAAGTACCTTGTAGTTCCTTGTAGTGTTTTCAAGCATTTTATAGGTTTAAAAGTACCTTGTAGTGTTTTCAACCACCTTGTAGTTGGTTTAAAAGTGCCTTGTAGTTCCTTCTAGTGTTTTCAGCTACTTTGTACTTGGTTTAAAAGTACCTTGTAGTTCCTTGTGCTGTTTTCAATTACCTTGTAGTAGCTATAAAAGTACCTTGCAGTTCCTTGTAGTGTTTTCAGCTACCTTGTACTTGGTTTAAAAGTACCTTGTAGTTCCTTGTAGTGTTTTCAACTACCTTGTAATAGCTATAAAAGTACCTTGTAGTGTTTTCGACTACTTTGTGCTTGGTTTAAAAGTACCTTGTAGTTCCTTGCAGTGTTTTATTTTCAACTACCTTGCAGTTGGTTTAAAAGTACCTCGTAGTTCCTTGTAGTGTTTTCAAGCATTTTGCAGGTTTAAAAGTACCTTGTAGTTTCTTGTAGTACCTTGTGGTTCCTTGCGGTGTTTAGTGGGACCCCCCAGTAATACTGCCGGGTAGACACGCCTTAACTAGGTTAATCGTGTTAAACGCACATGAACTTACGGGACACGCTGGTCCTCGCTATACGTTAACTAAGATTTTGGAAAAATTCTGGATTATTCATGGGAACTTCAGTGTCAAATACTACATCGCGAATCGTGGTAAATGCGCCATATTAAAAGTTAAACCTCTAAAGCAGCTAATGGCTGATTTGCCCTCGTGTAGAGTCACGGTGTGTAATAAACCGTTTAAATTCGCTGAACTTGATTGCTTGGGACCGTTTTATTTTCGGCAGGGACAAAGTAATTGCAAGGCATGGGGACTGTTGTTCATCTGTCTTTGCACGCGTTGCTTGCACGTTGAACTGGTGACGAGTCTGGATTTGGATAGTTTTCTTCTCACTTTCAGTCGCTTTACAAATCTTCGCGGTGCAGTCGACACAATTTACTCGGACAATGCTTCAACCTTTCGCGCTGCATCAGATGAATTGCCAGCATTGTTGGGATCCACAAGATTTCATAATTCGTTGCGCAAATCTAATACTAACTGAGTTGATATACCCCTTATGCACCCAGTCGAGGCGGAAGCTGGGAGGTAATGGTAAAATTGTTTAAAGACGCATTAGGTCGGGTTTTGGAACAGACTCGTCGTATACCCACTTTAATTGAGCTTCAGACATTTTTTTCTGATGCTATAAGAATTGTAAATGACCGACCTTCGACCACCCCTAGCGACCAGCCCAATGATTTGTCTCCCATTACACCGTCATGTTTTTTGGGGCAACATCTTTCACCGACCACTCCTCTTTGTGCTTTTCACGAAAAGGGTGACTTGCGAAGGGATTTTATTTATAACTCGACCCTGGCTGATAAGTTTTGGTTGTCGTGGATGAAGTCATACTTGCCAACCCTTCAGGGCCGGAATAAGTGGAGAACACTTCAGACCAACCTTGTTCGTGGACAACTTGTTTTGCTAGGTGACGCAGAAGATATTTGCTGTCGGGGGGGAATATAGGCTTGGTAGAATACATTGTTTACATCCTCATATCTGGCAAGAAAAGGAGGTTTTACGCCGGGCCACTGTTGTGATTTTTAGCAACTCTAAATCGGGAGAAATTAAGCAATTGCTCCGGGATTTGTCAAAAATAGCTCCTGTGTGAATTTTTTTGTTGTTTTTTACTTTAATTATAGTTTGTGTGTTTTAACGTTATGTGCCTTATGTTTAAGTCGTTTATAAATATAATACTACTTGTGGCGTCTCGCGGAACTCCTCCTCCAGAACAAACCCAAACGTCAGTAGAATAGGAAACACACAACGTTTGAAGAAATTCTTGTACTTTGGGAATCTTGCAAAGGTGCAGATACACGTTGCGGTAACTAAAGAAAATCAAACAAGTAAGCAAATAAGCACATAACAACAAACCGAGGCAACAAACCTGACGTTGTAACAAATCAAACAATATCAATTCAGCACAGTGGCGGGCTATGCTCCAATAATTCCCAAAAGCTAAAACGTAAAATCAGACATAAGCAAAGCGAACACAGACTAACAGCATTCAGCAAAATAAACAAACAAACCTGGCGTTGTAACAAGTCAAACAATATCAATTCAGCACAGTGGCAGGCTATGCTCCAATAATTCCCAAAAGCTAAAACGTAAACCAGGCATAAGCAAGCAAGCACAAACTTACAGCAAATTAAAGAATTCAGATCAGCCGTCCCAGTTCCAAACTAATAACAACATAAACCAGTAAGTTCTATTATTCTCGAATTTTAGGCAGTAAGAGCTATAACCAGATAACTACTGCACAAGCCTACATCAATTTAGGTTATCATTAAATGCTGCTCATAAGTCGTCAACTAAAGCCAAAATAGAGACTACAGCCAGTAATTCCACACCAAATAATACAGGCTTACCTTAGACATAAATTCCATAACCAAGCGATAAATCCAAACTTAAACCATATAATACAGCACAGCGTCTCTCACCAAGGCCAAGCTTTTAGAACTAACTAGCAAGATCAAAGTCAAGTTTACAACAAACAGTGTTGCCAAAAATAACTCAAAGAAACAACGAGTCAAGCTCCGTAACATGGCTCCTCAAAAACACTTAACGCCAACACACAAGTTAAGGTTTTTTTTTTTTTTTTTTTTTTTATATAACATAAGAAACCAAACTCCTATTCCTTAAGCAAAGAGTGAACTGGTATCGTTTTCACAAATGAAAAGCACTAATTCATACTAGATAAACAATAAACACTAGGCCTATTTACAATCTTCATCTTTAGATGTTGTTGGGCTCCTCCGTCGGGGATCGAACTCGTCGACAGCGAGAATAAGAACCAGCTTATGTATGGGTCTGACCAAAAACCTTGTGGCATTGAGAGGTATGCCTTTATTGTTAAGTGTTTTGTTGGCCATCCTCAAACGTACTTTGCGCACTAACCCGTCACTGCTGGGCAACGCAGCTTCGACGCAGGCAATGGGCCATTGGTTGCGTTGTAGATCGTCATCATTCACTAAAACAATATCACCTGCCTTCAAGTTTCTTTTCGACGATATCCACTTCTTCCGAGATTGTATGTTTTGCAAATATTCCTTACGCCATCTCAACCAAAATTGATTGGCGAGGTATTGAACTCTCCTCCAACGACTCTTCGCGTAAACATCAGGATGCTGAAACCTTCCGGGAGGAGGCAACAATAGCTTGAGCTTCATTGTGAGCAAATGATTAGGAGTCAGAGGTTCAGGATGCTCCGGATCATTTATATTGTCAATAGTCAGTGGTCTCGAGTTTACGATGTTTTCGATTTCTACCATCAGCGTGCGAAAAGTTTCATCGTCAATCTGGCCTCCGTGCTGCACCAGAAGAGGCCCGAGAGCACTTCTAACAGTCCGAATTTGGCGTTCCCACACGCTTCCCATGTGGCTTGAGCAAGGTGTGTTGAACTCGAAACGTATCCAGTCGCAATCTTTTCGAAGCAAAAATTCACCAATTTTCTCGTGATCCATTTCATCAAAGGCTTTCTGGAACGAGTTGCTAGCTCCAACAATGTTAGTTCCGCAATCAGAACGAAGTTGCTTAACAGGACCACGTCTTCCCACAAATCGACGTAGAGCGTTCAAAAACGAAGACGTATCCAAACTATTGGCGGTTTCCAAATGAATTGCGCGGGAAGAGAGGCATGTGAAGAGCACTCCATATCTTTTCAACACAGATCGTTTTTCTTTAATATGAAATGGACCAAACAGGTCTACCCCACAATAAGTGAAAGGTGGCTCTTGCGCTACACGCTCGGGAGGTAGATTTGCCATCTTCTGCTGCAAGTTAGAGCCACGTCTCATTCTGCAAGTAACACAGTTTCGAATGTAACCAGATACAGTTGAAGAACCCCCCACAATCCAATATCCGTTTTGGCGTAGATGATTATGGGTCATACCCCTTCCTAAATGGCTAACTTCGTTGTGGTAATGTCTGATAATCATTTCCGTTATGTGACCACGTTTCGGTAGGATGACTGGGTGACACACCTCTTCAATCAAATTACTTCTTTGAATACGACCTCCTACCCTCATCAAACCTTCTCCATCTATGTAAGGGTCCAATCTACTTAGCGATCCAACTTTACGCCGTTTTCGTAACTTGTAATCTTGTCGATCGTCACCCTGTACATTCAAATCCACCAACGTCCAATACTCATCTTCAAATGATTCTCTTTGATAGCCCTGAAGGATCTTCATTTCCGCATCTTGCAGTTCCTTCACCATTACTCCACTTTTTTCCACAGGCTTACCTTCAATTCCTTTAACTTTGCTTGATAATTTATCAAAAAAGCGCAAACAAATTGCAACACTTTTCTTAGCTTTGTGCCAAGAGGAAATATGATCCAGCAATCGACCCATCTCATATTTTTTAGGTGGAGAAGAAGCAAAAACTCTAAAATTGGTTGCTTTGCGCATCTCCTTTTCTACAAAGGCTTTAGTTTCTTCGCTATAGGAGCAAGGCACCATATTCTCAAACTTCCGCGTCTCCCAAAGGAACGCAGGGCCGTGTAACCATGTCGAATGCATTAGTTGGGCAACAGATGATGCTCTGCTGGCTACGTCACTTGGGTTTTGTTGTGATTCAACGTAGAACCATGCATCTGGACTTGACAGGTCGCGTATTTGCTGCACGCGATTGGCTACATATACATGAAACCGCTTGGCTTCATTTTTCACATAACCGATGACGACTTTGCTGTCCACCCAGTAATAATGAGTCACTTCATCATACTTCAATTCTCTTTCCAAAAACGCACTCATTTTGGCCGCTACTAAAGCAGCAGTCAGCTCAAGTCTTGGAACAGAAATATGTTTCAAAGGTGTCACTCTGGCTTTGCCCATTAAAAATGAGCAATGGACATCCCCAGCTTGATTTATGACTCTAACGTAGGAGCACTCATCATATCCTATTTTGGATGCATCCGAGAAGTGATGCATTTCAACCTTTTTCACAAGACCAAAACCGTTTGGCAGTAGGCATCGTCGAACTTCACACTTGTCCAAGTTTAAAATGTCACTTTTCCATCTATCCCATCTACTTCTCAGGTGTTCAGATACTGGATCATCCCAGGATGCTTTTTCCTTGCACAAATCTTGCAGAATTTTTTTGCGTTGCAGCAAAACTGGGGCAAAAAAGCCAACAGGGTCGAATATTGAGCTAACTACAGCTAGCATTCGTCTTCTAGTCACAGCTCCATTTTTTAACTCCATGCGAAAGTTGAATGCATCCCTTTCGATGCACCATGTAACGCCCAGCGCTCTTTCAATAGGAAGAGGATCATTGCGGAGGTCTATTTCTTTCAGACTTTTATCCCTTTCTGACTCTGGAATACGGCTTAGAACTTCACGCTTATTTGAAACAAATTTATGCAATCTTAGACCTGCAGCGGCACATAATGCTCGGCTCTCTTCCATCAAAATCACCGCTTGCTCCACAGAAGCGACAGATGTTAGTCCATCGTCCATATAGAAATCATTCCGAACATAATTGGCAGCAACTTCACCAAATTCTGCTTCACCATCATCAGCTGCCCTTTTTAACCCAAAATTTGCGCAACCAGGTGAGCTAGCCGCTCCGAAAAGATGGATCTACATCCGATACTTAGTTACAGGTTTTGACAAATCTCCGTCTTCCCACCACAGGAAGCGTAAAAGATTTCGGTGCTTTTCCTCGACAAAAAATTGGCAGAGCATTGATTAGATATCAGCAGAAAAAGCCACTTCTTCTTTCCGAAAGCGACACAGAACCCCTAACATTCCATTCATCAGGTAAGGTCCAGTGAGTAAGTAATCGTTAAGAGCGACACCAGCAAACTCAGCCAAACAGTCGAAAACAACTCGAATTTTTTCCGGTTTACGAGGATGATAAACTCCTGTATGCGGTAGGTAATTGACACTTTCATTAGTCGCATAAACTTCACTTTTACAAGACACTCTTTCAGCCCAATTAGCTAACACCTCTTTCATATAGTCAACGTAGTCCTCCATAAATTTTGGATGCTTTCGAAAACGACGTTTTAGCTGTTCGAGTCTTCTCATGGCCAAATTTCGATTATTGGTTAAGGATTGATGACCGGGTTTCAATGGCAACGGCATGATGTAATGTCCCTTTTCGTCCTTTCTAATACCTTCCGATAAGATGGTCACTAATTTTCTATCTTCAACCGAAAGTTCACCTGCATTAATTTTATTCTCCATAAAATCAAGTTCAAACATCTGGTTCACTCTCGAAGGATTGATCACCTCTTCCGCTTTAGTAGAAAACACAAGTTTGGCGTTAGCATTAGATCCAAGCGAAGGGTAGGTCGTAGCCTGTGAAGCAAATACTCTGTGGGAAATGCTTGTCTGCTCAATGTTTGAGCGGCACACCGTACCAATAATACCCCAACCGAGAATGGATTTTTGAGCGTACGATTCATCTTCCCCGCCAGAGATGATTTTACGAGGACGAACTACACGTGGCACATTATTGCCTATGAGCAAAGAAACCTTAGCCTTGGGTTGGAAAGGGAAAATCTCATCAGAAATGGGCTCCAAATGCGGCCATTTTCGAGCAACTTCTGGACGCGGAATTTGGGAGTCACTCGCAGGTATACATTCTCTCGTATACACTGGAGGCAATTTTACACACTCATCTTTATTAAAACTCAAAACTTCGAGATCGTCAACTCCTTTGCAAGATATGACGGCATTGCTTTTCAAAACGGTGGATATTGTTAGATTTGTATCAACACCGGGACATTCCAATAGTTCTCTTAATTCATCGGACATGAAACACGCGTTCGACTGTTCGTCTATAATACAATAGCATACTATTTCCTTGGGAGACCGATTGCTCCGAATTCGAACAGGTAATATCATAGAGTTGTCAATACCGTTTGCACATACCTCTGTGCATCTTGCGCTTGCGTTCCCTTCGGTTGTAGGGTTTTCCTTTTCAACGTGAAGAGCAGTCAAATGCCTTTTGCCACATTTGGCACACTCACTCCTCGACCTGCAATTACGAGCAATATGCTCGGCGCTATCAGCACATCCAAAACAAAGTTTATTTTCAGTCAAGAATTTTAAGGCATCATCCCTCCCTAAAGTCAAGAAACTTTCACACTCGTTGGTACGGTGTTCTTGTTGGCAATATGAACAAGTTTCGACGATTGATCGGTTAATATTAGTCGCGAAAACTTTAGGATTTCGAATTTCTCGCCTGTAATGAGCAGATTGAGAGCCGTGAAATTTATTTGCAGATACCGGTAACTGTTTCTGTATTAAGCCCATCTGCAGTTCCGGAATATTAGCCTTCTTGGACTTGCGCTCAACGAAGGCAACAAATCGATCGAATGGAGGATAAGAGCAGGTTCCATTTTTCTCTCTGTGAGATTATACTATATCTCTCCAATCGATTTCAAAATGTGTCGGAAGCTTAGACAAGATTTTCATGTTTTCTGATGGAAAATCTAATATTTTTAAGCTCTCTGGCGACGCTTTGCGGATTTCCAAAATCTGAGTAAGAAAATCAGAAAACCTATGCAATTCTTTAGGCTGGTTCGACTTAATTAGAGGCTATTCAGTAAATTTATCCAAAAACGCTTGATTAAGCACGCTTGGGTTACCATAACGGTCTTTAAGTCTAACACGCGCTGCCTCGTAAGCTTGTCTTGTTTGCGTGGATAGCAAACCGCGCACCAATGATTTTGCTTCTCCGCTTAAATGTTGACTAAGCAAGTTTAGCTTAAGTTCGATGGAGTTTACTTGTTGGTCTATTAGAGCATCAAAGGCTATTTTCCAAGCGGGAAATTCAATACAATCCCCAGAAAAGGTGTTGATTTTAACAACGGGAAGACTATAGCCAGCCGTCACGAGACTTCTGTTGCAGTCCTTGATGTCCGGGTTAACTGACGCATGCCCAAAGTCTTTACAACTTTCTTTGCGCCTATTCCCTTTGTCACCTTTCTCGTTTCCGTCTGAGTTATCCCGTTGATCTAATTTGTCAACATTGGAATTAGAGATTGCGGGCAATAGAAAACTGTCCATAGAATCTAAAATTCTATCCCGCTTACCTTTCGCTGTTTCAAGAGGTATTTCGGATAGTAGGTCTTCGCCGCCAAGGTTCGGCTCCAAGCCTTCAGTATTTTTCGAGGCTTCGATGCTCGCCTCTATGGCAGCAATTTCGCACTGCATATTCAACCGCTCTTCCTGCTCTTTAAGAGCCGCTTGTTTTTCTCTTAACCTACTTCGTTCAGCATGATAGGATAATTGGGTTTTTAAGGCGGCAGCCTTTGCAATTCTTAACTGTCTCTCCTCATGCAGAGATCTACCATCACGACTAGAAGTGGAGGACATTCTATCCCCAGCTTGTTGGCTCAACCTCGATAAGCATAAAGAAGAGTTTATTTCATTTCGACTTTCTATCAAATTTTGCATAAGCCTTTTAGCACGGCCAACATGCTCTATCAATGAAGTGTTTAAACGGTTGAATTCTTCGGCATAAGCATTATAGTCGTCAGAATCAAGACATTCTTTCAAACTTAATAAGGAGTCTTCTAAATTGTCAATGGCCGCGTTAGCATCTCTTACACAATTCTTAATGCTTTTTAATTCGTTGGGAGCAGAAGCTTCAAGATCTAGACGTTTTAAAGATCTTTTCAGAAGCCGAACACATTTGTTGTAATTTTTTAAGGCATTATTTATTTCATATTCTTTACCTTTCTCTGTTGGCCGTCGGGAGCGTTGACACAATTCTATCTGTGGCTGCGAAGTTCCTGGTCTTTCAACCCTCATTATCGTGTCATTGTCATCATTTCTCATTTCCTCATCATTCCCATTAGGAGAATTAGTATTATTCACACTCATTTTGCATAAATTATGAAATTTTGTATTTCCAATAGACTAGACTAGATTCAGCTATGATGTAATAAAACTTCAACAAAGGACTAACTATTGTACCGTGCTTCAGCAATAAGTAGGAATACCTAATAGCCCACTTGTATCTTCTTTGATTTGTAACGTCACTCGCGGAACTCCTCCTCGAGAACAAACCCAAACGTCAGTAGAATAGGAAACACACAACGTTTGAAGAAATTCTTGTACTTTGGGAATCTTGCAAAGGTGCAGTTACACGTTGCGGTAACTAAAGAAAATCAAACAAGTAAGCAAATAAGCACATAACAACAAACCGAGGCAACAAACCTGACGTTGTAACAAATCAAACAATATCAATTCAGCACAGTGGCAGGCTATGCTCCAATAATTCCCCAAAGCTAAAACGTAAAATCAGACATAAGCAAAGCGAGCACAGACTAACAGCATTCAGCAAAATAAACAAACAAACCTGGCGTTGTAACAAGTCAAACAATATCAATTCAGCACAGTGGCAGGCTATGCTCCAATAATTCCCAAAAGCTAAAACGTAAAATCAGACATAAGCAAAGCGAGCACAGACTAACAGCATTCAGCAAAATAAACAAACAAACCTGGCGTTGTAACAAATCAAACAATATCAATTCAGCACAGTGGCAGGCTATGCTCCAATAATTCCCAAAAGCTAAAACGTAAAATCAGACATAAGCAAAGCGAACACAGACTAACAGCATTCAGCAAAATAAACAAACAAACCTGGCGTTGTAACAAGTCAAACAATATCAATTCAGCACAGTGGCAGGCTATGCTCCAATAATTCCCAAAAGCTAAAACGTAAACCAGGCATAAGCAAGCAAGCACAAACTTACAGCAAATTAAAGAATTCAGATCAGCCGTCCCAGTTCCAAACTAATAACAACATAAACCAGTAAGTTCTATTATTCTCGAATTTTAGGCAGTAAGAGCTATAACCAGATAACTACTGCACAAGCCTACATCAATTTAGGTTATCATTAAATGCTGCTCATAAGTCGTCAACTAAAGCCAAAATAGAGACTACAGCCAGTAATTCCACACCAAATAATACAGGCTTACCTTAGACATAAATTCCATAACCAAGCGATAAATCCAAACTTAAACCATATAATACAGCACAGCGTCTCTCACCAAGGCCAAGCTTTTAGAACTAACTAGCAAGATCAAAGTCAAGTTTACAACGAACAGTGTTGCCAAAAATAACTCAAAGAAACAACGAGTCAAGCTCCGTAACACTACTGCTTCTGTAACTTCTGAAATGCGTATACTGCTAAGGCTGATATATATATTGATGTCGAATTTGTGTTTATTTGAAACTGAATTTTAACGTTTACTTGATATGCTGCTTAACTGTCCATAAAAAATTCTTGCACTGATGGTTATACTGTTCACGTTCATGTTTACGATTTCAATTTTGGACATTCTAGAATGGAAAGCTTACAGAATATTCTCTTGTGTTACGCTATTTAGTGCTTGTGTGGGATTCGTGCTTTCACTTTACAGTATATTGTGTTTATTTGAAATTACCTCTGGATAACTTTTAAATGGGGCCGCTATGTTGTTATCCCACGATCCTTTGTTTTGTCGGCACGTCGGAAATTCGATCCTTCACTCGCTGTCTTCTCCAGGCTTGTCATGAATAGTTTCCAAGTTGGTCATTATGCAACCTCTAATAATCTCGCTTCGCAATCCTTGCACGCTGTTTAGTTTAAGGCACTTAGTTACGCGCGATTTTCTTGCACCTTTTTTACGTCTTTTTTTGTAACGGCTGCTCGTTGTGACTTTTAAGTTGACTCAGTTATATAAGCTTGTAACATTTGGACGGCAAGCAGCATTTTAGCGACTCTTAGGTTATAATTTGGTTAACAAGTTGGTTCGCTGGCGAAAATATTCGCGATTAAATTCCGAATAATTTTTACTCAGCTGGTCTCTTTATATTTGCTCAATATATTTTATTTGATTCTTTTGGATTGGTTTCCTTTGTAAGACTAGTTGAGCGAAGACCCAGGAGCTTCCCCTGTGACAACAAAGGGACCGGCGCTAGGTCCCGAAGAAGTGTAGAATAAGTTCAAAGTACTGACTTAGTGTCGAGTTCTTAACAACTCCTGTCCCGAAATAACTACTAGGTTCTTTTCAGTGGAATGATAGCAAGGAATTAGTTTTTCTGAGAGTTTTTTTAGGGGTAGATGGTAGCATGAAATTAGTCTGAAAAATTGGGGAATGGCAAGGATTTAGTTTGGATCTTAGCAATTGATCTCTTTCATGCGATCTAACGGAAAATTTGTTGGTTGGCAACGGTAGTTAAGCTCTGGCAAGCTTTGCAGGCTTTTGCATGTAAAGCATGGGAGACCACTGTAATTCTGGTAGAATAAACAAGAAAACTTAAATTCTAGCGGTTCAGTTCGAGAGAGAAAAAGAAAAGCGCTGCAGCGTTTATGTGAAATAATGTGCTGTTAAACAATGCGTTCAGGCCGTTCAGACACAACGGAAAAAATACCGGACAAAAATAACACTATTTGGTTTGTTTGTTGCTTTATAAGCACTTGTTAATACTTTTTTGGATCAAAAAAAAGATGCAAAACACGTTTATGCAAATTATAAATCTGACTGTGATTGTGAAATGTTGACTATAAAAGCAAACCCAAAAAAAAATCAGTCTAAATCCAAAAAACTACGAAACTTCAGAAAAATCATAAATTTTTTTTGGCGAAGTGATGCCCAATAAATGAGGTGCAAAAGCTAAGCGTCCGAAATATCAATGAAAATTTAAAGCAGAAATCGAGGAAAGTTTCATTTTCAAAAGTTTTTAAAAAATCTAAGTTTTTTTCACTCGACCACAAATTTCCATTAAAATGTCGTCGGAAAAAATTCAAACAATAATGCGTGAAACCTATATCTTAAAAACATCGAAATCTTTTCTAAAACGTGTAAAACGAAGCCAAATACTATCCAAAACGTTTCCACCTACTCAAATATTAAAATACTTTTTTGCAGATTATAATTTTTAGAGTTTGAAAAAGTATATTTGCGTTTCGATATCAAACTCATTCAAAAAAAAAAACAAAACAATGCTAAGTAACACCCAATTAAATTGAGCACTTTTGTGACGTTTTGGCACAGCGTTTGATCAAACACGAGCAAAAACTGGAGATTTCGGGGGGCCGTAAAAACGTCTGATCTCGTCAAAACGCACTGCAAACTTTTGGCGATTGAGCTGCTTTCCGACGCAAGATTATCATGTTGCACACATGTTTTATACACTACATGAAATTTCCTATTCGGTGAGTATTGTCAAGTTGGTGGCATTTCATGCCTTCTATCAGCAGAATTGCGACGAAGTTGGAGTAAAACTGCAGTTTTTCAGTTTTGACGAAAAGTTGATTTTTGACAAAACTGGTGTGCAAACATTGTGCTATTTGAACGTTTTGCGTTTCGATATCACGATTTTGAAAACATGGGACATGAAGCTAATTGAATTCCAAAACGTCTGCACATGGTGAGATTGAGCACTTTTTTGTTGTTATCATTTAACGCGGGTTCGAAAATGAGTGAAATTTGAAAAATGGTGTGATCACGCCAAAACGTCATTTTGGTAAAAACGCTGTGCAAACTCTGGGCAAATGCACTGCTTTGCGTTTCGATATCGGACTGGTTCAAATATAATTATGAAACGGAATGAAACGCTGAGTAGCATACACCCGGTTAGATTGAGCACTTTTGTGACGTTTTGGAACAGCGTTTGATCAAACACGAGCAAAAACTGGAGATTTCGGGGGGCCGTAAAAACGTCTGATCTCGTCAAAACGCACTGCAAACTTTTGGCGATTGAGCTGCTTTCCGACGCAAGATTATCATGTTGCACACATGTTTTGTACACTACATGAAATTTCCTATTCGGTGAGTATTGTCAAGTTGGTGGCATTTCATGCCTTCTACCAGCAGAATTGCGACGAACTTGGAGTAAAAGTGCGTTTTGTGAGTTTGGTCGGCCAAGTGTTATGGGGTCCTTCACTGATTTTGAAGTATCGGTTTTAATTTGGAGTAGAGTTAAACCAAAAAATTTGAAATTTGCATTCACAGTTTTCTTGCTTGACGCTTGGCATTGAAAGGACAGGGTGAAGAAGAAGCACGCAAGTTTTTTTGTTGTGCTGTTGGGAAAGGCACTTAGCGTGATTTCTTCGTTTGTTGTGGTAAACAAATTGCCGGCGACTCGTAAGCGATTTTGTTCTGTCGCTTGCTTGTTTTCCGGATGATAATTTTGCACCTAAATACACTCATACAATTTGACACTTTTGGCGAAAACTATTTTTTTGAAGATGCGTTATGGAAAAGTTTTAGATCCGCTCATCAGATGAAACTTCTTGAAAGTTTTTTGTTTCGCTTCATTTTTCTGGGTTTAAAGAGTTTACATTTTTGTAATGAGTTAACATTCAACCTAATTAATACTTATATCCACTTTCACCAAATTTTTTGTAGATCCGCTTCTGTTTACCACTTTACTTGTGGTAATATGTTAAACATAGCATACGGACAACTTTAGGTTTTCTAACAAATCTTTCATTATGAAAAATGACCTGTTGCAAAACATGATTTTCGCATCGCTTTTCAGTAACAATTGGTTTAAAAAATACCACCATTAAGCCGAATATATTTACTCCCAATGCGCGTTCGACATGATAAACTACAAACTACAACGAAAGCACAACTGATTATCCAACAAATATATGTACAAGGGTGGCCCATAAGCCACTTTACATTTTATAAATTAAATAATTTTTTTTCTATTAATATATTTCTATTTTTCTTTTCAGAATTTAAAAATATAATCCTTGTAAATTTTTGGTATGGAAAAGTTTACAACAGAACAACGAGTGAAGATAATTGAATTTTACTTTGAAAATGGACGGTCAATTGTTGCAACGCAAAGATCGTATATGCGCAATTTCAATGTTCGACATCCCCCTAGTAGGCCTGCAATAATGAACTTAGTGGCGCGTTTTCAAGAGTATGGCTCTGTAAGTGATAAGCCTAGAAGTGGACGAGGTCGTTCAGTACGTACACGTGAAAATACTGAAGCTGCGAAACGTAGCATTGAAGAGAATCCAACCACATCCACTCGAAGGCGTTCTCAAGAACTTGGCATCTCACGGAGTTCTCTGCAGCGTATTCAAAGAGACTTGCACATGTACCCTTACAAAATTCAATTAGTGCAATCTTTACAACCACCAGACTTTCAGAAACGACTAAATTATGTTGTCAGGTTTCAGAGAACTGCAAGAAATGACAATGAGTTTATTCACAAGTTGATCATGGGAGATGAAGCTCGTTTCCATTTGAATGGACATGTGAATAAGCAGAATACCAGATTCTGGGGCACCGAAAATTCACGGCAAATTCATGCGATTCCATTGCACCCGGTTAAAGTCACAGCATGGTGTGGAGTAACATCAGAAAGAGTTATAGGGCCCTTCTTCTTTGAAGATGCAAATGAAAATGCTGTGACTGTAACTGGTGAAAGATATCGAGACATGCTAGTGAATTTTGTTCAACCTCAGTTAGCAAACATGGCAGGGTATTGGTGGCAACAAGATGGAGCAACTGCACATACCGCTAGAGCCACAATGCAGTTGTTAACTGCAATGTTTCAGGATCGGATAATCTCTCGTAATTCCGATTTTGAATGGCCTCCACGTTCTCCTGATTTGACAGCATCAGACTTTTGGCTTTGGGGATATCTTAAAGACAAAGTGTATGTCAATAAGCCCCGAACTATTCAAGAACTTAAGTCAAACATACGACAGGAAATTCTTTCAGTACCACCTCAGATGTTAAGAAGTGTCATGGAGAATAGCTTAAAAAGAGCTCAAGTTTGTGAAGCCGAGAATGGAGGCTATTTAAGAGACATAATCTTTCGTATCTAAGTCAGAACTAATTTACAGACTCTAAACTTTGTAATAAAAAAGAATTAATTAAATATAGTCATTTAAGAAAAAATTATTTAATTTCTGAAATGTAAAGTGACATATGGGCCACCCTGTTACTAAAAAATTAGCGACAAAAAGTTGCACAAAAACGTGAACACTGAAATGGTCATCAAAAACTACCATGCAAAATGGCCCAAATCAACTTGGCATGGCTATCTGCACGACCGGTAGCACCAAAATTAAATACACTGAAATTCAACAACGACTATGCAGTGAAACCAATTAGCGAAAAGCCGATTAACATCGAGCTTTGGCAAGACCAAAGCAACGTGACATGGTTGTACCACCGATAGCATTAAATACATTGAAATTAAACAACAGCTACAGCGAAACACAAGCAAAAATACAGTTTACGTCCAGCCATGCCAGGTCCAAATCAACTTGGCATAGCTGTACGACCGGTAGCATTAAATACACTGAAATTAAAGATTAACTGCAGTGAAGCACACTTGCGATAATCCGGCTAACATCGAGCCATGCCAGGTCCAAATCAACTTGGCATGGCTGTCCAACCGGTATAGCATTAAATACACCTAAATACGTATTACAACTATACAGCACAACACACAAACAAAAAGCCGGTTAACATGAAGCCATGCCAGGTTCAAATCAACTTGGCATGGCTGTACGACCGGTAGCAATAAACACCCTGAAATTTAACAACAACTACAGCGAAACACGAGCAAAAAACCGGTTAACATCGAGCCATGCCAGGTCCAAATCAACTTGGCGTAGCTGTACGACCGGTAGCATTAAATACACTGAAATTAAACAACAAGTACATTGAAACACACATGCAAAAGTCCGTTTAACATCGAGCCATGCCAGGTCCAAATCAACTTGGCATGGCTGTACGACCGGTATAGCATTAAATAGACCTAAATTGCGTATTACAACTATACAGCAAAAGACACAAATAAAAATCCGATTAACATGGAGCCATGCCAGGTCCAAATCAACTTGGCACGGCTGTCCGACCGGTAGCATTAAATACACTGAAATTAAACAACAACAGCAGTGAAACACTGATGCGAAAATTCGGTTAGCATTGTGCCATGCCAGGTCCAAATCAATTTGGCATGGTTCAGGGCCGGCGGCAAGGGGGGTTGCCCCCCCAATCTGCATACTTGTCCCCCTTCCCTCCCCCAAATTACCTAGCTTTCTCTATTGACTACAGCGACTTTTGTGCTAAATTTCACGTTTTGGCATCCCCCTGATGAATGCTTGCCCCCCTTATGTCGACTGTTCTGGCGCCGGCTCTGGCACGGTTGTACCACCGGTAGCATTAAACTCATAAATTACGTATTACAACTATACACCAAAACACACAAACAAAATTGCGGTTAACGTCGAGTCATGCCAGGTCCAAATCAACTTGGCTGCACGACCGGTGTAGCATTAAATACACTAAAATTTAACAACAACTGCAGTGAAACACTCATGCGAAAATTCGGTTGACATCGAACCATGCCAGGTCCAAATCAACTTGGCATGGCTGTGCGACAGGTAGCATTAAATACACTGAAATTGAACAGCAATTGCAGTGAAACACACAAGCAAACTTTTGGGAAATCGACGTCACGAAGGGGGTGAGAAAAGTGGGAGAAAGAATGGTTTGGGGGGAGTTTTTCACATTCAGAATTTTCCTTGTTACCTGAATTTTTGGCCAATAGTTGTTTCGTGTACCATAACAAATTTTGATTTTTGGGAAAGTTTTTTGAATAGAATATAAAATCAAATTTTTTTTTAAATATAAACTATTCAAAAAACTTTCCCAAAAATCAAAATTTGTTATGGTACACGAAACAACAACTATTAGCCAAAAATTCAGGTACAAGGACCGTCAAACACTGCTACACTGCTCAGGAGTAGTGTATAAACTCAATTGCTCATGCGGACAATCATACATTGGACAAACCAAAAGAAATTTGAAAATTAGAATCAATGACCATATGCCAAAAAACTCAACTAATAATGAAACTGATGTGTCCCAACACTTGAAAAATATCCCAGACCATACCATGAACTTTCGTTACCCCGAAATACTAGCTCACAGCAATAACATCCGAAAACTCCGCATCAAAGAAACTCTACTCATCCAAAATCTTCAACCACAATTAAATATTGAAGATTCTTCCAACCTCATCTACCTATTTAACATTTAGCTCACTTCGCGCAATATTCGTGTAGGCCTAAATCGCAAACAGTAACGTGTTTAATTTCCATTTATATTCAACGTCTTTTTTTAGTTATGATTTAATTAATCCTACAGTATTTGTACTTAATAATCCTACTACTAATCTAGTCCCTCCAGTTGCACGTAATTGTTTAATTTGCCCCTTTAGTTATATTTTACGTAAATCCCAACTACTTTGTTTACGACATAATACGCGTAGTTATGCTGTATTTAAAATAATTTCTTTCTTGTGCTGGTTATTCTAGCCTAGTGCCTATGTAGTTTCACACCGATGATGGTATAAGTTTTTACCGAAACGTTTGTGAGTATGATTGCAAATATACTGGCTATTATCTTTTTATTGAAGTTGAGTTCGAGAACCCATCTTAATGCTTCTTGTTTGCTTTCTTAATTCTAATTTAGTCTTGAGACTTTTCCCGTAAAACAAACACTCGAAAATTACAGCAAAAAATAAACAAACACTGAAAAATCACAGCAGGAAGAAGCAAACACTGAAAAATCTACAGCAGGAAGAAGCAAATACTAAAAAAATCACAGCAGAAAGAAGCGAACACTAGAAAATCACAGCAGGAAGAAGCAAATTTGGTAAAAAAATCACACCAGAAAGAAGCAAATACTAAAAAATATTACAACAGAAAGAAGCAAACACAGTGAAACCACGGCAGGAAGAAGCAGATACTAAAAAAATCACATCAGAAAGAAGCAAACACGGAAAAAATCACAGCAGAAAGAAGCAAGTACTACAAAAATCACAGCAGAAAGAAGCAAACACGGAAAAAATCACAGCAAAAATAAATTCAAAGATACATTTTTACAATGTATGGAAACAGATATTTATCTTGGAAAAACATTAAGTCGTGTTTTAGCCTGAGAAAAAAATCTTCGTCAAATTCAACCGGCACAATCACCAATCCTTTCGTAGTGTATATCACCAGATCGGCAAAACTGTATTGCGATACTCCCATCAGGCCTTGAATTTGTGTGTAATGTTTGTGTGATGGGGATAACACCCATTTCCGTTTAATGAGGTCATAACTAGGGTTGGATCGAATTTGAATTTTGAATTTGAATCCGCTCACAAATTTTTCATGAATTTGAATTTCGTTTTTTCAAAGTCAATGAATTTGAATTTCGTTTTTGCAACGTCAATGAATTCGAGTATTTTGATTAAACAATTGACGAACTTCGAGTTTTTCGATTTAAACCTCAGAAAGCATATGTAGCAATTTGTAACTGGTTTATACCAGTTAATGTTGCAAACGTTCCATAACATTTTATCAAACCAACAGAAAGTTTATGATGGCAATTATGACGCTGCAAGGCGCTTTGAAGTTGTTTTTGGGCCACAGTAACCAAAGTCCGTAGAACTGACGTATAAGTTGAGCAAATCATTCGTTCCATTGTTAAGCGACAATGAACAAAAAAATGTGTCCAGAAAAATGATAAGCGCGCATCTTTTTCTATGTAAAATGGTCATGACTTGTTACAAAAAATGGTATAACTCAGTCATTTTTCCATATTTTTTAAAAAATAAGTTTTATTACAAAGCTGTTGATGTAACCTGTCGTATAAGCCAGTTTTAATGTTCAAAAAGCGATTATTAGACGCTTAATTTTGACTTAGCTAACGCTTGAAGAAAACAAAAATGTGTCCTTATTGTAAAAGCATTCAGTAGTCCAAAAGCCATGAATCGGTTACGGTAGTAAGGAAGCGAAAATGATTACTTCTGGTTTGAGAGGTCAGAGTTCAGACCATCAGTGATCACAATTTATTGACGACGCTCTGCTGACAAAGTTGAAGTCTTTGCTTAGCCGCGTTTTTAATCTAAATTACAGTATAGCAACTTGACGAAAAATTGAGTGAGAATACTAGTTCAGTTTATCATGACATGAGTACATTATAAAAAGCATTCTGATGATACAAAAGCAAGTAATGGAAATATGGCTGTAAGCCTGCAATCATAGCATAGGGGATCGATAACTGGCCAAAAATATCGAGCAGAAACATTTCTTACGCGAATTAAAATGTTAAGCGTGCACCAACAACAAAAACCATCAATAAAGATATGCCAGCAATCAAGTGACATTCAATTGTATAGTAGGCCTATAGGCTTGCTGCGTTGCGCCGATGACAGACCACAAAACGTAATGACAATTCTAGGCCCCTAGCTCTTCATAGACTAGTGCTTTGGATAACTTTGTACTCTCATGTCATTAATTATTAGTCGATCATGTTTAACATTACCTGTAATTCACTGATCACTTATATCTTTTTCTGCCGACCCAAAACATGGTTCGAATGGTCTTCATTTAAGGTAGAAAGCAGTTCATTCAACACTGTTACCCTTTTAAAAACATCAAATCTTTAATGTACTCGCGGTGTTGTAGACTGGGCCCAATCGTGTAACGAGTGGCGGGGCCCTTCTTCGAGGCTTAACGCATGGGCAACAAAGCTCCGAAAAAACGTTGCGGCTGTGGCGAGCTGCGTGATTTGACCCGCCCGGATCCCCACACCGAAAGCGACGTCTTTGCAACTGACCTATCCGACAGGATCGCTGTTACTTTTTGACCAAGTTAAATTGATTTTGAAGAGAAAACGCCAAAATTTATTTTTAAATCATGTGTGGTTGTCGCTGCCTTGCCTTGGGTATATCCTTCATATAAGCTGGCTTCTGCAATCTAAATTGGTTTATCGTGGCCTAATCAAAAGTACAACGCGCGCATCCTCTGCCACAAGGATACGCGCACTCCAAGGGCTTCCCTGCTAACAGCAGATCCTAACGCTGAACGGCGGTCAAACCGGAAAACAAACAATGCTATTGCAATTATTTTATTTTCAATTTGACAAGGCTTCTGTTAAACCAATAGTGCACAATTAGGCATCTAACGACCAAGAACAGGATCACTTTAACCACATAAACATTTCTGGAATAAATATTTAAGCCGACATTATCTCCCCTCTACAAATCTGAAACGAAGTTGAAATTTTCATTTTCATATTTAATATAAGCCATACAGCATAGCTAAGCTTACTTTTGCAGCTAAACTGACATTATATGTTCCATAACTACCTAACTACTACTTTTTATGAATTAATTTCCAACAGCTTTAGTCTAAACCTGTCTATTAGCCCCAAACACCTACAAACTAGGCTTTACTACAATGCTCAACCTGTTTTTTTTTTTTGGACACATTTTCACGTACAGTGTTTCCCGCCAAAACCTGTTCGCTCAACTTATACGTGAGTTCTACGGACTTTGACAGTAACCTCCCTATAGTGCTTCTGCTGGAGAATAGACTTTACTCTCAATCGCTCGAATTTCATATCTTTAAAGGTTTTTATAGCATTTTAACTTGAACTGAAGTTGCCGAGAATGAAATACGTCTTTACGTCAGCAATTTTCCGCATGAGATCAGTAAAGCTTATTTATTTCACCAACAGGTGAGCAAAAAAAAGATACGAAGTTTCAACTTCAAACTGTTTTTGTAAAATTAATTATAAGTGCAAGATAAGAACGATTTACAGTAGCTTATTATTAATATAAAGGTCGGATGGCCGGACAATGCTTTCTCCTCTCATATAGAGTAGAATGCACATTTATGCGCAGCGATCTTGAATGTGAAATAGCTGCGTTTGATCTATGGTCTCAAAAGTAGTGGTTTCACTAGGCGGGTCTATGGTTTTACAAGGCGTGGAGACGTTTCAGAGGCTGTTGCTTATAAAGTGCAATAAAAATGTTTTGTAGCCGTTAAAAATTTGTTCGTGTGCTTGCTTTATCTCTTCGATTTCGTTAATTGTTTTTCGTGTTTTCTAAAAAAAGTTATGTTTTTTTGCATCTTGTACTGTCATTTTTGAAGTTAGCTACACTTTTACTTTATTTTGCGCATTTCTTGAGTGAAAATATTTTGAACAAGTTGCTAGTCTTGCTACTCGCTAAACCTACAGTACCGTAAACCGGGGTTCCTTTGAACGCCAGAGTAACTTTGAACATATTTTTAATATTCAATTTGTTCATCTTTTGTCAACTTAAAAACATTGCTTTCTTTATTTTGTTTTTAGCAAATTGATTTTTTGTAATATAGAGTAAAGTATTAATGCATAGCTTTATTGTTGGAAAAAGGTTAAAGATTACTGCTTTGAGTTTTTTTGAATAAGCATTCTGAATTTTGCAGAAAAAACAACTTTTGCGAGGTAAGATTACTTTATGGTGTATTTGAACAGTTTTTTAACTTATGGTCATGATCTTTTGTCTGTTTACTGAGTATATCAATTGTAAGTTAAAGCAATTTTTGCGATGAGGTAGTTTGAGAGAATGTTGGAAATCTTAGCGTCTGTGCTTGATGGTACCCCCTTAAACTGTGTTTTGGGGATACTTTGAACATTGAACAACACAACCAAAATGGAATATGCTGTTTTTTGTCTTGGCTTCTTCTATGTTTTTTTCTAGATAACGATGCTTCAAGTTCACAAACAATCTGCTGAAGCAAGAAGTTATAAATCGTACAGTGAACAAACTTTGAATGAAGCTGTAAAGGAAATCAATTGTAAAAAATAACTCTTAGAAAGGCGAGCTCTGTTCATAAAATACCTTTGGGCACTCTCAGTAACCAAATAAACGACAAGCATAGTGGTAAAGCAGGCCATCCTACGGCGTTCACAGAATATGAGGAAGCATCGTTTATCTCACATATAAAATCAGTTGCACTGTGGGGCTTTCCTTTTGATATGCTTGACTTGAGGGTTCTCGCTCAGACATACTTAAATTCAAAAGGCCGAATAGTAAAGCAGTTTCGTAACAACTTACTTTCTGCTGAATGGGCTGGCTCTTTCCTGAGAAGACACAAATCGGAACTGGCGGCAAGAACTTGCCGAAACATCAAAAGGGCTAGAGCTTGCGTAAGCGCCAAAGAAGTTAGCGCATACTTCAACAATTTGTAAGAAACTCTAAAAGATGGCGAAGAGATACCACCTTCAAATTTATTTAACTATGATGAAACGAACCTAAGCGATAATCCGGGAGTTAAAAAATGTATCTTCAAGCGTGACACTAAATAATTATGCTGAACGCATCAAAGATAACACAAAAGCCTCCATATCGATTATGCATTGTGGGTCAGCAACAGGGGATTTGTTGCCATGTTATGTCGTATATAAATCGGAACACCTATGGTCAACATGGACAGAGGGTGCACCGCCCGTAACTCGCTTCAATAGAACTCGAAGTGGTTGGTTCGATGCGTGCTGTTTCAGCGACTGGTTTGAAAGTCTATTCCTTCCTCGTGCAAAAAAGCTCTCTGGAAGAAAATTACTCATCGGAGATAACTTAAGCAGCCACTTTACTGAGAAGGTGTTATCTCTTGCTTCGGAAAACAATATTGCTTTTGAGAAATTTGCAAGAGACAAATTAATGTTTCGACTATAACAAAAGTCTCTTCAGCCTTGCTACACACAGCCAATCCAGGCTAAACTCATTCCAGACTGTAAAGACTCTTTTCAGTCTGGAATGAGTCTTTACAGTCTGGAATGAGTTTAGCCTGGATTGGCTGTGCGTAGCAAGGCTGACGAGACTTTTGTTATAGTCGAAATATTGCTTTTGTATGTCTTACTCCCAACTCCACGCATTTGTTACAGCCACTTGACGTGGCATTTTACGGGCCACTCAAAAAGAAATGGAGAGGCATTTTGGATGAGTGGAAGGCTTGTGGAAGAAAGGCTAGTAGGAGTCTAAGTAAGGACGCCTTTCCTGGATTATTACGAAAGCTTAACAATAGTCTTATTAATAAAGCTGAGAACTTACAAAATGGATTTAAAAAATGTGGTATTTATCCCTTCAATCCTCAAAAGGTGTTTAAACGGCTTCCAGATTACAGTTTAAAACAAAACGACGATACCAATTCCTCAACCAACACAGATTGCAGAGTGTCTGATGCAGTTCTTGGATTGCTTAGAATGATAAGAGGAGTGGATGAAGAAAGACCAAAAAAACGAAGAAAGAAGATCGATATTGCTCCTGGGAAAAGCATCACATGTGATGACGTACCAACAGCCGAAGAAGGTGAGTGAAAAGTTTTTTACGTAAAACTTTCCTATTTTCATGAAACTCAATTTTTTGAGTTAAAGGTAGGCTTTTGCAAAAACTTTGTAGCTCTAAATTAATATTTTTTGATTGCAGGTACGTCGAAAACTTCAAATGCTGCAATAGATAGTGAAAATGAATCGGAAAATGATGAAACAGATGAAGAGGAAAGCATGGAGGACGGTGCTTCCTCAAACGATGAATCGAGTTCAGATATTGATGTTGAAGCAGGTGGGTCTAATATAGTAGATATTGCAAAAGAGGGCGAATTTGTAATTGTTCAATACGAAGGCCAGAAGTTTCCTGGAAAAGTGACAAAGATTGAGAGCGAAGGAGCAGTGGTGTCTACATTGACAAAATGCAAGCGATCCGGATGGAAATTTCCCCTACTCAAAGATGAAATGCTGTATAATTGGGATGATATTGTTCAATTACGACCCAAAACTATTCCTTTAAATAACCGAAATTTTTTCCGGTTTCCAGATTGAGAGAGTATGTAGGGAATGTAATTACACTACGCCGGTAAAAGTTAAATGTTTTAAACTAATTTTCTCTATTTGTCAGTAACTTTTGTAAACTTCATTTAAACCCTGATTCGGTAGTTCATGTAAACATGTTCTTTTTGCTGCTATGTGCTGTCTAATGTCAATATACTGCGGTACTTGAGTAGTACTGGTGTCGATAAGTTTTTTTAAAACTCGAAAATATGTTCAAAGTAACCTCATATAGACTCAACTTTGAACAAGAATTAAGAAAACATCTTTATTCAAAGTAACCCCAACAGCGGGGTTACTTTGAACACCGACAATTTAAAAAAAATAACGGTCAAGTTGGAGACCAACACTGAGTGACGACTGTGATATTTAAAGACCTACTCATTCCCCCTATATTTGAACAACTTAAATGAAAACTGGTTTAGAAACAACAAATGCACATTATTTCAAAGTCCAAAATCGTTCAAAGTAGCTCCGGTTTACGGTACTTAAAAATATTTCTTGTTTTAAACGCATAATTATAATAATCTGGCTGATCAAGTATGGAATTAGTAGAGGTGGCTGATAAGTGGCGACACTGGTGAGTATACTGGTGACTGGTAAGTTGGATTGAATTTGAATTTAGTTTTTGAATTTGAATCCGCTCACAAATTCTTCATAAATTTGAATTTGAATTTCGTTTTTTCAAAGTCAATGAATTTGAATTTCATTTTTTTAAAGTCAATGAATTTGAATTTGAATTTCGTTTTTTCAAAGTCAATGAATTTGAATTTGAATTTCGTTTTTTCGAAGTCAATGAATTTGAATTTCAAAATTAGAAAAAAAATGAATGGATCCAACCCAAGTCATAACTACATCCATTCTGCATCGCTGCCACTTTAGCTGGACGGTATTTCGTGGTGTAGGGGCATTTTACTTCAACCAACCACCGACGTGGACAACTGGAAGCTTTACGGCACTTGCAGCTGCACACTCCATCTGGTGAACCACCGACTAAATGATTCTCATTAAAGACGCAAAAACCAGTAGTAGCCACTTGAGGCCGTAAATGCAATTTCGGTAAAAACTTTTTATGAAGCTTCAGTGCCTTTTTTCCCCATTTTTGATCCCAAAGTAGGCTTGCGGGCAATGTTGGGTAAGCTGGTCGGCCTCGAAACAGCTGACGTAAAAGTGCTCCAGGACAGAACGATGGATCAACTTTAAGCGACTTGGAGCGCGTACGAATTCTATGAAAATTAGATGCTGTCATCATGCCACGGCGAATTTCAAACCAGTTGCTGTTTTCAGATTGTCCTTTCGTGAAATTCTCTATCAGTTCCAATTCAGAATGTTCAAATAATTGCTGATTGTTTGAACAATATGGATCCAAATAGCTTTCCGGATTTTCTTGAAAATACGTTATAATTCGTTGAAGGGGAGAAAGATAAGAGCAGTCTACTTTTTCGAATTGCTCAGCCTGTGGTTTCGGTGGGCCGCTGTGCAGTTCCAAGCTCGTGGAAGCGTCGTCTATCTGTATTTACAAGATTGTTAAACACAGGATTATTGAAAGAAAGCATAAACGTAAATGAAAAAAAAACAATTTTTTTGCTTATAGTCAAACTACAAATGTATTGTTTGGAAAATTTTAAAACCTCCGCAATCAACCCCAATCACACTGCAATAAATTTTTTACTCACAGTACAAAATGCAGCTGCGTATAACACCCCTGTGGCATGAGGGCTTTTTTTTTTTTTTTTAGTTGCATATTTATCCTCCTATCACGACAAAGCGATCAATGCGCTACACGAGCTCGCTTAGGAGTTGCCAGCCATCTGTCTACCACACCAAGATGGGGAAATCCCGCTAAGTGCCTTTTCCCAACGGCACAACAAGTAAACTTGCCGGCTTGTTCTCCACACTGTCCCTTCAATGCTGAACGTCAAGCAGGGAAGCTGTGAATACCAATGTTAAAGTCATTGGTTTGATCTGACTCGGAATCAAACCCCAGTCTACAGCTCAAGAGACAGACGCTCCATACCACTCGGCCATCTGAGCTGTTACAAGGTATGGATAAATAGTTACACATATGGTCCGACCCATGTCTTCAAGCTTCTTATGAATAAACAACCATAGTTGATATATCTAAATAATGTTACGAAACTACATGCAAAAGTAATTCACATAACACAGAAATAGAGGTCTGCTGCTCATAGACCAAAGCTTGAAGACATGGGTCGGACCATATGTGTAACTATTTATCCATACCTTTTCTTTTAATCAAGGATGAAGATTTTCTGATCATTGCAGAGGCAATCATACAGTTGAACAACAAAAACTTATCTTTGAGATATAGATAGTTGTTGTGTCAGTGGAGAGACAGCAATGGCATAATGACTTACCATCGTTGCCATTTTTTCTTCATACCATATATGCAGTAATAAAAAAAACAAAATATACATGGCTTAACTCATTAAAGAATTGGTTTATATCCTCAGTGGATGGAATCTGTGTAGAGCAAAAGTGGCGAAAACTTGACTTTTCGACACATGAATTTGCTCGCAACTAATGTATACTTTTTAGAACCAAAAGTACCATAAGAGCATGATCTCAGTCAGGTAAAAACTGGGTCCTTACTGGTAAAGCAAATACAATTTTTTCGCAGGCATAGGC
The DNA here is from genome assembly GCA_964006365.1 of Trididemnum miniatum. NCBI lineage: Eukaryota > Metazoa > Chordata > Ascidiacea > Aplousobranchia > Didemnidae > Trididemnum > Trididemnum miniatum. The sequence continues at coordinate 25,332,764 of OZ023239.1, forward strand.
TCATCTGATGGTCTGGACTTGTTAGACCATGTGCAGGGACCATCTGTGATGGAAGTTGCATCACTGGCAAACTGGTTGAGTTCATACAATGATGCAGCTGTATGCCTACAACTACCATCAGACCTGCAAAACAGCTTTGTTGAAGTACCAGTTCATTAAGCAGAAAATGTTTAAAACATGCATTTACTACCATTTAGGCAAACTAGGTTTTAGACCAACCAATAAATTGCACTAATGAGCAGTATAAACTTCACAAATGTGCAATTAGATGTTCATTATGTTACAGTAAAAAATCAGCTGAAGTTAATAATTGAACAATGCACAAGAATCCCCAGGTTTGAAATTTAAAAGTCAAAGTAATGTCAGCTTAATCCATACTAGTCAGTAATCACCTGAGTAAATAATGTTTTTGAGTTCACATAATACACCAAACAATTAATATAACTAAAGCTGTGTAATGGCGCTAAACAATTCTTACTCTCCCATGCACTGACAATGAGCCACATATACTTCCCCTTCTAGACTTAATGCAAACCAACAAACATAAGCTGGTGTTTTCAAAAAAGTTGTCGTTCTGCACGTAGGAAGTACAGAAGCACGAAAAAGCAATAATCATTCTGTTTGCACATTTCCAACTTGCGTACGTACCATCCTGGTACAACTTGTAGTCGTCAAAACTTTTAAAAGCTTTTAACTTTCGTTTGTCATAGTCCGTCCGATTGTAGATTAAATAATTGAAAACAGGGATACCTAGACAAATCGGGATGCGAAACGTGCGGATTATCCGCTTTTAATCGTGACAACTGTAGGGCTGCGGTCTTGTGCTTACGTGTTCGCTAATCATTTCGCGCTGGCGGTTTGATAAGGGTACAGCAGAATAAAACCAGACACCACCGTTGACTCTTTAAGTCTTGACATAAATAGACTAGGTTATTAGACCTGTGGTGCAGAGTGGGTTCACTCGGTTGTGCAGTTCTGAGTGGATACGAGCAGACAAGCCTGAACTGCTTAGTAGCACTGTACCGGTACGTAGCAGATATGGGTAGGCCAGGTTCAGAGGTTGCACATGTTGCAGTGTGAGTTAGGGTACATACCAATCGTGTAGTGTCATGGCATAATTGCAAAAAAATTTTTAGCAAAAAGCTTATGTGCAAAATTACTTGTCAGTCAGTGAATCAAGCCAATACCGGTATCGATACCAGTAGCCTAACAGACTTATACTCTGACGGAGTTCCTTTCTGCTTCAATTTCCTGGTAAGCTGTGTTCCCTGCTGACTGGCATATTTACTGGTATAATGCAGTGCTACTATCTAGCCGCTTTGCATCACGCAACAAATAAGACCATTTATTTTTTTTTACCTTTCCAAGAGAACTGGTTTCTGCAACATTTGATTAGTGGTGCATACTCATTACGGTACCGTACCTGTATATGGTATAGTCTAGTAAGTTAAACTTTCCAATTAGGGACTCAGTTGAAATAAGCCATGATTATGGATAAGAATTCTGGTAGCCTATGTATGGTAGCAGTTTGATCTTCCGTATAAATTTTCCCTGCTTAGACTAATTCAGGGGACTGGTGGAGCTTCAAATTAACTGCACATTTTTCTGCTAATTTAAAATACTTCTTTCAGCAATTCAGTACACAAATTTGCAGTTTATGAAGTTGGTCATTCTGTCAGCTAGTTCAAAGCATACCCCATCTTACAGCATTTTTATGTAGAAGTGTTTATTTTGCCACTAACGGCAAAATAGTTTCTAGGCTGTAGGTCTATTTTGCCGGATGTAGTGCGATCCATATACTGTGGATACTCATGACTGTTTTTGGGCGCCAGCAAAATTGCTTCTTGTTCTATTTTACCCAAAGTAGATGCTGATTTTACCTACAGTTAGCATAATAAACCTAGAAACTATTTCACAGTTGACAGCCTTTTTTTATTGCACAAAATTGGCAGTTAAATTGATATCGTACCATACCAGTATACATCGCTATGCCAGTTACAAGTGGTGCATAATCCTCTACCATTTGGATTGGTAAATTAAAGTGTTTTTAGCTCAGTTTAGTGTTGGGGGTAAAAAGTACAGTAGGCCTATGCCAATCCTAAACTTAAAAATAAAGAAAAAAATTCTTTGATTTACCATACTTAAGTTGTTAAGTACCAGTACAGAATCATGTACCGGTAGATACCCATAAATTTATCGATACACTAGTCGACTGCTTAAACGTTTTTGTGTGAATTTTCAGAATGTAAACATTTTAGCTTACATTTAGTACTCAGCAGCTCAGAAGATACTTTTCATGGTTTGAGCAGCATGGGATACACATGTTGTGTACCAAACTGTAACAGTGGCTATAGATCTGCCAAAAATAAAGAAAAAATAGCAGTGTATCGATTTCCTACAGATTCAAATATGCTTCATCGCTGGATTAATGCAATTCCTAGAAAAAATTGGAATGTGACAAAGTTTACTAGAATTTGTGCGAAGCACTTTTCTGATGATGATTTTGAAACGGCATCAACAGATAAATGCCAAAGTCGTCAAAATAAAAGAGGTACTCAACAACTTAAAAGAACAAGATTGAAAGCCAATGCCGTACCCCATATTTTTCCTGGATTGCCAAAATATTTGTCGAAGCCAGTCCATTTCAAGCGCTCAACCAGTGCATGTTCATCGTCTGCACGCGTAGACAAAGAAAATTCTCACATGCAAATGCAACATGAAAAAATGTTGGAAAATGATTGTGTCAGAAATTTTAATGAGCTAAAAAATTGCAATAATTTTAATTTACTATCTGATGTCATTAAAGTTGAAAAAGAACATTCAATTCAGTTTCATTACATCTGCTGCAGTGATGGTATTGACACAGTTCCAAGTCTTATGGCTTCAATTATAATTCGTGAAGATTTGAGTTTAGATGCTTTTGTTAATTCCGTTCTGCTGCCAAAAGAAATGTATAAGCACTTAATGACAAAAGATAGAGTTAGTACTCTAACAGAAATCAGCAACGTCATTGCATTTTGCAAAAACCTTGGCAATGATTTGAAATCCCAACATACCGACAACATTAGCTGTATCAATTTGGCAATTTCTGCTCTTAAACAATTCCAAAATGATCATGAAATCGATGAAAGCAATTCAATACCTTCCATGCACTTAATCAAATTTATTATAGAGCAACTGTCTTTACTGCAATGTTCAAAGCATAGTAGAAGATATTCTTCAGAACTCATTACTCTGGCCTTTTTGTGGAAACTGAACAGCAGTTCCTTATATAACAGACTTTCTGATGTTTTTATATTACCATCTACACGAAGATTGCAGCAACTCTCGATTGACTTGAATGTTGACACCAGGAAAGTGGAAATTACCTACTTAAAGCAAAGAACATCGGACTTGACAGTGGGTGAACGAACAGTCGTGCTACTCATTGATGAGGTTTATACTGCTCAAAGAGTTGAGTACTCTAATGGAAGCTACATCGGCATGACAGAAGATGGTCACGTAGCTAAGACTGTTTTGGCTTTTATGGTGCAGTCGGTCTGCAAGAACTATAGAGACATTGTTTGCCTAGTACCGGTCGAAAAGCTTGATACAAAGCTTCTTCATTCCTATTTCAACATTGTTATGCATGCTCTAGATGAGATTTTTTTTGTTGTTGCTGTGTCTCTGGATAACCATATTTGCAACAGGTAAGTTTGTTTTGTGCTCAATTATTAATCTCATTCAGGCTTTTTCAGCGATAGTAGTAGTTTATTTCTATTTAGCGATCACAATAACTCAAAGCAAGAACAAGAAGCTGAAGCAATGGCTGAAAAATGGTTAACGCGGCAAAACGATATACGTTAAAGCATGCATGAATCAAGCGATGGACTGAGCTACTGAAAGTCAAAAATTATTCTATAAATGTATATGCATAACGTCACTGATAATTCATTTCATATTCCTTTTTTATTTCATATATTGGTTAGGAAACTGTACATGGAATTATGTGGAAGCAACAATTTAACGAGCAGTGTGGCACACCCTACCAAGCCTAATGAGATTTTATTTTTGCTCTTCGATTTTACGCACAATATGAAGAATATTTTCAATAACTTTGTGAGTAGGAAAGTAATGCATATTCCTGAAATCCCTGACGACAATGTGTTTGGAGGAAAGTGTGTGGCACAGTTCTCACATTTGAAGCAGCTGTATGCGATAGAGGAGCATAAGCCTCTCAAAGTGGCTCATTCTTTAAAAAAAGCTTCACTGAATCCAAGCAATATTGCTCGCACTTCACCACAACATGCGCTAAGTAAGTGGTTTCAGTCGACTTACGGTATATTGAAATAATTTTCGGTGTTAGCTTAGTGTTTTAACCAATTAATGGTTTTTTTTTATGTAACATTTTAGCAGATATTGCCCATTACCATTGTTTAGGTTGGTTTTATTCAGTAAATTATGCCAAAAATTTATAAATTCATTCAAGTGGACGTTTCCGGAGTCATTTCTTTAGTGAAGAACGCTTGTGGTTGTACAAGGAGAAGAAATATGCGCAATGATCTTTTGTATGTTGTTGCAGGTGTTTTCAGTGAAGCGACGTCCCACGCCCTGGAACTATTTTCGGATGCATATCCAGGCTTTAAGGATACTGCGAAATACGTTAAGTTTGTTTGCAATATATGGAAGATTATGACCGTGAGAACGCCGAATAAGGGTAAGTCTACTTAAAAAAAGTGTGGTTTGCTTGACCATCTGAAACACTTGTTAGTTCTGTTGGTAAATCGGCATTAGATGGACTGTATCAGTGATATGATACCAGCAAGCTAGGTTTATATCTTGTTTGCAAAACAAAAGGTAGATGACTTTTTATGTGGAGTATATCTACTGACTATTAATTGCCTTGTGCAAAAGTTTTAAATGCTATAGTGTGCTATGACAAACATTTGGTAGCTTCATGCTGTTACCATATTTTCAGGCTTTGAAAAAAGAGATAGTTTCTGCAAACCGATGAGTTTCGGAGACGAAGCGGACCAAACCAACTTGCAGTACCTATCTGCTGCTACTGACGTGTTTGTCAAATGGAAGGAGTCGGGATGTTCAGGACTGACTAATCAGACATTTTTAGCGTGCATTCAAACAATGACTGCTGTGCCAAAACTAGCTCAGTTCTTACATGAGAAGTTGAAATTAAAGTACGTGTTACCTGGAAAGTTTACCTCCGATCCAATCGAGGGGCGATTTGGGTGGTATCGCCAGGCTCATGGAGGAAACTTCTTCATGTCGATCAAGCAGCTACTTGAAGCAGAAAAGAAAATCCGTGCATTAAGCCTTTTTCAGAAGCATGGTATTTTGAAAGCTTCACGTTTGAGTGGTGATGAAGATATTTCATCACGGAATGCGGGCTCAAGTGACGCAGTTGTGCAAACCTTGACCGAACATTTGCTGACTGTTGCGGTTTTTGAATTTGAAGAGTTGTCAGAGAATGATTCAAATGTAGCGTTTTATGTGAGTGGGTACATCGCACGCAGCATTACACGCCGACGTAAATGTTCTTGCTGCAAAGATCTGCTTATTAAGAGTGACAGTGCGCCTCCACCTCCCACTTGTGACTCCGAAGACCATAAAAGATTATTTGAAATGGCTGACCGGGGAGGCTTGTCAGTTCCTTCAGAATATTCCTTTGCAATGACCGCCCTAGCTGTTCAATGTTATGCCGCAATAATATTTGACGAAAGTGTAAAACACACAATGATGTCAGCATCTTGTCAGCGTTCAGTCTTTGTAGCAGCAGTGAAAAACATTGTTAAGGAATCAACTCAGTATTGTGGCATGTTGCGTCATGCATGTACAGTCGCGCTCAAAAGTTTAAGACCACATAGATAAAAGTTGATTTTTGTTGAAACATAAAAAAATTCGGGATAATGTTGCGTCACATTAGCTTTTTATGTTCCATGAGCATTAAATGATGCTTGTGAAGCCTAAATCATAAGATTTTTTGCGCATTTCTGGTTTTGGAAGCAAAAAATATTCGGTTTTACTCAAATTTTAGTGCTGAAAATATGGGCAAAAACAGGGGATTATCAGTTGAAGAGAGGGCAAAAACTATTACTTTAAAAGGAGAGTGGTACTTAGGAAGACAAATTTCAAAAACACTAAAACTTGGCAAAACAAAGATTCATCAAACAACTGTAAAATTTCGAAAGTTTGTTAGTTTTCAGGACTTGCATAGGTCTGAAAGTCCCAGGGTTATCTCCCAAAGGAATGATCACCTAAAAAATGGATGGTAGTGTGTTCACTAATCAGTTCAAGCAAGAATATTGAATCGGCGTTGTAGCAACTGTACCTTTGAGCAACAAGGCTGACCCAATTTTCTTGGTTGAGCTGGTTAGTGAACACACTACCATCCATTTTATCAGGTGGTCATTCCTTTGAGAGGTAACCCTGAGATTTTCAGACCTGTGAGTGTGCAAGTCCTAAAAACTAACAAACTTTCGAAATTTTACAGTTGTTTGATGAATCTCTGTTTTGCCAAGTTTTAGTGTTTTTGAAATTTGTCTTCCTAAGTACCACTCTCCTTTTAAAGTAATAGTTTTTGCCCTCTCTTCAACTGATAATCCCCTGTTTTTGCCCATATTTTCAGCACTAAAATTTGAGTAAAACCGAATATTTTTTGCTTCCAAAACCAGAAATGCGCAAAAAATCTTATGATTTAGGCTTCACAAGCATCATTTAATGCTCATGGAACATAAAAAGTTAATGTGACGCAACATTATCCCGAATTTTTTTATGTTTCAACAAAAATCAACTTTTATCTATGTGGTCTTAAACTTTTGAGCGCGACTGTAATGCAGGACATTGTAATTTTGAATTGTTTTTAGCAGTGGTGTATAACTGTTTTGCTAAAAACGAGCTGAAAAGGTTAAATGCTCCCAAAACTGAAGCTCCACCCATGATGGCCCGAAAGATTAGAAAATTAACCAGCGGGAGTTCTAGTAACACTGCTTCGTAAGCTGTCATATATTCGTGGGTTACAATTTTGTTTCTTGATATTTACTTGTGCGGTTTTGTTTTGCCTTAAAATTATTGGTCCTGTAGGCTTATATTTGTATTTGTGTGTGTTTCTGTAGGTATATTTTGTGTTTCATTTTCGCCTTGAACGGTTGTGTTAAAATCAATTTTCTAATGTGAATGATGTTTCTATGGATTATTAGTTCTGATGTAGAATGTTTTGTTTTTCGCATGCATTAGGATCATCACGGCATGTTTACCTTTCCGAGCCTTTGATAGCGTTTTGATACAATAATATTACCTTTGATAAGGCGGTGTAAACCTAACAACTGCCAAGTTTCGAGCAGCGCTTTGTCGGCAGCGTGGCGTAGTGGTTTGGACTCGTAGCGTCATTTTAACGACAAGCATGATCGCAAGGTTGATGGTTCAACACCTTTCTAAGTCTCGTTGTTGCGTCCTAGAATAAGATGCTTCACAACAATTATCTCTGCTTGGTGGAATATAACAAGCAGCGAATTAAGTAGCCTAAGAAGGAAAACTGAACTGTAAGACTCGGATTAAAGACTTCCTAAGAGAGTCTAGATTCCTCCTATGTATAGCGCCACCGTCGCTTTCTCGTGACAAAATCATTATCTAGTGAACGTAACACATGAAATATCGCTTTTCAGCGCTGTTTTGTAAGTAGCCCTACTGTTGTTAAGCGGACAAACGCAGTTTCGCATCCCGGTTGTCTAGGTATCCCTGATTGAAAATATCAATTAACCCAAAAGGTGGAATCGCAGTTAACTGCATGTTTGAAGTATAATTTAGTGATGTTGGGTCGCATGTTAAGCCAATCTTTATCAATTTTCCTTCAATTATTTTGGATGTGTTGCATTCTTCAAGATTGGGATCAGATTGAAGGGTCTTAGCTGCATTGCAAAAAATGAGCAGTTGTTCTTTCGATGGATTGCTGGTAGTAATTCCTTTTTGTTTTAAATACTCTTTCAGTTGCACAACTGAATATTCTGAAAAGTTTTCTGTAATTTGCATTATGGTACTTACACATGTGTGAACACAGGTCTGTAAATATGAACATGCATTAAATCTGAAAAACTTTGGGTAGTTCTTAAACATGAAAATAGTAGATATTATAAACTAGGTATTTCACTTTCTGTGTTTTTAAAGTTTTTAAAAACTCTCAATTGCTGTTCTGTTCTGTAAATTATTTTACATTCTGTAAATTCGTAAATTATTTTACATCATCATTCCATAAATGAACTCGTCCCTACATTTCTATCGATATATATTGGTAGGCCTATATTCGTGTTTTCATACTTTTAGACCCTCAAAACTGTAAAATAGGCTTTCACAGAAAGCTTAGTTCCCCTTCCCCTTAAAATTATGGATCCCCTTGCATAAAATCCAACAATGGAAAAAGTGATGGGAAATAGTATTTTTGCATAATGCACGGTGGCCAAACATTACCATAACAATGATATTGATAACCACATTTTTCCATACATATATATGCAGAGGTAGGTACCGGTATTACAAAATTTAAAGCATAAAGCACAACTTATATAAGTTCCACAATTGCAAAACTTGCAACGTGTTTGAATGTATTTCATAAAGTTGTGAAACTTGCTCTGCACTTCAAAAAAATAATGATGCTTGTGCTTTTTTACATTGCAGCTAAAAAAACTGTTTTACATTTTAATATGAACTGTAAGAAGTTGGTTACACTTTGAAAGCACAACTTGCACAACTGCATTAGATTAAGAATTGTTTCATTACAGTTTAGATAATAATTAATTTACTCTGTACTGAATAACAACATAAATGGCTATTTTGAGGTTAAAACGATATAAGCATTCAAGCTGTTTCTTTTTGCCTTGCTCTACTTGGCTTCTGTATTTCCTAGTTCCAGCAGAACGCAGCTAACTCTAGCCATGCGTTTATTAGAATGCCAACAACCGAGCGAGAAAGACGAAGCACCATAATCACATATAATAATGAACGCAGTTGGTGATCATTAAGCAACAGGTCAGGCGGGTCAACCCTGCTGCGTATAGGAAGCTGTCTCACAAACATAATTACATTAAGTAGCTTCCCATAACATCCCTTTCACTTTAAATTCGAATAATCTCATGAATTGATAAAACGGCCACGCAAACATATTTCACAAATCCTCATGCATGATAATAATACTGGCCATAACGTTTAGGTGGGCCACACTCTCTGGGCGTTCGTCTAAGAGAAATCGGAGGTTCAACATCTCTATGGTGAGGTAGCGGATTTACATCAGCATTATTATTATTATTAACATCACCATCACACGAATCAAATGAAAAATCAAACGGTACATATGGTTCATTCGTAATTTTCAAAAACCTACGATTCCTGCGAATAACTCGGCCATTGCTCTCAATTAAATATGAACGTGGAGCAACTTGCTTAATGCATTTTCCCATTTCCCAAGTACCATTACGATTTAAAGGTTGTACACGTACTACATCTCCCTTTCTTAACACAGGTAAAGACATACAGTTACGATCGTAAGACTTTTTGGATTTAGCACGTTTACACAACACATCATTTTGCACATTATCAACAACTTTGGGATACAACAGTTTTGAATCGATCGGTAGCAGTGACTTTGTTCGCTTAGACATCAAACGCTGCACAGGGGACGTTTTCACTACTGGGGTCGGAGAGTTTCTCCAATCAAGCAAAGCAAGCATAAAATCACTCTTATCAGCGTGTGATTTCTTCAAAAGCGACTTAGCAATTTTAACGGCAGATTCTACTTTTCCGTTCGATTGACTGTAATAAGGTGACGATGTACAATGGTTAAAACACCAAGCTTTTGCAAATTCAGAAAACTCAGCACATGAAAATTGCGGACCATTGTCGCTCATAAGCACGTCAACTATGCCATATCTCGCAAATTGCTCATTACAAAATTTCACAATAGAAGCACAAGTCGTGGTAGACAACTCTTTCAGTTCCCAAAAATCAGAATAATAATCAACAATAATTACGTAGTCTCGAGAATTAAAATTGAATAAATCAATACCGACTTTACTCCACGGCTTGTCAGGGATATCATGAATTATCATAGGTTCTTTCTTTTGTTTCGACAAAAATTGATTACAAACAGAACATTGCGAAATAAAATCTTTCACTTGCGCAGACATACCGGGCCAAAACAAAACTTCTTTTGCATTATGTAAGCAAGTATCTGCGCCTAAATGACTATAATGAATCGCATGCAACATTTCTTTATACATAGCACTCGGTATAATAACTTTGGTTCCCTTAAACAACACATCGCCTTGACATACTATTTCATCTCTGTACGGCCAAAATTGCCGAATTTCAACCGGACACTCTGCTCTGGTTTTCGGCCAACCATTTAAAACAATGCGCTTCAAAATAATCAAAGCATCATCACAACGGGTTGCTTCACATACTCGCGCTAAACGTTGGTCAGTAAGTCTCAAATTTTCACACAAATTAACGGTTTCGAATGAATTATACACATCCATTTCCTCAGCCAAGGAGAAAATACAATAATCAGTCTCACATTGCGAACTGCTACGAACAGGTAATGAAGCTCGCGATAAAAAATCAGCAATATGCAAAGTTATTCCTTGCTTATACACAACTTTCATATCAAACTTTTGCAATCTCAATAACATTCTCTGTAAGCGTTTCGGGGCATTGAGCAAAGGTTTTTTAAAAATTACTTCCAGGGGCTTGTGGTCACTATTCACCAACACCTCTTTGCCCAAAATATAATGCTCAAATTTTTCACATGCAAATGCAATCGCTAAACATTCTTTTTCGATTTGCGCATATCGCTGTTCAGTCAAGGTTAGAGAACGTGAAGCATACACTACTGGCTGATCATTTTGTAGCAAAGTTGCACCTAGGCCAACTTGGCTTGCGTCACACTGTATCACAACACTTTCATTAACATTAAAATACTTCAGCACTGGAGCACAGGTTACTGCTTTACAAATGCTATCAAAAGCTCGTTGGTGGGTATCAGTCCACTTCCAGTCTACGTTTTTATCAGTAAGGCGTCTCAGTGATTCGCACAATTCTGACAATTTCGGTAAAAAACGCGCTAAATAATTTACAAATCCTACAAATCGCTGCACACTGGGCACATCAGTCGGAATAGGCATGTTTTTAACTGCGTCAATTTTATTCGGGTCAGCTCTAAGACCTTTCGACGTTAGCAAGTGTCCCATATACGGAACGGACGTTAGTTTGTACCTGAGTTTGTCTTTGTTAAAAACCAAGTTCGTTTGTCTTGCTCTCAGAAGTAGAGCCTTCAGGTTCTCATCATGGTCTTTCACAGCTTCTTCATAGTTGTCTCCGCTCCCATACACAAGTAGATCATCTGCTATGCACTCGACTCCGTTGAGTCCTTCTATCACTTCGTGTTGTCTTCTCTGGTATTCTTCTGGGGCTGAAGATATTCCGAACGGCATTCTCAACCATCGGTATCGGCCAAACGGTGTCCAAAAGCACGTCAAATAGCTGCTTGGGTCGTCCAGCTCAATCTGCCAAAAACCATTCTTAGCATCTAAAACCGAAAATACTTTTGCTTTTGCAAGTTTCGGCAAAATATCCTCAATGTTCGGTATTGGGTACTTCGGTCGTCGAATCGCAGTATTTAAATCTTTCGGATCTAAACAAATTCTCAGTTTGTTGTTTCGACGTACAGCTACCATGCTGCTGATCCAATCGGTCGGTTCATCAACTCGCGTTATCACCTTGCGGCAACTAACTCTTCGAGCTTTTTCTTCAAGTCGGCTTTCAAAGCTACCGGCACATTTCTCGGGCCGTGTTGAACCGGACGAACTTCTGGATCTATCTCGATGTGGTACTTTCCTGGCAATCTTCCCAATCCTTCAAATACATCAGGAAAACTTTCAAAAATATTCTCTATCGTCTCCACCTTGCACGTTTCTTCGATGTTCAATGTGAGAAGTCCTAATTTTAAATATGTTTCGGCTGACAGCAAAGGGGTCAAATTTTGATCTAAAACTTGAAAATTTAGTTCACAGCTTTTTTCTTCATGTTGGCACTGCAATTTCACTTCACTTTTTGGAGTAATAAGTGATCCATCATATGTTTTCAATTTAGCTCCACTCTCGTTAAGATAATTGTCACTTGCGCCGATCAATTTGCGGTAATCTTCGTAACTTACTGTGTTACATGTTGATCCGCTATCCAGTTGGCATCGCAACGGGACTGTTTCTTGGCCTGGTAGGCCCACATTCAATGAAACATACCATTTCTGCTTGTTACTAATGGTATAAACTTGTTCGATCTTGTAAGTTGACTCTTGTTCACTCCCAGATTCCCTCTCCTCGATTGCATGCACGCGTCTGTTCTTTGGCCTATTTTTGCACATTCTTGCGAAATGATTTCTTTTATGACAGATGTGGCACTCTGCTTCATACGCTGGGCATTTTCTCTTATCTCTTTCGTGATTTCTCCCACAAAAATTGCATTGTTCATCGTTGGACTTCCACCGCGGGGCTTGGTATCGCGTTTCCCGGGGTTTCCTCTGAATTCTATACGCTTCTTCTGGCTCATTGTTGTCGATTGCTTTCAATTGCTTCTGTGCCTGCTCGTAGCTGCGGCCAATCGCAATGCTTTTCTCCAGCGTCAAATTCTCATCGGTCAGAAATCTACTTCGGATGGAACTATGCTTTGTTCCTAGGACGACTCTGTCCCTGATCAAACTGTCAATCAGGTCGCCAAATTCGCATGTTGCGCTCAAGCCTCGCAATCTATTCACGTATGCATCGATACTCTCTCCGTTATCTTGTTGGCAAGTATTAAATATGAATCTTTCATATGTCACACTTCTTTTCGGCACAAAATATTCATTCAGCGCTTCAACAACAGCATTCAGATCTTTCTGAGCTTCTTCTGTAAGGGCCAATTTTCTGTAGACCTGGTAGCACTCTTTTCCTATTAACACGAGGAAAGTTGCGATCTGCACTTCGCCAGCCTTTTTGTTCAAGCCGGACGCTACCAAATAATTCTGCCACTGTTCCTTGAAGTAGCTCCAATTCTCCTGGACATTGCCACTTAAGTTCATCGACTCCGGAACAGGTAGATGACTCGCCATTATCTCTTATTTCTTCAGATTCTAATACTGGTTTACTTCTGACCCCATGTTTCTTTATGCCTTGCTCTACTTGGCTTCTGTATTTCCTAGTTCCAGCAGAACGCAGCTAACTCTAGCCATGCGTTTATTAGAATGACAACAACCGAGCGAGAAAGACGAAGCACCATAATCACATATAATAATGAGCGCAGTTGGTGATCATTAAGCAACAGGTCAGGCGGGTCAACCCTGCTGCGTATAGGAAGCTGTCTCACAAACATAATTACATTAAGTAGCTTCCCACAACACAAGCTTTACCAGAAAATCTTTAATGGTCTTAACTCATAAGTAGGGATGTTTATTTCAGAATAACTAAGTATTCTAGAATAATTCCGAATCTTTTTTTTCGAAACCAGAATTTCCATCCCTCAACCGAATCCTAAATCTATAAAATGGCTGTTAGTACTATTTCAATATCATTTCAGCACGCAACCGCTCAACTACTGCGTTTGCGTTTGCAGTTCATTCTGCGTTTGCAGTTACAGAGAGTTACAGTGCTTTTGTTCGGTGCACTCGAGTCAAAAATTGCAGTAAGATTGCTCAGAAAACATTTTTTAAAGTAAACAGCATGGCACCGGCAAAAAAAAGCAGTACAAAAAAATCTAACTTTAACGAAGAAGATAGACAACAATTAAGGGAAATAAATCAAACAATGAAGAAACTGGTGGACGAAATTAGAGAACTCAAAGCTGAAATTGAAGTAAATAAAGCAGAGTTGAAAGAAGTAAAAATGGAAAACACAAAATTAAAGCAGGCTCTAAACTTGAACATCTTTAGTACGGACGCACTGGACCAGTATGGTCGAAGAAACAACATAAGAATACATGGAGTTCCAGAGGCTCCAGCTGAAAAAGATGATGGGGAAGAAATAGTAAACGAAATTGCAATGGAGCTAGGTATTGAACTTCAAGACTGGGATATCCAACGAGCGCATCGCCTCGGGAGTAAAAGATCTAATTCTGCTCGCAAACCAAGACCGATTATTGCTAGATTTTTGAATTACAAAACCAGAAACCAATTCTTGAAAGCAAAATCTAAACTGAAAAGTAATCCAAAATTCCCCAATGCATTTTTAACTGAAGATCTAACTCCCTTACGATCAAAACTGTTCCATTATGTGAAAGATGAATGTGACGACGAATTCGTGATGCGCCACACTCTTAACGGCAATATAAGAATAAAAAAATCAATCTTTTCAATGTTATTTGAACTAGCATTGTATTTTGTACTCACATTGAAAAAGTTTTGTTAAATATGTGGAAGAACTCTCACTATGTAACACACAGATAACATGGGTTTCCTCATGCTAGTCTCTAGCCCAAAGCAGGCTAACTGTCAAAATCGAAAAGTTAGATAAAAGGGGTAAAGTGGACCAGTAGGGCTCCTGCAGCCGCAATGAAAGTAATGCAGATGCTGAGAGCTTTTAGTTACTGTAATGACATGTATTCGAAATCGTCAGAAAATGACGAATGGATTCAGTGCTCCAAATGCCTGCGGCGGGCCCACGAAGCTTGCGCTGATTGCGACGAAGAAGACAACTTTATATGCGAACCATGTCTTTATTGTAATATGCATAACGTGCAGCTGGTGAACTATTGTTAGTTGTGAACAAATGATTTTCGTTGAAAAATACCACAGTTGCTCAAAACAGCTGCGGTCCACTCAGGGCCGGATTTACGTATTAGCTGAGCAGGCTGAAGTCTAGGGCCTCGGAAAAAATAAGAGGCTTCATCGCGAACAACGAAGACCTTTTTTCGCTCTTCACCAATATTTTCAGTGAAAATAAAACATCTGAAGACGTGTAAACATTTTATGTTTTTGCTCTTCTAATGAGGGCGACCAAATAGCCTAGGACCTAAATCCGGCCCTGGGTCCACTTTACCTCTTGCATGAGGGGTAAAGTGGACCATCGGAGGTATTTTTCAATCAACAAATTTTGAATTAAAAAAACAATTTTAGGGAAAAACTTCGGTTTTAAAACGGACAACATATGCCGACGCTTACCCTCAAAACAAAAAATCAAAATAATTTCTAAAATTAAGAAGTTACGCGACTTAGGGCTTGGAGGTCTACTTTTCCCCGCTTTCCCTTACATTTTCCAAACTTTTTTGAAGTCGAAGCAAAATTTCGATTGCGGATGGTCCAAGAAATTTATTTTCTAAGCTTAGGAGCAGTGGCGTACGCAAGGAGGGGGTAGAGGGGGGTTCGGGGGTTAACTCCCCCCCTTGTCAATTAGAGATGCAGTGAAAACTTATCTTTTTTAAAATGATGCGCTTTTTGTTTTACTTTTCTTCGAGCTTGCAAAAATTTCCAATGTTTCGTCTGTTCCATCCAACTTTCTAATTTAATCTCGAGATACTTTAATTGTGATGTAACAGTAGCGGTAGATTAACTTTTGCGATGTGTCGCTTGAACCGCATTTTTGTCATTTCTGTTGCTGTGAAGCAATAAATAAATAGGAGTTTCCTTTGATGGCATATAAGCAGTGGCGTACGCACGGGGGGTTGGGGGTCAAAGCCCCCCCATCGACGATTTAAATAAAAATAAAAACCTTTCTTTTTAAAACGATCCGCCTTTATTCATACAGAGTTTGCCGAAATTGCCGTCATGTGTTTCTGAGCTATCCAACTTGCTTATTAATCTCGAGAAACTTTCATTGTGATGCAATAATTCTGGTAGTCAAACTTTTCTTGTGGGTTGCGCTTGAACCAACGACTAACACAAAATGCAAGTCAGGACAAAGTCAATGGGTATTGTTAAAGCTGGAGTCGTGTTGTGATGTCATGAAGCGATTGTTTTCAACGGCTATCAAGGATGGACAACACAACGTTCCAGCGCATGAGGTATTCTTGGAAGAGAATGGTTGCAACGAAGGCGGATGTTCCGCTAGCGATGTTATAACTTTGAGTGTCAACCAAACCAGCCAGTTGGGGTAAACCAAAGACATCACTATCGGCTAGGGAGATTTTGGGTTCAATTTCTGGGCCCGTACCGGTCGTTAGCTTAGTGGTCAAGCGCACAGACTATCGGTGCGGAAGGTCTCGGGCTGATTCCCTGGCTGGTCAAATCGGCACAGTGTCACCAACAGCTCGCCAATGCTGCGACGTTTCTGTGTTCCCCAGTCGCTAAGTCGCGGAGATGACCCCTAGTGGCGTATGCAAGGGAGGGGGCCGGGAGTCACCCCCCCTTGACAATTGCAGAAAAAAATTAATTCTTACTTAATTTTGAAACAAACCGACTTTTCTTCGTGCAGAGCTTGCCGAAATTGCTATCATGTTTTTTCTGTTCGGTCCAACTTTCTAATTTAATCTCGCGAAACTTTCATTACGATGCGATATGCAACAATACTGGTAGTTCAACTTTTTTTTAATGTGTTTTGCTTGAACTGCATTTTTGTCATTGATGCTGCTGCTGTGAAGCAGTAGGTAAAAAGGAGTTTCCTTAAATACGGTGTCTCTGCAGTAGTTGTGGCTGCACACAATTTTTTTTTTTATCAAATCAAATCTTCACTGTACTCCTTTGATTAAACACGCTGCAGTACCGAAACATGGTAGCGAGTGGCGGGGTCCGACCCCGCGTCTTTGCGCTTGGGCAATACGGGTCCGAAGAAACGTCGCAGCGGTGGCGAGCCGTTGGCTACACTGTGTCTGATTTGACCGGCCTGGGAATTGAACCCCAAATCTTCCGCATCGATAGTGATATGTGTAACACTACGCTATAACCGTCCGGTTTGATGAAAAATTATTATAAACGTTAAAAATCAAAATTGACACTGCCAGTGACATCACATCGTGATGACGTAGTATATGTGACGTCACTGAAAACCCCCATTGAAAAATCCTGCGTACGCCACTGCTTAGGAGAGTCTCACAATTTCCTGATAAGCAAGTGAAAGATATTGCCCTTAAAGTTTTGCGGCGTAATGTCTTTTTTGCTCATCCTGAGCATGTAGTTATTGCGATGCTTGGCGATGAAAACAAATCGGTCAAAGATATAGCTGTTGATAAGATTATGTCTCTACGAGAACACTCACTGCTGAGCACATTTACATCTTTAAAGAAACAAGCTGCGAGGAAGTAAAAGCTGTGAGAAAGTTCAAGGTTCCATCCATAAACAAAAATACAATTTCGTATCACCAGCTAGTTGATCCATGCTTAGAGGATGAGCCTCCTCTTTTACATTATTTAACAAATGATGAGCTAAAAAGTGTCCGACAAAAACCTTTGTCCTTCAAGCAGCCCTGCTAGAACCAGGCTGTTTAACGCCACGTTAAGTTGGTCACTCAAGCATCCGCTACTGTGGCAGGTTTTGAAAGAAGAGATGGCCTTATACATCAAATGATCAATTCACGATCTCTCTCAGGGCCGGCGCCAAGGGGGGCAGGGGGCCTGGCCCTCCCAATCAGCGTGCTTGGCCCCCCAATCAACAAGCTTACTCTTTTGAAGACAGCAGCTTTTGTGCTTAATTTCAAACTTTGATCCCCCCTGATAAACGCTTGTCCCCCTAATTCGACTGCTCTGCCGCCGGCTCTGATCTCTCACAAAAAAGTTTGAGTTTAAAAAGCAATTTGTATAATTCTTTTGAGCTTGTGCAATCTCTATTCAATAAAATGACCACAAATTTACGTTTTGGGTGAATAAATTTTTTTCTAAGCAAAATAGCACAAAAAGTTCTCTTAAAGCAGATACAAACTTATTAGTTCTGCATCGTTTGACACCCACATCAACTTTTTACGACATGTACTTCAAAAGTTGTTGAGTTTTCACGATTTTTTCTCATTTCTGAACACTAGGTGTCGGTTGCTGGTACATTTCAATTGGTAACGAGCCAAAATTGGTTTTAAAGATAGTTTTACTATATTTGGCAATCATCTGGGGATCTCTTTTTTTTATTTTAATTTTTTTTTTCAATTTCGACCCACCCTAATGAACAGTTTACAGTGAATCATGTCGCAGTATTTTCAATCGCTTTGCCCCTTAAAATGGCCCATAAGAGCATATATATTGACTATAAATTGTCAACATGCATCCTTTTTTAGCGTTTGCATTTAAGCAAAATGTAATTGCCTCGGTGCCCCCCCCCCCCCCCCGAAAATATTGGCTGGTTGCGGGCCTGACAGAATACATTGAAAAATTTAACTCTATTGGTTGTAAACAGTTGGTGAACGCCCCTACCAGATTTGCGAGCACTGTTAACTGTAATACCTCCTTGTTAGATCATGTGTACACAAATATACCTAAAAAGACTCTTAGCGGAGTGAGTTTGTTTGAACTTTCCGATTACTTGCCAACATTTTTCATCATCCCCAACACTAAAAGTTACTTGACAAACAAGCCGAAATACAAACGCTGCATGAATAATTTTAGTCTGGAAGATTTTGTAATTGACTTATAAGAAAATCTGTCAAATATAGACTTTGAATCGCCCAACACTAGCTTTAATAATGATGTTTATAATTTAACCTCAATCTTTAAATCCACACTCGAAAAACATACCCCTTTAAGCCCAATGTCCTGAAGGAGAAAAAAAACTTAGTAACAAACCATAGATAACAAAGGGTATTTCGATCTTTATAAAAACAAAAAATAAATTATTTAGACGTTATTTCAAAAGTAATGATGTTGACAAAAAAGCCTTTTTCAGAAAATACTGTATGTGAATGAATTGACTCACAGTAAACATCATGCTAAGCGAAATTACTTTGAAAACTTAATCGAGACTAACAACCAAAACTCTTCTTAAATTTGGTCAATTATAAAAGAAATCATTGAATGTAAAAAAATTCTACGAAAAATAAATTACCGACCGCATTTGTTATTGAAAATCGAATGGTTAATACCAATTCGCAAGTTTTTCTTGACAGTTTATGCGAGTACTTTGCAAATATAGGCGCAAATATATCAAAGAATGTCCCACAAATCAGCAATTCCTTCAAAATTTTTACCAACAGTTGCATTCAATCTTTTGCACTCCTAGAAATTTGTGAAGAAGAAACAAGTTCTTGTATTGACAATATTAAATCCGGATCTGCCCAAGGACCTGATGAAATTCCTCCTAAATTTGTTAAACTGTCAAAATGCATAATATCTCCTCTGTTAAGCAAGGTGTTCAACAAATGTATAAAGCAAAAAAACGTTCTGGAATCCTTCAAAATTGCTCATGTTATCCCGATTCCGAAAGTGTTTAGCCCAATATATTTTGATGATCTACGCCCGATTTCTTTTCTTCCAGCTTTTGCGAAAATAGTTGAAAAGATTCATGAAACCAAACTGAGTAAATTTTTAAACAAAAATGAAATCATCACATCTCAATTTGAATTTAGAACCATTAATTTCACCGAATTAGCAATAACTACACTGCATGACAAACTTCTAACGAACCTGAATGAAAATAAAGTTACTTTTCCACTCTTCCTTGATTTAAAAAAGGCGTTCGACTCTGTCAATTATCCTATCTTGCTTAAAAAGTTTTACCATTATGGATTTTGGGGACCTGTATTTAACTAACTGCAATCGTATCTAAGTGACCGAAGAATCTGCACTGTGATTAAAAGAAAAACTTCTAAATCTAAACTATGCTGTGTCAACTACGGAGTCCCACAAGGTTCTGTTCTGGGACCACTACTATTTCTATTCTACGTCAATGACCCACCCAACGTTTCTAAATTTGAAGTCACGTTGTTCGCCGATGATACCAATTTACATCTCTCCCTTAACAATATTAAGTCTCTGCAGATCCAAACAGCAAATGAAGTAGACAAAATCAATAATTGGATAAATACCAACAAATTAACTTTAAATTATAAAAAGAGCTGTTTTATGTTAGTAGGAAACAAGCAGGCAGCGGCATCCGACTTCAACTTGTGCATAAACCACATTAAAATTGAACAAACTGACAATGTTAAATATCTTGACGTTCACCTTGATAGTAAATTATCGTCGAAAATTCACATCGAAAAATTAATTTGCAAATTATCGAAAGTTAGCGGAATGTTTCATAAACTAAGACATTATGTCAAGTCAAGTCAATTTATTTTACGTTATTTTCCGCAAATAATAATAGACGTACAGTAGCAGCACAACAAGCAAATTACCTAAAATCAAAGTAATTTTGCAGACAGGAGGCTGTGAAAGGACCAAGAAGTCTTCCAGTCTACAGCTTCCTAAATGAAGAAAAGAAAACAAACAAAGCAAAAAAAGTAAAAATATAAGGCCGTCGCTACTCTAAAGGGTGGGTTCATTTTAATTATAATTTTCAAGTGAATGAGTTTCATAAAGTTTTTTAAATGAAATACAAAATTTCAAGAACTTTTCAACATACACAACCCTAATAAGCTATCACAGTCTCAAAATGATATATACTGTGTTTTTTTTTGGCAGATGTTCTGAGCCAAATTTTCAACCATTTTTTAAAATTGATGCTGTTTAAATCTAAAGTTAGCCTAGCTTGATATTGTGAAGCAGAAACTCATTGACTTGTTGTACTGGTTACTACTGCTTATACCAGACTTGGGATTTGGATTGGAATGTTCTTTTAAGAACTTTGCTTTGATGTGATTTGTTTTGGTTGTCATGCACCTGATGAGACCCATAAGGTTAAAACATTGCGCTTTGTCGTGCATTATTTTGTGTTGCTGTTTGCTGGTATTTTACACTGGTTGTGCTGAGTAAGTTTATGCATCAAATGTTTGGGTTTCTTTCATCCTCGCCTGGGGAAGAGTGATTCTGCCCCCTTTTGGTTAATACGGGTTAGGTAAAGAAAATAAGGTGGGACATGCATATGTCACATTCACAACTAAGATATTCCTATGATGCTGTGATAGCTTATTAGGGTTGTGTATGTTGAAAAGTTCTTGAAATTTTGTATTTTATTTGAATCTTGTGCTTTGCATAATTTTTTAAAATGAGTTGAAGGACTTTGATTTAGTATTTGGTGGTATAGTATTCCAAACTTTTACTCCCTGATACTTAAAAGAATGTTGTGTTCTAGAAGTGTTGAAAGGTGGGGTATAATAGTTGCTTTTTGCTGAGTTCCCAGTACGATAATTGTGAATATCTGAGCGGGAAATAAAAAGTTTAGCTAGGGGTTGGGGTAGATTCTTTGTTTTATATTGATGCATAAGTTTGGCGAGTTCAAAATTACACAAGTCCTCCGATTTTAGTAATTTTAAGTTTAAAGTAGTAGGGCAGAGATGGCGAACCAAGTCACTAAGTGACCCACTCGCACATTTCAGTGACGAACTTGTAGTTTGGAAAACTTTACCCGCGGACGTGATGAGCTTTTTTTGCTCTTCACCCGATTTTGGGAGGAAAATTGGACATCTGCGGACGTGATAGACTTTCTTTTTCTTTACATCCGTACCCACGTTTTTTCTTTTTTCGCTCTACGACCTTAAATTTGACCCACCACTTAAAAAGGCTCGCCATCCCTGTAGTAGAGAGTAATGTGTGTAGATGGATGTGCACCTGTTATTGCTTTGATTGCCTCATTTTGCAAAAATTTTAGTCCTTGTACGAAAGAACAAAAGGTAGATCCCCAAATTACCAAGCCATAAGAAAAAAAAGGATGGACTAAGGAAACGTAGAGTATGCGTAAAGTTTTTGCATTTACAATTGGGCGAAGTCTCCATAGAATCCCTGTATTACAGACGATTTTGTTTTCAATTATGTTGCTCCATACAACAAAGTTTATTATCTAAATGAATACCCAGGTGCTTGTAAGATTCTACTAATGGTATTTGTTCATTGCATAAGGAAATGTTAAACTGAAAAGATTTGAGTTTAACAGTGGGTTGAATAAGCATTCCAGCAGTTTTTTTGATGTTCAACGTCAATTTGTTAGAGTCAAACCAAGTTTTTTTTAATTCTAAATTGATTTTCTGTTCTAATTGAGATACGTCATTATCATGCAAAACAAAACAGGTATCATCTGCATAAAGTCTTGCAGAGCAAGATGTAGAATTAGGAAGATCGTTATCGTACATTAATTATGTATAACAGTGGCCCCAATATGGAACCTTGTGGCACTCCTACTTCAAGTCGGCAAAGAGAGAGAGAGAGAGAGAGAGATTTTATGTTTGTACAGAAAGGGCGTAACGCGTGATACAAAACGACGAAAAAAACGATAAATGTTAATAAGGAAAATTACGCAATGTCTTTCTGGTGAGAGGCTGCGAAAAGACCATGTGTCCTGTTCCGAGAAACTGGAGCGGTAGCCGAATCTGCAGCCTCTCACCTTTAATAACGATATAACTAATGCCTAATAATGATAAAAATTTCACACTTCTACACTAAGCTATAGAATACAAAAAAGGAAAAATCAAAAACAAAAAATACAGCAGGGATCTAAGCGCTAAGTACACAAACTAACTTGATGCGATAAAAATTTAAACAAGAATCTATTCCATAATATTGCAAAAGCTTTGAACTGGCACATTATAACACTAACAGTCACAAGAACTAGAGATACTAAAGTATTTATTATTATTGCTTAATAATTCATTAAACAGAGTATAACCAGATTGACAGTGGCAAGGAGACCATAAGAGCTATTTTAGCATTGTTTGTCCCGAAGAACTTGTTTAATTTTTTTTACAAAGACGTCGCGAATTACCTTTTATGTCAGGCGGTAGGTTGTTCCAGATGCTGCAGCCCGTATAACGAATTGACCTTTGCGTAAGAGTTTTGTTACAACGCATGAAAACCCAGAGATGGGCACAGCGGCGCTTTTGAGCAGCGCCGCTACCAGCGCCGCTGTTTTTTCAGCAGCGGTAGCGGAAGCGCCGCTGTTTTTTTCTACCAACAGCGAAAAGCGGCAGCGCCGCTTTTTTTGAGGCATAGTAGCGACCAGCGCAGCAGCGCTTCTGTGAAGATAATTGACTTGCCGCTGCCGCTACTGCAAAAAAAAAAAGATTTTTAAGACAGTGTAATGTGCAGCCATTTAATAATCAAATCGTAACTTAAATGTAAACTCGCTCAGCTTGACATTAATGCCATGAAACAAATAAATGAAAACTTAAAGCCAAATTCCTTCAGTGATCCATGGTTTTGTAACAATTTTCTTTTGCCTTCTTAATAAGCGTTTGATTGGAGCATTATCGTTTATGACATCACCAACAAGAGAAGTAAAAGAAATAAATTTTGCATTAAAATTATTGCAATCTATATTATCAAATTTCGATGAATGCGCTTGTAATTTGTTATAAAGGTCATTGCAAAATTTATCTTGTTAGTTGTAGCAGATGTTACAGTTACCCGATTAGGTTTCTTTATTAGTGAAGAACAAGCGTTGCTTTCAATCATGTTAAGAAGTCGAAGAATATGGCCATTATTTTGCGGAGTGTTAATGTTCAAGTCACCAATTAGATAGCAAGTGATTCCACTGGAAGCAATAAGTTGTAATCTATCATCTAAAGCAGTGATGAATTTATCAATATCACTTATTTTAGGATGTCAGTGTACTACTGAAATATATCGCTTAATATTGTCAGAAGTGGTTAGTTCTATCCACAATTTTTTAAGTGTAGCTGGTATTTGTCAACTAAGTTAAACAATTATTTTCTTTAATGTAGTTTCCTACACCCCCTACTACATTTGGAGAGGGATTGCAAACAAAACTGTAGCCTGGAATATCAATATTCATTTGAGAATCTTTAATTCTTACTTCGGTCAGACCACAGCCTCTACAATACCTAGTCTGGAAGCTCAATGAAATTTTGACGCGAGGCAGTGTCGTAGTAGCTTAAATTGCGCCACCTGGCGATAGCCAAACACTTTTTGCGTTTGGATCTGTGAAAGCAATGCAAGTAAGTGCAGGTTAGACAGGGATCAATTGCTAAAGATGTTTGACGGTAATAAAGGCCCAATTGTCTTGATTATGTTTCAAAATTAGACTACCGGTAAATATGTTTACCAAAAAAGATAGGTTACAGTTTATAATAGGTTAAAAATGAGAGGTAAAAGATAGGTGAACCACAGTCTCTACAATAGTTAGTCTGGACGGCTAGTGGAAAAGGCAGTGTCGACGCATTTCAATTGCGCCACCAGGCGATAGCCAAACACTTGCAAAAGCTTACTGGTAATCAAATGTAGGTGTGGAGTGTAGCAGGCTAACATTCCCTCAGCAGGCTAGCTTAGTGAAGTTAATTCGTTTGTTTTGAATAAAAAAGATAGTTAGTGTTGTAATTTTACAGTGTAGGTATGATTATAGACTTTAAAATCAATGTTAGCTCAAAGACAAGTGGTGTGGAAACCAGTATATATATTATCTTTGTAACTCTGTGACGTTCTAGCTATAAGTTACTTTGAAAACGTCCTTGCATCTGAAGTTATTTGAATGGATTTTAAATTATCGGGGCATTTACAACAATACAAGTCGCAGCTGCATTGGAAATAGAAATACATTATGATGCATGTATTGGACGCACAAAGGCTTATTCAGTTGCCTGTATCTGCTGTGCCTTCATTGTCATTGGCAGATGAAATTTACAAGCTTTTCAGTTTTGGAATACCATCTGTCAAAGTTTTGAAGATTATAAATGCTGGTAGGTGTGTTTCATAGAATTTAAAGTTGCTGATAATAATTTAGTGTAGAAAAGGCTCTGGGTTTTAGCTTCACAAACATAGACGCCTGCAAGTACAGCACCGGTACTGCCGTCATTGTGCAAAACCTAACAACTGCAATTTTTGCACTTTTCTAGTTTTCGAGAAAAAGCACTTTTTGTGTTTTATAATTTTAAAGGACTTTAATCTTTCAAGAGTGAGGTTTTTAGCAATGGTATAGTACGGTAGGCTATCAGACTTTGGATTGAAGTTTTTTGTACTAGTTTTTGTGAAATACTCTTTGTTTGTTTTTTATACGCCTTTGTTAGGTTTTGCTCAATGAATCTCTGATTAATTGCTTAAGTTTCATTCATAATTTCCTAACAGAATTCAGTTACAACATTTTCTTGTTGCAGTACCGTAATGTCATCCAAATAAACTTTTTTTTTAAAGTTTCTCTTTTGCCATTATCGGCAAAACAGTTTCTAGGTCTATTTTGCCTGCAGCGAGTGCAATCAGGATCTACTGCCGGCAAAATAGACCTAAAAGCTATTTTGGCGCTCTAAACCTAAAACACACTTGGCGCTCTAAAACAGTCACGAGTATATATGAGGTTGTTTTTCAAATTATATTGAACTAAAGATTCGACAGTAATTGAGGGAGACTGCAAAGTGAGCTTGCGCTCTTCGAGTCAGCAGCCACCCGTTATATACATCAAATGCGATCAGCTCTAGCTGCGAATTGAACCCGTCAGTAGGATCTGTCACCTGCGGGCGGTACCGCTAGGTCATGTCGCTGACATAGTCACTGTTATGAATTGATTTATGTACGGCAAAGTAGACCCAGAAACTATTTTGCCGTTAATAGCAAAATAGACACTGCCTTTTTTATGTTAAATCTGCAGTTGTTAGGCTTTGCTTTATGAAGTCATGCATTTTATTGTTAGTTTTAGAGCATTTCCTAACAATTTGTTATGATGTCATGGTAATTGCAGATGAAGTTAATAATACGTAATTTATGATGTAATAGCAAAAACATTTTCAAAGACTTTATCAACACCTTATGTGTTGCAAACCCTATTAACTCAGAAACGGCGCGGTAAAAACTTTTTGAAAGTTTTACCAAAGATGGAGAATTATAAAACAATGCAAAATATGCAAAAAAAAAATTTATTGCAAAAAATCGACTTTTTAGGTTTTGCAAAATGACGGCAGAGGTGTAGCTGACTACCAGTATCTTCGAATTGTTTCTAATCTGCCTTGAATTTGCAATAGCTTTATGTTAAAAGTTTGATGTTGTATTTACGTTTGAATAGGGCATGTACAGTGGCGCACCTAGGGGGGTTCAGCCCCCCCTTTTGAAACCAAACCCTTTTTTTAAAGTGAAGTGTTCCAACTGTGCAAGTGCTGTTATTTCAAAACAACTTTGACAAAAATTTGCCCCACATCACACTGAAGCCAAATTGGCTGGTTGGCGTAGTGTTAGCAGTTAGGTATAATTTATCAGATTGGAGTTTTTGCTCTGTTATGAATATCTTTTCCTAATCAGAAGAAAAAAGAAATTTTTAAAAAGGAAAAACTTCCTGAATTGGAAAATTTGTTGATGTAATCACATTTTCACTGAAAAAAAAATAGACATAGCTTAAGCTTGCAGTTTTAATGTAAATACATTGGAAAGAAAAAACATGTTCTTATAGATAAAATAAAAATAAACCATGGTGAAATTTAAATTCCCACTGTAAAGTTGTAGAAAAACAATTCAACTAAATTTTGATGTCATTATTTCTGAGTGGAAATGACATCTTTACAGGTGGAAATGCAATTACATCATCAAAGTCTCCAATTCAGAAGGTTTTTGCTCGTTTGAAACTTCATTTTTATTCCTAATTTGGAAAAGATATCCATAACATGGTGAAAACTCCGATTTGATAAATCATACCTAGCTGGGTAAGAGACATTGTTATCGGTGCGGACAGGGGCAGATCCAGGGGGATGCATCCCCCCACCAGCCATTTTCAAACATGTTTTTGATGAATACAATTTTTCCATAATTTTGAACTTCTTCGATAACAATAAGCCTTACGACCTAAGCACGCATAATCGAAAATGAACAAACAAAATGCATCATATTTGGTGAAACACTCAGATTTAGGGGCAAATATTCAAACAAAATTTGCCTAAAAATGTTCAAAAAGTAGTAAAATGACCACTGCAGTATGTAAATTTCCAGAAATTGTTCGTAGGAGCATGCCCTCGGACCCCCCTAACGCGTTTTTATTCTCAATATGTTTCAAAATAATTCTGCTGCAAAAAAATATGATACGCTTGAAAATATGTCAAAATTTGGTGCCCCTCCCTCAAAGAATTTCTGAATACGCCGCAGACTTGAAAACATATTTCAAAGGGCTTTTTACGTCTTTTTGGGGTCTAACGTCTTCGTATTTATTTAACATTCAACCTAATTCAAAATTTCATCCCCCCTCACCCAAATTTTTTGGATCCGCTCCCGAGTGCGGTATCGAGTTTTTTTTTAGAACTCTCCCCTTTGAAAAATCCTGGATGCGCCCCTGGGCGTGTATTACCATCAGTATCATGTCTTTTATTGGTTTATTGTTTTGTCAGCAAGTACCGGCAATGTAGCAAACTGCAAAAAGAGCCAGTTCAGAATTAATCTAATGCGAAATTGCAGAAACCTTTATACTTGCTTTTAGAGTTTTTCTATACCAGTACTCCTTCTGCCAACGTGAAGTTGTGATCAATGATACAATGAAAAATTACAAAATTACTTTTGGCCAAGTTTGCATTTCAAAATCATGAAACCACTGAATGGGAAAACATTAAAGAGAGTTAGTGCTTCTTTACGAAGGCTTCTTTGATGACTGATTTATTGTTTTGGTGCAACATCTTGATTTATGTGGAACAACTGTTGAGAACTGATCTATTTTTCAGAGTGAGAAAGTTTTATTTAGCTTTGCGAGGCGAATGCAGATTCTGTGAACTGGAATGTTAATGACTGACGTATTGTTTTGGTGCAACATCTTGATTTATCTGGAACATTTGTTAAGAACTGATCTATGTTTCAGAGTGTGAAAGTTTAATATTGCTCTGCGAGGCAAACACAGATTCTATGAAATGGAATCAGAAAATATCTTGACCAACATTTGCTGTGTGTGTGTACTGAACTTGATACAAACAGTATAGTATGTACAATCTACTCCATAGGTTTGTATTCAGTAAACTCCATAAGTTTGCACTCTGCAGCTGCTGCCGCAGCCCATGATTTATTCATTTTCAAAAACGTTTCTCTAATCTGAACTTGGCTTTTACACTTTTGATATTTCTTTTTTGTTTTTGAGCAAATGACATGTTTTCAGCGTACCGTGTCGTTGTGACTCGCTTTCGTTCCATCTATTTTCACAAATTAATACAAAGTGAAGTTGCGATTGAATTTTATTCAATAATGATGTATTAGTCACCATATTATGGTTCCAGGAAGGACATTGCTTTTGTAGTTATTGCTCTTCACCCTGGCCACCTAAAAGATTTGACCAGCGCGGTGACGTAACCGCACGAGTGGATACGTACCACAAAGGTTAAATTCTTAACGATATATTTATCCGAAGGGATGAGTAATCCTGGCAAGATCATCCGTTCCGGAAGATGTATGTATCTAACCTGAGGGCGACTCATGAGGGCTAATAGCCTGAAACAGCGCTGTCCCGCTCTACGGTATGCTTGACTGAAGTGCTTTACGCTGTTGGCGATGGAGAACTGACATTAGCCTTCGACCCAACAAGAGGAAGTCGTAATGACTTCCCGTCCAGTAGGCCAGGAAGGACATTGCTTTTGTAGTTATATAGTTACATCACTACCTCAGACAGTATTTAAGTACTGCTGATCATAAAATAGACAAAAATTAAGAAAAATTGTGTATAAAAAACACAACAACCCTTAAAAGAATTATGTGCCCCCCTCGCTCTTAAATTATGGTACCAGTATTAAATTCACACAGCTCGAAAATTATAGATCTGTTTAGAAGAATTAAAGTTAGTTTTCTCGTATTTTTAAACATGCATTAAAATCACACACACAGCACAGGGCTTGGCCCATACTTTTAGCTCTGTTGCAACAAAGAACTTTACTTCAAGATATCCCGTGTGCGTGACAAAATAATACAGCACAAAAGTAACTCGTCCACAAACATGATTAATGGCAAATGTTACATCGCAACATTAAACTTAGGAGAAATATTGACAACAAGAAGTCAAGAGCACGCAATGTGCTCTAGAGAAGATTGATTGTAACAGCGAGTACCGTACACTTTTAAAAAAGAATGTCAATTTTGGCAATTCTAAGGTCCACAGCAGATCGCAATGATGCGAGATCCTTTATCACGATAAGTCAATTTTTTGAAATCATTGCCTTCAAGATTTTGCCAACTTGTTGGAATAAATTAGTCTATTCTTCAAGGAGAATCCCACAATGCTGTTTTCTGGAAAGAACTGCAAAGACTTTGCTTCCAGCAGTTGCTGAACTTGTACCACCAGAGAAGCAACAATATTTGCCTCTTTAACACAAACACTATTACTGCACTGAAGTCTACCATGTTAGTCTGAAACCAACGCTAGGGTAATTAGCAAAATAACATTATGCTACAGTCAGGGATGGCAGTACGGTACGGTACGGTACGCAAGTACGGTACGGTACGCTCCATTTTTCGGCAAAAAGTACGGTACGCTAGTACGGTACGTAATTATTGCTAAGGTACGGGTACGGTACGTTGGTACGTGTTATAAATATGCGTACTAAACGTACCTTACGTACCGTACCATGTGGTACGGTACGTAACTTGGTATTGAAAAATTTTGTGAACAAGAAGAACAAAGATTTTATTGACGTACAACATTTCCAAAAACAAACATAAGTAAACGGTAACATTACACTCTGTAGCTTCGGAAATATGCGCATAGGAGAAGGCGAAGGGAGCAAAGCTCATTTAGGTCGCTGCCACCTGAAGTACAGAAGATCAAAAACCGATGGGACAAAAACACTGAATGATGAATTATATTCACAGCGATACAGAATTGATAAGGTGTAGTACACCATCAGTCCTGGCCAGTGTTGCCAACTTGGCGGAAAATCCGCTAGATTTGGCGGATTTTGCTTCTGTTTAGCGGAAAATTTTTACATTTGGCGTACAGCGGATTTTTTAGCGGATTTCTGCGAAAATGTTGGTAGGCTTTTTTAAACCTGTGAGAATTGTAACGGCGTTTACCGACTTCAGAGTTGATGCACTCTTGAGAATTGTTGTGTTTATGGTTACAGTGGTTTCTACAAGTATGTTGGTTCAATCATGATTCAATATTGCCTATTAGTTTATGCTTTTCACGTTTAAAAGTTCTTGCAATTTTTTTTTTCTATCTGTACAGCAAGAGTAAAAAAATTCTTGCTGGTATGCTCTTCGTCGTGAGTGTTTTAAAATATTTGGTGACCAACAGAATAAATTCAGCACTTTTAGTGAATTTAAATGTTAGCGGATTTTTTAGCGGATTTCAACCATACGTTTAGCGGATTTTAGCGGATTTTGAAGTCTCATTTAGCGGATTTTTGTCATAATAAGTTGGCAACACTGGTCCTGGCGGTAATCTTGAAACTACGGACTTGTAAAAAAAAAAAATAAAAGTAACCGACGAGGTTATTGAAACACAAAGCAGGAATTAAAACACGTAAGCATGCAATTATACAATTTTTAAATGTTACAATTAGATTGTCCCTGAAAATTAATTGGTAATTATAAAAAAAGGTTGTGACAAAAAAAGGTTAATGCTCTTGCAAAACTTTTATGTTATATACAAATAGTTATGGCCAGCAGTCAGTGGACAGAGAACTCCTCTGGGGCCTAGCACAACACAGAGTATTTTTCATTTAGAATATTAATATGCGGCATTACAAATTCACAATAACAGGTCGCGATTATACATGGTATGCATCTACCGTGAATTTCCATTGAGAGAGGATTCATGAGCACAACAAAAGATGCTACCGGTAAGTCATTGGAGAAGTCTCTTTTGGTCTTTTGGCGTCCCTTTAGTAGTCCTGGCTTCCTTGAAACAGGGCTCGGTAGGGTGCTGAGTGTAGACTACCAATACGCTTATAAGAGAAATTTTACGCAATGCGCATTTCAGTGGACAAGTTTGGACTTGTTCATAACGTTCTACTGTCACCGAGCAGCATTATTTTCTGTCGTAACCTACAGTATTTGGAAAGCAATTAAAAAAAAGAAAAATTCGGCCAATGTTTACTCAGCTTTTACAAAACGTAGGAGCTAGCTGCGGTTCCGATCGCCCACACGAATTGTATCGATCAGTGTGACTGGGATCAGGGGCGGGTCCAAAAATTTTTTTAGAGGGGGGTGTGATTTTATATTAAGTTGAATGTTAACTAAACACTAAGACGTTTAGATTCGAAAACGGCCGTACATAAGCCCTCTGAAAATGTTTTGTATCAGGGGCGTATTCAAAATCTATTTCAGGGAAGGGCACCAAATTTCGTCACTTTTTCAAGCGTAGTTTTTTTTCCCGCAGAGTTAATTTTAAGCAACTTAAGTAACAAAAACAACTCTAGGGGGGACCGGGGACATGCTCCCCCGGAAAATTTTCAAAAATTTGCATACTGCAATGGCCATTTTAGCGCTTTTTGTACAATTTTCAGACAAAGGTTGTTCATATTTTTGGTCCCTACTTTTGAGTGCTTCAGCAAATACAATGCATTTTGTATTCTACGCACAGTTTTGATTATGCGTGCTTAAGGCGACTAAGACTAAGGCTTATTGTAATGAAGAGGTTCGAAATTATGGAAAAATTTTATTTATCCAAAGCATTGTTGGCAGGCGGGGGGAATGCATCCCCCCCCCCCCGTAGATCCGTTCCTGACTGGGACATTGCTTTTCCAGACTGATGATAACCGCGCTAGTCAAGGTAGGATGCGATATGTTCTATTCTATTCATACGGTAGAACATCGCTGGCGACTTGGTAGTTTCGAGGACACCACGTTCGTATTGTAGCTGGAAAACTTGTATAGGGTTCAATTTCCGATCAGGTCGCATATTGCAAACTTTAACCTATTTATAGGCATTGCAATAGCACTTAGCTAATTTGGCGTGCATCCAAGAATGGCGGTAGGTAGGTACGGTACGTAATTTTTAGGTACGGTACGTTTTTAAGGTACGGTATGGTACGTAATTTTAGGTACGGTACGTTTTAAGGTACGGTACGTTTTAAGCGAACCATTCATTGGTACGTTACGTGGTACGGTACGCTTGTTAAATGTATTCGAAGTACGTTACGTTAGTACGGTACGGTTAAAATTTTGAAGTACGGGTACGTAAATTTTGAACGTAACGTACCGTACTGCCAACCTTGGCTACAGTTGTAGTACAGGGTGCTCATAAAGTCTTATGCAATTTAAAAATGATTTTTTTATGAAGTCAATTCTTCAAATATATTAACTAGTATGGTTTTGTTTCCATCAGAGCTGCTTAAAGCTTTATTTACAGTCTGACAAAAGTTAAAGGACACTTCGCGTTCTTAAACATTTCAGTAAATTTAGCTGATTTTAACTAAAACGCATTCTTACAAGTGCAGTAAGTTAATGAACAGGATATTAAGAAAGACCGTTGTAAAGAAATTCTATATTAAGGCAGAAACAAACACATTATGACGTTACAACACTCATTGGTTTTTGAGATAAGCGCATTCGAAGCTACAACCTACATGAAATGTAAGTGGCAAGTGTCCATAAATTTTTGTCACAGACTAAAATAAAATTTGGCGTTCAGACAAGATTTTTATGTTTTATGAATGTGTTAAATAAACACTTAATAAATGATTAGGGGTTTATTTAACACATTCATGGAACACTTGAAAATTATATTTGAAACAAAACTTTATTTTAAACAATAACTTTAAGCAGCACTTCAAATAAAGACAGTGGCTATTTGTACAAGCCCGTACAAATAAGCTCTTTGTCTCTTTTATTATCCCTTTGCGCTCTTCTTGATTGTACGAGAAAGTGACAGAGTAATAAAATAAACCAAAGAGACATATGTTACGAGCCCGTATAAATAGCCACTTCCTAAAATAAAACCAACCTGGTTAGGATATTTTGATAATTAATTCAACAAAAAACTTTTTGAAATTGTGTTAAGACTTCTTTTGTTTTTTTAAAAGTCATATCATTGCAGCTTGGGTTTTTATAATAATGCATCATAGAAGATGCCGTGGCTGAGCATCAAGCTTGCGAAGTCGGTTTTGGAGCCCAGTGCTCCAACCACTCCGCCAACTCTATGTGCTTACTTCAGGACTGTATGAACACCCTGTATGTGTAGTGTATACACTGACAACAAAAGTTTTATTTTTGCCACCATTGGCAACATAAGTGGCAACACTGAATCTCAAAACCAAAATGCTATAATATAAAATTCTTTGATCATTTCACGCATGTCAAAAAAGGCTCGAATTTGTCTGGCAAAGTGCTTGGTAACTAATAATAGCATGAGTTGGTATGTATGAACTAACTCACTAGGCCTACTGGTTACATCATAAACACACAGCACAGGCTGTTTGATTATGGTTGGCTTGTCAAGTGGTGTAATTTTACCTCACTGAAATAGAATAGCAAGTAGGAAAAATCAATCTGCTACTCTCAGTTTGCTTTATTTTTTTGTATACAATGTATTCGTGGCAGGTTACGGGCAGTGGAAAAAAATAAGTACAGCTAAAATGGTTTTATATTATGCCCCACAGCACAACACCATGCCCAAGTAAAACTGATAAGAGTCCATTTCTACTAAGTTAGCCACAAGGGTAGATTCAGGGGGTGGGGGTGAATGAGGGGGATGCGTCCTACCGCCAACCAATCTCAAGAATTTTTTGATGGGTAAAATTTTTTCACAACTTTGAACCTCTTGATTAAACAATAATTCTTATGCCGCAACCACGCATAAATCGAAAATGTGCAAACAAAATGTGCAACTAATTTAGTGAAGGACTAGACTAATCTAATTAGGGGCAAAAAACCCAAATTTGCGTGACAAATTGTTTGAAAAGCACAAAAATGCTCATTTACAGTAGTGGTACGTAAATTTTCAAAAATTTTCTAAAGGAGCATGCTTCCGGACCATCCTAGAACCATTTTGTTTCCCAATTTGCTTCAAATTTAACTTTGCCAGGAAAAATAGACAGGGTCTAGTTTGCCATCAACGGTAAAATAAGTGTCTAGGAATATTTTGCCAGCAGTAGGTAAAATCAGCATCTACTTCCGGCAAAATAGACCCAGAGCTAGAAGCTATTTTGCCGGCGCTCAAAAACAGTCATGAATCTCCACACTAAATGGATCGCACTATATCCCGCAAAATAGACCTAGAAACTATTTTGCCGTTAGTGGCAAAATAGACACTTCCAAAATAATGTTTAAAAAAAGTCAAAAATTGGTGCTAAAAAAGTTCTAAATAATTATAGGCTACGGTATCTCCTCACGTGGACACGTTTTAAAAAGGTCTTACTTACATCCTGTTTTGGATCTAACATTTTTGTATTCAGTTTACATTCAACCTCATTCAAAACTGCATCCCCCCACTAAAATTTTTTGGTTCTGCTCCTAGCAAATTCATGAGTTTATAAACTCAAAGCCTTTATCAGTTTATACCACAATAACTTGTGCTGAGCAGCTGAAGTTCACCTACCTTTACGTCTCAATTTTAACCTATTGCAAACTTTAGCTTATCTTTTTTGATAAACATATTTGCCGGTAGTCTAACTTTGAAACATAATCAAGACAATTGGGCCTTTATAAGCGTCAAACAGCTTTAGCAAGCATTGATCCCTGTTTAACCTGCATTTATTTCTATTGCTTGCACAGATCCAAAAGCAAAAAGTTTTTGGCTATCGTCAGGAAGCGCAATTAAAATGCTCGGACACTGCCTCGCGCCGAAATTTCATTGAGCTTCCAAACTGGGTATTGTAGAGACTGTGGGTGAACTTCAGCACAAGTCATAGTGGTATAAACTGATAAAGACTTTGAGTTCATAAACTCATAAGTTTTCTAGCCAGGAGCGGATCCAGAAAATTTTGGTGGGGGGATGCAGTTTTGAAGGAGGTTAAATGTTGACTGAATATAAAGTTGTTAGACCCAAAAAAGGACGTAAATATCTCCTTTTTAAAACGTGTCCACATCAGGAGAGTATTGTATATTCAGAACCTTTTAGCACCAATTTTTGAATTTTTTAAGCATATTTTTTGGAAGTGTCTATTTTGACACTAACAGCAAAATAGTTTCTAGGTCTATTTTGCTGGAGATAGAGCAATCCATATAGTGTGGATACTCATGACTGTTTTTGAGCGCCGGCAAAAAAAGTAGGTCTATTTTGCTGTAAATAGATGCTGATTTTACCTACTGCTGGCAAAATAGATCTTGATGGTATTTTGCCGTCCGAACGGCAAAATAGATAGTTAGACACTGCCAATTTTTTCTGGCAAAGTTGAACTTGAAGCAAATTGGGGAACAAAATAATTCTAAGTTGGTCCGGGAGCATGCTCCCCCGAAAATTTTTTGAAATTTATCGATACATACTGTTTACGGGCATTTTAGTGCTTTTCGAACAATTTGTAATGCAAGTTTTGTTTTTTGCCCCTAATTGGTGTAGTCC
This sequence comes from Trididemnum miniatum, assembly GCA_964006365.1. NCBI lineage: Eukaryota > Metazoa > Chordata > Ascidiacea > Aplousobranchia > Didemnidae > Trididemnum > Trididemnum miniatum. Next base: position 25,368,177 of record OZ023239.1, read on the forward strand.
TTCACCAAATTAGTTACACATTTTGTTTGCACATTTTTGATTTATGCTTCGTTACGGCGTAGGAATTATTAAATCAAAGATGTTCAAAATTATGGAAAAATTTCATGCATCAAAAACATTGTTGAGATTGGCTGGCGGGGGGATGCATCCCCCTCATTTCTCCCCACCCCCTGAATCTACCCCTGTTGCTGACTTAGTAGAAATGGACTCTTATCAGTTTTGCTTGGCATGGTGTTGTGCTATGGGGCATGATATAAAACCATTTAAGCTCTATTTAATTTTTTCCCTCTGCCCGTAACCTGCCAGGAATGTATGCGAAAAAATAATATAAACTGAGAGTAGCAGATTGATTTTTCCCACTTGCTATTCTATTTGAGCATGGTAAAATATTACATTACCTGATAAGCCGACCATAATTAAACAGTTTGTATAGTGTGTTGATGATGTAACCAGTAGTGAGTTAGTTCATACATACCAACTCATGCTATTATTGGTTATCAAGCACTTTGCCAGACAAATTCGAGCCTTTTTTGACTTATGTGAAATGATCAAAGAATTTGGTAGCATCTTGGTTTCAAGATTAAGTGTTTAATTTAAGTTACTACAAGTGCTGCTACTCATGTTGCCAATGGTGGTAATATTGAAGCTTTTGTTGTTGGTGTATAGATACAGGGTGTTCATACAGTCCTGATGCAAGCACATGAAGTTGGCGGATTGGGCTCTGGAACCGGCTTCGCAAGCTTGATGCTCAACCACGGCATCTTCCACGATACATTATTATAAAACAAGTATGTGACTTTTAAAAAAACAAAAGAAGTCCTGACACAATTTAAAATTTTTTTGGTTACATTAATTCTCGAAATATCCTCACCAGTTTGGTTTTATTTTAAGTGCTGCTTAATGTTATTATTTAAAGTAAAGTTTTGTTTCATATAATTTTCAAGTGTTCCATGAATGTGTTGAATAAACCTCTAATCATTTAATAAGTGTTTATTTAACACATTCATGAAACATAAAAATCTTGTCTAATAGAAACTTTAATTTATTTTAATAGAAACTTTAAGCAGCTCTGATGAAAACAAAACCATACTAGTTAATATATTTGAAGAATTGACTTCACAAAAAAATCATTTTTAAATTATATAAGACTTCATGAACACCCTGTACTACAACTGTAGCATAATTTTTTTTTGCCAATTACCCTAATATTGGTTTCAGACTAACATGGTAGACTTCAGTGCAGAACAGTGTTTGTGTTTAAGAGGCAAATATTGTTGCTTCTCTGGTGGCACAAGTTCAGCAACTGCTGGAAGCAAAGTCTTTGCAGTTCTTTCCAGAAAACAGCATTGTGGGATTCTCCCTGAAGAATGGACTAATTTATCCGAATTAGTTGGCAAAATCTTGAAGGCAATGATTTCAAAAAATTGACATATTGTGGTGAAGGATTCAGCAATATTGCAATCTGCTGCAGACTACAGAATTATTAAGATCGACATTCTTTTTTAAAAGTGTAATGTGTAGGCCTACTCACTGTTACAATCAATCTGCTATACAGCTCATTGTGAACTCTTGGCTTCTTGTAATCAATATTTCTCCTAAGTTTAATGTTGTGATGTAACATTTGCCAATCATGTTTGTGGGCGAGTTACTTTTGTGCTGTATTATTTTGTCACACACACTGGACATTCATCCTAAAGCAAAGTTCTTTGTTACAACAGAGCTAAAAGTATGGACCAAGCCCTATGTTGTGTATGTGATTTTAATGCATGTTTAAATATATAAAAAAACTAACTTTAATTCTTCTAAACAGATCTATAAAGTTCGAGCTGTGTGAATTTAATACTGGTACCATAAATTTAAGAGCGAGGGAGGCACATAATTTTTTAAAGGGTTGTTTTGTTTTTTATACACAATTTTTCTTAATTTTTGTCTATTTTATGATTATCACTACTTAATTACCGTCTGAGATATTGATGTACCGGTAACTAATTGTATTGTACCACAATACGGAAACTGATGTATGACTATTAAATAAAATTCAATTGCAACTTTACTTTGTATCGATTTGTAAAAATAGATTGAACTGAAAGCGAGTCACAACGACACACTACGATGAAAACATGTCATTTTCTCGAAAACAAAAAAGAAATATCAAAAGTGTAAAAGCCGCGCCACGGCATAACTTTTGTTCTTATACACTTACGGCGTTTGCTGAATATAAATCTATATATGGAGTAGATTGTACATACTATACTGTTTGTATCAAGTTCAGTACACACACAGCAAGTGTTTGTCAAGATATTTTCTGATTCCATTTCGTAGAATCTGTGTTTGCCTCGCAGAGCAATATTAAACTTTCACACTCTGAAACATAGATCAGTTCTTAACAAATGTTCCAGATAAATCAAGATGTTGCACCAAAACAATACGTCAGTCATTAACATTCCAGTTCATAGAATCTGCGTTTGCCTCGCAAAGCTAAATAAAACTTTCTCACTCTGAAAAATAGATCAGTTCTCAACAGTTGTTCCACATAAATCAAGATGTTGCACCAAAACAATAAATCAGTCATCAAAGAAGCCTTCGTAAAGAAGCACTAACTCTCTTTAATGTTTTCCCATTCAGTGGTTTCATAATTTTGAGATGTAAACTTGGCCAAAAAAAATTTCGTAATTTTTCATTGTATCATTGATCACAACTTCACATTAGCAACAGCAGTACTGGTATGGAATGAATCTAGAAGCAAGTATAAAGGTTACTGTAATTTTACATTAGATTAATTCTGAACTGGCTCTTTTTGCAGTTTGCTACATTGCCGGTACTTGCTAACAAAACAATGAATCAATGGAAGACATGATACTGATGGTAATACACGCCCTAATACATCAAACTTTTCACATATAGGCTATTGCAAATCCAAGGCAGATTAGAAACAATGTAAACACACTGGTAGTCAGCTACAACTCTGCCGTCATCTTGCAAAACCTAAAAAGTCGATTTTTTGCAAAAAAGTTTTTTTTGCATATTTTGTATTTTTTTATAATTCTCCATCTCTTGTTAAATTTCAAAAGTTTCTACCGGGTCGTTTCTAAGTTAATTGGGTTTGCAAAACATAGCTTGTTGATAAAGTATTGGAAAATGTTTCGCATAACCCAACATGAAATTAAAGGCAACATAGTTTTTAGGTCTATTTGGCCGGACCTCAATCAATGGAAGCCCCGCATAACCCAACATGAAATTATTGCTATCACGTCATAAATACGTATTATTAGCTTCATCCGCAGTTATCATGACATCATAAATAATTGTTAGGAAATGCTCTTAAAACTAACAATAAAATGCATGACTTCATAATGCAAAACCTAACAAATGCAGCTTGAAGATAAAAAAAGGCAGTGTCTATTTTGCTGTTAATGGCAAAATAGTTTTTAGGTCTATTTTGCCGGACCTAGATCAATGGAAGCTTCTATTTTACCGGAAAATGGTTACGCAACTACAGTTTTTGAACTACGAGAACCGCAAATTTTGCCACATTTGGGCATAGCTTTCGGTTCCTCTTGTGTGAGTTTTGCAGTAGCGGAATCGTTTCTTCAGCTACTTGAAACCTTCACCGAAATGCGCAGTTCATCAGCCGCGTCCCGCAATAAGGTAACCCCCTTCACTGACAAGCGCAGTTCACCAGCCGTGCTCCGGCATAAGGTACATGCATTCTTCAGAATGCTTGACCTTGAATGGCCAATCACTCCTCAGAATTTATGGACTACAAAAAATTAACGTTTGTGAACCTAACAACTTTTGGAGCTTGTTTGAATTAAACCCCAAGGACCGCTAGATGCGCTAGTGAGTTATTAGTAGTGGTTAGGGCCTAACCCCAAACCCTAACCCTGGATCCGAACAATGTTTTCGGTTCCCCTACTTTACATTTTCAAACTTTTGGAACCGTATCCGGCTCCTCTACTTTAATTTTCAAACTTTGGTAACCATTTTCCGGTTCCTCTAGTGAGAAAAGCATGGTTTGGTAGCAGGAAAACGGTTCTCGAAGTTTGAAAATCAAAGTAGGGGAGCCAAATTCTGGTGAAATAGACACTTCCTAGATGAATTCATGCAGAGTGGATACTCAGGACTGTTTTTGAGCGCGAGGCGTGTGACGGTAAAATAGCTTCTAGGTCTATTTTGCTGGCAGTAGATCCTGATTGTACTCGCTGCTGGCAAAATAGACCTAGAAACTATTTTGCCGTTAACGGTAAAACAGACCCTTCCTAAGAACTAGTTCATTTGAATGACATTACGGTACTACAACGAGAAAATGTTGGAACTGAATTCTGTTAGGAAATTATAAATGAAACTTAAAAAATTATTTAAGAGATTCACTGAGCAAAAGCTAACAAGGATGTACGAAAACCAAACAAAGAGTATTTCACAAAAATTAGTACAAAAAACTTTAATCCAGAGTCTGATACTATGCGATTGCTAAACACCTCACTCTTGAAAGATTAAAATTTGAAAACACGAAAAGTGCTTTTTCTAGAAAACTAAAAAAGCGGAAAAATTGCAGTTGTTAGATTTTACACAATGACGGCAATACCGGTACTGGGTTAACGTCTAATATAAGCCCCAAGAATCGGTTAGGGTTAGGTTTGGTTAGGATTAAGTTTGGTTACGGTTAAATTTAGTGAGGGTTTGGTTCACTTACAACCCTAACCGAACCTAATCCTAACCAAGCCTAACCGAACCTGGGGGCTGATACTAGACGTTACCCCTGGTACTGTAGGCCACCATGTTTGCGAAGCAAAAGCCCAGAGCCTTTTCTACACTTTTCTAATTATTATCAGCAGCTTTAAATTGTGTGAAACACACCTACCAGCATTTATAATCTTCAAAACTTTGACAGATGGTATTCCAAAACTGAAAAGCTTGTAAATTTCATCTGCCAATGACAATGAAGGCACAGCAGATATAGGCAACTGAATAAGCCTTTGTGCGTCCAATGCATGCATCATAATGTATTTCTATTTCCAATGCAGCTGCGACTTGTCTTGTTGTAAATGCCCCGATAATTTAAAATCCATTCAAATAACTTCAGATGCAAGGACGTTTTCAAAGTAACTTATAGCTAGAACGTCACAGAGTTACAAAGATAATATATATACTGGTTTCCACACCACTTGTCTTTGAGCTAACATTGATTTTAAAGTCTATAATCATACCTACACTGTAAAATTACAACACTAACTATCTTTTTTATTCAAAACAAACGAATTAACTTCACTAAGCTAGCCTGCTGAGGGAATGTTAGCCTACTACACCCCACACCTACATTTGATTACCAGCAAGCTTTTGCAAAAGTGTTTGGCTATCGCCTGGTGGCGCAATTGAAATGCGTCGACACTGCCTTTTCCACTAGCCGTCCAGACTAACTATTGTAGAGACTGTGGTCAGACCAAACTGACTTTACTGCTTGTTATCTCCATATGAGAAAATTTGACGTTTTTTAGCAATATGACGTCATCAGTGATGACGTCATTTTTAAAAATATGGCAGTGACCAAGTAAAGTAATCTCAGCGAGATACCGCTCCAATAAAGATACAGTTGTGTTTTGCAATTATCGTTAATGGTGTAACAGACTAAGCTTTATTGAATTATGCAAAACAGGTCTTTCATTTAAAATTTTTATTAATTGCACGAAAATTTGCGTCAAATTTTACGAAATTTGCACAGCAGGCGTTAAAGTATATACACTCTTGTGAAATACATTTTCAAGTTTCTACATTAGTAAACACAAAAGTTGTTAAAGTAGAAATACACTCCATATTGCAATTTTTTGGAAATTCTGTCACATTTTTTTACGTAAATTAAGACGTCATTAACTTACTACGTCATAATTTCATCTGTGATTTGTCTGAGTCTTACTTGTAATTTGATCCAAGTTTCAGCCACAAAACCAATCCACAAGCGACACAGTAGTCAAATAAGTGAATGTCACCAAGAAAAAAAATATTGAAAACTTTTGCAAAAATGACGTTAGTTAGTTAGTTAGTTAGTTAGTGTCTTTTATTTCCGTACCGTCAACACAAGAATAACATGCATAAATAACATACAGTATAATTGGACAGCACGAGAAAAGGGAAGAAGCAACAAAACGATAAACATTGTAACATGCAAGGGGAGAATGGAAGATCAAGAAAAGTAACATGAGAAGCATGGTTGCAGCACCCGAAAATTTATGATGTCAATGGACCGGAATTTGGAGGTGGGGACCACCCTATCCGTAAACTTCAAACTATGCTGAACATTGCTATGTGCGCAAAAAAAATATATATATACTTGGGGTGCACGTAAACGCATTTTTTGACCAGACTACCTAACTTTTCCTAAACGAGTATAAAAAGCTAAAAGCCTAACCACGCAACTTCCGTCTGATTCAACAAGGCGACTTTCTGCGGCATTTTGCTTTCATTCCGCTCATTTCAATAGTTTTCTACCTACACGCTTTCTAGTGATGCTTATGAATCATGACGTGATTCGTGATGTAAACGCAATAAGACGTATCGTTTGTTTCCACACAATTTAAACTAATGCAAAGGTTAGATGAAATCTCCTCCAGACAGGAGGAGTATCAAAATAAATTTTTCGGTGACAAGGACAAAACTGCTGCTGCTTCTGATATTGTTTCAGACAGACAGACAGAAATATTTTATTTTTCAAGCTCCAAGAAAACAAAAAAACAAAATGAATAATAAACATTCAGTAAAATTTTTATTACTGATATGTATAATAACATATGATAAGAGTATAGCGCAGTTTAATGGCGGCCTGAAGGGAGACTGCGAATGGACCGATTAGGGTCTTCGAGTCAAGCAGCCACCCACAGACTAAACCCATCGTTAAAAGCGATCAGTTAAACCCGCTTATTAAGCATTAAGTAGAAGCAAGTGCTTATTTATAATATGTATTTAAAATTTGCTTTTTTAAACTTGTCTTAAATCTATTAAATGATAGATTTCTAATGTCTGCGGAAATAGCGTTCCAAATTTTGACACCTTGAAACTTGATAGACCTTTGACAGCGAACAGTTGAGTATTTCGGAGGGTAGAGGTTGTTTTGTGCTTGGAATCTTGTTGCTCGACTATGAATTGTTGAGGTGGGAATAAATAGGTCAAGGAAGCAATGTGAAGGAGATTTTTTTGAGTGTAGGTACATTTGTTTACTAATTTCAAATTGATATAGATCGGTAATTTTTAATATTTCTAATTTGTGGAAAAGAGGTGTAGCAGAGGTAAGTTGGTTGTTGTTGGAGATAATACGCAAAGCCTTATTTTGGAGTCGCTGTAATTTTGATAAGTATGTAGGAAAAGTACTATCCCAGAGATGCAAAGCATATAGCAGATGGGGATGTATTAGAGAATAGTAAAGAAGGATCAGAGCAGATTTGGGAAAAAGGAATCGTAGTTTACTTAATATACCAACAGCTTTGGGGACTTTTATTTCAATTTGGTTGATATGAAGTTGGAAGTGCAATTTAGAATCGAGGGAGACGCCTAAATATTTACAAGAGTTTTGGCATGCAATCAAACAATCATTATAACATATTTATTTAGGTCTAAACTAGGTGAATTTGACTTAAAAGGAATAGTTAGGACCGAAGATTTTTGAGGGTTAATTTGTAATTTATTGGCATTGCACCAAATGTTGAGATTTTGCATTTCCTGGTTACAATCTTTTTCTAGAAGGGTAGGAGAAGAATGACTTAGAACTAGGCAGGTATCGTCTGCAAAAAGGCGCGGTTTGGTATAGGTGGCGTTAGGGAGATCATTGATGTAAACAAGGAATAGGAGGGGGCCGAGTATTGACCCTTGAGGCACCCCAATTTGAATAGGTTTGCATGAAGAATTACAGTTATTTATAGACACAAATTGTTACCTTGTATTAAGATAACTCTCAATAAGTCTATATGCCGGTCCGCGTATGCCATAGTGATACAATTTTTGAAGCAAAATTTTGTGAGAAACTGTGTGGAAAGCTTTTCGAAGATCCATGAAAAGAAATGCTGAATGTTTTTTATTCTGTATAGCATCATATCCCAGGGACGTTACACCTAACAATGCATGCAAAACACTGTGTTTTTCTCTAAAACCGTATTGGTAGTTATACAGTATATTGTGTTTATCAAAAAACTTTATCAAGCGATTTTTTATAAGCTTTTCCAAAACCTTAGATAGACTTGGGAGTAGGGAGATTGGGCGATAATTACTTGTGAAACTTTTATTACCAGATTTAAAGATTGGGATGACTTTGGCCTTTTTAAATATTTGTGGAAAAACACCTTGTTCGAATACATATGCAAAATATACATAAAGTATTGGCGCTAATACCTCATTACCCGTCCTTAGAAATAGTGATGAAATATTGTCATAGCCGCAGGCTTTATGGGGATTTAGGGAATTAATAGCATTATAAATCTCTAATGGTTCTGGAGCCTCAAGTACTATAGTTGAGGGAATTGCATTGTCAAGGAATTGTTTAAAGTCAAAATCACCTGATGTGTTAGCACTTATGTACAACAGAATTTAAGAATTTCCACAGTTCTTTTGGATTGTTTTTCCTACCATTTATTGTGTCCTCATAATACATTTTTTTACCCGAGTGAGTTTATTTGCATATTTCTTGTAAAATAATTTTTCTGAATTAGTGCCACATAAAAGATGAGTTCGATTTAATTTTTGCTTATTTTTGATCGAAATTAGCAGACCTTTTGTTAGCCAGGGCTTTTGCAAAAATCGTCTTTGTTTTCTGGAAGCTTTTTGTATAGGGGCATGCTTGTTGATAATTTTAGATAAGGCATTCATCAGTTCGTTAAAATGTTCATCAAAAACACTTTCAGACATATTAGTGGCTTCTGTGGACTTCTTAAAGTTATTGCATATTGGTAATAAGATGGACATTAAATCATTACGAAAATCATCACTGTTGACTGAATCTATCTTGCGATATGTATACAAATTTTGATTCTTTTTAGGAGTTTTGAACAGCGGATTAGAAATGGTACAAAAGATGGGATAGTGGTCAGATATACTATAGGTTAAAACACCTGAAGATATGGATGAATCACTATCATTTATCAAAATATGATCAATTACTGTACTTGAAGTGTTTGTTACTCGAGTAGGTTTGGTTGTAAGAGAAGCAAAAGCATTACTTTGTAGTAAGAGGAAATAGTCTGATAAAGGTGATCGTGTAAGATCAGAACTTAAATCAATATTGACATCCCCTAGAATTACAACTTTGCTCCCTTTACGATTTAAAGATTGCATGTTTTGATCTAAGGCTTCAAAAAAGGCATTGTAGTTATTACAGGGATGACGGTATATCACAGCGAAAGCATAACTAATTTTGCGGCTAGGAAATTCTACGTTTATCCGAAGATCTTCACAGCCCGTAACATTTAAGGAGAGATTATCTTTAATTGTAAAGTTTAAAATGTTTGAAATATAAGCACCAACGCCGCCAGCTTTTGTGGGCGAGGGAGAGTGGATAAAGGTGTAACCAGGGATGTCAGTATTAATATAAGGATTGATATTGATGCGGGTTTCGGATAAGAAAATAATAGTAGGATGACTAGAGAAATTACATAGAAATTCATAAAGTTCTTCAAAATGGGATTGCAGTGAGGAAATGTTTAAATGTAGGAAGAAGTGAGAGGTACGGTTGTCGATATCAAATGCTTTAGCATCAAGTTTAAAAACTTCACAGGGTTTAACGTTGTCACTAAAGGATTGAAACAAGATATCAGGCAAGTTGTTTTGATCTAATTCAGAGGCAATTTCTGAAGTGGCTGCTTGACAAACGTCATCGAAAACATTCAAATTTACAGCCATATTGAGTAAAATAAAGTAAACAACACGACACAAAATAATTAAACAAAAACGAGGCGTAAAGAGTAGACAAAAAACTGTTTGTAGATCTAGGTAAGGAGATACGTATAGCATTATTGTTAAAAGAGCGAAGGTTCGATTCTCAGCAAACATGTATTGAAAGACAGTACCTTAACATAAGTATATAACAAATACATAGATAGATAACAAGGAGCTATGAGACACCAACGTTAAAATCGCTATAAATCAAATTTTTTGCCATCAATATATAAGTTATAGTGGCCTTTTGCGGCTCTCCATGTAGTTTTTTTGTTTTGAGATCTAGCTTCTTTAAATGCAGGTAACAATGATTTGCGCTCTTCTTGGAATAATTTGTGTAAATTTTCAGTAACATACTGTGAGCGCAGAGATTGAAGTCGCTTTCTATCATTGTGCGACTTCAGATTTTTAAGATTTGAAAAAATTAAGTTTTTGTCAGAAGCATTTGTAACTTTAATAATAATTGGTCGATTGATCTTTACCTTGTTTTTGTACGTTGGTTGTTGAGGGAGCCTATGATAATCAGCTAACGTAATTTGGGATGGATTTGCGATGTTCAGGCCTTCTTTCATAAAATTTTGCAGAATTTTCAGTGTTTCATCACGTGTTTCCCACGCAGAGTTGCTGTTTTCTTCTAGACCATGGAATAGAATATTGAATCGTTTTTCATATGATTCTTGCATGATAGCATTAGTTTCGCGATGTTTTTCAGCGTCTTCTAAGGTGTATAATCGTTGGAATACTGTGTTCAGATCACTATCAGAAGCCGTTTTGTTCAAAACGCATTCTATTTTTTTAAACCGATCTTCGAACTGTTGCTTCGCTTTATCAGAGGCCTTATCCTTCTTTTCCAAGTCGTTCACTATTAGTTCAATATCTTCTAAATCACTGCTCTTTGCTGTTTCGGTTAGGATTTTATCAATTTGTTTGAATCGATCTTCAAATTTTGTTTCTAGTAAATCCAAACGTTTGTTGTACTTTCCTTCTAAACTGTCCAATCTTGATGTTGAAGTGTTAACTGCTATCAGAAGTTTATCCAGCTTATCGCCAATACTTTCAGACATGCTGTATCAGTGCTGGAATCGAGACCTTTTCAAATTGCTGCTTTGATTAGCTGTAGTTGGTTTACTCGTGCCGAGTGTCACAGCTGCTGTCTACAAGCGACCTGCTACTAGCATTGCAAAAAGCGAATGACTAGCATTGCAAAAAGCGTTTCAGAGTCTGTTGACCTCCAAGGAAGGCAACTTCATGAGCTGGCAGAAATGATTACTTACATCAGTAAGGTGTGCTGTAGATCAGATTGCAGCCCAAGTGCAGGAAAATGAAAGGAGGCTCGACGATATGGAACAATATGGCAGAAGCAACTTCGGGTGCTGCAACCATGCTTCTCATGTTACTTTTCTTGATCTTCTATTCTCCCCTTGCATGTTACAACGTTTATCGTTTTGTTGCTTCTTCCCTTTTCTCGTGCTGTCCACTTATACTGTATGTTATTTATGCATATTACTCTTGTGTTGACGGTACGGAAATAAAAGACACTAACTAACTAACTGCTTAATTCTCCATGGATGCAAAGATCTTCCTCAAAGGATGCTGAAAATAAGGTAGGTGAGAAACATGTCATAGATGTATTAAGTTCTAAACTGCAATTGAACACCCCTCTAACTAGCCTTGACGTTGACATTTGCCATTTTCTCCCCTCTAAAAAAGGGAAGAATCCTATTATAATTAAGTTTATCCGAAAAACAGTCAGAAACGAGGTTTTTAATAACAAGTCAAAGCTGAAGTCTTTGGACTCGAACTCGCGGCTTGCAATTACTGAGTCGCTAACTAAAAGACGTCTCAAGCTCGTTGATGAAGCTAGACGTGTTTTTGATTTCAGAAATGTTTGGACTATGAAGGGTTTTGTGTATTGTAGATTCCAGGGGCAAAGGCATTGCATCGATGACTTCAGCGATATCTCCAGAATTAGGTTAGGGCCTACTAAGCAAGCTTAAAACTGGAATTAAAAAATTAACGATTTGGCCTCTGATCTAGCTTATGTCTAATCATTCACTCTAAATGAACTTTTGAGTTGTTTTTTGTTTTTAATAAATTCTCGTTTGTTTTTTCCTAAAATTTTTTACGTAAACACAGGAAAGTAGAAACTGTCAAAACACAAGTGTGGAATAGTTTTTGAGTTTCAAGGTAATTTGGCAAATAAAATTTGCTCTCCTAATGGAACCATTAGTAAACTCATTGCTAGTATATATACTACAGTAACAGACTATTTGGGTGTGTTATTTTTATTATTTTTAACCTTTCAGTTCAAGATCAAACAGAGGGTAACAAAAATAGCATGATTAAAATATCAACTCTACAGCTAATATACAACCATCTATAGACCTTTTTATGTTGGCTTATTCTATCCTTAATCTTCTTATACCGGTAAAAAAAATCTTGACCGTAAACAATTCTTTTTTCTCTTATTTTAACCATTTTTTTTATAAGCTAATTTTGAGTATTGTTGTTAATAGTTTTTTTTTTTTTTTTTGTTTCATGCCATTGCCACGACCTTCAAAAATATGTTCTAAAAATAGTTGTTCTAACAATATTAATGTCAGCCAAATAACAAGCAATGAAAAGATAAGCAAATTTTACTTAAGCAAAGCCAATACTGGTACATTTGATGCAGATTATTTAAATTCTACCTTTGATCATAAATTTGTACATTTGTTAAATAATGATAGTGAATTAGACATTGATTCTTCCCTTACTCTAAATCAGAGGCGATGAACATGCGGCCCGCGGGCCGCATGCGGCCCGCGAAAGAATTTCCTGCGGTCCGCGAACATTTTGGCGAGACCAGTACTTTTAAACATTTTTTTCCCCGTCTAATCTTTGCGATGCGATACCAAAAGCTGAGCCCCTGATTTAATCAAGCGCGTATTAGTTATATAAACGCTCAATACAAGTCATCTGTTTCAGGATTCAGTAGTTCATCCATTGTTATGAAATAATAATAACATAACTCGAGTCCGTTGCAGCTTCAGCATAGTGCTGCAGTTTACGAGTAACTATTCGAGTGAGAGCTTAGCTTGCCTTACAGTATTAGGAATTATGTGAGTTTGCGGAAATGAATTGGTGAGGTGGCAGTACCATTTATCATATGCAAATTATACTGCTTTCTTAAGGTATTTGTTATTCTGTTTTTTAATCAATATTTAATTAGCCGCTTGTCTTCAGCGATGTCTTCAGCGAAAAAACGAAATATTGTAGATGAAAAAAGAGTATTTCAAAAAGATTGGACCGATATCCGATATGTTTATGACCAGGAGCGTATTCACAGGGGGGCCATTGTGCCATCCTTCCCCCTTTTTGACTCTGCCTTTTAGTAAAAAAAGAACAAAACTAATGGTGCCAAGTGACTGAAACATGCCAGACTCTTGATGGTTACTGCAGCTTATGGCCAGTGGCTAATCCAAGGGTTAGGATGAGAGGTATGCATCCTCCCTCCAGCCATTTTCAAAATAGTTTTTGATGTATACAATTTTTCCATAACTTCGAACCTCTTCGAGAGCGATAAGCCTTACGCCTTAAGCACGCATAATCGAAAATGTGCGCGCTAAACGCATCATATTTGGCAAAGCACTCAGAATCAGGGTCAAAAAATTTAAACAAAATTTGCCTGAGGATTATTCAAAAAGCACTACAAATAGCCATTACAGCATGTAAATTTTCAAAAATTTTCCGAGAGAGCATGCCACCGGACCCTCCAAGAGCTTTTCTTGTTTCTCAATCATTTTCAAATTTGTTCTGCCGAAGAAAAACGCTTTAAAGAAATATGGAAATTATGGCTTCCCCCTTTTAAAATTTCTCGCTACGCCACTGTTTATGACTAAAAAGTTGTGCGGCCCGCTTGCTTATTGGTAAGTAACAAAGTGGCCCGCGACAGCAAATAGGTTCGTCACCCCTGCTCTAAATGAACAATATTTGCAATCCTGTGAAATCAAAAATCTTTCTTTTAACTATAGCTTTAAAAATACCTTTACTGCCTCAGCCCTTAATATTAGATCTACAGTAAATCCGTTGAACTTTAGCAAATTGGAAGCCCTGATTTTGAGTATGCAATGCAAGCCTGATGTGATTTTTATTTGCGAAACTTAAATCAGACCAACGCACTCTGGACCTTACAATAACTTAGATGGGTATAAATATGTATCGAATAGCTGTAAAGCTTGTCTAGGGGGTGGGGTTGCCTTTTATGTGAAAAACAGTCTTTTAATGTCATTAATGAATTGTTTGTAATGGATGAGAAAATTTTTGAATCTCTTTTTATTAATGTGCAAGTAGGAAAAGAAACCATTGTTTGTGGTACAATTTATCGTTCCCCTGTCGACCATGTTAAAGCTCATCTAGATTTTAGACTTCAGCTAACAGAATGTCTTGAAAAGCTGGATGCTAAAAGAAAATGTTATGATCTAGCCAAATCAAATGAGAATACTCATGTTAGTGATTTCCCTGAGGTAATGTTAAATCATAACTTCTGCTCTATAATAAAAAAGCCTACTAGAATTATAGAAGATACTAGTGCAACAGTGTTAGATCACGTATGGACAAATGCTTATACTGATCATATAAAATCTGGAATTACAGTATTTTGCATTCTGCATCAGACCACTTGCCTGTATTTATGTGCGCTGATAAAAGTAAAGCTACTTCTTCAAATATCCTTGCTAGAAGCTTTAATGATGCTAATATGAGAAATATTAATCTTGATTTGCAAAATATTGATGTAAACCCTACTTTAAACGAAACCAAAACTAATCAGTCTTATATGCTTTTGGCAGATAAGTATCACCAAGTGTTTGATAAATAGCTTCCATTGATACAATTAAATAACAACAATAAAAACAGTTGGTTTGATAAGGATTTGCAAAAACTATTGCAAATAAAAGAAAAGATGTTCAAGAAATACTGCGCTAAGAAAAATTTACTTTCCAAAGGTAATTACAATAAAGCAAGAAACATCTACTTTCGTACTTTAAAAGAAAAAAAGGATGCACATTATTCATCAGTTTTTGAGAGACATAAAAATAACTTGGAACAAATATAAATAGTTGTTAATAATCTTCTCGGTAAAAAGAAATTAGATCCCTGCTCAACTCTTAAAATTAACAACCAGTTGACCAGTGATGCTGCAACAATTGCTATTCACTTTAATCTTCACTTTGCTGAAGTTGGCACTAAGTTGGTCAACAAACTTCCTCCTACTTCTCATAATTTCGATGAATACTTGCCTCTTTCTTCTTCAAATTCCCTTTACTTTAACCCCACTTCTCCTCTTGAGATTAAAAAAATTATTACTGATTTAAAATCAAATAATAGTAGTGGAATGGATGGGATCCCTTCAAAAGCTTTAAAATGTACCCGGGACAACATACTATGGGCTATTGCTCACATTTTTAATATCTCTTTAAGTAACGGTGAATTTATTGCTGCTTTTAAAGTAGCTAAAGTTGTACCTGCTTTTAAGAAAGGTTCGACCTATGATGTTAATAACTACAGGCCAATAAGCTTATTGTAGCAACAGCTACATTTAGGTTTACGTCAGCGATGCTGCGTCGCTGTGTTTGCGATTGCCTTTTTTCCCTGTCTTGTGACTTTATGCGTTTGTTTGTGTTGCAACGTCTTTTTCTATGATCAGCCGACTGGAGTGCACGTTAGCGATTGATTGTGGTTGAATTGCGGATTTACTGTTTGCATTTGATTGTTAATTCAATACATTCGTTCAATCTCGACACCACACTGCAGTGCTGTGGGAACTACGACAGGGAAAGACAAACACTGCCCGTAACCCTCAGTCTAGAGGTGAGCAGTGGAGAAAAGAACACGCTGGTCCTTCGTCCTCCCCACGCGGGCCAACTCAAGTGCAACATTATTACCTGTGTTGTCAACAATTTTTGAGAAATTGGTATATAAACGTCTCGTTAGTTTCTTGAGTGGACAAGGTTTTTTTCACAAAAATCAATTTGGTTTTAGGAAAAATTTTTCTACTAGCCATGCAACTACGCTATTAGTTGAAAATATCACGATAGCCTTTGAAAAAAAAGCAATCAATGATTGGAGTATTTCTAGAATTATCCAAAGCGTTTGATACTACAGATCATAAAATATTGTTACAGAAATTAATGCATTACGGGGTAAGGGGTCTACCTTTAGAAAGGTTTTCTAGCTATCTGAATGCCCGCACTCAACAAGTGCTATGCAACAACCGATTATCTGATATTTTAAAAATAGGTGTGGTGTCCCTCAAGGTTCTATTCTTGGACCTTTGCTGTTTTTAATATAAGTAAATGATTTTTGCAGATGTATAACAAAAGGTAAGACTATA
Source organism: Trididemnum miniatum (assembly GCA_964006365.1). Lineage (NCBI taxonomy): Eukaryota > Metazoa > Chordata > Ascidiacea > Aplousobranchia > Didemnidae > Trididemnum > Trididemnum miniatum. The sequence continues at coordinate 25,384,462 of OZ023239.1, forward strand.
ATGTTTGCTGATAATACAAATTTATTTTTCAGTCAAAGTTCTTATGAGAAAGTTCTTATTAACAGCTCAGATGGCCGAGTGGTATAGAGCGTTTGTCTCTTGAGCTGTAGACTCGGGTTTGATTCCGAGTCGGGTCAAACCAATGACTTTGACTTTAAAATTGGTATTCACAGCTTCCCTGCTTGACGCTCAGCATTAAAGGGACAGTATGGAGAACAAGCCGGCAAGTTTACTTGTTGTGCCGCTGGGAAAGGCACTTAGCGGGATTACCCCATCTTGGTGTGGTAGACAGATGGCTGGCAACTCCTAAGCGAGCTCGTATAGCGCTTTGATCGCTTTCTTGTGATAGGAGGATAAATATGCAACTACATATAACATACATATAAAGTGCCTACTTTATATGTATATATCTATTCCAAGTGGCTAATGAAGAGTTGAAAAGCATTGATAATTGGCTCACAGCTAATAAACCTTCTCTTAACATAAATAAAACTAATTACATTGTGTTCCGCACTCCGAATAGTAAGCTTCCTGATCAACATGCTCTCTAGTTGAAGAACAGAGAAATTAAAAGAGTTGTTTCTGTTAAATTTTTGGGCGTTATAGTACATGAAATTTGTCTTGGAAACTTCATGTGGAAGCGCTATTGAATAAAATTACGATTACGTGCAGTACTGTTCACAAAATTCGTAATCATTTGAGCCAGCGCATCTTACTTTTGCTGTATAACTCTATGATAAAAAGCCATCTCCAATATTGCATTATGACTTGGTGCAACGGAAATAAGACCATGGTTAAAAACTTCAAAGTTCGGTTGACAAGTTTATTAGATTAATATTTAAGCTGAATTATAGAGATAGTGTAAAAACTCTGATGCAACAGCATAGTCTTTTGACGATTCATCAATTAGAAGAATTAGAAACTGCTAGCTTTATGTACAAATATCTGCACGATGGCTTGCCAGTCAATTTTCGGAATCTCCTTGACGCAACCAGTTAGCTGGTGGTACCTCTCGTCCAGGGTTGGGAATCGATACTCAAAAAAGTAAAGAAATAATCGATATTCGATAGTTTACCAAAAAGTAAAGAAATAATCGATTTCGATGGTAGTTTAAAAAAGTAAAGAATAAAGAATATAGTAATTCATATTCGATATTATACTGAGTGATTTTAGCTTTTTCGAAATACTGCAAACCAGCTAGTGTTGACACCATATGCACTTTTGCAAGCAAAGTTACTGGTACTCGCCAGAATCACAAATTTTGTCAGATGCTAGTTTCTCAACTCTCTGGCAACTCTTCCATTTTGGCTTTGCAATTTGCTTTTGTCCATAGTTATGATTAAAAGAGAAATACGATAGCTGTACTTACTAGCGTAGCCAGGATTTTGCAATGGGGGGGTTGAGAATGATATCACATTTGACCATACGTTGTATACAGGAGCAGATCCAAAAATTTTTAGTGGGGTAGATGTAATTTTGAATCAGTTTGAATGTAAACCAAATGCAAAGACGTTTAAACCCGGAAACGAGCATAAGCAAGCCTTTTAAAAATGTTTCCATGTCAGGGGCGTATTCAGAAATTTTTCAGGGAGGGAGCAGTGATTTTCGTCGCTTTTTAAGCGTATTTTTGCGACAGATTTAATTTTAAGCAACTTTGGTAACAAAAACGACTCTAGGGGGGTCCGGGGACATGCTCCCCCGGAAAAATTTTGAAATTTGCACACTGCAATGGCCATTTTAGCGCTTTTTGAACAATTTTAAGGGAAGTTTGTCATATTTTTGTCCCCTAACTTTGAGTGCTTCACCAAATATGATGTATTTTGTTTGCACAGTTTTAATTATGTGCGTTCAAGGCGACTAACGCATATTCTTATGAAGAAGTTCGAAATTATGGAAAAATTTTATTCATATAAAACCTTGTTGAAAATGGCTGGTGGGAGAATGCATACGCAGCATACCCCACACCCCCCTGGATCCGCCCCTGGTTGCATAATAACAAAAGATGGCCTCAAATTTTAAGAGAGATGTTATTGTTTAGCCTTTTTTATACGGAAGGTCCGAGGGGCCGAGAGCACTTGCATGTATTGTACAGAAGCGGCACTGCCCTGTTAATAAAACTGCGTCATTGCTTCATTAATTATAAACGCAAAGAACAAGATTGAGGAAACAACGCTACGTAATTCTTGTAATTATGACAAAGCATCGAGCACTTCAAAATAAATATCAGAAAAAGAAGTGAGTATGACGTCATTTCAGGCTTAATGAGGGTTGTAACCCCCTACCCCCGTGGCTACGCTACTGATTTTTCTGCTACAGGTTTACGGAATGAAAATATTATTGCGAACATTAGCGCCAAATAATTAAAATGACAAAAGCAATGATGCTGATAAAACATTTTAAGCTTACGCATGGTTCGCACAGTCTTGATTGTCTTCAACATTTATCAATATTGGCAACTATAGGCCTACGTTTGGGTATCTATCTGCTGATTGATGTGCTTATAAACATTGACTTGGGAGTTCTAAGGCTATGTGGAGATCGTTAAAATCTTTAGAAGGGTAAATAAGCTTGTGTTTATACAAGCAGAAAGCAGGTGAGAAAAAACATTTATTCAAACGAAGGTGTACAGAATACGACGTTATAGACTATTTTGCACTTTCATTCTGCTTTATTATTTTTAACACCGGTTTTGGACTTTGCTGCAAATGAAAAAGTCATGAGCCCTACAGGCTGGCTCAAAGCTCGTAGTGATACCATAACCTTTGCACACCGCATACCTGTCCCCAAGGGCTCCAAGCCCCCAAAATATTTTGCTCCCCAAAATTGTTAGACCAACTTGTTTCCATACATTGAGCACTTGACTGTAGGTGTCCATTATTAACAGCACACGCCGAGTGTGTGTGACTTTATCTTAGATGATGTCTTTTGACGTTTTTGGAGGACTACCGTTAGCAACTTTTTGTAGCCCTCCTCCCACACTCCGGACGTGCCTGCAAGACCAGCTTCGGCTATTACTTTTTGCTCAACTTCAAGTACTGAGTGGTTATAGAGCGCAGGCCTACTGGTGCAATGACAGATCGAACAAAAACTGGAGTTTGTTAAATAAATTTTATTGATAAATTCATAAGTCAAGCGGTCTCACTGCTGAGCTTTATGCACTATACTAGCAGCAACCAGTGTTGGAACGAGTCCACTCATTGAAGGACTCGAGTCGAGTCCGAGTCATTTGGGACTGTTACTCGACTCGAGTCCGAGTCCACCAAACTTGAGTCGAGTCCGAATCCACCAAACTTGAGTCGAGTCCAAAACCACCAATAAAAGTCCTTTCGAGCCCGACACCAAAACTTTTTGTAGTAACATTCTCCATGAAATATGGCTATCTAGTAGTAAAAGGCCTACCCTTCTGACCTAACTGCACCACACCACAAACTTTCTCTAAAAGTAATATTGGTACTTGCAGTGCGCTTGGTACAGGAACATGAAGTAGGCTATTATATTATGCTCATCGCAGGTATACTTTATGGCTATGGCACTAAATGATAAATGGTTTCTCTGCTGCACAAGTAGTGGTATACTTTATGGCTATAGACAATAATTGACACCGAAACGGTTCGGAGATTATCAGATTACGGTACGGTAGGTTAGGGCGTACGGCTTATAACTTACAATACCCACCATTTAAATCTCTTTGATGTCTGTACTACCAGTAGGCTACCACATTCTAGTACCATAGGTACTCCATGTGCTTCGTAACTACCGATAGATTACCAGTATCTGAACTTCAGCAATGAACTGGCCAGTGGCCACAGAGTCATGGTAGTCTGATGAGTAGTTACTCACTCACTGCTCATGCTCACTCTGTCACTGGGCAGCAGAGCAAGAAGCTGCCGTATGACCAAGTATCTTATTCCACATTATCCAATAGAAGTAGAACTGACCACAAATTCACTTACTCTCTGAGTCTGATCTAATTTGCAGTACCGGTAGCATTGCTACCCTACCGCTAACCTAAAGGTTTTAAGGCAGTGGCTACGTTAAGGGATCCGTGAACCAACACGTGGCTACTGCTAACCCTAAATTAACACTAAGCCTAACACAGTAACACTAACCCAACCCCTAACCAAACACTAACCCTAATTTTTTCTTGTTTAAAGTTTTTATTTTTTGATGACATCACACAAAACTTCATCTAAACAAACAAACAAACCAAAGTCAGAAATTCACAGATCCATCATCCATGATACAAGTCACTTGGGGGTTACAATCCATCATCCATGATACAAGTAGAAAAATGGTTGTTCTTAAAGATAAATTGGAGCTGTACGGTCGTCGTGAAAATCTAGAAATTCATGGGATTCCATTTCAAAAAGATGAAGATTCCAATCAAATCGTGAAAAAGGTAGCCAGTCTCCTGAAGGTTAACTTGGAAGACAGTAAAATGTCAACTTCACATAGATTGTTTGATGCCACTGATCTATCAAGACCAAACAACATCATAATTTCTCAAGACTCACCGAACCAAATTTCCCCTATTATAGTTCGCTTTATCAATCGAGATAAAAGAAATGAAATCTACACCAAGAGGAAATTATTGAATCCCAAAGCCAACAGCAATCCTATCATTAGAGAAGGAAAAATTGAAATTCAAGAAAATTTAACCAAGAAAAGAAAACAACTTCTTAACGAAGCAAAAAAAGCAAAGAGAAGTCTCATTTACAAGTTCCTTTGGACTTCACAAGGTAAAGTTTTTCTAAGACAGTCACCAACCAGTCATGTAATTAATGTCTCGTCACTCTACACATTGTCTAAACTTGGTCATTGTGTAACAACTGCAAATTGATTAAATCATTCTCCTTCAACCAATGTACTGGAATACGTTAACTTTCTTTAATATTACTTGACCACTCTTATGCCTTTTGCTAGTAGCGCTAACATGTGTATCTGTACTGAATGCAACAAACTGTTTGAGTGCTGGCCTGTAACTGAAACTAATTATTGTAATGCTTGCTTTGCTGAATACTTACCTTTTTTTCAATCAGTAACCTTGAATTTAAATTACTTACTGAAACTAAATTGACTGATTGTAATTATATTTATGATGATTATATTTCCCCTTCAAAACTATCAAAAATATCTTCAAATGCTAGTTCTAATGATTTATTTCTCATACATCCAAATGTGAGAAGCTTATCCAAAAACAAAGACAAACTAGAAGAACTTTTAATGACTGCACACGTTTTCCTGATTTAATTGCCATTTCAGAAACAAAACTAAATCCAAATAGCACTACTCAAATAAATATTCCAAACTACCATTGTCATCGCCAAGACTCACCTACTCAAGCTGGCGGAGTTGGAATTTACATAAAAGAGTCAATTAATTATAGAATTCAAGATCTTGCCCTAAAACTGCCTGATTGTGAAGATCTATAGATTGAAATCACAACCAAACAATCGAGTAAGCTTCTGATTTGTGCTGCTATCTACAGACACCCTCATAGGAGTTCAGAATCTTTCCAAGAAAAATTTTGTGATACTTTGTTATCTCTAGAAACCGAAAAAAAAATCCTATATAGTTTGCGGTGACGTCAATATCAATCTTTTAAACAAAAATCTTCCCAGAATTAAAGAATACGTTGATTCATTGTGCTGTGTAGGTTGTTCTCAACTGGTCGATATACCCACCAGATTTTCAATTGATAATAAGTGTAAACCTTCATTATTAGATCACATTTACACCAACATAAACAGGCATTCTACCAAAAGTGGTGTGTGTTTGTTTGACATCTCTGATCATTTGCCTGTCGTTTTGATTCTCAATAATGTGAAACTTGCGATCCAAATTAAAATCAAATTCATTCGATGCATGAAAAAGTTTAACCTTGATGAGTTTTTAATTGATTTAAAGCTGCAATCAGAAGGCAGTAATTTTGAATCTTTACAATCTAGTGTTAATGACGAAGTTCAACTTTTAAGTGCCACGTTTAAATCTGTAATCAACAAGCATGTGCCATAACGTACAATGTCCAGAAAGGAATTGCGACTAAACAAAAAACCCTGGATTACAAAGGGTATCCTCATATCCATTAAAACCAAAAATAAGCTATTTAAAAAATTTGTGAAAAATAGTAATCAAATGAACAAAGCCAATTACAAAAATATCTTAACAAACTTACTCATGTCAAAAATTTTTCAAAGCGTTTATACTATGAAAGTGTTATAAAAAGCACCCATAACGATTCTTCCAAAACATGGAAAATCATAAATGAAATAATTGATTCAAAAAATTTTTCCCACAAATCCAAATTACCTTCCATAATTACCATTGATGGCCAAAACTGCAACACCTGCTCTGACGAATTTTTAAACAAATTATGTGATTTTTTTGCCAATGTTGGTGCTAGCATATGTGGTGTTACAGCACCAACTTTGTGTTCACGAGGTATCGAACCTGAGTACCTGTAACGGCTCTCAGGTCTTTATGATGTTGCGTAATCATTTAGCTTCTTCGTCGATTAGCGACAGAGCGCTTCAAACTGCACTGCAGGTTTTCCGTTGTTATGATGATTGCTCTGAATTCCACCACCTTTTCACGGCTGCTTAAAGCAGTTTCCCCTTTTTTTTGTTTCTTTAATTTGTTTGTTGTTCTGACTGGCGTGTCAAGTGTTAGATCAAATCGTGTAACGCCGAAGTAAGACGCGAAATTGCTTTGGTTATTTTCAGTTCATTTTTAGTTGGGAAACCTTCAGTTATTTTTTGCCGCCTTACCGTTATATTGCCTCGCCATTTGGTCGAGTTTTCAGTTTTACTCTGATTTTAATTCAATAAAGTCTCGTCTGAAAAGTTAAGTGCTTTTAAGAAGAAGTCAGATATACTGCCAGGCGGTGAAGGTCCACTGGCTCCCAGTGGACACCGACAATCTGAATATTCCCGTCGTTGTTAACATAAAGAAAAATAACTGTCTATCCCTGAAGAATTGGTCGTCAAGTTCAAGCTCAACAACAACCTATCGCTGCACTTGTCATCGTGCTGCATCAACATTCAAACTCTTGAAGTTTGCTTGCTCTCATCTACTGTCGTCTGGCTTTCCTTTTACAAGTGTCCGTTGCTACGGAACTTTGCTTGCCGTTGTGGAACCACCTCGTCGGGGCGGAATTCGTCGTGGACATCCGTTGCCTTTGTTGCTGATCGATCACCTTTCCTGAAGTATCCATCGTCTCGGAGCTTCACCTTACTGCTGTTGTGGACGTCGTCGGGACGGAATTCGTCGTGAACATCCGCTGCCCATTTTCATAGTCACAACTGCTACCCTTGGTCGCATCTTCAACTCCAGTGTTCCATCCTTACACAAGCCTACAAATTCTACCATTGCCATTCGACCGTCGTTTCCGGTGACGAGCTTCAGTTCATTCGTGCTTCCTTCGTTCGAACTGCGTGTCGGTTCCATCGTTGATCTGCAAGTCGGCCCGAGACCGACAAAGGTACTGTACGCGTGAACACTTGGCAGCGTTGTTGTTTTTTGATCAGACAGGTGCACACCTGTCTCTTTTTGATTTTGGCTTGATTAGCATATAACACTTTTTACACACTTGAAGTTGTGTATAGTTTGGTTATGGGCACTCGTAGTGATAGTGATACTCGCCCTAACATTGTTGATCCTGCTGGGTTAGTTAACCTTGGTGACGAGGGAAATCGTGAACGATGTTTGTTAGAGCCTACGGGTGTGGGGGCTAGTAACGTGGATATGGGTGGGGCTGGTGTAGCTCCTGATAACGAGCGGGCCTCTGATAAGGTTGGCAGGGTAACAACATCTGGCTCTGGTGCTCAAGGGAATCCCCCACGTAAACTTCAATCTAAACATCGCAAACTAATTTTGGATATAAAGCGCTGCTCAGCGTCGTTGGCTACCTGCAACTCGTACGAGAAATTTCAACAGGAGTCTATAAAATTTAACGCTCTTCATGAAGCTAAAACGTCGTTTCTCTGCGCCTTAAGAGATTTAAAAGATAATGAATTATACGAACAGTTTTCCGAGAGCCTGTTCGATCAATTTAAATTATGCTCGGATTCGTATGTTGTTTGTGAACGACGCTTCAGTCACCAACCTGACAATTTTGATGAGGACGAAACGACCTCGGACTGTGAAGATGACCTTGAACCGTCAGATAGTATCTCGCAAGTTACTAGTCGTTTTACCGTTAATAGTAAATCGTCAATAATACGGCGGATTGAAATAGAGCGTAAAAAAGCTCAACTTGCTAACGAAGAGGAGTTGGCCAAGGCACGTAAAATGAGACTTATGGCTGAAGCTGAGGCACGAAGAGTTCAGGTCGAAGCCGAGGCACAAAGAGTGCATGCCGAAGCTGAGAATCGTAGAGCATGTCTTCTTGCTGAAGCTGATGAGGCGGAAGCCCTAGCTAAACTTCGCCTTGAAACGGCCAACCTAGAAACTGAAGAAAAACTTATCGCTTATTCGGAACGTGGGTCTTCAGTTGCCACGTTGTCTAAAGCATCGAAAATTAAATCTCGTTGTCGACCACCGGTTGAACGTAATGCCTACAACCCACCTGTCAAAAGTAATAATGCGTATTATCCATGTGCTAAAATTGGTACTTCTAATGCCTGTGCTTCTAAGACACAGCCAGAAAATCCCTTTAATGGAATTTGTGCGCGACTTCAAAGGCCTCTGCCATCTCACCTAATCCAACAAAAAGAAATGCCCGACACTAAACCCTATTGTGTCAATGATAACTCTGCTAGTCTGGGTTTAGATGGTCATAAACGTCAAAACGCCATTAAGTGTTTCGACTCAGAACAGGTGGGACCTGTCGATATTAAGAACCTTAATCGGGACGCTTGTGAAACGCCAGTGGCACCTGCGCTAGTTGCTTCTCGTCCTAACACTCAGTTTAAAACTTCTATGGGGCCCGAACCCAGGTTGCAAACACAGGACTTTAATACTTCTAATGCTCAAATTAATTGGCACACGTATCTTGATCGGCAAGGCAGGAACGAATACATTACCTTGGCCGCACAGATAGCTTACGATGGAAATAATATTGCGTTTATCTTTTATGAGAACCAGATTCGGCGTCTTATGGACGAGAGCCCTTTCGAAGAGCGGAAACTTGAAGTTTTGCGAGCTTCCTGCGTAGGGCAACCCAGGGAAATGGTAAATTTATTTTGTGCACCTATGAAAAGTATGAGTACCTCCGTACGTATAGAAAAGGCTTTGGATCGACTGCGACAAAGGTATGGTGTGTCGGGGGGATTGACCTCGGAACCTAAAGTGAGGGCCATACGCCATGGTGCTAGGGTTGCTTTTAATTCATCGTCACTTAAAATGTACAATGAAGACTTAAATACACTCGAGGTGTTTGCGTATGCTCATGACGAGGTCGAAAAACTTTCTGGACAGCTTTTGTTAGATACTGCTGCTCGTTTGCCTAATACTTTAAAGCGACGATATTTGGATTTTTTGGATAAAAAGGGTTTAAACTTGAGTCGTCCTGGGTTCGAGTCTCTGCGCAGCTTTGTTGTTCACGAAATCGATATGATGACGTCGGATTACGCTCAAGCGTTTTTCAAAGATGAAAAAGATAGTTCTCGCGAACAGCCTTTCAATTCTAGAGAGTTTCGCGTTCGCCAGGTGGCCGTTGGGGTGGAGAATGGTGTCCAGGATAACGGGCTGGGTGGACCCCATTTGTCTACTTCACGTGTCAGGCCTGGAGCGAGCCATAAAGATAAGCCTCCCCCTAAATGTTTCGTGTGTTCTCATCCGGATTGTAAGCATTTTTTGGCTGACTGCGAAACTTTCAGAACTCTGTCACCGGAAGCTAAACGTCAGACGGTTATTGACGCTAAGAGATGTTTAAATTGTCTCTCATTGGACCATTTCGTTCGTGATTGTGCTCGTCCTTCAAAATGTCGAGAGTGCGGACCTAAAAACCAGAACAAACATGCTACCGCATTGCACGTATGTTTTGCTGACGGGAATGTCGGGGGCGCTGACGGGCACGCTGCTCCTATCCCGGCACCGCGGAGTCGAACTGGGCGAAATGGCAATCGCGACTACACGGTTAGAAAAATGAACTGTTTGGATAAAAGGACTGTCTTGTTGCGCACTAGTGCAGTTAGAGTTGTGAGCCCCGATACTGGATTGTCTACTCTTGCTTACGCTCAGCATGATACGGGGTCTCAAGTAACTCTTATTTCTGACAATTTAATGAAAGAACTTGGGCTCAATTCTACTCCCGACCCTACGGTAACTATTCGTACACTCGCTGATCAGAGAGTCACTACTGAGGGACGTACGGATTTTAATCTTCAGTCGCTGAGTAGCGGTGAGGAGTTTGCCATTAAAGACGCGATAGTGGTACCGGAGTTTTTGGACGATAAGGCTACGTTACCGCATGCTGTAGATACTAGTAGTCTCGGCCACTTTGATGGAGTCGAAATTCCTTTGGCCCCGGATCGAGATCGTATCGACGTTCTGATTGGACAGTCGGATAAGGCGTTACTGGCTGTGCTTGAGGAGCGGGAAGGCGCAGATCCGGAAGAACCCAACTATGTTCTTACGCGTCTTGGGCCTGTTGCCAGCGGTGGGAGAGCGCCCTCGGAGTCGAACTCGGTTTCAGCATTTCGTGTTAGTGTCGAACCTTTGAGATCTGAGCGTTGTTGTAATGAGTTACAACAGGAAATCGCTTCGCTCAAGGAAACGATACGTGAATACGAATTGCAAGACGAAGTGATTCAACCTTCTAGAACTGATGAGCTTGCGAGAAATCTTGTAGAACCCCATATAAGTGTTGTAAATGGTCGTTATGAGATGCCCGTCCCGTTTAAAACTGAGATGTTGAAAAAACTTCCTGATAATTATGACTGCGCTGTTAAACGCACCTTGTCGATGAGACGTAAAGCTCTGCAAGACCTTTCGCTTAAGGACACTCTAGTCAAAACGTTTGCGCAGCTTGTTGAAGAAAATTGGATTGTGCCTGTAGATTCTGTTGTTTCTGATAGTAAATGGTATTTGCCGTTTTTTGTTACCCGATCTGCTAAGCCAAGAGTTGTGTACGATGGCGCGGCGATGGTTGAGGGTATGTCGCTTAATCAGGCTGTTCTAGCCGGAGAAAACTTGTTAAATAATCTGGTAGAAGTTTTGATAAGATTTCGCTTGGGAAAGTATGCTTGTGTTGCTGATGTTAGTAAGTGCTTTTTTCAAGTAGGGATTCCACGTGACCAGCAAGACTTGTTTCGCATTGTTTGGTTTGAAAATAATGATTTAGATAGAGGTGTAACTCAGATATTTCGCTTCACAAGGCATGTTTGGGGGATCAACTCGAGTCCCTATGTAGCACTTCTCGCTCTTAAACAACTGGTTGCAGAAAATCCGACAAATGCCAGTCAAGTTACGTTAAGTGCTGTGGAAACTAATCGTTATATGGATGATTTGTTACTGGCGAGTAATGATCTTGCTAACCTTGAAGCGTTTGCTTCGGAGGGATGTAAGCTGTTTGCTAGTCGGGGATTTCATTTGCGCAAGTGGGTCGCCAATTCTCACGCTAAGTCCGTTTTATATAATATTCCTCAGTGCGATCTTGCGGCTTCTGTTAGTGAGATCGATTTGGGTTCTCAGCCCCTTCCGGATTCTACTGCGTTGGGATTAGTTTGGGACACACAACAAGATAAGTTGCGCATTCATTGTCGTGAGTTTATAGAGGCGTCGACCAGACGTGAAATGTCTAGTCAGCTCTCTAGTCATTTTGATCCTTTGGGAATGGCTTCGCCGTTTTTACTTGGTGGTAAATTAATTCTGCAAAGAGTTTCCTCTTCGGGGTTTGGGTGGGATGACGTTCTCCCCGCCGATGTCAGAAGTAGCTGGAGAAAATGGCTCGCGTCTTTGAGTTTGCTTGAGGATTTCTCGATTCCACGTAATTGTTTTGCTTACCGTCAAGATCCTTTGGGTATGCCATCGTATCAGATACATGGTTTTAGTGACGCGTCTGACACGGCTTACTGTTGTGTAGTATATTTGCGCTGTTGGGTTGCTGGCAAGTCAAAAGTAAGCTTTCTGTTGGGTAAATCTCGTGTGGTATTAACTCACCAATCTAACTGGGTTATTTCACGTAAGGAATTAGAAGCCGCGAAATTGTGTAGTGAACTTGTACTTCGGGCCTCGGGGGCTTTACAACATCTTCATTGTGATACTTACTTGTGGACGGATTCCCAAGTTGCGTTTAAGTGGATCGCTAATCCGGATTTGCACCTGGCTCGATTTGTGAAACGAAGGGTCGATAAAATTTTGCGTGTAGCTCCCTCTAGCGCTTGGCAATATGTGCACACGTCATTGAACCCCGCCGATGTTGGCACCAGAGATAGCACCATTAAACATCCCGAGTCAGTTGGTTTGTGGTTGCAAGGACCAGCGTTTCTCGTCTCAGAGAAAGAGCGCGTTATATCCCCAGTTGTTGCCCCTGTTGTTCGCGCTACGCGTCTCAGTACACAGTCTGGGTCTGTAGAGGAGTGTGATTCTCTGGATAAGCTGATTGCTACCTCACGCGATCTTTATGCTCTGAAGAAACGCGTCGCTTATTTAATGGCTTTTGTAAAATATTTTGTTGCCGTCAAATTTAAGAAGTCGTCTTTTGAGGAACCCGATTTAAATGCCTCGTTTCTAGATCAAGCTTTCTTGAAAATTGTACAGTATGTTCAACTAAAAAATTTCGGGTCCGTTATTGAACCGTTGCGTCGTGGATCACCTGATGACTTTGATGCCATTCTGCGCAGCATGAATGACAAACGTAAGAATTCCGATGATTTGCGTCGCATAAATGAATTAAAAACTCTTCGTAACTTGCGTCCTTGCGTTGGAGCTGATTCTTTGCTACGTGTCGAAGGTCGTTTAGAAAATTCCGAGCTTCCAATTGATTCTAAACACCCCATTATTCTGCCCGGTAGACACCCTTTGACTCGTCTTATTGTTCTAAGTGAACACGAGAATTCTGGACACGCTGGCCCCGCTTATACGTTAATGAAAATTCGTCAACGTTTTTGGGTGATACACGGGGTTTCGAGCGTTAAACATTTTATAGCAGAATGTGGCAAATGTGCTTTGGTTAAAGCTAAACCAATCAGACAACTCATGGCGGATTTACCTGCGTGCCGTTTAACTGCTTGCAATAAACCGTTTAAGTTCTGTGGCATAGACTATCTTGGTCCATTTCGCTATCGAAATCTTCGTAGTGAATGCAAAGCTTGGGGATTACTTTTTTCCTGCATGTGTACACGGTGCATTCATGTGGAATTAGTCACTAGTCTGGACTTGAATAATTTTCTCATGGCCTTTACACGTTTTACAAATTTGCGTGGTTCTGTGGACACGGTATATTCTGATAATGGTTCCACCTTTTGTGCTGCTGCGGACCAACTGCCCAAAATGCTGGGTTCAAATGAATTTCAAAATGGTTTGCGTAAACAGAATATAAACTGGGTTAGGATTCCTCCGTACGCTCCTAGCCAAGGTGGTAGCTGGGAAAGCTTAGTCAAACTGTTTAAATCTGCGTTGTTTAGAGTTGTTGATGACACTCGCCGCATGCCGTCACTAATTGAACTCCAAACTTTTTTCTCGGATGCGGTACGGATTGTTAATGATCGCCCACTCACTACCTTGAGCGACCAACCAAACGACTTGTTGCCCATTTGCCCTTCGTCCTTTTTAGGTCAGGAACTGGCACCAAACACGCCTGTGGGTGGGTTTCATGATAAGGGAGACCTACGTAAGGACTTCTTGTACAATGCTAATATGGCCCATCGTTTCTGGCTTGGCTGGATGCAGGGATACCTTCCGTTGTTGCAAAAGCGAAATAAGTGGAGAACAATTCAACATAACCTACAACCTGGTCAATTAGTTCTTGTGGGAGACTCAGAGGTCCTTTCTCATAGGGGGGCCTACCGCCTAGGTCGTGTTGAAAAACTCCATCCCCAAATTCGCAAAGGAAAAGAAATTGTCCGTCGGGCTACAGTGGCTGTTTTGAGTAAAAAGTTGGGTAAGGATGACCCTGACATTGAATACATTTTACGGGACCTCTCGAAAATCGCCCCGGTGTAAGTTACTTTGGAATATGTGTTTTGCCTTTTGCGTTTCAATTGTTGTGATTTTACTGTATTAAAATACATTATTGCCTTTGAATCGTATATCTCGCCTTTCGAATGTTATTAATTTTCATTTATTTTTACCTTGAATATGAAGCTCGACGACAGATACGCCTTTCCGATACACGTTGATTTCTATTTATTTATATGCACATATGGTTATATCCCGCACTAAAAACCCGTTGACGTTTCTTTGAGTATTATTATTTCTGCTTATGTTTGTTGGTGCTTTCACTGAATTTGTTTTTTGTTGAAACCGAACTGTCTAGGTCTCTGTTTCAAGGGGGCGCTATGTTACAGCACCAACTTTGTGTTCACGAGGTATCGAACCTGAGTACCTGTAACGGCTCTCAGGTCTTTATGATGTTGCGTAATCATTTAGCTTCTTCGTCGATTAGCGACAGAGCGCTTCAAACTGCACTGCAGGTTTTCCGTTGTTATGATGATTGCTCTGAATTCCACCACCTTTTCACGGCTGCTTAAAGCAGTTTCCCCTTTTTTTTGTTTCTTTAATTTGTTTGTTGTTCTGACTGGCGTGTCAAGTGTTAGATCAAATCGTGTAACGCCGAAGTAAGACGCGAAATTGCTTTGGTTATTTTCAGTTCATTTTTAGTTGGGAAACCTTCAGTTATTTTTTGCCGCCTTACCGTTATATTGCCTCGCCATTTGGTCGAGTTTTCAGTTTTACTCTGATTTTAATTCAATAAAGTCTCGTCTGAAAAGTTAAGTGCTTTTAAGAAGAAGTCAGATATACTGCCAGGCGGTGAAGGTCCACTGGCTCCCAGTGGACACCGACAATCTGAATATTCCCGTCGTTGTTAACATGTGGTAATAATCAAGCAACACCTTCTCAAGTAAAAATTCACACGAAAAGCTGTCTTAAAAGTTTTGTTTCACAAGAAATAACTGAAGAAGAAGCTAGTAATTGTTATAACAAAATTAAGATACGCTCGGCACATGGAATCAATCAAATCCCAGCAAAATTTGTCAAGCTTGCAAAATGTGTCTTATTACCAATTCTCACTAAATTATTTAACAAATGCGTTAACCAAGAAACTTTTCCAAATGAATTCAAAACAGCATATGTGATTCCTATACCAAAAGTACCATCGCCACATTCATTCGGTGACTTTCGACCTATAGCCTTATTGCCAATTTTCTCCAAGATATTCGAAAAAATTTTAGAAGTCAGAATGAGAAAATTTCTTGACAAGAATAATATTTTAAATCCTGCACAATATGGTTTCAAAACAAATAGTTCAACTGATCTAGCTATCACTTCTTTATATGATAGTATATTGGATAATTTAGATCACCGAAAAATAACATGCTCAATATTTCTGGATTTGAGGAAAGCGTTTGATTCCGTTAATCATGATATCTTGCTCAAAAAACTAGAGCATTATGGCTTTCGCGAATCAATTTGGTGGCTTTTAAATTCATATCTTAAAGGTAGGAAAATTTGCACGAAAGTTGACGAAAACATTTCTAAATTTTACGATGTTGAATTGGGTGTTCCTCAAGGTTCAGTGTTAGGGCCCCTATTTTTCTTGCTTTACGTGAATGATCTTCCACTAGCCTCAAACTTTGAGACCACTCTTTTTGCTGACGATATCAATCTTCATATATCCCATCCCAATTTAAAAACTCTTCAAAACCTAGTTTCACTGGAGATTACAAAAATTGAAAATTGGGTTTGCCAAAATAAATTAACAATTAACTATACAAAAGTGCCTACATGCTAATTAGTAATAACAAATCAAATACATCGATTGATTTTAAACTATCACTTAATCACAACGTTATTAATAGAACCAACAGTTTAAAGTATTTAGGAGTTACATTGGACAACAAACTATCTTGGAAAACGCATATTGATAATATTGTCACGCGATTATCCAGAGTCTGTGGTGTAATTTATAAATTGCGATACCTTGTCCCCACTTCCACTCTAAAATTGGTATATTACAGTATGTTTAACTCAACCCTCCAATATTCTTTAATCAACTGGGGTAGAGCGAGTAAAACTTATTTGCAAAAAATATCCGCCTTATAAAACAAAATTATAAGAGCTTGTCTATTCTGTTCTAAATATCACCCAACCACTACCTTATATTCCAAATTTGAGGTTTTACGTCTTGAGGACATGATAAACATGGAGTTTGCCAAATTTAAGTTCAAATATTCTAACAAAATGCTTCCAAATTCATTTGATTCTTACTTTATCAAACTTGACCTAATTCACAACTATAACACGAGGCGAAAAAGTAAAAATGAGTTCTTTCATGATCGCGCAATAACTAACAAGGGAAGAATGAAACTTCATCATATCTGTTTTCCAGCATGTGAAAAAATTCCATTAGAAGATCGAAATGTCTCATTTTATAAATTTAAAAAATTGTTTAAAGCAAAATGTTTAGCAAAATATGTAAATTCAGTAACAACGTTCTGTTGTTTGTATACCTGCTTAGCATTTCTTTGGATAACGGTGTTAGTCTACAGTGTAAACGCTTCTTTTTTGCTTATTTTAACGCGAGAACGCTTTTTTCTCTTAGTTTCGTTTTGATGTGTAGGCCTACGCCTGGATCAAGTTTTTTTTGTGCCGTGTTTTGTAACATGCTTTAGGGTACAGCCGACTCAAAGATGACGGAATGGTCTTTCGCTGTTCCTTCCAGCGCATGTCTTATAAAGCGTTTGGAAAAATGCACTTGACTTGACTTGTCTTGCATGCGGGTTCGACCTCAGAAGCGAAACGACTTTGTTCCAGCGACTCTGTTTTATTTTTATTTTCGGTCCGGGTTTTGGCACAAAAAATTATATCAGCAAAAAAAAAAGAATGACATTCTGAGAAGCATTTTCAATTTACTAAAGTAACATAAAATAATCTAGACGAAAAGAATCGATTATCGAATACCGATTTAAGCCGAAAAAAGTAAAGACAAGGCCATATTCGATACTCATGGAAAAAAGTAAAGGCTTCAACGCATTCGATGAACAAAAAGTAAAGAATATCGAATATCGATTTCAATCGATTTTCCCAACCCTGCTCTCGTCAGACTAGAAGTCAATCTAAGCTATTACCCGGTTTTGTAAAATCGAATTGACTAAACAATCTTTGAAATATCGAGGTCCATTGACTTGTAATTCTATTCCAGTAACCATTCGGCAAAACAAATCGCACAATTTTTTCAAAAAAGCGATTAAAAAAACGTGCATGACTTGGCCTACCACTCCAGTAACTTATAAATTTATTGTGAAAAGTTCATACCGTAATTGCATTACGTACACTCTAAAAAATAAAGATTCGTTTGTAGTCACTCTTTGCAAAGATTCAAGAGAAAAATGAATCTTTCGGCAAATTTTTAGCTTTTTTCAAATCTTATCTAAGAAAAAAAGAAGTGCTAGTCTTTTGAAAGATCAGAAGAGAAATTTGCGTGATTTCGGCATGTTTCGCAACAGTCACGCCACCTCCAACCGCGCTTTTTTTCTTTTTTTATCGCTCGGCTGCTCATGAGTTGCGCCATTTTTTGAAAATCTTTCAGCTCGAAGCTGTCAGTTTAGACTTATTGGTTCCATTAGGCCGGGCCGCATAGTTTGCAGAGCGCATACGAAATAGCAGTGCAGTACTAGATGATCAGCAGTTCAGACCCAGTTTACGCCACATGCTATGCAGTATCTTAAGACGTAGTGTATTTGCCAACTCGTATGTTGTAACAGCAAATGTTAAGAGTGTTAGTGCAACTAGCAATAACCTACCCACTTGCTAATTAATACATGCAAAGAAGATAGTACCGGTAAGTGTTTCTACTTAACTGCTTTATGCATAACATGTTATTTCAACCGGAAGAAAAAGAAAATAATCAATAGGTAGGCTTAATGCTGTAGTCATTCATAAGATCGGTAGTCTAGCTTGCTCCCTAAAAAACAACCCAAAAGTCCATAGTAACCTAGTAAGTGAAAGGCAGTGTAAAGTAGAAATACATTTTGGAAATGTATATTTGCTCCGAATTCGCACGACCAAAATTCAGTTAATTTCGGGTATTAGTAGGTAATAACTTAGTAGGTTTGAGTGTTCAGCTACTTCATTATTTTAAGCGAAGCTTTTCGTAGTTTAGAGTTGTAGAAAGATGTACTGGTAATTTAAAAATAGCTCTAAACTGATGCTAAATCAATAATAGCTAGCAAACCGGTATACTTTGAGTGACTTTTGTGGGAAGTTGAAATTGTGAATTCGTGTGTGTATTGTATTGTTATAGCAATACTATTTGCAGTTATCGATTAACTGAATTGAAGTTAGAAATTGCCAAGGCAATTGTAGAGTCGTTTCCTGCCTTAAACAGCACCGTTGGTTTGTGCGAAGGATATGTAAGTGAATAGTCAGTTTTGCTTGCAAAGCGTAGATCTGATCTTACTTTTGGCTGCAGTGTATTGGTAAGTTTTTATCTGTTGATAGTAGTTGTTTCGCAATTCCCGAATGTTGGGCGTCGAGGACAGTCTGAGTCAGTGGCGGCTCGTGGCTCTAAAATCAGGGTGGGCTGTACTACAAAAAAACAAAAACTCTATGCTTCTGATTAAAAATAAGAAGGCAACTAAAGCGATCTTTTCCATGCAAATCTACTAACAAAACAGCATCTTAGTGACAATCTTGTCAATGATAGAAACAGCAAAATAAAATATGCTATTTCTCACTTCGTCTTTCTCCTAGTCCAGTGGTTCTCAAACTTTTTTAGAAAAATTACGCAACGGTCCCCTAGCAATTTTTTTAATGGCTCACGGTCCCCTTGAAAAATTAACACAAATAAACACAAAACAACACGTTGATTTTTTATTGTATCAATGTGACGAGGGCACTTGCTTCTTTGCAAACTTATTCAAGGAAAATGAACAATTTACTAGAGTTAGACTAAAATCACACATTGCAGTATCCTTCTCTGAAACCAATACTGCTGCCGCCACCCACCAGGTTTTTACTTTTAAGCCATCCGCAAAAAAACTTGATCCTTTTTGCTACTGCACGTTCTCCATCATTCGCAGACTTCACGCTAAAGGAGCCATTGCACTAATGTGACATCAAATTGCTTCTTGTGATATCATAAATGCCTATGTAGCCTGTAAGGTTTCATGACAAATTGTGTTTGTCAAGTTGATTGGAAGAAAAGTTGCCTGAAAACTTAATTTTACACAAAAATTTTTCTTCAGGATCGTCGTTTTAATTTTTTTGGAAGGTGCTTCGCGGTCCCAGAAAATTTGTCTCGCGGACCCCAGTTTGAGAACCACTGTCCTAGTCTATATACCTTATAAAAAAAAACCTGTAAGAAACACATATCCAACAGAAATAAATGCGGCCAATATTTATATATGTTTATCGAATTTTGATAGTAAAGAGTCATCAAATCCTATTTCAAACAATAAACATGCAAAAAAGTGCAGTATCGTATTTATTATATCCAGAAGACACACTTTACGTGAAACATAATATGCAAAAAACTTACATCGCAAAGCGATAAATTTTAATGCAATTCTGGGGGGGGGGGAGGGATCGGAGGGTCGGATCCCCCAAAATCACTTACCAAAAAAAAGTCTTAGGTTACTGCTGTTTAGCTGTGTTGATAACGATGTCTGAAATCATGCATACAATGAACGTCATATTTAGTGGCATATTGAAACAGTTAAGGGGGAAGGGGAGGGGGATAAATAGTAATGATCCCCAAACAATACAAACCATGTAAATTATGCGGAAATCAATTGAAGTTTTTGACGGTGTATGGAACCAAAGATTCTATCCGTGTTATATAAAGGAAGTACAACCAAAATTGGGCAATAAAATCCATTGGCTTGATAAACAAAACAAAATGGCAGATATCGATTACGTATAACCACATTGTCAGTCTGCCTGTAGGAGTAAAAGTAAAAGGTAAGTCAAAAGCGTAAAAGTACTAAACAAATAAAAATCTTATGTTTCTATTAAACTAAAATTCAGCGTTTATCTAGCACGTACAACACCAACCAATATACATTAAGTTAAAACATGACGCCTGGTAAGAACTGCGACCCCACTGCAGACTACGACTGGCGACTTTCCACACCGGCAAGCTCATACAACGCAAAGGATTGCAATTGCAAAGCAAGCCAGCTGCAGATTGACGTCAGCAGAAACGAAGGCGGTCACAGCTAACAAACCAGAAACATAATACAATCACGCTAAAGAAAACGGGAACATACGATCGAATTTCCATCAGGACAGAATAACCAGTTATTTAAATTTAGGCAAAAACGTATTATTAATATTAATGTTAGCATTAATTTTTCCGATCCAGAAGTTTTCGCTAAGGTCTAAGCTGTGTGGATGAGTTCGCTCAACAAATTGTACTGTAAAGCATTCAGATAATTTGGGTTTTGTAGTCCACATGTTGGGATGAAATTTCTGATAGTGTTCTACTAGGGCGGATTCGTCATTGCGTTGCTAGCAAAGTTGCAAAAGCGGTGCCACAGAGGATTTTAAAAAACGATTTTGACTTCATTTAAATCCAAGAATCGAGGTACAGTCATTCACACACATCTATGAAACATCGATGCCTGATAACCAAACGAGAACATAGAGATGCATTAGCTGCAGAAAAGGGAGTTAGCTTATACTTCTCCAGTGAAATATGGATCGGCCACAAGGATGTTTAATGTAGTGTGGTCGCAAACTTTGAAGTAGTTTTACTCAACAGAAAGAGGAATTGAAACGATTGGTAAACTTGCCATCTGAATTTCAATTTCAAATTGTTTTTGACAAACTGATCCATAGCATCATCAGTTGCATTACAAACTATAAATTCTTATACGCTGTGAAGTTACTATATAATATACTGTATTGACAGCTTACTTGTACTCTGTAAAAAGAAGTAGGTTAGCTTAGCATGAACTGAAAAATCAAGTTAAGTTTTTCTGAAACAATCATCATCAAGCGATAAATAATAAAAAAATTAACGAAATTGAAATAAAAGTTGTTCTTACATTATCAGTATCAATGCAGCTCCCCTAAGCCTAAAAACTGCCAACAAACACCTAATACGCCCAACAATTATAGACTTAATAAAAGCAATAACCTAAGGTGCCATATCTTTTGTTTGTCAGTTTCTAAATTTGAATAAGCCTACTTCATAAATTAAAAGCAATCTTGGACAACATTCAAATCTTCAATAAGGCGATAGATGAGGATTATGTAGATCGAAAAAAATTATTTTCGATGAAACTTTGACTAATAGTGTTGTCAGACTGTATCTTTTACTGTATCATACCTTGGACCAAGGTGATTACCGGTAAGTAGTCTACTACACGATATTAAATGAGAACTGCAATCTACCGGTAGTCAATTTTACTGTACTCACTGCTCAGTGTTTTATGATAATGCACTAGTACCGACAGTCAAACAATCACTACATATGAACTGCACTAAAATTTAAAAGCATAATAATAACTTGCTGCCATTGTGAGTGAGGTGCTCAACATGCAAAATACGATAGATAAAACAGCTAAGACTTGATAAATTATCAGTACTCAGCAGCTAAACTTAACATCACAATGGTTTTATCAGTTCATACAAGTGAGAATCTTACACAGTAAAAACAGTTTGAACCATAAACTAGCCAATATCTCAATGATGTTCGTAAGAAGTATGGTAGCTTCAGCAAGCTCTTGAACAGTGCTAACTTGAACCTTACTTAGACTAACATCAACAGCAAAATGTTACTCAAAATTTGACAGTGCAAAAATTGAAGCGTGAATGGCAACATGCTTTAATTCTTAGTGACGTGCTCAATGCTCATCATGCTGCAACTTAAACTCAAATGCTTGCAAGCTCAGCAACAACAACTCAAGCTTATAAAATATTCTTGATACAGCTACTTGTAAATGAAGTCCATTCTCCTGATTTTTGATGTAGCAAAGTGGTCAATAACTTTTTCATTAAAATCTTTCATTTGATCCACCAGCTGAGATTCAATAGAAAGCATGGCAAGAGCACTGAGTCGATCATTTCCCATTGTGGTTCGCAAGAAGGTTTTAATTCTTTTTATGGTTGAAAAGCACCTTTCACTTTCAGCAGTTGTCATAGGGGTAGTAATTATAATATTCAGCAATTTGGTTATCTCACAAAATGTTGTAGTAGTTAAATTCAAAGACCCTAGTAACTGCAGAAACTCACTCAAACTTTTGAAGGTAACTAGATCTTGCCGGCTGTACAACACAGCCAACTACCCAAGCAATTTTTGCTTGTCAAGCATCGAATAGTGCATGACTGTACTTTCAAGCTGAGCCATTGGAAAATTATGTGTATAGTGCTCAAATCGAGCAACATCAAACAATTGGCTAGCTAGCAGATGACCAGTGAAGCTAAATCTTTCTTGACATTGAAGCAATATCACATCACATACTTCTTTTGCAGCAACACTTCTTTCTCCGCTGTAGCGTGGTCTGTCAGCATTATCAGCCACATTGATATTACAGCAAGCATCTCTTGCTGCTTGAACACTGCTTTTAAACGACTGAATACATTTTGCGGTTTTGGTAGCATCAATATCACGAGCTTGCAACTGGTTGTAAAGTATGTCAACATGAGGCATGATCTTACTAAAAAATTCCAGCCAAAATAGAAATTCTAGGTCAGCAAGCAATCGCTTAATGCCACCTGCAGTAGATCCTGTATCTCCAGACCGGCTTTCTTCTAGCTGGTCACAGCATTGCAAAATTGCATCTTTCAATTCAAATACTTGATTAACTGTCCTTGATTTGAAGTTCCATCTTGTGGTAGAAGGACGAGGTATACTAGTACGTCGACCCTGTAGTACATTGTTTAAAGCTGTCACGCGTTGAGGAGACTTAGAAAAAAAAGCAGGAATTGTTGATAAATTTCTAAAAAAAACTCGAACTCGTTTGTTTTGACTAGCTGCTTTTTGTAAAATCAAGTTAAGCTGATGAGCATAGCAGTGAAGAAAGTGTGCATTAGGGTACACTTCTTTAACTCTTGTTTGAACTCCTGAATGTATTCCACTTAGTACTGCAGCACCATCATATGTTTGGGCACATACCTTTTGAGAATAGCTTCCAATCAAGCGTTCAAGCACATTAATGACAAGAGCAGATAATGTTTCAGCAGTAAGATTAGGAGGATTAAAAAATTCCCAGAATCTTTCAACAACTTTACCACTACCTGCATGAACATAACGAAAAACAATATCTACTTGTGACATGTTAGCATTATCAGTAGTTTCATCCATCATCACAGAAAGAAAAGCTGCATCTTTAATTTCACATTCAATTGTTTGCTGGTAAATGTGAAGCATTGAATCTAGAAGTTCATCTTGATTGGTTTTCGAAGTTCCCTTAAAAAAAGAATTTGACTCCAAATGATTTTTAAGAGTTGAATCATATTCACTCAGTAGTTCCAGCAAACCACGAAACACACCTGGTTTTGCTGAACCAGCAGTTTCATCATGGCCTCGAAGTGGTAACTCGTATTTCCCACAAAATTTAATACAGTTAATGATTCTTGACAAAATAGCTCTATTTTGTTTCACTTTAGCATTGTGTCTATCAGTTAAAACTTGAAATCCAGTATCCAAACGTTGAACAATATTTGCTTTACCCAAGAAGGACAAATCTATCACATTGTTTACATGCTTAACTGAAGATTCATGTTTTTTAATTTTTTCTTGTAGATGATGCAAATCTTGCACACCACTATTAGTCCAGACCGAATCACCTCCAAACAACAAGCATGGGAAACAAAACAAAGAATTTCTTTCATTACATCCAGTGAGCCAGTCATGTTTCTGATATAGATCATTATTGAACTTTCGAATATAAACTTTTCCTTTGCTGGTGCCTGGTGATGTTATTGACAAATCTGGAGTGTGTCTACCTTTTGATTTGATTTTCACCTTTTCAGCCAAAGTCAGTCGACCAAAATTTAAATCTTTCAAAAAACTCACTGAATTTATGTCGCTACCAACACTTCTATTCACTGCCATCTTACCAGTACACTGTTAAAACCACTCAACTTTTAAAGTTTACCAATAATAAACTAACGGCACTATGTGGAAAGTTGCATACCTCTCATAGTCACAGCACGTTAGTACCGGTATGGTGTATGGATATATCATATAGGAATGGACTTTGGCTGGCCTGTAGGCCTACTGCCATCGTCTGCCAGATAACAGCAACCACCTTATTGCTGGTAACACCATTAGCATAATATACTGGTACCAGTACAGTATGGTAGCCAACAGGTGTATCGGTATGCTAGTCGGCTACTAGGACTCTCCAACAGTTAAGGCAATTATTATCAGGTAACGTGGCAGCGCTGAGCGTACCAGTACGGTAGTGTAACTACTTATTTAAATTGCAAATAAAACTTCCTAACAAAGTAACAAGTAGGTAACCTAGGCCAATATGCTCCTACTAATGGTAGGCTTGTTACTTACCGATAGTGTACCGGTACTAACTGACTAGTAGGCTACGCTGGTAGTGGTACCACTACCATACCGGTCATGTAGGCCAATACCAGTAGCCTACCAGTCTCTAGTCTGCAGTAAAAAATTAGTCCAGACAAGAAATATCGGTATTGCCGATATCAGTCCTACACCTGACACTAAGCAGGCTGGCTAAGCTACGCACTAACAAAATTATGTCCTTTTTGCGTATGTGCTGCCATGAAAGCAGCACAGAAGCACATTTTATCACCGAAACTATAGCTTACCTTGCTTTTTACGACTTTACGATATGTCACATTCACGTGTCCTATCTTGCTTATTTTTGTTAATGAAGTGGGAGGCAGCACTGAAACTTGTAGGTTTGGATTTTTAAATCCGCTATACTCCGTGAAAAACAAGCAGAAACAATCAAATTGTATGTAAAAATTTATAAAAAGTTTTTTTTGCAAATCTGGCTGGAGGGGCTGCAGCACAGCAGCACATATACACGAGCCGCCCCTGGTCTGAGTTAAGTCATTTTTGTAGAAATTTTGTTAAATGCGTCTACGTATTTACATAATTAAACAACAACTACCATTTCGACGACAGGACTGAGTTATTAGGAAGTTGTGTTAATTTCGAACTTTTTACAAAGCTATTTCAAGCTCCCTATAAGTCGTGTGCATTTAGCAACACAACTCTGCGGGCTCTCTCGAACAACTGCAACTTCTAAAGCAAGTCAGGATTCGTCCAATGCATAGCGCCTCAGTCACTTTCTCGCTACAGAAGGATAGATAAAAAGAAATCAAAATCAGTGGTTTGACAAACGCGGAGACGGTACCGCCAAATCGTTACATGCTTTAGTGTATTCCTGCGAGTATAATGAAGATTTGGTCTGAACAAGCTTTATGTTGTAAGCCCACTTGCAAAACACTGGCTTGTTAGACTTAAAGCCTTGTAATAAAATATTGTGACATAACCAGTACAATGAAACAATAACAGCGTTGACACAAGTAATGCTCTTCATTTACTTGTAATGCTCTTCATTTACTTGGGTCAGGTGTGGTAATATAGCTCTCTAACCCTGCTATACCTCTGGTGCTGTCGTAAGCGTTGCCCGTGTATTGGATGGAGTTATTTGATGTCGTATCTTCAGCCAGGATTGGGTACATGGATAGCATAAGGTCATTTTGAAGCTGATGATCAAAAATTTGATTTTTACACGGAGTAGGTTTTGCGTTTCTTACGTTAACTTAAAGTTGCTTAATAGGAGGCTTTTATGATGGTGTGTCTCGCACCGGATATATTGAAACCAAACTGAAAACTTTAAGAAAAAAGCTTTTACTTACCGAAAAAGCATACAAGCCAAGGGAAAAAAAAATTGACAACGAAGACCATAGCGATGATGAGACCTCGAGCGTTACGACAAGTTTTGGCTCAGAAGCGAGCACAGTCGACCTTCGCGATGCAGAGGAAATGAAACCGTTGTACTTTCATTTTTGTCACATTTACCATGTCGTTTCATTTATTTTTTTTGTCAATGTTTAGATCGTGTGGTTGCAAAATGTTAAACCAACCACAGAAACGTTGTCTCTGATCATCGGTGCCATTGGAGAAACGTTCGACTTTCGTAGACAATTTATTGACTTTGAACGGCCATCCATTTCCGAGATTATGAGTGAATATCCTCGATTTTTAGATATTGGAAATGGAAGGCTGGTAAGTAACATGATGATTGATGGATGAATGTGAAATATTGTTTATTGTGTTGTAATTGCTTATGTAGTGTTCCTTAGCGTGTGTTGTTCTAAAATAAAATATTTTTAGTAATGCTTATTTGCTTTCTACACGATAGCTGCAATTATTCTTTCTGTGGGCGTATTAATACGAATACGTTTTACTTGGAAGATGAAATGAAGAGGCGTCACCCCAACGGGAGAACTTTCATGGAAGTGTTTCCTCCCTATATCTCGAGTATTTTCAAGATGGATGAGCAGGAGGGATTTCGTTCTGAAGAGTATAACAACAGTAAGTGTGCAGTAATACTTTTTATATTTTTTGTTTCGGGTTTAGTTAAAGAAATTAACTTGCATAAATTTGTTGCAGGGGAACTTGCCGCAATCATGTGTCTGCAGAAACTCCTTCCCCCATTAAACGCCACGAAGAAGAACAGAGCATTCGCCGTAATCGAGTTTAAGGGGGTAGGTTTTAAGACGAACACTACATTTTTCAATTATGGTTGCTTATTGAGCGAGCGGATCTTTAATAATTGCTGGATAGAAATCTGTTTCTTTTTTTGTATTGTATTAAACAATGCGACGTAATTCGGTGTACAATTTTCAGTTTGCATTTAGTGAAAACGAAACTTCACGTCAAACTACTGAGTTTTTGCAGGTCAGCTCTGGTTCAGTCTGTAAATTATGTTTATCGCTTTTCTCCTGTACAGATTCAATGAGTTTAACTTTTTAGAATTCAGTTTCGATTTCAGTTATAGAAACTATGATATCTATTAACTATTGTATGTATAGGAGCAGTTTATATAAATCAGTACATGTAGGAAGAAGGCTGGTTTCAACTTCTACAGTATGGTAACAATAAATGGAACTTTAAAAAAGCAGTTTTTATGCAATTGTGTGTTTTCCATTCTGCGTCCTGGTTGACAAATCAGTTACGCATTAGTAAGCCATGCTAATGTAATGTTGATGCGTTGCCGTTCAAGCTTTACCATGCCATTAACGGTTACATCAACGAATACACATCAAAAAGTGCAACGTATAGTAAATTGTTGTTGCGTTAATCGAGATGCTTTCTAGGTCATGATGCAGGTTGGTTGTCTTACTGAACACCACAAACCGACAACACTCATCAGCGCATTCTGATGATTTATTTGCAGTTGTGGAAAGATAATTCAGTATACAATGCACTGTACCTTGTAAAGGCGTAATTTTGTTTTACGGTATATTTGTTCTACGCTTATTTTGTCATATTCTGTTTTAGGAAGGAGTGGACGTAGCAGAATTTGCTAAAAGCAAGCCTACGGAGTTGAAACAGCCTTTTTTGGTTGCGCTTGGAAAAAAAAATCCAGATAACTATTTCATCATTCTCGACAATATTGCGATGCCAGTCGGCAACCATGTTTTGGTTGCCATGTTTAGACTTTTTTGTGCATTTTGGGTGTTCGCGGTGGAATATTTTCCCAGATTAAGTCCATTTTATAATTTTTTGGAAGTAGTATGCATAGATCGTACACCAAAATGTTCTATTAGAAGTCTCTTATCTGGTCTGCGTTCGTCGGTGGCGAGTACGATGTGAACACTGAACATGCTGTGCTAGGGTGTCCCGCTTTTACAGTTTTTTATGCAAACTTTTAGTTTATACGATCTAGAGGGTACAAATCGGGATAGAAACCCGCCCCAAAAGTTTTTTAAAAAATATTGAGTTCTTCATGCCCGGGGCGACTTTGAAATATTTTGGGAGGTAACTGACGTAACTCGAAAAGTACACAAGCTAGACTTTTGAATTTGGTGTCAAACTATTGGGAAGACATGATTTGCCATCTGTAATACATTTTATAGCTCCTATCTCAATCAGAAAACAACTTAAGTTTGGAAAAAACGAATAACAATAAAAGAATTATTTCAATGTACATGGTACAGAAATCATAATTGATTTTCGATTTTAAATAGGTTGTTTTCTGATTGAGATAAAAGATAAAAATGTATTACGGATGATAAGAAATCATGTCTTCCAAATCGCTTGACAGCAAATTCAGCCGTGTGGCATGTGTACTTTTCGAGTTACGTCATTTCTTCCCAAAATATTTCAAAGTCTCCCCTGGGCATGAAGAACTAAACATTTTTTAAAGATTTTTATTTTGTAAAGGGCTTCTATCCCGATTTGTATCCTGTAAATCGTGTAATTAAGAATTTGTGAAAAAAGTGTAAAAGCGGGACACCCTATTGCTCTACCGGTCGGCATTTGGCAAAAATGCTTTAATATGCCGTGTTCAGACTTTTTGCGTCTTTCAAGCGTAGTATTTTTCTGCATTATAGGTGCAATAAAGTAAATGCTTGAAATTTGGAAGTGTGTGTTGGCTTAATGTTACTATTATTTACGCATAACTTTTTTATGCTCATTTGCTTTCTTCATTGGAAGTTGAGATGGCCTACACAATGTGTGCTTGCACCCGCTGTCCCGTACCTTTACCTTTTTTTAATGTGCGCGATAGATGCAACATGCAAGCCAATTTCATCTGTTTTCGAGCCTAATATGCTTTTGCGTTACTTTTTTCGTCGTTTACGAATTGTTTTGACGATTTATTTCCTCTGCGAATTGGAAGTGAACTGCGAAGTTGTCGTGGAGATGAGGGTATGGGCAAGGCTGTTGCTTAACGTACACTTTTTTTTGCAAATGGATGTATACTAGTTAAAACATTATTTAGTATCACCACTGATAAACAGCCATCAGCCATAGTTGAATTTTAAGAAAATTCTCGTTCGTTAACATAAAGATTAATGGCAGTGAAGACACCGAAAGATTCGTCTATTGCATTTAAAACGAATGGCCAAAGGTTCGTATATACAACAACTTAGATAAAATGAAACTTAAAGATTCGTCCAAACGCAACTTCGTAAAGATTTAAGACGAATCTTTCAAGATTCGTCCACACGCAACTTCGTAAAGATTTAAGACGAATCTTTCAAGATTCGTCCAAACGCAAATTCGTGAAGATTTAAAACGAATCTTTCAAGATTCGTCCACACGCAACTTCGTAAAGATTTAAAACGAATCTTTCAAGATTCGTCCAAAAATTCGCAAAAATTTAATTCGCAAATTCGCAAAAATTTAAACAACTTCGTGAAGATTTAAAATGAATCTTTCAAGATTCAATAAAACTGATTCTTTGTAAAGATTTATTTTCACTTGAATCTTTCAAAGTAGTGGTGTATAAAAGATTCATATTTCACTCACAATTTTTTAGAGTGTACCTACATTTAATTGATTTAAAGGGCAAAAACAGTTAACTGCTGTTAGTTTTTCTTTTACAGATTTGAGTTTCTCCAATCATCTCCCAATCCATGAGCATTTCAAATTTCTTGGTTTTCCAGCTTCCAATCCCAACAATCCTATGTTGTATGAAACATTTCTTTAATCTGCATCAGTTTTGTTACGTATTCAACTGACTGGAACAATTTGAGCGAATTTACTGATGAAAGTTGATAGCCGGTATTATTAGTTTTTGAACCACTATCGGTACCGTAGTTGAACGTCAAATTATAATTGGCTTACAGCTAAACTCTCGTTCAAGTAAATTTTGCTTTACAACCCATTTTGTATTTTTGGTCATTACTTTTTACGTGGCGTATTTTTTTTTTTCTAAGTAGGCCTATAGCAAACAAAATTTAACCTAAGGTGCAGCGACCGTTCATTTTTTTTAATAAGTTCTGTTAATTTTTTAATTCCTGCACGTTTCAACGTATATCGTTTTGTCACTGTAACCTGTTTTTCGGCCATTGTTTTTGTTTCTTGTTTTCGTTTGGTGTTTTTCTGGTTGTTAATTAAAAAATAAACTGCTACTACTAAAGTCTTTGAAAACGAAGCGGAATCGGAGTCAGTTTTTTGTGACTCCGCCCATCTCTGATATCGGGGATAATGTTTAAACGCATACTTTGTTCCCACTTCTGTGTCTATTGACGCACGACGTTGCTTGCGTTGCTCACGTCGATGGCTGAGCGTAAGCAACGTCGAGCAGACGTTGTAGCGGGAAAATATTTCCATGACAATAGGGAGTGTATAATAGGTAGGATTATGATAAAACAATACTAATGGTAAGTGAAGGTTAAAACTACTTGAAATAGAGTAGAAAGTATGGTGAGTGCTGAAATTAATCAGGTAAAATTTACAGGTAACTTAGGCCTACCCACAGTTTGATCTGTCGGTGATAAATCGCATATACTTTGAAAAAGTAGCGCATCAACAAGGATGGAAGTGTAAAATTAACTGGGAAATTTTAAAAAGTTGGCTAGCTATTGTCGGTGCGGTACCAGCCTGATTAAAAAAGTAGCGTTAGCGAAAATGAGGTCATCATGAAGGAGAAGGATGGAAGTATCGATTATTAGCGACGATAACCCACTTTTAAAGTTGCAATCCATAGATCAGTGATAACATTTGGACTGCTGTCTTGTACCAGATGCCGTAAATCTCGACCTTAGTCTAATTTGGCTTTCAAAGTAAAGTAAAGCTTATAGTATGACTGAGTCGGTTTAAAGTCCAGTGTTGGTTTCAATTTTTTCGTTTAAGCTACAGCAGCATTAGGGCCGGCGCTAAGGGGGGCGGCTCCCCCAATTAGCAACCCTTGGCCCTCCTAATCTAATTGTTACTGAGTCGAGTTAAACGTTACATTTGCCACTGAATTGAATTCGTAATCATCCATTCGTAAAATTAACGTGCTTTTGTATTTGATTTAGGCTACAATTATGTGGATAGACTTTTTTTCTCTCTGGGGGCTCACCCAATAACCTTTTGGGGGGCACACGGCACGTTGTTCATATTTTTCTAAGGTTAATAAATTCGACATCTTATAATTCAGAAGAATGTCAGTTCGTTGTAAAGTTCTTGTTGATAAATAAGCTTGCACATGATAGCATTTGATTGTTTTTATAAAATCATGAGACTATGTCTGGTATTTTTATCTTCAAAAAAATCAGACTTGCATTATGCTCGCCGTAATACATCGAAGCGTGTGATGCGTGGAGAGGCCCAACTCTGCTGCTTAGTGCCTAGGTAGCCTAACACGGTTCTGAAAAATTATCGCAACTGTAGCGAGCGGTTTGCGACTGTATACGATTTGACTGGCCCTGGGCAGCTGGGAGAGAACCCGAGACCTCCCGCACCAGAAGCGATGTCTATAACCATTATGCCTACTGGCTGCCATATTTTGGTATTGAGTTTATTTCATAAGTCACGGAAATCGTAAAATGTAACTGTAGGTTACAGCTTGTCAATTTGCTCAGCATGTCGCTTATGATTATTTCTTTTTGGGTTAAAATTTAGGAAGTGGCTAAAGTTACGTGACCGTAACATTTGCCTCTTTAGTTTATTTTATTACTTCGTCACGCTCTCGTACAATCAGGGAAGCGTGAAGGGATAATAAAATAAACCAAAGAGACAAATGTTACGGTCACGTAACCTTAGCCTCTGCCTAAAATTTAACGGTGAAACGAATTGTTGAACTTTTATCCTCTATTTCCTTTTCGCGTTTTGATCAATTTGATGGATCACAATTCACTATCTTAAATCGGCAACTGGGGTATTTCATCATTCTGTAACTGTTTCGTTTTATCTCAGGATCGCCTAAATGGCTGTCGATATAATTTTATTCAGAGGTTGTGATAGCTAGCTGCAATGGACCTAGGTGAAATAAAATATTTAATTATTAGCTACATCTGGCGACCAGTGGCTTCTTCAGCAGAGAGGGCTCCATGACAAAGTCGAACTGAAAATATCAAAGGTCAGAATTGGTGGATCTGAACTTTGATAATAATTTTATATGGTAGATTAGTCGCTGGTTATGATAGCCCCGCATTTACAGATGCTTGCGGTAGAATTTTGATGGTATATACAGTACATTTTAGAGATTTAAATATCAGTTGAGGCTAATCTATATTTTTCTTTGTAAGTTATTCATGTGCGATATTCTATAAGTTGAATAAGAGTACCGGTACTTGTTAAATGGGCGTTTGAATGTTGTAAAAATTTGGTCGCTGTAAATACCACCAATCGCGAGGAGCTTGCAATAGAGAAAGCGACAAACTCATCTCTTTGAGGGTTTTCGACTCGTCTCCCGGTAGCTCATAAGCGAGCCCAGGTTTACTTAAACCATTTCAGCACAACCGGTATAGGACCATGAGCAAACGCAGGGTAGGCACGGTACCATGCCCCCTTGACCCTGGCCGTTTTATAGATTATGGAAAACACCTTCCTCATCCAATCCAATGCACCAATCGTTCAGCCTCCTTCCATTTGTTTTAGTCAAGTTTTTGTTTCCAGACATAGCCTAGGCTAATACAGTATTTTTTAGTGTCTACTGTTACTGCCATCACTCTCACTGCTAGATACCACTACAGTCTTTTTCGATAAAAAAGTGTGCCAAAATGAGTGTTTTTTATGTGAAAGATCGTAAAAACTCATGAGCGCTGGGGGATCTCCCCCAAACTCATGGTGGTGTGTCACTGCGAATAAAATGTTGCTGAAATAAAACAGGATTTCAGTTAGCCCCCGTTCCCTTAAGACAAAATTATGGTTGCGCTCCTGGCGCAATAAGTAAGAAAGTGAAGTTAGATCAAACCATATAGCCTACGTCTATGGTTCAAACAGTTAGAAAGTAGTTGTGATTTTTAAATACCGAATCAAAGATATTTTCGTGTGAATGGAGTTTGATTCCGAGTCGGGTCAAACCAATAACTTTAACATTGGTATTCACAGCTCACCTGCTTGACGCTCAGCATTAAAGGATCAGTATGAAGAACAAAAATCCAAAGAAAATAATTCCGAAAAAACTGAATGTTGGAGGGAAATTGGAATTGTGGTTGATCCTGTCAAGGATTCCTCTCAACAAAATCAGGATCCATCAGAGGGATACAATTGTTTGAAAAATTAATTAATAATCTATAAAATGCTCAAGGATTTCGTGGATAGAACTAGCTTTCGTAAATAGCCGAATTTTTATTAATAGAAAAAACCCAAATCTCTGATCAGGGGGTCAAAAAATCAGCAGGTAAAATTCTACATTCAACACTGTGTTTAGACCTAGTTGGTTGGGCGAGGTTGTGGAATTTCATCTGCTGATTTTTTGACCCCCTGATTAGAGACTTGGGTATTTTCTATTAATGAAAATTTGGCTATTTACGAAAGCTAGTTGTTGAAAAGTGTTGATTAATGATTAGTCTGTTAGTCATTTCATAAACTCTTATCTCTTTCACGCTGAAACATGGAAACTGCATGCTTGCATTTATTTACTTAATTATTATTTTAATTGTTATCGTTCACTTTTGTTACTGACACTAGCTAGCAATAGACCACACCCTGACAAATAGCATAAATTGCCACAAGTTAAACACCAACTAAAAATGTTAATCATTTTGTAGCTGGGTCAGCACGTGTGCTACATTTTCATATATTTTTCCCAAGGGCTTAGTATTTTATGCAATTTTAGGGGTTTTAGTTTTGAATTTTTGTCAGTGGAAGGCACTATGCAAAGACATTAATATTGAAGAATAAAACTCACTGGTACCTTACTTATGTTAAGAATTGTTATTTTCAACATAATGTCATTGCAGAAATAAATGAAAATTATTTGACGCATATGCTATATTAATGGTATTTGAATAGGTTATCTCCTTAATCTTTCCATTTCAGATCATTTGGTGCTACTAGTATGTTTCAGAAACCAGAAAACTTGCTGATTGCTTGTTGAAATTCTTGAAAACATGTTACGGAAGCCAGCAAGTGAAGTTTTTGACTGACTTGTTTTAAAAGTGGATTAAAATGTTGGTCTTATATTCTTATCGGGATAAAAAAAATGCAACAAAACTTGGTTAGTATTTTATAAAGCTTTGCTTAATATCTTGTAAATGTGTTACATGCAAACTGCAGTGTGAGATTTGCTGCTGATTTAATCCAATGGAATAATCAGCGAAATAAGTTTTTGAGCAGACTTTGATATTTGTGCATGAGAGCTACTTTCACTCTTGGTAAATGCAATTTTGTTGTGTTTGGCTTTACAACATCTGTATGTACTGTAAGTTGGGCCATTTTGCAGTCGTAGTAAATAATAATTGTATGTAAATGTGGTTTGTGGACTTGGAAAAAGCGTTTGATAGGGTTCCCAGAAAAGTGATGAAATGGGCATTAAGAGAGAAAAGCTTGCCAAAAGTGTTGGTGAAAGCAGCAGTGAGCTTGTGTGAGGGTTCAAGGACGAAAGTCAGAGTTGGATCGGGTTTTTCGGAGGAATGTGGGGTAAGCGTTGGTGTGCATCAAGGGTCTGTGCTATCACCATTGATATTTGCTATTGTGGTTGATGCAGTGTCAGAACATGCAAGAGAGGGACTATTGAATGAAATTTTGTACGCGGATGATCTTGTGCTGATGAGCGAAAATTTGGAGGATCTAAGGCAGAGGTTCCAAAGGTGGAGAGATGCATTAGAAAGCAAGGGATTGAGAATAAATATTAGAAAGACGAAGATGATGGTGAGTGGTGCAGAAGGGGAGGTTGTGCGTAGCAGGGTGGATCCGTGTGGAATATGTGGGAAAAGAGTTATGTCTAACGCGGTGTGGTGCACGCTCTGTAAGAAGTGGATTCATGCGAGATGCACCAAAATGAAAAAAGTATCTTGCAGTTTTGCACAATAGTTTGTATGTGGAAGATGTGAAGATATTGGAGACAGAAAGGAAGAACCAGTGAAGGTATTGTGTGATGAAGTGGAGACTGTGAAGGGTTTTTGTTATCTTGGAGATAGGCTGAATGCTAGTGGTGGGTGTGAAACTGCAGTGACTGCAAGAGTAAGGATCGGTTGGATGAAATTTAGAGAATGCGAAGAGTTGTTACTTGGGAGAAGGTTTTCTTTGAAAACGAAAGCGATGGTGTATCGTAGTTGCGTAAGATCAGCAATGTTACATGGAAGTGAGACATGGTGTTAGAGGGAAAATGAGATGGTAATTTTGAGAAGAACTGAAAGAGCTATGGTGAGATCAATGTGTGGAGTAAAACTAGTGGATAGAAAGAATACTGAGGAGCTGATGAAAATGCTGGGTCTGAAGGAAACTTTAGATAAAATGGCTAAAGCGAATGAAGTAAGATGGTATGGACATGTGGTTAGGAGAGATGATGAGAGCATTTTGAAGAAGGCAATGATGTTTGAAGTGAATGGACCACGAAAGCGAGGACGGCCGAAGCAAACATGGAAGAAACAAGTCGAAGAAAATATAAAGAAGATTGGGTTGAGGGTGGAGGAAGCTACAGATCGCGCGAGATGGAGAGAGGGAGTGGGAGCGATTGCTGAAGGAATGAGGTGCTTCCGGCCACCTTCGGACGCGAGGAAAAACCGGATTAAAACTGGTTGATGATGATGATGATGTACATAGTGTATTATTCTGCAAGATCTATGATATCATCATCATCAGCAACAACTATGATGTACCAAGCTATATTTTCAGTCGTAAATTGCAGCAGGTACAGAGTGCAGACCAGTTAGTTAGTTAGTTAGTTGCATATTTATCCTCCTATCACGAGAAAGCTATCAAAGCGCTATACGAGCTCGCTTAGGAGTTGCCAGCCATCTGTCTACCACACCAAGATGGGGGAATCCCGCTAAGTGCTTTTCCCAACAGCACAACAAGCACACTTGCCGGCTTGTTCTCCACACTGTCCCTTTAATGCTGAGCGTCAAGCAGGGAAGCTGTGAATAACAATTTTAAAGTCATTGGTTTTACCCGACTCGGAATCAAACCCGAGTCTGCAGCTCAAGAGACAGACGCTCTATACCACTCGGCCATCTGAGCTGTTAGTGTTCCCCCTAAAGTGCGTATTTGAGAAAAATGAGAAATTTTGGGCAAAACTTTTCAATTTTTCACATTGCTATAATGATTTAAAACCAAACTCGTTGAAAGTGCTCAAGTTTTTTTTTGCGTCAAATGAAAAGTGTTTTACCCATAGAAACTCTTATATTAATCAAAGATTATATTCTCAAGATGGGATGATAAATATGCACTAAGTAACCACTACTAAGCTGTAACATTTTAACAGCTTATCGCAAAGTCTTGATTGTGATTCTCTTCAATTTTTGGAACTGAAGAAAGATTTGATCTAAGAGCGAAATATGCTGTTTTTGAAATTGCTTTACTGCTTCAGAGAACCAAACTATCAGCAAAATTATGCCTGTAGCTTACGATGCAAACTTACATCTTATTATTTTGCATTTTAGTGCCAGTGAGATGGATTTTGTCAACAGCTGTTTGTAAAAGAAACGCATATGCAATGACCAAGATGCTCACGTGAATGGTACAAGCAAAATGCGAATGAACTGGCTTGCTCCCAACTAAAATGAACCCAATGTAAGAAATTGATGGAAAACTTCATGGTTACCTTATTCTTTTTTGAAGCGGGATTTCTCAGCATAAGCTTTGCTGAAGGATCGTTCATCGCTAAAAGCTGAAAGTGGAAGCAGTTAAGACCGACATGATGTTGCATGGCTGACTCTGAACAAAAATATCTTCTAGAGGGGGCTATTACGTAGCCTGATATGGATTCTTTAAACGCAATGCTAAAATAATTTTTTCTGTTCTGATTTGTCTGCTGGCAATTGAAGTTGCATCTAAGCACAATGCTTGCTTTCCACCAGATTACGCAAGCAGCTCGTTTTAAGCATTTAAATTACTAGGTGTTCAAGTACATATTTAAAGGTTGTGAACCAGCTCTTATAAATTTTAAGCCTTTTAAATGGCCAAATGCATAGATCGGCTGCCTCTGGCGCCGTACACGTAAGTTCAATTACAAGTCGGGCAAAACCAGTGAATTGGTATTTATTGCTCCCCACATGATATTAAAAAGGTTATTTGTGGCGTTCCCATTTAACATTATTTCCCACGTTTTGAGTTGTAAAAAAGTTCTATGCATTTTTGATTGAGCTCGTTAATAGCGCCCCATCGCTTTTTTCCAATGGAAGGATAAAAATTCGAATTAAAATAACACATATTCTGCTTGGATTTTCGTTCACCTCCATCTCGAGGTCGTGACCATAACGTTAGAATACGCTTGGAGTAGTAACTCCCAGTGCAACTGATTTGATGAAATCTGCAGATTTGTTTCTTGAGCATTCATGCAATGTCTTTGGTGTAGAGATTGTTTTGTTTATAATATCACCGAGAAAATTTTGTTAGCAATGATCCAGTTGAATTTGCTGCTTATTATTTTGGCGTGATAATTGTGGACCATACTTGTGAACTTTTCTGCAGCGCGAGTTTTTGAGAACGTTGCCTCAAGGCGTCCTCTGAAAAACGTCAAGAGGGGTTTTTAAAGAGCTTCCAACCCTACAGCGTGCTGCCCCCTTGCCTCCTTCAGGCACGCCCATGGTTACAGTCGTTGCTAACAATTTACAACTTACATTATTGCTTTTTCCTTGCGTTTGCTCGTGCCGCCCCGATTTATTTTCATCTCGTTATTATTGCCGGTACTCAAAGGTTGACGCAGCAAAGTAAAAGGCATTTCTAGCAGTTATGTACTTGTGGATTTTCATTCTTTAAATTGTTGCGCATCATTTTTCATACCGGCATGCGCAGCACCTCGCCCAGAGCTTAGACTTACCTGAGACAGCCTTCAAGTTAAACAAATAATTTTATTGTTTTCTGAACCACGTTTACTCATGACTCGCTTTCAGCTATGAAGTTCAGCGTGCTTAAGACTGCATTTTTTGGCTTGTATAGGCCGGCTTGTGACGATCAACCTTTTAATTTATGGGTTGGCAATGGGTAGTTGCAGCTACTTTGGTTCAAAAACATTTTTGCAATTGTCACGGAAAGGGATGAGTTTTAGGCGAAGCGTTTTTACAAACTGGCCAAAGTTTTCACTCTATTGCTATATATGTTTTTGTTTTAATCGGAAATTCGTTCTCTTAAGGGGGGGGGGGGGGGGGTAGCTAGCTCGGTCTCTAGTTGCTCCCCTGAGTGGAGTGGAATTATTCACATCGATGTGAAAATAACACGCGGCAAAGTGATATATAAGATGCGAAAATCTTTAGTTTGAGCGATATAACGTTGACGAAGTCGACAATTGGTATACGACCTTGGCAAGCAGCGGTGGGGACCAAGAGTGATCTTTATTCTAGTTGCAAGCTCATTGGCTGGGTGCACCTCGTCCAGGCAGTAGTTCTCTCCCAAAAAATGGCCACCGGTAGGCCTGCTGCTTTAAATCTGGCCTTTGAGATTTATCTTTATCCTCTTGTAACGAGAAAGCCGTATGGAGGCGCTATGCGTAGGACGAATCCAGACTCGCTTAGGAGTTGCCTGTTTTGAAGTTTTTCGGTTGAATTTTGCTTCTGACTTCTTCAATTCGCTGCTTGCCGGATTCCACCTAGCAGAGATAATCATCGTGAAGTATCTTATCCAAGGACGCAACAACGAGGCTAGGTTGGGAGTTGAAATATTAACCTTGCGATCATGGTCGTCGTAAAAACGACGCTCCAAACAACTGCTCCACGCTGCCGAGATCAGTGTTAACTACTGGTACGTATATTAACAAGCAGCTCATTTATTGCTGATACCTTGTAAAAAATGTAAAAGCATTTTATCAGCTCTTAACTAAGTACAAATCCGAGTGGGGATCATTTGGGCGTGGTTTGAGGTTCTGCTTCAAGTCGGGATGATCTAATGCGTAAGTTCTGAGTTAATGAGAAACAGATTAGGTGGAAATAGGCCAAGCGCCTTCAGACGGAGGAGTAAATTGCAAATATGCATTGTTTAACCACCCTTACTAAGCAGCTTTTAATTTTGGTACGAAAAAAGACGATAGCTTTAGCATTACCGAAGCTAATCATGCCAAGAAAAATTATGTTAGGCCTACATCGTTGCTAGGCTGTTTCACTGTGAGCCTCTACCGGTAATTTAGTTCTGCACTCAAAGCCCACTCTTAGCATTTTGGACATAGAAACGCGCAATGAAAGTGGGCTAGAAAAGTCCGCGACTTTTGACTCGGCCCACGTTTTGAGTGGACATGGAAACAGGCTAATAGTCCCATGATTTCACAGGTCCTTAGCGGAATTTTCGGTCTTGGTGTGGTTGTGGTATTATGCCTGCAATTTATTAGCAAGCGCGTTATAGCGTTTTGATCGCTTTCGCGTAAATACAACAAAAATGCCCTCAGAGCCGGTGTCAGAGCAGTCAACTTAGGGGGGCCGAAAGTTTATCAGGGGGGACCAAAGTTTGGATCAATGTTTTAAATTATAAAAACACTTCAAAAGCTATCATGTGCAAGCTTATTTATCAACAAGAACTTTACAACGAACTGACATTCTTCTGAATTATAAGATGTCGAATTTATTAACCTTAGAAAAATATGAACAACGTGCCGTGTGCCCCCCAAAAGGTTATTGGGTGAGCCCCCAGAGAGAAAAAAAGTCTATCCACATAATTGTAGCCTAAATCAAATACAAAAGCACGTTAATTTTACGAATGGATGATTACGAATTCAATTCAGTGGCAAATGTAACGTTTAACTCGACTCAGTAACAATTAGATTAGGAGGGCCAAGGGTTGCTAATTGGGGGAGCCGCCCCCCCCCCCCTTAGCGCCGGCCCTAATGCTGCTGTAGCTTAAACGAAAAAATCGAAACCAACACTGGACTTTAAACCGACTCAGTCGTACTGTAAGCTTTACTTTACTTTGAAAGCCAAATTAGACTAAGGTCGAGATTTACGGCATCTGGTACGAGACAGCAGTCCAATAGCTAGGCTAGGCCTAACTATTTCAGAAACTTTGTTCTTCCGGTAATAGTCAAAGACGGAGGCTAACGCAAAAACTCCAACTTATTTATTGACGTTTCGCTCAGCAATTCACGCCGAGCTTCTTCAGAATAACAGGTGCCAGGGTGGAAAATCCAGCCCTGGCAGAGAATAGCAAATAGTAGCACTTCTTAAACTGAACTGATTATGGTAAAGCAAAAAGTATGATAGAAATATTGTGAACTGTTGCGTCATAAGGACAATAACTATTAAATGGAATAAATTAACAAGCGTAGAGGTACAAAGACGGTAAAAAAACAATTTGGCATGAGAATTACTAAAACAATATGTGATAAACTTGTGGAAGCTTATCACCATCAGACCTGTTCATAACATTGGGTCGGGAGTTAATGAACCAAGCTTCAGAAACAAGACGTTTGGAGTAATTGTTTTCCACCTTCAAAATCTTTGCATTTATCCAATCAATATTGTGTTCAAATTCCTTTGCGTGAACGCAGAGGGCAGATTGTTCTGGCTTTTGGTTGAGGGTGGCCCGTTTGTGTTCTGCCAAACGTGACTTAAGGCCTCGTTTCGTCTGTCCAATATAAACAAAGTAGCAATCCAAGCAGGGGATTTCGTAGATAATACAGCTGTTTCTTTATGCCTTGCTCTACTTGGCTTCTGTATTTCCTAGTTCCCGCAGAACGCAGCTAACTTTAGCCATGCGTTTATTAGAATGCCAACAACCGAGCGAGAAAGACGAAGCACCATAATCACATATAATAATGAACGCAGTCGGTGATCATTAAGCAACAGGTCAGGCGGGTCAACCCTGCTGCGTATAGGAAGCTGTCTCACAAACATAATTACATTAAGTAGCTTCCCATAACATCCCTTTCACTTTAAATTCGAATAATCTCATGAATTGATAAAACGGCCACGCAAACATATTTCACAAATCCTCATGCATGATAATAATACTGGCCATAACGTTTAGGTGGGCCACACTCTCTGGGCGTTCGTCTAAGAGAAATCGGAGGTTCAACATCTCTATGGTGAGGTAGCGGATTTACATCAGCATTATTATTATTATTAACATCACCATCACACGAATCAAATGAAAAATCAAACGGTACATATGGTTCATTCGTAATTTTCAAAAACCTACGATTCCTGCGAATAACTCGGCCATTGCTCTCAATTAAATATGAACGTGGAGCAACTTGCTTAATGCATTTTCCCATTTCCCAAGTACCATTACGATTTAAAGGTTGTACACGTACTACATCTCCCTTTCTTAACACAGGTAAAGACATACAGTTACGATCGTAAGACTTTTTGGATTTAGCACGTTTACACAACACATCATTTTGCACATTATCAACAACTTTGGGATACAACCGTTTCGAATCGATCGGTAGCAGTGACTTTGTTCGCTTAGACATCAAACGCTGCACAGGGGACGTTTTCACTACTGGGGTCGGAGAGTTTCTCCAATCAAGCAAAGCAAGCATAAAATCACTCTTATCAGCGTGTGATTTCTTCAAAAGCGACTTAGCAATTTTAACGGCAGATTCTACTTTTCCGTTCGATTGACTGTAATAAGGTGACGATGTACAATGGTTAAAACACCAAGCTTTTGCAAATTCAGAAAACTCAGCACATGAAAATTGCGGACCATTGTCGCTCATAAGCACGTCAACTATGCCATATCTCGCAAATTGCTCATTACAAAATTTCACAATAGAAGCACAAGTCGTGGTAGACAACTCTTTCAGTTCCCAAAAATCAGAATAATAATCAACAATAATTACGTAGTCTCGAGAATTAAAATTGAATGAATCAATACCGACTTTACTCCACGGCTTATCAGGGATATCATGAATTATCATAGGCTCTTTCTTTTGTTTCGACAAAAATTGATTACAAACAGAACATTGCGAAATAAAATCTTTCACTTGCGCAGACATACCGGGCCAAAACAAAACTTCTTTTGCTTTATGTAAGCAAGTATCTGCGCCTAAATGACTATAATGAATCGCATGCAACATTTCTTTATACATAGCACTCGGTATAATAACTTTGGTTCCCTTAAACAACACATCGCCTTGACATACTATTTCATCTCTGTACGGCCAAAATTGCCGAATTTCAACCGGACACTCTGCTCTGGTTTTCGGCCAACCATTTAAAACAATGCGCTTCAAAATAATCAAAGCATCATCACAACGGGTTGCTTCACATACTCGCGCTAAACGTTGGTCAGTAAGTCTCAAATTTTCACACAAATTAACGGTTTCGAATGAATTATGCACATCCATTTCCTCAGCCAAGGAAAAAATACAATAATCAGTCTCACATTGCGAACTGCTACGAACAGGTAATGAAGCTCGCGATAAAAAATCAGCAATATGCAAAGTTATTCCTTGCTTATACACAACTTTCATATCAAACTTTTGCAATCTCAATAACATTCTCTGTAAGCGTTTCGGGGCATTGAGCAAAGGTTTTTTAAAAATTACTTCCAGGGGCTTGTGATCACTTTTTACCAACACCTCTTTGCCCAAAATATAATGCTCAAATTTTTCACATGCAAATACAATCGCCAAACATTCTTTTTCGATTTGCGCATATCGCTGTTCAGTCAAGGTTAGAGAACGTGAAGCATACGCTACTGGCTGATCATTTTGTAGCAAAGTTGCACCTAGGCCAACTTGGCTTGCGTCACACTGTATCACAACACTTTCATTAACATTAAAATACTTCAGCACTGGAGCACAGGTTACTGCTTTACAAATGCTATCAAAAGCTCGTTGGTGGGTATCAGTCCACTTCCAGTCTACGTTTTTATCAGTAAGGCGTCTCAGTGGTTCGCACAATTCTGACAATTTCGGTAAAAAACGCGCTAAATAATTTACAAATCCTACAAATCGCTGCACACTGGGCACATCAGTCGGAATAGGCATGTTTTTAACTGCGTCAATTTTATTCGGGTCAGCTCTAAGACCTTTCGACGTTAGCAAGTGTCCCATATACGGAACGGACGTTAGTTTGTACCTGAGTTTGTCTTTGTTAAAAACCAAGTTTGTTTGTCTTGCTCTCAGAAGTAGAGCCTTCAGGTTCTCATCATGGTCTTTCACAGCTTCTTCATAGTTGTCTCCGCTCCCATACACAAGTAGATCATCTGCTATGCACTCGACTCCGTTGAGTCCTTCTATCACTTCGTGTTGTCTTCTCTGGTATTCTTCTGGGGCTGAAGATATTCCGAACGGCATTCTCATCTTGCTCTACTTGGCTTCTGTATTTCCTAGTTCCCACAGAACGCAGCTAACTCTAGCCATGCGTTTATTAGAATGCCAACAACCGAGCGAGAAAGACTATGGGGCGCCGTTTGGAAAAAAATTATTCGTTTTGTGAACCATGTTTTTTGAGCTTATTTAGACCATAGTTTGTCCGATATGTATATTGGAAATATCCTACTTATATATCGGACAAAATGTACTCTAAGTCGGACCAAAATACACGCGCAAAATAAGTCGGACAAAATCGTTTTTTTCCAAACGGCGCGTCACATGCCTTTTGAAAAAAAACGATTTTGTGACCCCTATTTTTCGAGCTTATTTGGACTATAATTAGTCCGATATATAGGCCTACATCGGAAATATCCGACTTATATATCGGACAAATGGTGCTCTAAGTCGGACCAAAAAACACACGCAAAACAAGTCGGATATTTCCGACTTATATATCGGACATATTCGCCGTTTGGAAAAAAACTACACGTTTTGTGAACCATATTTTTTGAGCTTGTTCAGACTCAAAAAGCATGGTTCACAAAACGTATATTTTTTTCCAAATGGCGCCCCATACATATCGGACAAATTATGGTTTAAATAAGCTCAAAAAACATGGTTCACAAAACGTGTAGTTTTTTTCCAAACGGCGAATTTGTCCGATATATAAGTCGGAAATATCCGACTTGTTTTGCGTTTGTTTTTTGGTCCGACTTAGAGCACCATTTGTCCGATATATAAGTCGGATATTTCCGATGTATATATCGGACTAATTATAGTCCAAATAAGCTCGAAAAACAGGGGTCACAAAATCGTTTTTTTTTCAAAAGGCGTGTGAAGCGCCGTTTGGAAAAAAACGATTTTGTCCGACTTATTTTGCGCGTGTATTTTGGTCCGACTTAGAGTACATTTTGTCCGATATATAAGTAGGATATTTCCAATATACATATCGGACAAACTATGGTCTAAATAAGCTCAAAAAACACGGTTCACAAAACGAATAATTTTTTTCCAAACGGCGCCCCATAAAAGACGAAGCACCATAATCACATATAATAATGAACGCAGTTGGTGATCATTAAGCAACAGGTCAGGCG
Source organism: Trididemnum miniatum (assembly GCA_964006365.1). Taxonomy (NCBI): domain Eukaryota; kingdom Metazoa; phylum Chordata; class Ascidiacea; order Aplousobranchia; family Didemnidae; genus Trididemnum; species Trididemnum miniatum. The sequence continues at coordinate 25,428,950 of OZ023239.1, forward strand.
GGTCAACCCTGCTGCGTATAGGAAGCTGTCTCACAAACATAATTACATTAAGTAGCTTCCCATAACAACAGCCAATATCTTCGTAGGTACATATATGGATCTTTGGGTAATGGCAAAACATGGCGAATGGTATGCACAGGTCTCATGGCAACGTTGACCCCTGCCTCGTTTAAAACTCTTCTAATGTTTTCTGATGTGCCCAGTGTTTAGTCCAATAGCTAGCCAACTGTTTAAAATTTCCCAGTTAATTTTACACTTCCATCCTTGTTGATGCGCTACTTTTTCAAAGTATATGCGATTTATCACCGACAGATCAAACTGTGGGTAGGCCTAAGTTACCTGTAAATTTTACCTGATTAATTTCAGCACTCACCATACTTTCTACTCTATTTCAAGTAGTTTTAACCTTCACTTACCATTAGTATTGTTTTATCATAATCCTACCTATTATACACTCCCTATTGTCATGGAAATATTTTCCCGCTACAACGTCTGCTCGACGTTGCTTACACTCAGCCATCGACGTGAACAACGCAAGCAACGTCGTGCGTCAATAGACACAGAAGTGGGAACGAATTATGCGTTTAAACATTATCCTGGTATCGGCCTGTTGTACGGTAAGTACTCGTCGTATTACGCCGAAGCGTGTAACGAGTGGCGGAGCACATCTCCGCGACTTCGCGCTTGGGCTACACAGCTCCGAAAAAACGTCGCAACGGTGTCGAGCCGTTGGCGACACTTAGCCTGTTTCCATGTCCCAAAAATCGTGGGCTTTGGGCCCGCGGGCTTTGTTCTAATCAGGTGAATTCAAGCTTTATAAGAGCTAATTTCAGCATTATCGTGAGCTTTCTTGGAAGCAAGTAAAGAGCTGGTTTTAATAAGCAAAGGATTTTGGAAAAAGGTGGCTGAAAAAGCCCACTTTGGACTCGGCCCACGTTTAGAAAGCCCACGTTTTGAGTGGACATGGAAACAGGCTGATTGTGTTGATTTGACCGGCCCAGGAATCAAATCTCAGACCTCCCGCACCGATAGCGTGCGCTTAGCAACTGAGCTAACCCGCCGGTTCGCTTAATTCAAACAAGCTCCAAAAAGTGTCCAGAACAAAGCATACGGTACTATTGATAGAACTGTAGAATAGGTCTTAGTAATGCAGAATAGCCCAGAGCCTAGACTGACATATAGGCCTATTACAGGGGTACCGATATGAATTTATTTTTTTTAGAAGTGAGCTAGACTGAACAATTAAAATATGGTGTTAATATTCACTTTTTAGATAATCTAGTGGACATGTATAGCTTGATTGCTGTTGGTGTTGCTTTACTTTCAATTGCCTTAATAGTTTGGAAAAAGAATCATCAACTAAAAGATCATGAAATTTTGGCAAAGTTTTTTGTTGATAAAAACTGGAGTAGCAGTGGTGAGGATGAAGTAAATCAATTGGTGATTCGATTCAAAATCAACATTTCAGATGATGACATGAAGTATTTGCAACATCGTTTGGAAATCACAAGGTTGGTTTGTAGACATGTTGGCTTTGGGTTGCCAGAACTTTCGTCGAACGAAACCTTTGTCACAGAACTTTCGTCTCTTGGAACTCTCGTCAAGTGTAACTTTTGTCACACCACATTTTGATGAAGACAACAGGACTCCCGGGTGCTTCTTGTTTTATCTCGGGCATGATTTTTAATCAATTCCAGTGTTGCCACTTTGTAACCTAACCCTGACTGAAGATAACTCGAACTGAACCGTAGCCGAACCTACTGGTAACCATAACCAAATGGTCCGAACTTAACTGAATGTCGTTGCATGCAATAGTGTGACGAAGATTTTGTGTGATGATCGGATTCGACCCAAGAATATGACCGGAATTCAACAGCAAACTACCAGCATACACAAATACATTGCTGGACTTGTTGATGTGTGGTGTGGCAAAAGTTCTGTGACAAATGTTCCAAGTGATGAAAGTTCTGACAACCTTGACCTTGTAGGCTTTCGATCAGGATCCAAGTGATGGCCACCAAAAATCAGGGCTCCGTGTACCTTGGTGACATAGAGTTCATTGATGAGTAGGCCTACCGAAACAGCAAAATATAAAATCTAGGTACATCAAAACAGCAGCAGAAATATCAAAACAGTAGAATATGAAATCTATAGTGTATATTTTGCAGCTTTGACCTGCTATTCATTCTACGAATATTTATTTATTTCTTCTGTAATTTTTGCTTTGTTAAGTAGAATGTTCATTTCTTCAGCTTGTCATGTGACATGTTTTAGGTGAAAAGCTTTGAGAAATTAACCTTCAACTTTATGCAGTTTTGAAATTCTGTGTTAAGTGCCTGAAACTTTCATTGAGTAACAATGACATCATTGCCTCACCTTCTTTCAAAGTCAAGTCAAATTTATTCGTTTGCACAAAAAATAGTTGCCAACAACATTGATATCAGGAAAATGGCAAAAGCAAAAAAATATAGAAATCGCTCGTACAAGCAACTACTCAGTGACAAACGGGACAGTGCAAGACCATTTCATGGTCATCCAAATCAAGCTGCTTATATTTAGAGTATCGGTATATTCAAATGATTGAAGTATTACAGTCTTGTAATGCAATGGTAAAAACAAAAAAAAGGCAAGCAAAAAAAATAAATAAATAAATAAAAACAGAAAAAGAAACAACCACAAATCATAACACTTACACAATCAAATGTTTTAGTGGAGACTGCGTATCAATATTTATATACTAAATATTTATTTTTTTATCTGCTTTGAAAAAGTAAATTTGGACATTCTTTTAAAGTCTGTAGAAATATTGTTCCAAATCTTAGCCTCTATGAAAGTGTACCCACACTGCCCACATTGTGTGTTTGCTTGTGTTATGTAATAATTCTTATTGGTAATAGATCTGGGGGTAACGTCTGGTATCAGCCCCCAGGTTTGGATAGGGTTAGGTTTAGTTAGGATTGGGTTCAGTTGGAGTTAAATTTAGGTAGGGTTTGGTTTAGTTACAACCCTAACCAAACCTGTGGGCTGATACTAGACATTACCCTACATGTGGTTGCATGATTATGATGATTACTAGTGGAACAAAAGTAGTTTGCAAAATTGTCGAGAAGGTTTTGATGGAAATATGAGTGCATAAACTGGGCCATTTCAAGTTTAAATATACAGGGTGTCCATAAAGTTCGTGTGCACAAATAAAGTTAAAATTTTCTAAAGTGCACTCGGACTTTATGGACACCCTGTATATCATTTGTTTGTAAAATATTTTTGGATTTGTATAGATCACTCATGTTGACATGATTTTTTATGCACTTAAAGGAAATAATTCTTAGTGTTTTATTTTGCATAATTTTGACTTTTTGCAGAAGAGTTCTATTAGTATTTCCGTGTGCCAGTATTTCATACTTTAAGTGTGGGTATGCAAAAGCGTAATAAAGATTAAACTAGGTTTTCTTGTCAACGTGTCGAATTTTACACAATATTCTAGCTGCACCAGCAAGCTTTTTTATGACATTTTTAATATGTATGTATGCTACATGCCATTTTAAAGCTTGGTCGATGATTACCCCTAGATATTTGGTATTATTCTTTTTATGTAGAGCATGCTCTCCTATTTTTAGTTCGAACTAAACTAATGGTGACATTTTACGTTTTGGATGAGCAGCAAAGTATGTTGTTTTGGAATAGTTTACTGACAGCCTATTATACTTCGTCCACTCCTCAATTCGTTTCAGTACCTCATTCGATTGTTCCTGCAGCTCATGAATATTTTTATTTTTAAGAAGCAGAACAATGTCATCAGCAAATATTAAATTAACATAAAATTTTGTGTGGATAGGTAAATCATTCACATACAACAAAAACAGCAGTGGACCTAAACTTGAGCGTTGTGGTAATCCACATTTAATCAACTTTGAATTGAAATGAACGTGATTACGTTGAGTAAATTGACATCGATTTGATAAATAACTAGAGAGAAGATTGTACATGTTCCCTCTAATGCCATAAGCTTAAGTATTGAATGGTTAACAGTATCAAAAGCCTTGGTTAAGTCAAGAAAAATGCAACAAGTAAAGTACCCTTCTTCTTTATTCTGTCTCAATTTATTGGTTAAATTTAATATGGCCATTTCAGTAGAATATTGTTTATGAAATCCGAACTGTAGTTTAGTAATGACATTCTGCAGAGAGAAGAACTTTTCAAGTCGTACATAAAGCAGTTTTTGAAACACCTTTGATATTGGTGACAAATGTGATATTGGTGGATAATTACTGGCTACTTTCGTAGGACCAGATTTTATGGATAGTAATAAAATCTGGTCCTAAGAAAGTAGCCACTCTATCAACCAATACTTTAGCTTGTTTAAAAGGATGAACTATATCTTCAACCTCTTATTCAGTTGCGTATTTATCCTCCTGTCACGAGAAAGCGATCAATGCACTATACATGCTCGCTTGGGAGCTGCCAGCCATCCGAACACGGACAACTGACTGCAAAAAACAGCTCCATGCGCTGTATCGTAGCGAAAATGCTTTGTGCGCTGAATAATTTGAGAAGGCTTGAAAACAGGCTCACAGCAGGGAGTAGGTTTGGTCAGGGTTAGGTTAGGTTAGGTTCGGTTAGGGTTAGGTTCAGTTAGGGTTAGGTTAGGTTCAGTTAGGGTTAGGTTCGGTTAGGGTTCAGTTCGGTTAGGGTTGGGTTCGGTTAATAAGAGTTAGGTTCGCTAGGTTAAAGTTAGGTTTGGTTGGCTGAGTAAGGTTTGGTTGGGATTAGATGTGGTCAGGGTTAGGTTCGGCCTTGGTTTGGTTCGGTTAGGCTTAGGTCCAGTTAGGGTCGGGTTACGTTCGTTCAGAATTTGTTCACGTGGCAAAAATTCTTAATAAATTAGGCGTTTTTGGCAGTCAGTTGTCGCGGCAATCAGTTTGCATGGCGGTCAGTTATTGTGTACTGCCAGCCATCTGTCTACCACACCAAGATGGGGGAATCCCGCTAAGTGCTTTTCCCAATGGCACAACAAGTGAACTTGCCGGCTTGTTCTTCACACTGTTCCTTTAATGTTGAGCGTCAAGCAGGAAAGCTGTGAATACCAATTTTAAAGTCATTGGTTTGACCGAACTTGGAATCAAAACCAAGTCTACAGCTTCTGAGGCGGACGCTCTTACCACTCGGTCATGATTTAGCCTGTAAAAGGCTAAATTGAAAAAAATATTTGTGTGAGGATTTTTCTGAGTATTTCCTCTTTTCATTTTTTCAGTAAAATTCAGCTACAACTACAGTATTGACACTAACTGTCTTTAATTCAGGTGTTAGGCTGCCAGGGATCTTGGAGTCTAGCCATGTAAATCTTCATTCATTTCTCATTTATCCAAAGTATTGTATTGTATTGTATTGTATTTTTATTCGGCGTCAGTCATAACAAATACGACAGTCAAAAATAAAATAAAATGTGACGCCACAGAGTTAGTGAGAAGCCCAAGGGTGGCTTTTACTTGATAGCTCCACCTGGAACTTACAAGAGGAACTATCAATTCACAAACTCTGTGCAAAGGAATCAAAAAATAAACAAACGTATAAATATTCAAAATTACAATTCAACATAAATACACAATTCAAAAAAGTAAAGCAAATTACTTTATTTGCCAGCCACACAAGAAAGAAAAAGACACAAGAAATATGAAAACGTAAAAGCGACAGTATATCTTCAAATTATCATACAGTAGATCAACTATAATATTATATACCGCAGGGATTGAAATTAACTTTTTAAGCAGCCGGTCCATCAGACCAACTGTTGCTAATATCAGCTTGCCCGAAGCAATCTCAATTTGCCTGAAAAATAAACTGCTACGGTCGGACTGGCTGCAGCTAGTATCAACTTACCTGAAAAAAACGAGCGTGCGAAATCACGATCTTGTTAAAAAAGTAAAACACTCTTAAAACAAAAAGCACTTATTTTAGCTTTTATCAGACTCTACATTATGTTTTAGCACTTTTTGGAGTAACAAAAATGCGTGTGTTTGATGAACAAAAGGACTCAATTATCGCAAGTTACACGAGATTTTCACGCTTGCAAAATTTTCTGCGAACAGTAATTGCGCCGGTCTGATGGGCAAGTGAAGAACGTAAACAACGTGCATGAGTCAATTTTACATGAAACAACATGAAACTGTGCCGGTTTGACGAGCAAGTGAAAAATGAAAACAACTTGCCCGAGGCGATTTCAGTCGGTCTCGGACCGACGGGCAGGCATTACTATCAAACCCTGTACCAGTAATTGCCAAGACGGAGACTGTGAAGTGATCGTGAAAGGTCTTCGAGTCAAGCAGCCTCCCCTGACATTATTTGATCGCTTATAGTGATTAGATAAACTCCATGGTATTCTAGCAATTTTTGCACATATAATCCATGTACTGGTATATAACAAGCGTTTAGTTAGTTGTGTAGAAGTTGGTTTCTCGGTTTAGTTATTGAAGTGATAAGTAGCTATAAGCTGGCTTTTGAATTTAGTTTTAAATTTTCTAAACGAAAGAATTTTGAATTCAGGGGAAAAAGAATTGCAGATTTTTGTGCTCTGAAATTCAATAGACCTTGGACAACGTTTAGTTGAAAATTTAGGTAAATTAAGACTTTTTGAGTTTGGAATCTTGTTTGTCTAAAGTGGATTGTGGAAAGTTCAGTAAAAAGGAAGGATATGCCTGGAGGAAGAAGATTATGGTAGTGTTGGTGCATTAGTTTTTGGCAGTGTTGATGCATTCGCAGTTGCAAGTTGCAATGCCAGCGTAAACACTGCAGCTGATTGCAGTGAAAAACGGGTTTGAGATCACTTGTTTGTTATACCAGAGTTCTATATCAGTCAGCGCAGTTTCAGCTAAAACAATCGTGCAGAAATCAGAAAATAAATTTTGAAAAGAAAATTGACTTTATACTGTTGAAACTGGAATCTATAGAATCGAGAATGGATAAAAAATTTAACGATCTTACTGCGAGAATCAACAAAGTAGAAACTAAATTTGAAACCACAAACGAAGAAATAGACAGCAAGCTCTCAGATAAAGCAGACTTGAAAACTGTTCAGCAACTCAACAAAAAAATTGCAGAGCTTTCAATACTCATAGAATCGTATAAAAAAACCAATATCATGTAAGGATCTTATGGCAAGCAGCTACACATTTTGATTCATGGAGTAAAAAAAGATATGATAGCGTCTCAATGTGGGAAAAACATGAAACTACAGTTACCAAATTCCAAGATTTCTTAAAAAATGGACTGAAAATTAACGACCCTGACAAAATTGAGCTTGTAGACATTCACAGACTCCCTCAGCACCCAGCGAAAAAAAACGGTAGGTTCATAATTGTTAAACTGTTTACGAAGAATGACAAAAACCTAATCTTCAAATTTCTAAAAAACCTCAAGTTTTATAATATCGCTCGGAAAGTCGAAGACAATACAACCCCCTACATCTACGTCACGGAACACCTGCCCAAAAAGTTTCAAGATCAACGCAATCGCCTCCTTCCAATCTTTAACGAGGCAAGGAAAAATAACCAAAAAACCATTTGGAAAGCCACTGACGGTAACTACACTTTATTTGTAGATGGTAAAAGGATTGACCCACCAGCGCATTGATTTTAAAATCTGTGTATTGTAATATTTTCATTTCTTTTTTTTGAAAGTCATGTAAATAGGCTGAATTTGCATCCTTGTTTTTTTTTCCTACTCTAAACTGAGCGCAATTTGGCATGGCGCAAACGAACACCAAAGTCAGTATGGTAGTCTACTGTCTTAAGTGTATTTATGCTACTCTGCTCTGTTCTTCAAATTCTCGTTCCAGTCTACAGCAACATAATTATTTTAGTTTAAAAACCAACGCTGCTTTCGCTTCTTTTTCAACAAACGCCAGCAACGCGTTATCAACAACCTTTGCAATACCAGCCAACAACATTTAAACTCTCCTCAAGTATGTAGCGACAGTTTCATACTTGCGTGAGCGAGAAGCCACTAATTTTAATAGAAATTATAAGTTTAAGTATGTTTAACGTCTGCATCTTTTTTATTTGTTTGCTGGCGTCGCTTACCATTATATATTGGATTGATTAATAGGTAAGCCTACTGTATTTCTCTTATTGGCCTCCTCCTCTCTGCAATATTCACTTATAAAATCACTCATAAAATTGTTTTGTTCGCATATTGGCTTGCAATGAACTGATTTTATCTTTGTTACTGCCAGATGTATATCGAATTATTTTACACATTTGCTCTGCTACAATTACATAGACTCGCCTTATTGCTATTACTGTACTGTGCTGATATTTATTTGTTTTTTACCAACTGGTCCTAGCTACTGCATTCCTGCAATATTGTCCATAGTTTGATTCGTTTCTATTGCAACTTTAAAATACATGGCGCCTGGCGCTGACACGGAGTTAACAGACTTCCTCTGGCCTGGTCAGGCAGCCACCACGCAAATTGATGATCTCTTACCATCTGGACCTAGCAATGAAGTATTTTACTCAATGAAAACCAAAATAAAAAAAAATGCAAATGCTTTGATCTAAATTAGCACCAACCAAATTTTGCCAAAAATTCGCCCTTGATACTTTTGCATCTAAATATCCGCTCCCTTTACAAAAATTTCGATTTACTTTACGAATTTCTTGTGGCTTTGAATTTCTCTCCGGACGTTATTTGCTTATCTGAAACACGCTTAAAAAACCAACCACTAATTAATATCGACCTTCCGCACTACAAATTCGTTCACGTTAATGTTACCAATTGTGCGGCAGGCGGCATGGCAATTTAAGTTTCAGACAAATACCAATTTCAACTTTGTCGCGTACAATATGAACTAACTTCATCGGAATGCTTATGGTTGGAAGTCTCTGAAGTAAATAATAATAAATCTAAATATATAGTTGGAGTAGTTTATTGTCACCCAACGCAAACCACCGTAAACGACTTTCTCAACGGCTTCTCCAATTGCTTAACTCATCTTTCAAATTCTAAAGAAAGTTATTACATTCTTGGCGATTTTAATATAAATCTATGTCCTGTCAGGAGGTTGCCTAGTGCAAATGATTATATTAACATGACTATTGGTAATGGTACCATTCTCCTTATTACCAAACCCACTAGAGTCGCAAAAACGTTGTCCACCATTCTTGACCACATAATCACTAACAATTTTGAACTTAGTTTGAACCCAGCTGTGATCGAAACAATATTACCCATCACTACCCTATTCTCTGTGCAATCGGAAAACCTATCTCCAAAATTAATCCTAAGGTGGAAATTAAATACTTCAGAGACAAGTCTGCTTTTCTTGCCGACTCATTCTGTGAAGATCTACACCAAAGTTTGCTTAATTCGTTCTCTGATCAACCACCCCTCACCATGAAAAATTTCAATGAATTCACAGCCCGACAAAAAAATATTTTTTTCTATTTGCCAAAGATATTTGAATGCTTTTAGGGTATATCAGGTGCGCTGATTCCGAAAATGGCCTTATTTTTGCTGAATTGGCTCTAGTTTTTGAGATATATCCTTTACACTACTTTATAAATAACAGCAAAATATATTAAAGATAAGGGCTGTTTATGCTGACAAAACGATTTTGTTTTGTGATAAAAAACCTATGGTCACAAGCTTCAGAAAGCTATTTCATTGCGTAATACCTCCACTGGTTCTTTCCTGCCTACTCCAAGATCTTTACACCTTCTGTAAATAAAATGGCATGCAAAACTCGGAGCTAGGTAATTTGACGTGAGGACGCTTTGATGCAAAATATGTGAGAGTGAAGTGGGGGGATGGATAGCGAGCGGGGTCAGGGAGTTAGAGAGGTTGGAAAACGGTGAAGATTGGGGGGAGAAAACTTGTAATCGATCCCCCCTCCACTTGGGTGCACCATTTGCCCCCAACATTGGATTTAAAAGCCTTACTTTTTTTTGGAAGTGATGTTAGCTATAAAAATAACATGTGTAAAATTTCAAATTAATGGAGGAAAGTTTAAACCCCCCACCTGGACCCTAAACTTTATGATTTTTCGCGATTTTTTGATAAACTTGTCACTAGGTGGCGCTGTTCACAAAATGACGTTTTTTGATTTGCGTAATCGGTTAACCCTCTTTGTTCTAAGTCTTTTAAAAAAAAAGTTGTCCAAATTCCTTCTCAGGATTTGGAGATATAAGCACTTTTGTGGTGAAACAACTCTGCACTGCCTCTAGTGGTGAAATTGTTATACCTGCATTATTTCATGAATTACTTGACCAATTTGATTAAAACTGGTATCTATCCTCCCATTTTCAAGGATGACAAGTTGGTTCATGCTATTGATTTCGTGCTCATTTGGCACTGGAAGGTGTTAACCCTTGCCTGCACTTGAAAAACTTTGATTGTATCAACTTTGCTCAACGTAATACAATTGCTATGATTAGTCAGTTTGTAGACTGCAGAAATCTAGATTGGCAATAAAATAGAATAAAATGAAAACTTTTGAGACAGTCTGTTAAACTGGTATTTTTCCTAGAATTCTTTATAACTTCATTCTTTATAACAAATAATGAATAAAGTAAACGAAAATTCGGCATGGTTGTTGGAGACTTTCAAAAGTTTAATTACCGCACAGTTTTCTGGTTTTATTCATTATTTGAAATTAAATGAAAATTAGCCTATCGACTGTAATTCACATTTAATTACAATGCAAACTGATGCTAGGTTATTCTTTTTTTTCAGTTGTTGTAGGAATAATATTTCAGCAATTTCTGTGAAAAAATTTGAAAAACCCTCTCGAAATAAATTAAGTTTTGAAGCCAAAATCACAAATGCATCAGAAAATTATTCGACAAAATCAAGCCAAAGCGCTCCCGACGCGCCGAACGACAACGATAAAGTAGAACTCGGTTCTACTTCGTCTGGACGTCGTTCAAAGCAAGTTTTTCTGTCAAGCTGTTGTTTCTAATGCGTTATTATCGCGTGAAATTGTTCAGTGTGAATTGGCCATTGTTTGTATGCATCGTTATCGTGTCAGCAGCGTCATATGATGCAATAATGACGCCAGTGTGAATCAGGCTATAGAAGAAAATTCTTGTCCAGTTAGACATTATTTGCCACCAGTTTTATCAATGAGTGTATTCTTTTTCTCACTACATTGAGCAAAGAGGATTGAAGCCGACAGCATTGCTTAAAATAGGCATGAACGGATAGCAATGCTATTTTCCTACGTAAGCAATATTTTCATAAAATATGCATTTATTTCAAAAACTAGAGCCAATTCAGCAAAAATAAGGCCATTTTCAGAATCAGCGCACCTGATATACCCTGATACCTTTGAAATATCTTCGGCAGAAATTTGTGTGTTGACCAGTGTTATTTAACCTCTTCTCACGAGTTACACTCAGTACCATTGACAAACATGCGCCCCTAAAACCTTTATCAAGACAACAAAAAAAGCTATTGAGTAAACCTTGGATAACTAAAGGCATTTCAATTTCCATCAAAAAACAAACAATCATGTTTAAATCTCATTTTTTATATGGTGACACCGATAAAAAATCTTTTTTTAAAAAATACACCAACAAACTCACGAAAATCAAAGCCTTATCCAAAAAATTATATTTTGCTTCAATAATTAAAGGGTCATTCTTTTTCAGATCAACCAGAAAAAAGTAAAAATGTGACCCACCATCTCAGATTTTGATGAAATTTTTATATGTTATGGAGAAAGTCATTCTCAGCAAATTGATACCAGTTTTAGCAAATTCGGTTGAGTAGGTCCAAAGTGGTACTTCTTTGAAAATCAACAATTTCATAATCAGTCAAGCGTAAAAATTTATCAATATTTTATATCGTGGATTTGCATGCAACGTAACTCAGCTAGTTTTCAAGCTACATTCTTCAAATTTGGTGAAGGACAGGTCCAAAGTAGGTATTTGAAATTTACAAAGTTCCAGAACTCTTGGTCGCGCATGAGTGATTTTGTGCATGTTTTTATGAAGCTGCATTTTGAAAATCACTCAATCGTTGAGTAGTTTTGAAATGTGATATCAAATGAAGTCATGAATCCATTTCTTCAAGTAAGGTATCATTTAAAAGGTCTTGATCTGCTCTTTCTGTTCAAAACATAAAATATGTGTGTATTTGAGACTATCAGGTCAAAATCAGCAGAAATGTTTTAATTTGCGATTTTTCATATTTTTTCGAAAATTAAACTTTGCGCTTTCGCATTTTTGTCTGAGAATGAGTGGTTTTAGTGTTTATAGTTAACCTATGCTCATACTAACAGTTAAGCTAGTGTATGTGTGTGTGGGTGTTTCTATTTAATTCATGCTTGACCAAAGCATTGCTGTAGAATAAGGCAGGGTGGAGTTTGTGCCCCACAAAAAAAGTTTTCAAATTATGTGTATACTAACAACAATTTTGCTAACTTTTAATGTGCTTAGAGATACTAAAAGAATAAGCTTAACTATCTGAACCATAAAAAGCTCCTAGTTTGGCTCTTACTGGTTTAGACTTGAAATTTTTGTTAATTTTGGATGCCAAATTGCATTGCTGGGGAAGCGGTGTAACCACCTTAATTTTTAATTGCACAACTTTACTGGTTGTTTTCATGCTTTGAATAGTTAAATCAATTGAGACTACTTACAAATCACATTACGGCAATTTAGAATGCTTATTCAGTTTGTGCTTTGTCCTGGGTCTGAACGAATCATAGCTTATGTAGTGTGTTTTGCAAATACATTAAAACTCATTCATCATAATTATATCATTGATATCTCAGGTTATAGTTGCAATGCATGCCTAGTGGTACATATCGTTGATACTGAAAACTCTTCAAAAACACACTTTACGCATCTAAATATCTTTGGTTAAGCTGATTTTTATGTTCTATTACTCACTTACTCTGCAATAATACTTACTGAAGTAAAAATTTTGCCACTGTTATGCGAAAAAACAAAGTTTTTTTGTTGATTTGATTTTTCGTTGATTGCCATTCATTTCCATGATAACTTCTTCGCTTGATGGCAACTCGTGCAGATCTCGCTTGGGTGCGCATGCGCAAAATGCTACTGTGCAATGGGTCTATCAACTAGGCCTACTCCACAAGGGAAAAAGCATAGATAGTTTTCAAACAGCTTTATTCTGCTTTTTAATGGATGGTTATACAGAGTTCCCTCTTAACAAGTTCTTGGTGGTGCAGAATTATAAAATATCTTTAAATAAAACTTTGAAGCTTTTTGCCACCATTTTGTCTGAATGCTATTGGTAGAATAAGAAATTGTTAGAAAAGATGATTTTTATATGAAATAGTTTGTCATTTTTCATCAGTGGTATTCTAGCAAGAGGGTGGCAATAAGCTTCAGTGAAAATTCTATTTGAAGCTATTGCAGTGTTTCTTTCGTGATACAAAAACTGCTAAATTTGTAAAAAGATATAGAAATATAGTAGCAATCTTGCCAGAAATTCGTTCAGATAAAGAGGATTTTCAAAAAAAATCATTCACAATAATATAACTCTTACAAAAAGTATCATAATGAAACTTTCAGGCAAAATTAGTGTTCATGCATGTTCCTGAACAACAAAACGTGTGGGTTGATTATTGGCGAATGGATCTCCATTTTGTGGAAAAGCAATTTATTGATTTCTTCGAAAAGTGATGTTGTCCTCTGGTGTTCACAATATTTGGGCTGTCAATGATGCACAGCACATGATCACTTGGCACCCAACATTTGTCTTCATGCTTTGGCCAACTAAATGAAGTTGATGGCCCATGAAATTGCCTGAAGTTTACAAAAAGTGTCACCACCATTGGTTACACCAGAGTCCAAAATTACACCAACATACCAGTTTTGATCATATCTGGCAGCAACGTAATCACCTAGCTTTGGTGTGGTGAAAATTGCTGTTATTGGCATGCTTTAAGCATCTAAATTCATTTTATCACGAACAAACCTTTTAAGCAGCAATTTTTGAACTTAGGTTAAGTTTTTTAGTATCTCTAAGCACATTAAAAGTTAGCAAAATTGTTGCTAGTATATACATAATTTGAAAACTTTCTTTGTGGGGCACAAACTCCACCCTGCCATATTCTACAGCAATGCTTTGGTTAAGCATGAATTAAATAAAAACACCTACACACATACACTAGCTTAACTGTTAGTATGAGCATAGGTTAACTATAAACACTAAAACCACTCATTCTCAGACAAAAATGCGAAAGCGCAGTTTAATTTTCGAAAAAATATGAAAAATCGCAAATTAAAATATTTCTGCTGATTTTGACCTGATAGTCTCAAATACACACATATTTTATGTTTTGAACAGAAAGAGCAGATCAAGACCTTTTAAATGATACCTTTTTTAAAAAGACGACAGTATGTTCTCATTAGCAATAATGTCTCTCCTCCGATATGTAACAACATTGGAGTTCCCCAAGGTTCTATACTAGGGCCCCTCCTTTTCTTGTTATACATCATCGATCTACCATTTTCCGTGAGTTGTAGTCCAAGACTTTTTGCGGACAACACTTGTCTGGTTTGTTCCGATGCAAACTTACCCGTAGTAGCTTCTAAAATGAATGACAACCTGCATTGTGTCTCTCTGTGGTTAAAAGCTAACAAACTTATGGTGAATCCATCTAAATCACATGCACTATTAATTCCGCCAAATTTTAACAAACCTCTTCCTCTTATCGATCTGACAATCAACAACTCTCCAGTTTTCGTAGCCCATAGTGTTAAGTATTTAGGTGTAAATATTGACTTCAATTTAAAGTTTGATTTACACATTTCATCCATTTTCGAAAAAATTTCCAGAGCTGTAGGAATCCTTTCCAAACTAAGGTATTATATGCCTCCCTGCGCCTTGCTATGAATTTACTACGCTTTAATTCCCTCCCAACTGCTGTATGGATTGCCTGTTTGGGGATCCACATATCCATCATACCTAAAAAAACTAATAGCCCTCTAAAACAAAGCAGTTAAACTGATTGGTGGAGGTTCTCTGCATGACAGCGCTTCAACTTTTTTTTCTAAATTTAAAATACTCAAGGTTCCTGATTTCATCAAACTCGAAATCACCAAACTGGTTCACGCCCACTTCAACAATAACTTACCTGGCGCATTTTTGAAGTATTTCACTTTAAGCAGCAACATTTCTCAGAAAACTACCAGATCAACCAATGCTCATACAAAACGTTTATACACACCTCGATATAAAACCAATCGGCTACAAAGATGTATAAAGAATCAAGGTGCCAAAATATGGAACGATATCCCCCATGAAATTCAAAAATCTACAACCAAGCAATTTAAAATCAAATTCAAAAAATACCTGCTTCAACAATACAATCAGTAATAAGTAACTGCAAATTAACTCCGAAGAACAAAACTTTTTGCTTTATCGCCAACCCACTTCTTTGAGAGATTATTCATCCATCGGTGATGGACCAAAGGCTCCTTGCAGCCTAAACTTTTATTTTATTTCTTTGTTCCGGTGTATTTTTCTTTATTTTACGACCGCTAATAAATTTTAATGAATGAAAAAAAAAAGTTTACCAATTTCGAAATAAAAATTTCATTGATTTTTAATAGGAAGTGTCTATTCACTGGAAATTCCGGTTACCGAACTATGAAAATCGCGGTTGCGTAACCTTTTTTTGTTGTTGTTATGCCATTCTTGCAGTAAGGTAACCGTAGGGGAAGTTATTAGTAATGCAACCATGATTTTCAAAGTTCGGTAACTGAAAATTTCTGGTGAAATAGCAGCTTCCATTTTAATATGCCTAGTTTGTAATACAGAGGTGTTACAGAAGAAAATCGGTTACTATTGCATATAATTCGTATGGCCTAGTTTTGGAGGATAAGGTAAGATAATTTTATTGTGAACAACTCAATACACCACACCAAATCGAACGCATTTAGATGAACAACAACAAAAACTACACTAAGCAAATCTAAATTACATTAAACAACGGTAATAAACGGATACGGAAAATAAACGCGCACGTAAACAAAAAAATAAGGTTTCATGAATTGTAGCAGGAAGCTGCGAAGGGACCTTTCGGTCATCGAGTCGAGCAGCTCCCTTGTAGTCAATTCAGGCTGCTGGACGTTTACATATATTTTCTAGATTAATTTTTGTGCTATATTACGTTTCATTGTATTTCTCTTAATCTTAAGTGATTTGAATGCTATCACATTTAGATAGTACAAGCTATCAGTCTGATACTTTGAAATTAAATGCTTCTTGAATTTAATTTTAAACTGATTAAGAGACAGTATTTTCATCTCTTGTGGTACCGAGTTCCAAATTATGATTCCTTGAAATTTATAAGATCTCTGCAATTTTTCTGTTCTATAAAACTATAAGCTCAGATTAAGTCCAGATGATGCCAATCGGGTTGTTCGTGAGTGTATCGCATTTACGGGGGTAAAAAAGGATGAAAGTTTTTTCGGCAGTTTATTTTGTGAATATTTATGCATTAATTTAGCTACTTCGTAAGTATAAAGATCTTCTAATTTTAAAATATTCAATTGTGAATAATAAGCAGAGGCATGGTCCTGCCATCTACCACCGCCCAATACTTTAACAGCTTTATGTTGGAGTGTTCTTAATCTTTTTAGATACTTTTTGTATGTATTCCCCCAAATAGTAATACCATATAGCAGATGTGCATGAATCATGGAATAATATAAGACCAGCAAAGCTTTTGGAGGTAGCACATTTCTAAGTTTACACATTACACCTAAGGATCTAGAAAATTTTTTCGCCATTAAGCCAATATGTTCTTCAAAATTTAGTCTTGAGTCAATAGTGATGCCCAAGTACTTAATTTGATCATTTGCTGAAATTGACTTGTTTAGGAATTGTATTTCAATATCTGGGCTTGGTTTGATAATTTTGGGAGGTATAATTAAAGTCATAGTTTTTTGGGAATTGACGGTAATTGCATTGGCGTTTGTCCAAATGTGTACTTTTTTGCAGTTCTCTAATTATGTTGTTTCTTAATAAACCAGGATTGGCAGAATGAATTACTAAACACGTATGATCGGCGAATAGTCTGGGGATTGAATTTAAAGCGTTAGGTATATCGTTAATATAAATAAGGAAGAGTAAAGGTCCTAAATTGCTTCCTTGGGGTGCTCCGTAATTATTTGTTAAGGTTTTAGAACTCAAATTTTGGAAAGATACAAATTGTTGTCTATTGGAAAGGAACGAGTCCAGTAGTTTGAGGGGTTTCCCCACGAATTCCATAGTGTTCTAGCTTATGAAGTAATTTCCTGTGACAAACCGTGTCAAATGCTTTTTTAAGATCTAAAAGTATTAGGCCTGTATATTGCTCATTATTAATTTGGTCACTTGTACTGGTTAGGACATCTAATACAGCATGAGTTGTTGACATGCCATTTCGAAATCCATACTGCGAGTCGTGTAGAATGGAATTTTTTTGAAAAAAAGAGATCAACCGACTGTAGATCAACTTTTCAAAAATTTTAGAAAAACAAGTGAGAATCGATATTGGACGATAATCAGTTAGCTCTTCGGTTTTTCCTGTTTTAAATAAAGGTACGATTTTTGCAATTTCAATTTTTGCAATTTTGCAACTTCGTGGCAATATTCCCAGTGGGAAAGCATTGTCAACGAAATAACATAACATTGGGGTTAAAACACAGCAAGCGGTGCAAAGAAAAAACGGTGGGATATCATCATGGCCAAAAGATTTATAAAAATTTAAGGAATTTATTGCTACTACAACTTCATTAACGCGAGGAGGTTCTAAGAAAATTGATGGTGTCACTCGGCTGGAAAGAAATCTTTTAAATAATTCTTCGTCGTTAGTCTCGAATTTGCTGGCTAATTTTTCACCTATTTTTGAGAAAAAATTGTTAAACTCCTCTAGAATTTGTTGTTGGTTAGTTATCTTGTTTCCTTGAATAGTTATGTTTTGAGGAAGTGGGCTGTCTTTTGAAGATTTTCCTGGGAGTAGTGTGCGAAGCAGCTCCCATGTTTTACGTGAATTATTTTTTTATTTTCGAGCTCTTTGGCACAGAATCTTTTTTTTGCAAAAAGTTTAGTTTTGGTTAGCTTATTGGCAAATATTTTATACTCTCGTTTCTTAGCATCATCGTTCGATAAATAATGAGTTTTGTACATAATGTTTTTCAGACGAATGGATTCATAAACACTTTTCATTATCCACGGTTTACTTTGTAATTTTTTCTGCTTTGGCGACATCTGCTTGAGTGGAGCGTGTTTATCAATTACTTTGTGAATCACCTATACATAAGCTTCAAATGCGTCATTAAAATTCTGTTTAGTTAAATCATCTAAATTCGAAGCAAAATCATTTACCGATACAGCCATGTCTTCGCGATATAATTCTGAATTAAAATTTGTTTTATCCCTAAAAAAGTAATGCAATTTATTGTGCCGAGGAGAAGTATACCCAGATACATTACAGTATATAAGGTAACGGTCGGATAATTTATTATCACAGCGAATTACACCAGGCTTGATTTTGGGGGTTGAGTCGTTAGTTATAATGTGTCCAATTAAAGTAGAGGAAGTATCGGTTACACGAGTTGGTAAGGTAATTGTAGGGATAGATCCAGAACTTATTAAATGATCAAGATATGTTTCAGAGCCCCCTGCTTTTGTATTAGCGGAGATGTTTATGTTCAGGTGTCGTAACAAGTAAAAAATTCTTTTTTGTTTAGATATTTTATTTAAGGAATTGGACAATGCCTCAGAAAAGGCTTCAATTGCCTCAACATTGGCATTTGGGTGACGGTAGATGGCACCAACAGTAAACTTTTTTACAGAGTTTTTATCCACATGTTTAACCATAAATCTTCGCAACCATCGATTTTCATTTTGAATTTGGGTTTGGTCTCAAATCGAAATTTTTTAGAGACATAAATGGCAACCCTGCCAGCTCTTGTTGTCGAATCATCATGAATAAGATTATATTGTGGTAACAAAATGTTTACTAATGGGTCTCCTTTAATCCGTTTTCCGATACACACACGATATCCGGAAGGCATGATAATGCTTTAAGGAATTCTTTGAACTTATCGAAGTTTTTTTCATTGTTGATAGAGCACATATTAATATGAAGTAGAGTTATTCCATTATATCAGTTGACGGTAAATTAACATTCGATACATCAGTATAAATACAATCAGCAATGTTGTCAAGTAATGTGTTAAAAGTCAAATCACTCAAATCACAATTTTCTCTTAAGTTTTCAGCTAGTCGACTCGCACCGAGAAGCTCAAGCAGCTTCTTGTTATTTGTTTCCAAGTTTTGGCTGATTATACGTTCCACTGAGCAAAACAAGCAGTTCAAGCAACATGAAACTGTGCAGCAGATTCAAAATTGATTGTAAAGTTAAATTAAATAAATCTTTGATTGCGAGAACTAAACTGATGCATGATTTCAATATTAATTGCTTATGCTTAATGTAAGAACAGTCGTTACAGTTATTCGAAAACAAATGCTTACAAATATAGATTATACGCCTCAGTGGAACGTATAATCAGCCAAAACTTGGAAACAAACAACAGGAAGCTGCTTGAGCTTCTTGGCGCGAGTCGACTAGCTGAAAACTTAAGAGAAAATTGTGATTTGAGTGATTTGACTTTTAACACATTACTTGACAACATTGCTGATTGTATTTATACTGATGTATCGAATGTTAATTTACCGTCGACTGATAATGGAATAACTCTACTTCATATTACTATGCGCTCTATCAACAATGAAAAAAACTTCGATAAGTTCGAAGAATTCCTTAAAGCATTACCATGCCTTCCGGATATCGTGTGTGTATCGGAAACACACACGATATCCGGAAGGTGATAAAAGTTTTTCAAGTTCTAGGACTGCTAAAAACAATTTCAGTTTTCGTAAAATTAGGAAACCAAATGATAATGTTTGTGAAGTTAACCAATTTAACGACAACGATCACCGAGTTACGACGCGAATTCACGTCAAGAATCTAGGCAACACACTCGATGGAGGTCGACAACACAGTTGATGGAGGTCGACAATCGGTATCGATTTCGAATCTATTTCCAGGGTATAGTTAAATAAATCTTCAAACTTTTGTCTGGTTTGAAGGTTTTGCTCGTTAACCTCTTCATCAATTCCATGTATTAATATGTTTAACCTTTTGTTGTAAGATTCTTTTTCAATGAATTAAGCTTCCAGGTCTCGATTTCTTTCCCGCAACTGCTCAATATCTGGATTTATAATGTCGTCGATCAGAGTAGACATTTATGAGTGCTGAAGTGTGAAGTCAGCTGCAATCTCTGTTACACGACTGTTCATGGTCGAGATACCGCTTTCAAGCTCTGACGTTTTTAGAGAGAGTTTCAATTGTTGACATTTTTGCTTCAATGCTGTCGAATTTACTTTCTACATTCGTTATTCTTTCGGACATTTTATTCGAGGTTGTTATCACAGTATCAATCTTTTCCAATTTTTTTAAAGTCATGCTTTGATTCTAGTAACTTGACCTCGTAGCTGTTCAGCTGTTTCTCAGTTGAAAAAAATTTTCAAAAGTTGCTTGAATTGCCTGCTCGTGCCTGCTCAAAAAAACACACATCTGTTCGCCAGAATGACTAACAGCGAATGAGGAGTTGGAGTTTTTTAATAGAATTTTAATAGGTGAAGCCCCAGAGGAGAAGAGTATATGTAGTACATGTGGATGTACAAGGGCATAACGAAGAAAGAGAAGAGTGGATTTGGGAAACAGAAAACGAAGCTTACATAAGATGCACTAGGGTGGTCCAAAAAAAACTCTTTTCCGATATGTTTTTCTCCAAGGGGCTTAAAAGGTGTGATTTGGTGCAAAAATAACCCACGTAAATTTTTTTGGACTTTAATTAACATTTAGGGGTCGCGCACCCCCCAAATTCTAAGTATGCCCCCCTAAATCACAAAATTGCCATATCTCATTAACCACTTAAGATAGAAGCTTCAAATAAAACCAAAAGATGCGGAAGATATGATTTCCCATAAGTGTTTAATACATTTTAGTATGCTATCTGATCAAATTTTCAAGATAATTAAAAAAACTGTTTTTACATCTTGTTAGATATACTCACATCCGAGTTTTGTTGAAAAAGCGCACTAAATATGATAGTATAACATTACAACAGATGTTGTGCGTGTGACTCAATGCAGCACATCAGAAAATAAAATAAATGCGCTTTAGAATTTACGAAATGGGTATGAAATGTACAAATATGCAAATGCAATTGCAATTGTAAACAAAATTAAAAGCAAGTTTTTAAACGCAAGTGATGAATTGAATGAACTATATCAAATAACTTTTGGTAGACTGAGAAACAGCTTGACGATGAGCTGTAATTACTTGGAGCAAGTATTGTGGTTGTTCTTCGTCTCGAGTAAGGCAGCCACTATATGCCTGAATGAGAGCAACACGTCTTTTTGCTGTATCGTTTACTACTTTCAGCTCATCAACGGCTAATTTCAAGTCTGTACAATTTTTGTTTGACAGCCAGGTTGATGGAAGTTGAGACAGAAATGATTTTGCTTTATTATGTCCGTTTGCTTCAATCAAATCAAAAAAGCACATTGACATTCTAGTAACGCAATTTTCTAATCCCACTGTGCAATCAAAATCTTTCCCATTTAACTTTGCCAAATTTGTGGTCGTAGGATTTTGCAAATTTTTAACCATTGACTCTTTAGTTTTATTTGTAACCTGGACATTAAAGAAAGCTAACGTAACTAATCGTTCCGAAAAATACCATAGATGACGAAGCATTGATTTGTTTTCGGCAGCTCGCATAACATCATGAGGATAGTCATTCATTTGCCTAAGGAATGTTAAATCATTAAAAGCTGCCAGATGTGCCAATGGCGCCTGAAACCAAAACTTGCCATAAACTAGTAACTGCTACAAACAGAGCGACAGAAGTAAGTCCTAGTAATTCAGGGGGAAGCGTAAACTGGCGTCTAAAGATCGCAATTTTTATTGAGAACATTGCTTTCGACATCCATCGAGCATTGCTGACCCCTCCTGGGGCTCTGAATTTTTTAGAGATATTGCTTTTTTCACTGCCTCCAACAAAAATCATGCAAAGTTCCAAAAGCTCGCGGTAATCATCACGTGGAAAAGTTGTTTCGAATAATTTGGTATATGTTTGTTTTGCTTCTTTTCGCGAATGATGAATTCCCTGAAACTCCGCTTCGTCCGGCAGATCAAAATTTTCTTTGTTAATCACATGCCATTGACTTTGAAACCGTTTGAATACTTTAACGCATGGTCTAGTTGTACCTCCCAATACTGCTGTGAAAACAGATAAAAGAATTACCTCCATAACGTGATATGACAAGCTACCCAAACCAATTCTCTACCAAGAGCTTTTTCAATCAAAATAGCCTGCATGCACCAGCGTTAATGCCTGTGTTAGATGCAGTAGTGTCAATTACTAATCCTCTTACTTGATCTGCTATATTCCATTTGTATAAGAGCTCAATACACACATTAGCATGATCTTTACTGGTACCAGAACGGATATTAGGAACCCCTGGAAGCATTTCATTATTTTTCCAAGATACCAAAACAGCAACTCTGTTTTCTCGATCCGCGTGCACTCGAGTTAGGCCCGGTATTGATTTTAGCTTTTTTTTTCTAGAGCTTTTCTTTTTGACGGACAAGGAGCTTCGTAGTCGCATTCTTCGGATGACAAGTCATCTTGCGAATCGTTACTGCAACAATCTTCAAATCCAACCGTTTGAACACGATTTATTCTATTTTTCTCTCGATTTTCCTGTTTCTTTTTCATTTCATTCCGCTTCCTTTTGCGGTCCTCAGCAGCGGCCAGAGACATATCACGGCCAGCCATGGAGCAGCTAGAAGGATCATTTCTTTGCATCAGCAAGAACTCCCTGTCGTCCTTATTGCTCATTAATGAGAGAGCATTTTGTGCAGCTACGTCAAACAGTTTACCCAGTTTGTCGACAAAAAGCTCTTCCTTTTTCTTGTAACAGCTCGTTTGCGTTTTGTAGCGACTTTTTAGTAGCTTTTGATAAGATTTGAAAAATGCTACTAATTTGTCTTGGCAAGTATCTTTTCTTTGTGTTGGAATTTTTGCGTTACCCCAAAAGCTGAGACTTTTTTGTACAGTGTGTTTAGCACTATCCTTGACCGTATATCCCTTGTCTTTGCGAAGAACAAAAAGTGCTTTAAAACAGCTCCATTTGCTGGCAATCCTGCTCTAAGAATATTTTCAGACGTGGGGCCTACAAGCCATAAGTTTGTTTTGCTACGAGTACATAAATTAGTCATTGTGCTTAAATTCTAGACTTCTAAAATTAAATTCACAGTTATTACATAGGCCTAGTTTATTACATACTTTTTAAATTATATCAAAAACAAATATCCTATACTGGTCCTTGCAACTGTGATATTGTACGTTTTCTGTCTTCTCAATCCTTAACACAAAGTCACAAGCTTTTAAAACCAAAGATAAAGAGATGAAAACAACATGCTCTCGTTTTTCACTCAGCTTCAACTTTATGTAATACCCGTATCACGTTTATGCTGTCACCAGTAGGTCTGTGAACAACTGCTGCAGCCAATATTTATGTCAAGAGATAAAATAACTAAGTGTTGAAACACGCAAGGAAAATCAGTTATTACCAAAATAATGTTTCAACCCCGATTGTTATATGGAACATGTGGCAAGTTAAGTAAACATTTTAATTGGCAAATGGCAGATAAGCTCAGTTGTTATCATCTATTAAGATCTATTGTTAACAGTAAAAAATTAACACATGCACTTACACATGCCCCAATACTTTTAACATTCAACTAAAATTTTGAACAAAAACAGTTTTTTTTTATTATCTTGAAAATTTGATCAGATAGCATACTAAAATGTATTAAACACTTATGGGAAATCATATCTTCCGCATCTTTTGGTTTTTATTTGAAGCTTCTATCTTAAGTGGTTAATGAGATATGGCAATTTTGTGATTTAGGGGGACATTCTTAGAATTTGGGGGGTGCGCGACCCCTAAATGTTAATTAAAGTCCAAAAAAATTTACGTGGGTTATTTTTGCACCAAATCACACCTTTTAAGCCCCTTGGAGAAAAACATATCGGAAAAGAGTTTTTTTTGGACCACCCTAACCTACACCTTTGGCCACTTTGACTTTGATTTGTTTGATATGATTTTTAAAAAGAAGTTGTGAGTCTTAAGTTACACCGAGATGTGTACATGATTCTTCGCAAGTTATTAAGGAGTTGCCATAGCATATCTTCAGATTTAGGAGGGCAAGCTCAGTTACGAGGGGATAAGCAGGACATTTGATTTTTTTGTTTATTTGCAGTTTGTTGGCATTGCATCAATTTTGGAGATAATTCGATTCAAAATTACATTTAGTTTCGAGATTCGGTAGGGATGAGTCTAGGGATGGGCATTTCATAATAGTTTACTATTCCGGAATTATTCCGAATAGTTACAACTGAAGCCAGAATACTGAATCCTATTCTGTTTTTAAATCAACCTGTTTGGCGAAAGACCCAGCAGCAAACCAGCGATAGTAGTGAAAAGAATTTATTTGCAGTAACATTAAAGCAGCACTATGTGACAATGCAAAACAACAAAATCGAAACCAATTACCCGGTATTCCAGATAGTTTGGGGTCCTAACTATTCCGGATAGTCTGGGATTTGGATCATTCTGGATTTGGTATTCTGAAATGCCCATTCCTAGATGAGTCACTTAGAATTATGCAGGTGTCGTCTGCAAAATGTTAAGGTTTGGAGGAGATTGTATAAAGGAAGATCATTGATGTAAATGAGGAAGAGTAAGGGACCAGGGATAGAACCTTGGAGAGCATAAATGTTTGCAGGTTGAGCTGAGGAGTTGACGTTGTTATTGATACAAATTGTTTCCCAGAAGTAAGGTAGCTTTCAATTAGTTGTGAGCAGACCCTCGAATTCCGTAATGATACAATTTTTGAAGCAATATATCGTGAGACACAGTGTCGAAGACTTCACGTAGGTCCATGAGCAGCGTTGCAGTATGTTCTTTATTTTGCAGAAGAACATAAAGAACACTATGCCCTTCTGTAAATCCATACTGATAATCATAAAAGGTATTGCACTTATCAAAAAATTTAACAAAACGAGTTTTTAGTAACTTTTCTAGTATCTTTGATAGGCTTGGCAGTATGGAGATAGGACAATACTTTGTAAACGCTGTGTTTGCTACCAGTTTTAAAGACGGGAACTACTATGGCAGTTTTACATAAAAACTTTATGTGATTTCTTATGAAAATTTTAAGTAATTTTTGGAAGTGTTGAGCAAAATTTATGATTGAATGTTCAAGGTTTCCAACTCGATCATTGCCATCCTCCAAATTCAATTATGGTGTTGGAGATGAATATTTAAAGAACTTGCTGTCATATTGGCGAGATGAATATGATTGGAAGAAACAAGAAGCAATCTTGAATGATTTTCAACATTTTAAAACAAATATAGAGGGCTTAAATATTCATTTTATTTACCAAAAGCCTGCTGCGTATCCCAGTAACGTTGAGGTAATTGCATTGGCGCCGACTTACTCTGAAAACATCAGAAGGTTTCGTGTGAGCACAAGCAAAGTAACAAAGGTCACGAAAAATATGCGTTACTGTGATGCTTACCCCAAAAAATTGCTAGGTTTTGGAGACGCACTATACTTTAGCTTGCAAATGCATTGAGTATGAGTAACGATAAGTCTATTATCCTGCGTAGCACTTGGCATTCAATTAGCAAGTTTTTTAAAGAGGTGTGTTTCCCTAACTGACAACACAAAGGAGTGATTTGGCGCGCTGGTACACTTCCAATCAAACTAAATTAACGAAATGTTTTGGCTGTAACTGCAAGTTTACCATAACAATCTCTAAGATTTTAGAAGTATATCACATTTCTCGTAAGTTATTTTTACCTTAACGCAACAAATAATAAGCACGTTTTAAAAAAAACGATAGCAATACCTTTCGAACTTGCTCATGGTGAATTAACACAAACAAAATTATGAAAAAATTTTGAAGATGACATATTGAAATGGCTAGTAATTACGCTCGGCATTAGGAGTATGCAGGGGGTCTCGGCTCCAGTGCTCACGCCTTTTCCTTTGGCTTCCTCCAATGCACGCCAAAAGCCTTTATTACTTGGATTCTACAAGAAAAAATTGTACCATATCGTGTTAAAATTCCTTCACGCCCTCCTTGAAATTTCTGCGTATGCCCTTGCTAAGCATATTTGATACTTCGAGGTAAACAAAATTCCTCATTATTATTTCGTGTGTTTGGAATTGCTAATACTGCACGGTATTATGGAACAGTTTTTCTGGGAGTGTTTTTTTGCATTTAACAATTCTCGTATTTTCTGCAGTGTTATTACATTTCAGCACCGCTGCTTGAACGGAACACTGAAACCAAAGTATTTGATGCTGTGTGAATGCGTTTATGCACGCGTGCACGCACCATAACGTAAATTAACCTGCGCATGCCAAAATGCGGTTGCGTAAGCTTTTAAGTTGTAGTTTTCTTGCATGAGTACGCGTTTGAACGGTATGCTTTGTGAACTTAATGCGCAAGTTGGAATGTAAAATACTCCTTCAAGTATAATATCAGGTTAATTTTAATTACCTAAAACAGCCGATTTTAGATTTTAATACTTGATGAACATCTTTAGCATATAAATGGGAGAGATTCTTACGGGTAGGTTTCCCACCATGCTGCAAGCCATGGGGAGGCTAAACCTCCCTGCAAGTCGGCGCCAATGGGTAATTGCTTTCTTGTATTTTGAGAATACATATTGACTTACTTTGTTGATGGTTATTTTTGCACTTACTGTATGATTGTAGTAATTCAAATTTTTACATATTTATTATACTCTTAAAATGTTATCTCTGTATAAACTGATAATGTGAATTGCAATGAGACGTGTTTAAAAAATCTTTGCATTTGAAAATGGCTAGTAGTAGAAGATTCATTTTTACCAAAGCTTTTCATCTGACACTCTTCAGGGGAAATCTCAGAATGAAGAATGAGTAAACCAAACTGACTTATAAAGCGAAAGAAAGAGTTCTGATTGGTTAGAAATAGAGAGCTCTGATTGGTTGGAAATAACCAATAGAAATCTTAAGGCGGAAGAGCTCTAATTGGCTGAATGTCCATGGGAGGGAAAGAGTTAAGGAAATCAGAATCAGATCTTGACGGCTACCAAAAAGTGAAGCTGTTTAACAACACCAACAAGCCGTTGGCGTATTTTCGCTATGTTGATGATACTTTTGCTTTTTTTGACAAAGAAGACGACTGCAACAACTTCTTCACTCATCTTAACTCTCTTCATCTCTCCCTACGTTTCACCCAGGAAAAAGAATCTAACTTTTCCCTCCCCTTTTTGACGTCTTGGTTGAAAAGTAAGATTCTGATTTTGTGACTTTGATTTATAGGAAACCTTCTTCTACAGGTCAGCACCTACGCTGGAATTCTTTCAGCCCCACTTAGCAGAAAACCAATCGGATGTCCACTCTGGTACACAGAGCTTTTATGATCTGCTCGAAAAGCAAGCTGGAATCGTAATTAAACAAAATTCAATCAATCTTGGTTAACAACGGCTACCCTGAACATGTAATTACGTTGACTGTGAAATGCAAACTCAAGCAGCTTAATGCCAGACCGGTCCACAAAGCAGACAAGTGCCCAGTCTATCTACATGTTGCTTGGTTAGGGAACATCTCGGCAAGGTTTGAAAAGCTAATCAGCTCTGCAGTCCAACGCTGCTATTTTGTCGTCAACCCACGTGTTGTTTTCACAACCCGACAACTCTTGCCATCTACAACGAAAGACGTGTGACGTGTTGCCTTCCTATCAATGCAGCAGTCTTGTTTACTTTTTTGTGTGCCACTGTGATGTCGGTACGTCTTCAAGAGCGTATCAAGCAGCGCATCCCTAAATTCACCATCTGATCCAGCTGGAAAAGCCTTCCTCGCCGATGGAAAGCCAGCAGTCACTCTCGTTAATTTCATGAGTCCGCCATTGGTCAACACCTTCTTGATAACCCTGTATGTGCTTCTCACTACAGTGATGACAAATTTTCAATTCTTGCCCGAGGTCGTTCTCTCTTTCATCTTTCCGCCATAGAGGCTACTTTTGTTATATCTCTCAAACCTATTCTTTGTAAACAAAGGAATTCGTTTATTCTTTGAAAATTTCTTAACTCTCTCCCTCCCTTGGACATTTAGCTAGAGCTCGACCGATATATCGGTCAGCCGATATTTATTGGCCGATAACGAGGATAGCCGATATATCAAAGCGGCTGTTTTCTACCGATAAATTATCGGCAATCAACAAAAACGTCTTATTTACGATTTTGCTAATAAGCGCAAGCGCTTATGCGTGCATAGTTGCGCACACATTCAAGCACGAAAACATGGCTTTAGAAAGAGCGTGCTTGCACACTCAAATGCCAGGCAGACAATGCATGTGCGTTGCAATGCAGAAAGAGCACTAATCAAACAATACGCATTCGCTTGCGATCTTGGTTTCTTATTTCTTTTCATTTTCTACAAGAAAAAAGCTCTGGAAGACGACCTTTTTTCTAGAAGAAAAAAAGCTGTGGATTTTGCAACTTTAGACATGCATATTGACCATTGAGCATTGTCCTTTATTGTTACATGGTTTTCCTAAATTAATTTCGTTACTTATTATGGCTTCCCGTAACGGGAAGCCATATTGTTTTTACTTGACCACTTATATTGTTTTTACTTGACCACTTTTTCGAATTTTCAATTTTCAAACTGTCATAACTTCTAACTGGCTGCTCCAATTCAAATCTGACCTAGAGTTCAAATGTGAGTCTCACCTAGGTCTACAACTTGGCCACCCTAACTTTCCCGGACAGCCCCCCACTTTCTAGCAATAAATTATTTTGTACCCCGAAAAATTCTTTTTTTCTTTGTTTTTTCAACAGTTTTTTGTGCAGCCTATGGCTTTTGTACCGCTAATACTGAAGAGTTGAAATTTTCAGAGACGATAGATGAATAAAGCTATGAATAAAATGAAATTGGGAAAAGCAGCTGGTCCTTCTGAAGTAAATATGGATATGATAATGGCGAGTGGAAAGTTTGGTGTTGGAGTACTAAAGAAGCTGCGTCAAGGAGTTATGAATGGAAAAGGTATGCCAGAAGAATGGAAAACAAGTGTTGTTGTTCCAATCTTTAAACGTAAGAGAGATGTGATGGATTGTGAGCATATAGAGGAGTAAAGCTGCTAGAGCATGCAATGAAGATAGTCGAGAGAGTGCTAGAGAAGAGAATAAGAGGATTAGTGAAGGTAGATGACATGCAATTTGGCTTTATGCCTGGGAAAGGCACGACTGGTGCTTTATTTATTTTGAGAAGGATCCAAGACGAGTTTCGTGGAAGACAGAAAAAGCTGTACATGTGTTTTCTAGACTTGGAAAAAGCGTTTGGTAGGGTTTCTAGAAAAGTGATGGAATGGGCACTAAGAAAGAAAAGCTTGCCAGAAGTGTTGGTGAAAGCAGTAATGAGTTTGTATGAGGGTTTAAGGACGAAAGTCAAAGTGGGATCGGGTTTATCGGAGGAATTCGAGGTAAGGGTTGGTGTGCATCAAGGTTTTGTGATATCACCATTGATATTTGCTATCGCGGTTAATGCAGTGACAGAACAAGCAAGAAAAGGGCTATTGAATGAAATTTTGTACGCGAATGATCTGATGCTGATGAGCGAAATTTTGGATGATTTAAGGGATAGGTTTCAAAGGTGGAGAGGTGCATTGGAAAGCAAGGGAATGAAAGTAAATATTAGAAAGACTAAGATGATGGTGAGTGGTGCAGAAGGAGAAATTGCACGTAGCAATGTGGAATATGTGGGAAAAGAGTTATGTCTAATGCGGTGTTGTGCACATTGTGTAAGAAATGGATTCACGCTAGATGCGCCCAAATGAAAAAAGTATCCTGCAGTTTTGCCCAACAGTTTGTCTGCAGAAGATGTGAAGATATTGGAGACGGCAAGGAAGAACCAGTGGAGGTGTTGTGTGATGAGGTGGAGACTGTAAAGGGTTTTTGTTATCTTGGAGATAGGCTGAATGCTAGTGGTGGGTATGAAACTGTAGTGACTGCAAGAGTAAGGATCGGATGGATGAAATTTAGAGAATGCGAAGAGTTGTTACTTGGGAGAAGGTTTTCTTTGACAATGAAAGAAATGGTGTATTGTAGTTGCGTAAGATCGGCAGTGTTATATGGAAGTGAAACATGGTGCTTGAGGGAAAACGAGATGATAATTTTAAGAAGAACCGAAAGAGCTATGATGAGATCAATGTTTTGAGTAAAACTAGTGGATAGAAAGAATACTGAAGATCTGATGAAAATGCTGGACTTGAAGGAAACTTTAGATATAATGGCACCAGGAATGGAGTAAGATGGTATGGACTTGTGGTTATGAGGGATGAGGAGAGCATTTTGAAGAAGGTAATGATGCTTCAAGTGAATGGACAACGAAAGCGAGGACGACCAAAGCAGACCTAGAAGAGACAAGTCAAAGAGAGTTTGAAGAAGATTGGTTTGAGAGTGGAGGAGGCTACAGATCGTGAGAGAGGGAGTGAGAGCGATTGCTGAAGGAATGAGGTGCATCTGGCCACCTTCGGACACGAGAAAAAACCGGATTAAAATTGGATGATGATGATGATCTTAATGTGAACTTGTGTCTAACAACTTTTGAGGGGTGGCAGTCAGCAGGTTAAAGGTCAAAGGTCAAAAAACAAAATTTCTCAAAACCTAATAACTTTTGAATGACAACAAGTACGACCTTCAAATTTTAAGAGTATGTGCATATCAATATGGGGAACAAAACATGCCCAATAATTGTCTTCACATGACGTGACCTGGGGTCAAAGGTCAAATAAACAAATCTCAACAATTGTTTGTGCAGCCTAAGACTTTTGAACCGCTGATGCTAGAGACTTCAAATTTTCAGTGATGATAGACCTTAATGTGAACTTGT
This sequence comes from Trididemnum miniatum, assembly GCA_964006365.1. Taxonomy (NCBI): domain Eukaryota; kingdom Metazoa; phylum Chordata; class Ascidiacea; order Aplousobranchia; family Didemnidae; genus Trididemnum; species Trididemnum miniatum. Next base: position 25,460,004 of record OZ023239.1, read on the forward strand.
GTCTAACAAATTTTGGGGGATGGTGGTCAAGAGGTTAAAGGTCAAAAGTCAATTAAAGAATTTGAAAAGAAATCTCCCCAAACGCCAGTAACTTGTGAATGGAAACAGGTAGGACCTTCACATTTATCAAGTGTATGCATCTGGATGAGGGTAAAAATAATATTCACAGTGAATATCTGCTTGTGACGTCACTTGGGGTCAAAGGTCAAATAATCAAATATGTTATTTGGGTTATAACTATTGATTAAAAACAGATAGGAGCTTGAAATTTGCAGGATTGGTGCGTCTTACCAGGTTCTTGCATTGTACCTACTATAAACGCTCTATGTCATGTGACTTGGGGTCAAAGGTCAAAGAATTGATAAAATTTGCTAATATTGTGCAGTTTAAGGCTTTTGAACCACTGAAGCCAGAGACTTGAAATTTTCAGGAATGGTAGATCTTTATGTGGACTTATGTCTAACAACCTTTGGGGGGTGGCGGTCAACAGGTTAAAGGTCAAAGGTCAAAAAACAAATTTTATCAAAACAGAAGCGAAGTCTTCAGATATCGCTTATTGGCATCGGCCTTTAAATTTCAAATAAAGCGGTATCGGTTAAAAAAATTCATATCGGTCGAGCTCTACATTTAGCTAATTAGGGCTCATTCGTCTGAGGATTTCTATTGGCTTTTTCCAACCAATCAGAGCTCTCTATTTCCAACCAATCAGAACTCTTTCTTTTGCTTTATAAGTCAGTTTGGTTTACTCATTCTTCATTCTGACGATTTCCCCTGAAGAGTGTCAGATGAAAAGCTTTGGTAAAAATGAATCTTCTACTACAAACCATCTTCAAATTCTGAACCACCAATCGTCTATCTTTTTATTTCCTAGAAGTCAAATGGCTGAGTGGTGAGCTCAAATGGCCGAGTGGTGAGAGCGTCTGCCTCGGGAGCTGTTGACTTGTGTTTGATTTCGAGTCGAGTCAAACCAATGACTTTAAAAGTGGTGTTCACAACTGCCTTGCTTGATGCTGAGCATTAAAGGGACAGTGTGATGAATAAGCCGGCAAGTTTACTTGTTGTGCAGTTGGGAAAGGCATTTAGCGGGATTACTCCATCTTGGTGTGGTAGACAGATGGCTGGTAACTCCTTAGCGAGCTCGTATAGTGCAGTATCATCGTCATCAACATTTATTGGCGATAAAGTAGCACAAAAACAAATGCAGTTTAAGGAAAAAGGAAACACATGACCGCAGGGAGACGGCACTTTCATTGATCGCTTTCTCGTGATTGGAGGATAAATATGCAACAAAAAGGAAATATTGTTTTTGATCATAAACAAGCATTCAGACAGTTTCTTCTGCGAAAGAATAGAATGTTGTCACCAAAAAGTCTGTGGTTACTATTATAAGCTTATGCACTTAAAAAGCGTATTTGTAGATGTAGACTAAAGCTTAGTTTACAAATCTGCTCAGTGCTCACAAGCTTCTGATACTGACTGTAACAACGTGGGGTGGTAAGAAGATGGAGCTTGGCTTCAGAGCTGTTTGCACTTCATCCGGAGAGCATGCTTTGCAGAATAATGACAAGCTGTGCATCAAAAGATAGTAGGCTAACTTCGTACGTATTGCATTGTGCTGTGAAACTTTAGCTTAATGTTGTGCTGATGATACATGGATGGCCAGGAAGTTTTGTGGAGTATTTGGAAGTGATAAAACGTTTTACTGATTCTAAGAAATTTGGTGGCAATGAAACTGATGCTTTTGCTGTGGTTTGCCCTTCTATTCCTGGATTTGGTTTTTCTGATGCTCCAGAAAAACAAGGTAAAATGGATAATTGGTAGACGGTATATACAGAAATGAAGAATAGTGCTTTTTTCTTGTAAGGTTTTTTTCTTGTAAGGCTTCAAACACGCTCTGTCATGACTCTTTTGTGTAGCTTTGAAAAAATCTGTTTGTCCTGGAAGCTTTTTGTGATGCACCCATCAAGGGTTATAGGGTGCCCCCTTTTCGGGCAGTTTTTAAATTTCAACTTGCCTGGGTGTTAGGTTTTTGCCTTAGGGTGAAGTATTGGGAAATACAAGCATGTTTTGAAATTAATTTGTGTTTAGACCCTTTCCCCACAGCGTTTCTGAATTGCTCCTCCTGAAATAGTTAATTACACATAAAATTTGAGTGGAAGTGCGAGATATGCTTTGCTGGTATTCATTTTTAATGTTTTTCAGAGAAGAACACAACTGTAACCTTTATTTTACAATTCAAGCAACTTTATTTTTTTCATGATTTACTTCGGTGTCAGAATTTGATGCGCTCTGAAATAAAACAGTCGTGTGAACCACCAAATTATTTAATTTGTTGTAACCAATATCCACATAGGAGTCACCAAGTACAAAACAGGATACAAATAATTCACAGGGGACACAAATGCATAACATGAAAAGGTAGCAGACTATGCAAAAGCAAACACATGAAGGATGTACAGCACACAATGCACAAAACGTGGCACAGTATCTTTGTTCAAAAGATCTTCTTGCAACTCTCTTGGATTTTCCTAACCATTGGTTTTTTTCCCGCTGCCAAAATAAACAAGGCTTCACCCATTTGGCTCTTCTGTCGAGCTATTTGGCTAGTTGCTTTTGTTGTCAGTTTTTTGTTGTCAGTTTTGTTCCACTGCTTGAGTGTGATTTAGATAACTAAGTTGCAGTGGTTGCTTTAGAAATTGCTAGTTGCTTTTGTTGTCAGTTTTGCTCCACGTTCCACTGCTTGAGTGTGATTTAGATAACTAAGTTGCAGTGGTTGCTTGAGAAATTGCTTGATATTGGTGCAGGTCTGTGTCAATGGTGGATTATGCAAAATTAGGACTCCTAGATAGATAGTAGTTGTTCGTCCTTTTTTGTAAATGTCAACGATTTCAGTGTAGCACTTTGCATTGAAATTGCATCTGGGATGATAACACTATCAAAGGAAAGTATGATTGTGGGCTTCTGTTTCATTACTGCGTCTGATTTCGGAGATCATATTCACAGCTTTTGCCCTGATTGCTTTGTTGGCATCACCTAACATGGTGAGAAGAACATATTCTGGGTTGGCAAAATTGCGGTTTTGTTGAATACTTTGCTGTATGATTGGGAGGAGACTATCATCATTGATCAGCTTTTGCATGGATTCGAATTCTTGATAATTCGATTTCTTCAAAATCTTTTTATATTTTCAAGATGTCGAATCCACGCAAAAACTGTTCCGTGATGATAGCCTTTTCCCAATCATACAGCAATGTATTCAACAAAACCGCTATTTTGCCCACCCAGAAAATGTTTTTCTCACCCAGTTAGGTGATGACAACAAAGCAATCAGGGCAAAAGCTGTGAATATGATCTCCAAAATCAGACTCAGTAATGAAAGAGAAGCCCACAATCATACTTCCCTTCAAAAGTTTTATCATCTCAGATGCAATTTTTAATGCAAAGTGCTACACTGAAATCGTTGACATTTATGAAAAAGGACGAACAACTATTACCTATCTTTCAAACAATAAAGGAGTCCTAATTTTGCATGAATTACAAATCACACCTTTCCATGCCAAATTGTCTCAATGATGAGTCTGTCACGGCAAGACGTCTCACGTCGAATCGGTCACGCCAAAAAGTGGCGTACTGGTCTGAACTAGCCCCATGTCTGAAATAATCCCACCTTCCCCTATGGGTTATTAATTTGGTATAATACTTACTCAACGTATACTAATAAAATATCCAGACTTCAAAACACAGCCATAAAACTGATTACTAATTCAAAACGTACTGATAAATGTGCTCCGATCTATGAAAAGCTAAAATTTTGCAACTTCACGATCTTCACATCCATGAAACAGTGACATTTATGTATAAATTCCATAGCTATAAACTACTTGTTTCTTTTGCAATATTTTAACCGAATCGCTGCAAGTCATTCAGTTCGTACAAGAAGCAGCACCTCTGGACTTACATACTATATTCCATAATACAAAACAACTCGTCTACAGCGCTCCCTAAAATATACTGGTGTGAAAGCATGGAACAAAATACGTAATTGGATCAAAACTAAAAATTACAGTCAGTTCTTAAGACACATCAAATTATGCCTACAAGGCAACTATACCGTACATCTCCTCTTTCTTTTATTTTTATTTATCTATTTTTTTTTTTTTTTTTATGCTACAGCAGATCCTATACGAATCAGCAGAATAATGCACAGCAACTGAGGAAAAAATTATTATTTTTAATTTTCATTCTATTGTTTTTTTTTTAAAGCAAGGGTGGTTGCTTAACTCGAAGACCCTTGAATGGTCACTTTGCAGCTTCCCTATTGCATTCATTGTAAACTTTTTTTCTTTTTCTATGTTGTGTTATGTTTCGTTGTAGAACTATATTTTGTTTTGTTTTTTATTTACTATACTTGTTTATAAAATATCGTATGAATGCAATGAAATAAATGAATCTGAAGCAGAGTTGGAACGACTCGAGTCAGTGACTCGATTCGAGTCGGACTCCAGTCGCATTTTTTAGTGACTCGGACTCGACTCGAGTCACTTTCATTTTTTTCGGAAATGACTCAACTCGAGTCACTTTTTTAAAAATGACTCGACTCGAATTTTGTCCTTACGACTCGAGTCATTTTCAGATTATTCTCAATCAAGAAGCCAGCAAACTTGCTTACTGTTTGTAGAATCTTTGCTTGCATGCAGTTATCATAGTTAACAAACGGAAGTCCGGTACGTTAAATAAGTTGGGTTTTGCAAGGCAACAAGGCTACTTTTATTCACCAAGCAAGTACGACACTCTACAATTACGAAATGCAAAATTATGAGCACAGCCTGCAAATCAGACAAATATAAGCAATGAGCAACGATAGCAGTCGCTTGGCAATTGGCATTGCAAGAACAAGGAGACAGTTGAAAAACCATTTCGGTTATAAGAAGCTTCACGTTCAAGCTATCAATACCAAGCGAAGTTAACTTATATTTGAATAGTTTTCTCATCAAAATTACTGTACTTGGCAAAACCACAGAGCGATGTTTGAAAGGTTTCATCATCTTGTCTGTCGTTTCTGAGCCTTCATATATCGCCACTCTGTCTCATTAACTTTCTACGCTATCAGTATGTTACAAACTATGAAAAACCGTTTCAAATCTTGTTGCATACACTTCTTCATCAACTGCATTTTTCAAGACTCGTGACTTGACTCGAGTCACTTTTTTTTAGTGACTCGACTCGAGTCATCTTCCTTTTTTTCACAAAAGACTTGACTCAACTCGAGTCACTTTCTTTAAAAGACTCGACTCTAGTCAGAACCCCCAAGTGACTCGACTCGAGTCATCGAAAGGGGTGACTCGTTCCAACTCTGATCTGAAGCAATCCGAAACTTCTGGGGGTGCGAGGAAAACTTGCCAATTTTACCGCTGGTGAAAGGTATTGATGATTCCCTCTAGCTGTGTGTTGTGACGTATGAAATGTGCCTGTGTGCGATTGAATATGTTCATTGTCCAAGTTTGTGACGCTGCTTAATATCTGTCATGTCATAGTATTTTTTTTGTGTTTTGTTATTCATGTCTGCATCTTGTGTATTTTAAAATTGGAAGAAACCGGGTGATGTGTGAGTTGCTAGTTGGGCTAAATTCAGGGAGTAGTTTGGGACAGGAGAGATAAGGTTAACTGCCAGGTAAGTGAGAGTAGTTAATTCAACAGCTATTTTATGTTTTTTATTTGAATTGAGGGAATGCGGCAGGTCGAGTTGAATAGGAAAAATATAGTAGTAACCGGCTTTGTTAGCCTAATCTGAATTTAGTTTGCCTTGGTGGCAAGGTTGGGTGTAGATTTTTTTGAGTCAATTTATTCAGCAGTAGTTATGGTGTAGCCTATCTCTTTTTCTCCAGTTCTCTGCTAGTTTTGTTTTACAGTAGTTCATGTATTATTTTTGAAAATTAATACTTGAGTGGATTTTGCACCTGTTGTTATTAGCAATATACAATCAGGGATTATTATAATTGAATTTGTGCAAGGGGTGCGAGAATGATTTTTCTTTGTTGAAGGGGTGCGGGCTTTAAAACGAATTGGGAACCACTCTAGTCTGTTCTATATGGTTAGAACCACAATATTACGTTACCCTATGTACAACCCCAACACCCCCATGTTTCATCAAGGTCTTTTGCTTATCCTTCAAGTGAAAATTGTGTCTTATGTTCCAGGTGGTGTTGATAATCTGTTGAATAACTCGGTTCCATGTCTGCTTTTCCACCAAGGCGGACAGCCTTTTCTTGAGTTACATTGGAGTTACATTGACATGTCACCTAGAAAGGGTAACTGAACAACAACTGTTCTACTATTTTTACGTTTTTCATGGTGACTCAACATCTTGTCATATTTACGATTGAAAAATCTTTTGACACAACTATCTAAAAAATAAGCAGGATAGCGATTGCGACCAAGCATAACCTTGGTATTATCCACCTCTGAACAAATGCTTTCATCAGAACTACAGATCTTATAAGGATGATCGAGCAATATCATTTACATGCCACACTATCAGCACTTGAAAAAGATTAAAAAACCATCATGGCATCATTCAATGATACACTGTCATACAAAGATGCAGCATTCTAAACTATTCTACAAGCAGTAGACTTGTCTGGTCTAATAATGGGGAAATGATCTAAATGCAATCTCTTTTTGTTAACCCTGGAATGCTAACGTGTGGTGATTTCCTCCCAAGAAAAAATGGTGAACATGTGTTTCACGCTTGAAGAAAGATTGGAAGTTCTCGGCTAGCTCAGTACCTTCAGAGCTCAGTCAGACGAAGTCGAGGAAGGGTGTGTTACACAGTTCTCTCTTTGGGGTTTATGCTCTTGTGCATTTAGGGAGAATTTCTCCCAGAGTTACTGTTACTGCATGTAGTACATTCGAGTAGAATTTTCTTAACGTTACTAATATTGCTCATGTTTTTTTAGATTTTATTGTTATACATTTTAAAAAGTGACTGATTATAGTATAACATAATAAGCGATGCCTCGCAGGAAGTGATTCATACATGATGATAAACTTGATTTGACCTCAACTGAGGTCCCATCCCAAATTTTTGCTGATGAATCTGAAACTGAAAGTGACGAAAGTGAGACTGATGAACTCGAAATGGACTTATTATATGATAGTGATGAAGACGAAGAGTATGTTCCTAGACCAGAAAATAGTGAGAGTGATGAAATGTTTGATGAGGAAGAGTATAGACCTAACACAAAAAGGAAACGGAGCCAACGAATATCTTTCACAGCTGCCGAACATCAAGCTCGTCGTCCTAATTTCACTACTGCTTCAATCTCTCTTTCCAGCAGTTCTATATCCACAGTTCCTATTGTTCAAGCTCAGTGCCCATTTCCTGAAAACCTTACCATATCCCAAACACCTATCGCTTCTATTTCAGCTACTTCCGCTGTCATTACAGCACCTACTGCTTCTCTCTCTGATACTGTTGCTACCACCACAGTACCAAACACTTCAAGAGCTATCCCTTCTATTTCAGCACCTCCTGTTACTTCTGCGTCTATCGCATCTACTTTACCTACACTTGCTGCCACTCCAGTACCTACTGCCTCTACCTCAGTTACTCTTCACTGGTAAAAGAAGACGTCAGCATGAAATTCCACCGGTAGTCAGGTTCAGCACTGCAACAATCGTCACTGCTAATCAGTGTAGGTGGAGTAGTCGACCACAATTCCCAGCAAATGTAAGAACTTCCTCCAAAAAAATAATGACAGCTTTTACTCCTGGCCCAACTCCAGGAGCGGCAAGGAATGCTGTGTCACCTGAAGAGGTTTTTGGGTTGTTTTTCAATGATGACATCATCCAAATTATTGTCACCTGGACTAACGTGACCATCGGGAAAGTTGCTTCCAAATATGCCGCAAGGTCATCCACTTACGCTCCCACTGTGGCTTTAGAAGTCAAAGCACTGCTGGGTGTGCTAGTCATCAGTGGCCAGAAGAATGATAGGCACATCTCTACCAGGGAAATGTGGAGTTTGGAAACAGGTTGTTCGTTGTACAATGTGGCTATGTCCAAAGCTCAGTTCAGGTTTCTAATTCGGTGTCTAAAATTTGATGACCCAGATACACGACAATCTCGGAGGGTGACTGATAAGTTTGCGGCTGTAAGAGAAATATGGGACTTGTTTATTGAGATATGTGTAAAACTTAATGTCCCCCGCGAAAACCTTACAGTTGATGAACAACTATTGGCATTTAGAGGTCGATGCCCGTTTTGTATGTATATTCCAAATAAGCCAGCCAAGTATGGCATCAAGCTGGTGCTTATCAATGATAGTGCTTCCAAGTACTTACTTGGCGGCATTCCTTACTTGGGGAAGCAGGAAACTCGTGAAAATGGTAACCTTTTGCTTGGCCATCACTTTACGCTGAAGCTGACGAAACTGTACCATGGAAGTCAGTGGAATGTAACCACTGACAACTGGTTTACTTCAGTACCCCTGGTTAGTGACCTTTTGAACAATTGTGGTATGACTTTTGTACAGTTGGTTGGTGGTACAGAACTTGAAGATAGCCAGAAGCAGAGGTTTCATATTTCCCGAAGATTTTCTTCTGACACTTATCAAGGGAATCGTCAGAATAAAGAATGTAGAGCTGAGACTGCTTATAAAAGCGCGAAGAGAGAAAAGAGAAGTAGTTTCTGATTGGACGAAAAGTGTCGACCAATCAAAAACAGAAGCGCTAGTGAGAGATTTTCAGCGCGTAGACAAACTCCTTTTGCTGGCACAGGATTGGTTGAGAAACTTTGATGTAAGTGGCTTCTAAGGCAGATAGATGGAAAGCCGAGCGACCTCTTGAAAGGATCGAAAATCTGTCATCGCTGTAGTGTAAGGCACAAGATTGATTGGTCAGCAGATGTTGTCCAATTGCCGAGTCGCAAATAGGTTCGTGATTGGTCAATTTGCACGAGCGATTGAAGGCCTTGCGATCTTGAGAAACTTGACCAGTTCTCACAGATTTGGGAACGTGTTGCTTAATTCTGTCCTGCAGCCGTTGAGATGTGCGACCCACATACCGACTGTCGCAGTGGCACGAAAATTCATAAACGATATTGCTCTGTTGAGAAGCAGGAAGCACATCTTTTTTGCTTGCGAGCAGAAGTTTTCTAGTCGTAGCAACTTGCTTTTCGAACCTTATCGAAATAGCACCCAACCATGGAAGATGTAGGTAAACAGGACATTTCTTCGGTCCGTATGACGATGGTCTGCGGAAGTTTCGCATCTTCCTGGTAATGGAAGAGTTAACCACGTGGTCGGGATAGCCATTTTCAGCCATGATGGAACGGATGTTGTCTAATTCGCTCGAGAGTTTACCTTTGGAGCAGATCATCAGATCATTTTCTGCTTCCTTGGATTAAAAGAAAACTTCTGCGACTAGAAAACTTCTGCCCGCAAGCAAAAAAGATGTGCTTCCTGCTTCTCAACAGAGCAATATCGTTTATGAATTTTCGTGCCACTGCGACAGTCGGTACGTGGTTCGCACATCTCAACGGCTGCAGGACAGAATTAAGCGACACGTTCCCAAATCTGTGAGAACTGGTCAAGTTTCTCAAGATCGCAAGGCCTTCAATCGCTCGTGCAAATTGACCAGTCACGAACCTATTTGCGACTCGGCAATTGGACAACATCTGCTGACCAATCAATCTTGTGCCTTACACTACAGCGATGACAGATTTTCGATCCTTTCAAAAGGTCGCTCAGCTTTCCATCTATCTGCCTTAGAAGCCACTTACATCAAAGTTTCTCAACCAATCCTGTGCCGGCAAAAGGAGTTTGTCTACACGCTGAAAATCTCTCACTAGCACTTCTGTTTTTGATTGGTCGACACTTTTCGTCCAATCAGAAACTACTTCTCTTTTCTCTCTTCGCGCTTTTATAAGCAGTCTCAGCTCTACATTCTTTATTCTGACGATTCCCTTGACAAGTGTCAGACGAAAAGCTTCGGGAAATATGAAACCTCTGCTTCTGGCTATCTTCAAGTTCTGTACCACCAACCAACTGTTTAAATACTTTCGAAAACGGTACAGCAACCAGCAGCTCAAATTACTGAACAAGCTGGTCAGAGCACGCGGTAGAATTCGAGCTCTGACGTCTTCAACAGTTTTTTTAAAGACTTGCATCTCGCAACGAACACTTCCCAAGTTTGTTCGATCACGGATTGAGAAGTCTCACGCTAGACATAGTCCCAACATTGAGCGCGCATTTATGAATGACGAGATCGAGAAAAATCGGTCCTTGATCGCCGTTCTCAAGAGTGAAATTCGCTCACTTTGGCAAGAAGCCAGGCGCTTCTTGTCATTTTTCGATTTGCTGCGTTTCTGTCGATATGTAGCAATCATTGATGATCGTAAAGAAAGAGTTAATCGACAGAAAAACGCAAAAAATCTGCAGTTACTTCTGCAACAGCGTTTTGGCAACTGGGCAAACTCGAGTACGAAGAACATCGTCAACCTGTCTGATTACAAACTCTCTGCCACCGAAGAGTTCGTTCTGTTCCACAGTCTCAATTTCTGCCTACCACCCTCCACCGTGAAGAGAGAAGAAGTGTTCGCTGAGTTTGAAGTCCTCATCGCCCAACTGCAACATCATACTCACCAGTCGGCTGACCAACGCGACGCCCTTCGGGCAAAGCTGAGTGATTTAGCTCATGCGTATTGCGGCAGCCCCATTGACATTGGGGATTTTCTTATGAAAAAAGAGTGTTTTCAGGCTATCAAGGCATTACGATCTAATGATGACATCCTCATCACGAAGCCCGACAAAGGATCCGGCGTAGTCATCATGAACTAGACAGACTACATTTTTAAAATGGAGTCTATCCTTCATGATAAGTCCAAATTCAAGGTCCTTGGCCCAGTCCATTCCAACAACAATACAGCCAAACTGGAGTCTCGATTACAACGTCGGTTATTGAAGCTTCATAAGGACGACCTCTTACCACCTGGAGTTTATGAAGCTATTCGACCCACAGGCTCCCTAAGACCACGAATGTACAGTCTTCCGAAGACGCATAAGAAGGATATACCACTACGCCCTATCCTCTCGATGGTTGGCTCATCCCAGCATCAACTGGCTAAATGGCTCACATCTGTTCTTGATCCCGTGCTCTCCCTTTACTCTACCTACTGCATCAGCGATTCTTTTACTTTCGTTGACACCCTCCGTAACTCTGACCTCTCACCTTCTGTCTTTCTCTGTTCTTTTGACGTTTCCAGCCTTTTTACTGATGTCCCCCTCGCAGAGACTATTGAAATCTGCGCAGACGCTCTATACAACAGTGTTCTCACACCTCCTCCCTTCCTGCGTAATATGTTTGTTGAATTGATGCAAACTGCCACGTGCTCAGTTGAATTCAGTTTTAACAATATTATGCACAAGCAAATCGACGGCGTAGCTATGGAATCGCCTTTGCGACCAGCTCTTGCCAACATCTTTGTAGGTTTTTGTGAATCTAAGCTGTTTAAAAACGTGAAGAAACCTCTTCTTTACCATTGCTACGTTGATGATACCTTTGTAGCGTTTAACAATGAAGTGGATTGTGAAGAGTTTCTCTGTCACCTTAACTCTCTTCATCCTTCTCTACGCTTCACGTTTGAAAAAGAGTGTGACAATTGTCTTCCATTTCTCGATGTTCTCGTTGAGAAACATGATACTGAATTCATCACTTCCGTCTACAGAAAGCCTACAATTTGCAGGACAATACCTACGTTGGAATTCTTTTAACCCGAGGAAGCAGAAAATTAGCCTCATTAACACTCTAGTCCATCGTGCTCTGATGATCTGCTCCAAAGGTAAACTCTCGAGCGAATTAGACAACATCCGTTCCATCATGGCTGAAAATGGCTATCCCGACCACGTGGTTAACTCTTCCATTACCAGGAAGATGCGAAACTTCCGCAGACCACCGTCATACGGACCGAAGAAATGTCCTGTTTACCTACATCTTCCATGGTTGGGTGCTATTTCGACGAGGTTCGAAAAGCAAGTCGCTTCAGCAGTTCAACGCTGTTACTTCTCTGTGGAGCCTCGCGTCGTTTTTATGACTAGAAAACTTCTGCCCGCAAGCAAAAAAGATGTGCTTCCTGCTTCTCAACAGAGCAATATCGTTTATGAATTTTCGTGCCACTGCGACAGTCGGTATGTGGGTCGCACATCTCAACGGCTGCAGGACAGAATTAAGCAACACGTTCCCAAATCTGTGAGAACTGGTCAAGTTTCTCAAGATCGCAAGGCCTTCAATTGCTCGTGCAAATTGACCAATCACGAACCTATTTGCGACTCGGCAATTGGACAACATCTGCTGACCAATCAATCTTGTGCCTTACACTACAGCGATGACAGATTTTCGATCCTTTCAAAAGGTCGCTCGGCTTTCCATCTATCTGCCTTAGAAGCCACTTACATCAAAGTTTCTCAACCAATCCTGTGCCGGCAAAAGGAGTTTGTCTACGCGCTGAAAATCTCTCACTAGCGCTTCTGTTTTTGATGGGTCGACACTTTTCGTCCAATCAGAAACTACTTCTCTTTTCTCTCTTCGCGCTTTTATAAGCAGTCTCAGCTCTACATTCTTTATTCTGACGATTCCCTTGACAAGTGTCAGACGAAAAGCTTCGGGAAATATGAAACCTCTGCTTCTGGCTATGACTTTTGTGGGTACAGTGCGTGCCAACAAGAAGGAGATATCGCACGAGATGAAAGAAAAAGCTACACGAGAGCGGGGATCAAGTGCCTTTCTGCATACCAAAGAAATGACCTTGGTGTCTTGTGTGTCTAATACTTCTAAAACATCGAAGAAACTGGTGTTGCTCCTGTCGTCTCAGCATCCTCAACCGAACATTGGTTCTCAAGGAAAGCCGGAGATTATTGAATTTTACAATGCTACGAAAGGAGGGGTGGATACCTTTGATCAGATGTGTTCAGTGAATTTCTGTTCGCGTAAGACAAGACGTTGGCCACTTTGTATCCTTTATGGCATGTTAAATGCTGCTAATGTGAACTCCTACATTATATACTAGGAGAATATGGCAAGATGGGGCAGCAGCCCGATCATATAATGCAAGACGTTGATGCTACAGGTCGGGAAGGCACTAATCACTCCGTGGGCACAATCACGGCTGCATTTACCCTTGCCTCGACCCCTGCAGACGTTGATCACAACCATCTGTAATATACCTTCAGCAGGAAGTTCTGCAGCCTCAACAGGAGTGTCTTTTTCAGACAGCAGGAATGCGTTGGTGCGCTGTTCCGAGTGCCCGACAAAGTCGAACCGGAAAACACATCACAGATGCAATAATTGTATCAAGCCAATGTGCCCTTGTCATCTGTATCCTGTATGTGGAGATTGCCTATAACACTGATTGGCTGTGTGTTTTACTGTGCATATCCGTGTTTCGTTGTTTCATTTCATAACTGTGTGTGTTTCATTGATGTTGAGTTGTTTCACGATTATAATGTGCAACACTGTTAGTGTGGGAAGAATATAGTAGAAAAATAATTATTTTTTTATGTACTAAAAGTTGACAATTTTTTGCCTCCCTTGCTAACTGGAAAAGAGGTGTCACAAAATTAAGTCTCCGTCAGGGCATAGACAGAGACCCAAGAACTCGCCTACAAAAAAGGAAATCAATCTGAACAGTATCTTTTTTTTTAAGACTCTTATATTTTTTTTTTACGAAAAAACTTTTGTTTTGAAGGTTATTTTACAATTCAAAAAAAAGCATAATCCATTAGACAATTTCACTTAATTTCTTATTCAAGAACAGAAGAAACAGTTATATTTTCTTTGTATATCTTCAAAACAAGGTAACTTTCAACCTAAGTGTACTATTTTTAAGTTTCATTTTCGGGAGAAGTTCTCCCGGGGTTTCTATTTAAGTTTCAAAAATGGAGAGTTACCATTCTAGGGTTAATAATGTCCTCGGAATGAAATTGCTCAGCATATGTATCAATAAGCGATTTCATTCCTTTTTTTGTTCGTAGGTGTCAAAAAATTGATTTTTTGTAAGCCTGTGCTCCAAAGAATTGAGTTAAGCTAGCGCTTGGTTACAATTAAATTTTAGACAAGATGGAAAGGGTTCTTTTCTTGGAGAAGAAATCTCAATTCTCTTTTCTTCAGTAAGGTGCATTGTTTTTCTAACGTGTTTGATGAATTGCCATTTGGCGATCTCTTAATGTGAGCAAGCGAAGACTAGTCGGTTTAACTCCAGCAATGTCAGCTTCATACCACAATTGAATGTGTGGTAGTTCGTCATGCAGATGACGAAATGAAGTGATAGCGTATGAGAGACTGGACTCTCGCAACTAATGCTTGTACTTTACTTTGCTTTACATCCAATGCTTGTACATAAATTTACCTTCACATTCAATGCTTGTACTTTACTTTGTGCAAGTAGTTGCTTGCCGAAAGTATTCAGATCAGGGGCGGCATTACAGAATTTGTCTCACTCGACATTTTTTCGACTTGTGTCAGCGAGGCATTAGCGAACGAGAGGCTCAACAACGAAAACAATATTACCATTGCCTTTTGCCAAACACATACTCAGAACCACTCGGTAATGACGTTCAGACGCATTTAGCGAGCGTATGTGTCAGGTTTTGGCAGGCTTGGTTTATTGTCATTTGTGACGTCATAAATGTGTGAAAACCGCAGGAAAAAGTTCAGTGAATGCGCTGCTAAGTCAACAAGTTGCAAGGTGTGTATCAAATGCTGAGTAGAGAGTAAAATGAGAAATAAAAGTATTTGCGATGGATGCCATTAATGAACTCTTGATAGGTGAGGAAGAACAATGTAAACAGGCTAATGGGCTTGGGTGTTTTTTGACTCCAATTGATGTTTAAAATCTGGCGCTTGGCTATGATTATGCTGAGGTTTTAAGCACGCAGGTACTGTAAATACTGGTCGTTAGCTCAGTTGCATTGTGTAAACAGGCTAATGGGCTTAAGTGTTTTTTGACTCAAATGGATGTTTAAAATCTGGCGCTTGGCAATGATTATGCTGAGATTTTAAGCACACAGGTACTGTAAATACTGGTCGTTAGCTCAGTTGCATTGTGCAAACAAACTAATGGGCTTAAGTGTTTTTTGACTCAAATGGATGTTTAAATACTGGCCGCTAGCTCAGTTGCTTAGTGCACACGCTATCGGTGTGGGAGGTCTGGGAATCAAATCCTGGGTCAGTCAAATCGACACAGTGTCGCCAACGGCTCGCCACCGCTGCGACATTTCTTTGAAGCTGTGTAGCCCAGGCGCTAAGCGGCGCAGATGGACCCTGCCACTCATTACACCCTTTGTCGTAATACCACGAGTATAACAAAGATTTGATTTGAGGTACTGTAAATCGTTTTTTCCATGATGACGTTTTGTGACGTAGTATTGTGATCGCGTGATGTATTTGGTCATTTTCTTTGGCGCTGCTTTTTTTGGTGCAGCTTACACTGTGCTACAGTGAGATTTGTCGAATGCTGAGTATTGTGGTGCAGCCGTTGATGTACTTAAGATTTAAAATTTTAGAAATTTTAGCAATATTTTTGAAATTTTTGGCAGTGTTGTAATTTCTAAGTATTGAGTTTTGTTTTTAGATACCTCCTGAGGACAGCGCTTAGCATGAAACAGGCTGTAGAGGTTTTTTAAAATTTTAAACTAAAAGTTGATCTGAACAATAGCAAATGGTAAACATATTTTTCTACTACAATCAGTACGCTTGAAACTTTTTAAAGCTCTTTTGCTTTTAAAAAAAAATTGAATTAAGTTTTTCCAAAAAATGCCCAAATCATTTTGCGTTAGTTGTAAAGACAAAATGTTTACGATTTAACTGAAACTTTGGTCAATGTGAATTTTGTTAACTTCACAGGCAAGCATTTTAACTGAAATAATTAAAACTTGCAATTTTACTGTTTGTTTTTGCCCTAGTATTTTAGCTTTTAGTAATTTTTTTGCAAGACTGAGCTAAATTTATTGCTGCTTTTGACAACTAATATTCCTTGAATACGGTACTTTTTCGTCTTAAATGAGGTTAAAGACTCTATTGATTCAATGCTTTTTCTTCGCAACTGTTTTATCGTCATATGGCAACAATGATGCCATTATTCAAGAATTTCAGCAAAACTTTCCAACTAGAACGTTTAGCAAGTGCTTTTCAGCTCTTGCTAGGTTAGTGAGGAATCCGAGACAAATTTGAAGTTGAAAAGAAGATTGTAATAGTTCAATTTAGTGAAGCGAGGAAATGTGACGTTTTTTACTCGCTCGGCTTTGCAAGACCACTCTGTAGTACGGCCCCAGATGTCAAGGCATTAGCAAACTTCTTAAATCCACCCATTTCAACCTCCAGTGGGTGCTTAGTGTGACTGGCGTTGCACATGAATGGGACGAATGATGCCAAAAAGTCTTTGCAGCAAATGAAGAATAAAATACGTTTTGTACTTTTCGTAATTAAGAAAGTGGAGGAAGCGTTGATGAATGGACTGATTCGAAAACAGTTGTATCTTCGTTTATTTCTTCCATCATATTCATCAAATTAACATAATTCGCTAAGAATGCGTCAATGTAATCTTTGTTTTGTGAGTTTAATCAGGACCAGCTAATCATATAGCACTGTTATCCTCCAATTGATAAGAAATGTTTTTGTACTTATATTGTGGTCTATTATCTATTAACATAATCAGCTTTCGACTGCCTTCACAACAAAGTTTTGCAGAAAATTACAAATCTGTAACATAGGTGTAGCTACTTGTATCAGAAAGCTTTTATGATTTAACGTGATCGTTTTGTCGATGTAAAGCTGCTTCGACCAACAAGCGACGATTTTTTTTACCTCTGTCTTGTTATACTTTAATGTTTCTTGACCATGCGAAACCCGTCTTGCAACTTCTTGGAATGTAATCGAGTGCCGTGGAAAGCACCCAAAAATGTTTAATGACTACAACAGTTAAATACAATGGCAGCGTAATTTGTGGAGATTTGAAAAAGTTTGTTAATACATTTGTTTTCTAGCTTTATTTGTTGTATTTTTTCTTGAAATTTTATTGGCGTAAGTAAATGTGACAAAAATTGTTTTGGTAATTACCGGTTTTGTATCAATTTCCATTTGTTGTGTAACGCTTCTTCATTCTTGACAATCCTGACAGCTATTGCTATTGTGCACATTTACTTGTTATGATGAAATGGTTAAGCAAGGTAATTTTCTGACAAAATTAGCAACGCGATTTGAAAGACAACTCGAGCAAGCGTTGGTGTTGAACTTCCATTCTTCCTACTGCGCTAGCAGTAGCACTGCCTTGTTCAATTTTATGCCAAGTCGCCAGCTGCAGTAGTCGGCATTTGCACATTACAAATTATTTTTGATGCACACTCAATGCTGTTGTAAAATTTAATTCATGATTTTGTCTTAACACGCTTCCACTCTACGCAATACTTGATGAAAAACCGAGGGGGTCAGAGATATTTCGCCCCCTCCAATGCCAGACTTTAGGGGGCGATGCCCCCTGCCCTCGCCTGATTGACGCCTATGAATACTGGTAGCCAAATGGAAAAAAAATCACAGTACAGGCTAAATTTTTGTTACAAGAGCATTTCCAGGTTTCCATTTGTAGAAGTTGAACGATTGATATCTTTCTTCTGACTTCACTTTGAAAAGCATTCACAGCTCATTTCATTCTGAACAATCCTTCGTTTAACTATGCGCAAGGCAATTATTTTAAAGCTACAGTAAACCTCACATATAAAGGACTTGGATGTAACGGATAATTGCATATAACAGACGAAATTTTAAGTTCGGATTGCTTTTTATTGATTTTAGTACATTTCGTATATAGCGGATTTTGCGTAAAAGGAACAAATGTCGCTGATCTTGACTTGTTCGTTATATGCGAGGTTTACTGTATTTTGTTGGGTTGCTTTAATTGCTCATCTCCAATGTTTTTTTTTAGGCTTCAATGCATATGAATGCGCTCGAGTATTTCACAAACTTATGTTCCGACTTGGATACAAAAAGTATTATGTCGCAGGGGGAGATTGGGGATCGCTCATAAGTTGTGCTATGGCCATGCTCTATCCAAGGTTTGTACATTGGATAATTTAATGTATTACTAGGAGTTTGGTGCAATGTGCATTATTTGTCTTTTTGGATCAAAAATATATATGTCGACATTGTCTTGTACGATGCAAGCTTGGCTAATCCTTCTGTGTTGATAAAGGAATCAGTGCTGCAAATCTTCTGCTTTTCGACAAATTTCGCCGATTTTGCTGCCAAAAAAGTCATTTTCGTGAATCGTCTAAATCCGCTGGGATAATTTAGGGGGGTTGGGGGTGCACAATGCATTGTCAGGTTGTTTATATGAAACTAATTCATGATCGATAAGTTTCATATAAACAACACGAATATACAATAATGAATGCCATCACAAATTGTATTTTGTCACAAATTATAATTGTTTGTCTGGTGGCTATGCCCCCAGACCCCCGATTGTGGTCGTATACTTCGAGGATGATAGCTATGATAACATTTATAATTACGCTGGAGTGGTGTTAAAAGTGCAGCTATGTGAACATTTTTAATGCAGAAAAGTTATGCTATGGGCACATGCAGCTTTTCACTCTAACCCCGCTTTCATGCAAAAAAGGTTTGTGAGTGAAGTAGTCTTAAAAGACAGTTATTTTGACTCTCCAGTCTCAACCTACTGAATTTTGCAAGATGCTACGATTCTCTTGTCTCCATGAAATTAAGCTCTCAGACATGCAAAAATGAAGCACTTTTTGGGGGGTCTGGGGGCCTTGGCCCCCCAGACGTTGATAAGCATTTATTTAAATCCTCGCCGATTTTCACTTCATCCATTTGCATCACTGAGGAATTCTATTGGCATGCTGTTATTGATTTAAAATGTCGAAGACGGCGTTTTCAATTATTTAAAAATTTCAATTATTTTGCTCGTTTAATGTAGTATTTTCTTGCCTGCAGTTGTTGTTTGTGCTAATTTTCTGAAACGTCTTTCTGGCATCTTTCTTCATGTTCTGAACATTTTTTGTGCAGTTACGTGCGAGGTTGCTACACGACGCTGAGTACCACTACGCCTATGACCACCCACTTTTACCAGGGGGTTACTTCATTGTTATTTCCACAATTGTTTTATTCTCGAGAAGAAAGAAGTAGAATTTTTCCGCTGAAAGTTTTCTTGGGAAAGATGATACAAGAGACTGGCTACTTCCATCTACAGGCAACTAAACCGGATACTGTCGGTAGATAATGCGATAAAATTTCTTTGTCTTCAATAGAGTTTGTGTCTGTGCATGGCTCATTACTATTTGTAATGACAGTGCTCTTGTAACATACCTGAATGCATACCAAACATTTGGCGGCAAATATTCTGATACTTGTCTTAGGTTAGTTTTGTGGAATACTATGTACTGTATATTAATCTAATCGCTTCACTTCATTTCTTTTTGGAGTATGTTAATTCCAACTGCCTGTTGAGATACCGACTCTTGTCAAGATCTTGTGCTTGCACTATAGAAAAGATCAGATTGTCACTTTCATGGTTTGGGTAAACTCTAAAGTTTATACTTTCAATCACATTTGGTTTCAATCACAAATTCATATGTTCTCCAGCTGGTTGGCCTAGTTGTTAGAAGACATCGCTATCTGTGTGGCAGATCTGCAGTGCGCTTCTAGACCGGTTAAGTTGCACACAGCGTCACCCACTGCTGTGATGTTTCTTTGGAACTTTTGATCAGGCGCAGAGTTGCGGAGATGGACCCCGCCACTTGTTACAAGCTTCGGCGTAAGACTGCAAGTATAATGAAGATTTGATTTTGATTACTATGCTCAGGATTCGCTCTAACCGATTCACCATCCGGATTAGCTGCTTACATTGTCGAGAAATTTTCCACGTGGACCGATGAGAAGGGAAGGTGAGGTTGTAATTGTTAGTGAACAATATTTTGCTCGGCTGTGTGACTGTGAACAAATTATTATTGCTGATTAAATATTGCATTTCTGAATAAAATCAAAGTTTTGTTTTTTTATCTTTATCGCTAAAAGGTTTCCTGCTTCGATGTGAAAAGTAAATTGTTCAAGTGATTGTAATGATGTTGCAAAGCTTTGAAATTATTTTTCGTGGGTGATTTGCACTGATAGTCAATGTGCATGGCTTGTCAGTTGTCCTGCGGTGATTTTATCGCAGTCAGTTATCTGTGTTCAAAAATGCCAGACTGGCACAAATAGCTTGATACGAACTAGTTTGTGAAGTTTCGTGAAAAACAGCTTAGATGGCTGAGTGGTAGGGTAAGAGCGTCCGCCTCGGGAACTGTAGATTTGGGTTTGATTCCGAGTCGGGTTAAACCACTGACTTTAAAATTGGTATTCACAGCTTCCCTGCTTGACGCTCAGCATTAAAGCGACAGTGTGATGCAGTGGTGCACCCAGGGGGGAATGATGTCAAAATTTGGTGCTTCCTCCCTGAAAATTTTTGAATATGCACAGACATGAAAACATTTTTCCAAGGGCGTTTTACATCTTTTTTGGGTCTAACGTCTTTGTATTTAGTTAACATTCGACCTAATTCAAAATTTCATTCCTTCCACTAAAATTTTCTGGGTCCACTTTTGAGTGCCAAATCGAGTTTTTTTTTTTAGAATCCCCCTTTGAAATATGCTGGGTGCGCCCCTGGTGTGAAGAACAAGCTGGCAAGTTTACTTGCTGTGTCGTTGGGAAAGGCACTTAGTGGGGTTCCCCCATCTTGATGTGGTAGAAAGATGGCTGGCAACTCCTAAGTGAGCTCTCATAGCGTATTGATAGCTTTCTGGTGATGGGAGGGTAAATATGTAAATAAATACAAAAAAATACCAATACAACAGTAGACAATTCCTAGTGCATCTTTTTTGAATTAGTTATTGAATGGCCTCGTGTTGACAATGCAGGCCTAGGCTTACAGTGCAATGGTGTTTGTGGGTGCGTGAAATATTACCTGTGACCACAAGCGAGTATTATGAGATTATTGAATTAATGGTGGGTTATAGTTTGTTTACTTGCATATTTATCATTTATCTTCCTATCACAAGGAAGCGATCAAAGTGCTTTAGAACTCGCTTAGGAGCTACCACTACCTGTCTACCACACCAAGATGGAGAAATCCCGCTATTGTCTTTCCCAACAGCGCAACAAGTAAACTTGCTGGCTTGTTTTTCACAATGTCCCTTTTATGTAAAGCGTCAAGTAGGGAAGCTGTGAATAATTGAATGTTCATGGAGAAATCCCACTATTGCCTTTCCCAACGGTGCTACAAGTAAACTTGCCGGCTTTTTCATCATACTGTCCTTTTGCAAAGGGTCAAGTAGGGAAGCTGTGAATACCAATTTTTAAGTGTTTGGTTTGGCCTGACTCGTATTCAATCCACGTGTGCAGCTCAACTTATGTCGTACAATTATTATAGAAACTCGAATTCTGGATTTCTTGAAAAATATTGGACCAACGACCAGCTGTTAAATAACATAATGGTCTACTGGTGGTCTGGTAATATTACATCATCGATGAGATTTTACAAAGAAAATCTTGGGTCAGAACTTCGCAGAGTTAACAGGTAAGTATTGTTATTGCTTGTTTAATGTTTGTGCTGTTATTTTGCGATTTAACTGCAACTGTTAACCTGCCAGTTGGCATAGTGGTTAGAAACATCGTTACTGGTGCGGGAGGTCTTGGTTTTGATTTTTGGGTCGGTTGAATCAGACACTGTTGCCAGCGGCTCGACGCTGGCACAATGTTTCTCATGTTGCTTAGGTGCTTTGCTTCGGCAATGAGCCACACCACTCGCTTTACCCTTCGGCGTAATACCGTGAATATAATGAAGTTTTTTTTTGAACTGCAACTGTTGTCGTTGTATCAAATCTGTTTCGCTGCTGTGAATCGTTACCCAACAGTTCAGCATACAGACAACTGGTCGTTTGATTGGTGCAAACATTACGGGACGAAAATAGCTCAAAGAGGAAATCTGTGGTTTTCCTTCTTAGGTGGATTGAGGTTTGCCTGCTATGACTTTCTGTTGGGTTATTCACTGCAGCAATAGGTTATACAGTATACTGGGTGTGCTGATTAGGCTCTGTAATCTCTGTAATTGAACCATAAGACTCTTATGCCCGATTCACACTAGCTTGGAAAGCAGAAAAGTTTTTTTTGTGCACAGACCCTTTCACTCTGGCAGTGAAAATTTTCGTCGTTTTTCGGCGCAGAAAACAACTGGTCTTCGACAGAAAAAAACGAAGTTGAAATAGTTCAACTTTTTCTGCTTTCGCGAGCAGAAAACTAGGGCTGAGCAGTGTTGTGATCAGTGTGGAGTTCTGGGTTACAGGCATAAACAAGTATCGGCAGACATAAAAAAGTTAAGCAGAAGGTATTAATGTGTGCAAATATGAAAGACTTGATCCTGAACAAAATGTTGTCGTCAATATGAAAGGCTGAATCCTGAACAAAATGTTGTTGTCAATATGACTATGAAAAACTGGATCCTGAACAAAATGTTATCTGTTCAAAAAACGAAAACTAAATAGCCTTCACATATCGGTTGGTGTGTCAATGCAGGTCAGGCTTGCCAGTTCTGAAACTGGCTAGATAAATTCTATTGTTTTTTGATGTGTAAAAGCAGCAAATGAATTACTGTAGAAGTAATTTTTTGCCAATAAAATGATGTCTTGTGCCTTACAGACGTCATGTTTTGCAGAATTGAAATATTTGTCACATTAACTGGTAATTTTTCAATCAAACAGAGAATTTGGTATTACATTTTCAGGTGGATTTTAAGCTTCATCTGTTTATATGCATATAAAGTATATATACTGGTATGGTGTTTAACTTTTTTACTTGTCCTCAGCATCTAGACTACTTGTAATTGGTACTGGTATCATGTCTTATCAACAGTGAAGTAATGAAGACTTCGATTGAATTAGTGTGAGCACATCCATGCCTGTACAATTCAAAAGATAAGTCACATAAAGATATCAAAATGAAAGAAAACTGTTGGAAGGTGATTGGACAATCTGTTGAAAAACCGGGTAGATATTTCTCCTCGGTTTTTCATTATTGCGAAAAATGTTTGCTGTTACTACCATTAGCATGCATATTTTTGCATCAAAATTTAGAAAGTTTGCTGAAAATTACTCCTAGTCATACCATTATAATACCTCGAAAAGGCTCGAAAAATTATAAAACGTAATTACACTTGCTAATGCAATAGATGTACTTGCCAACGCAATAAGTCATGTTTTACTTGAATTTAAATTGAATTGTTAAAAGAAATTGGAAATTTATTTATTTTTTTTATTTAGTTGCATGTTTATCCTCCTATCACGAGAAAGCGATCAATGCGCTATACGAGCTCGCTTAGGAGTTGCCGGCCATCTGTCTACCACACCAAGATGGGGGAATCCCGCTAAGTGCCTTTCCCAACGGCACAACAAGTAAACTTGCCGGCTTGTTCTCCACACTGTCCCTTCAATGCCGAACGTCAAGCAGGGAAGCTGTGAATACCAATGTTAAAGTCATTGGTTTGACCCGACTCGGAATCAAACCCGAGTCTACAGCTCAAGAGACAGACGCTCCATACCACTCGGCCATCTGAGCTGTTATAAATAGTCTTCAATATTTTTACTGAAATCTTTTGACCACAGCTGAAGATTGCTCAAAACGTTGGAAAACGCTAAGAGATCGTTATGCCAAAGAAAAAAGGGTTCTTTCCAGTTTTCCCAGCGGCTCTGCTGCTGCTTCCATCAGAAAAACTTGGAAATTGTTTTTACAGTTGCAATTTCTGGATAAGCACTTGCTGCATAGAAGGTACATTGCATGTCTTCATAAGATCATCATTTATAACTATACTGTAACTTAGTGAAAAATATCATGATGCGACTTTGCTCCTTAGAAACTTGATGTTGAATCAACAATACTTAAAGCCTAGTTTTTTGAAGTCTTGAGTTACACAACAAACCTAAGTCAGTTTCAAGAAATTTGAAATAATGATGTCCATGCCGAAGTGATCACGTCACGTAATTTAGCCTAGTTAACAGCTTAAATTGTTTAAAATTAATAAAGATACTTGTGGGGCTTGAAACTTCCTCCAAAGCATCTACAGCTTGTGACTGCAAGGTAGAGGGCTAAGAAAATATAAATGTGCTGCACGCTTGCACCCTTTGCCGTTTGAGTGGGCAACGCTAATATTATTATTTATTTTGAAACACGAATCAAAATAAAATAATTATGCGCTCTGACCTATGTGATTGGGCCTTTTGTCTGCTGATAGCAATCATTTCTTTGTATTGCTTATGTATATTCACTTGAGTATATGCATTTTTTTCAGTACCATCAGTAATTATCATTTCGATACCAGTAATACTATACCACTGGTGCTAGATTTTACTCAACAAGCTGACAATGATGATGATCTCATAATTTGTGAGTTTATGAATATAGATTATTGATGTTTCCTGTCCAAAGTCCTGATTTTGTACTTTTGGTAATTGATTTAAAGAATTGATTATTCTGGTTACACATATGAATTTTGTATCTGCATAAATGCATGCTCATATTGCTCATGCTATAAATCAAAGCTCTGTACAATCAGTAGCAGGCTAGTTCATAACGTATATCAGTTTTCTTTTTTCAACTAAAAATTGTGCCATATCTTGAGCATAAAGTAATGTTAATGATATCACGTTAAGCTATTGGTGAAAAATGAGATCAGAGATTTTTGGTGCAAAAGTTTGATTGTCATATTTTTGGTTAGTGCAAGACGAGTCTGCCACAGCCCAAGAAAGATACGAAAGCGTTGAGGAAAATGCCATAGTCGCAACAAGTAGCACAGTAAAAGATGCGAAGAAAAGTGATTTTTAAGTACCGGTATGTCATTGCAACACAGTAATTAGACTAAATACAAGCAAGTGATTGACAAGGCAGTCTTTATGGCCGAAGTTTGAAAAAAAAAATATGCAATAAATCTCTTGGTTGGCTGGAATTACTTGCTGTTGAGGTTACTTTCCTGCGGTGTTCGCAGACGTTAATAAAATAACTGTTTGTCTGCGTGCCTTCATCATGCTGCAATTATCATTTTTTTGGTCTGTCTCGATTTTTGTTTGGAGAAACGAAGAAAGCGATGAAAAGTCAGTTACAGAAAGCCCGAAATTTTTTTTCATCAAGTTGAAATATGTATTTTCATGAAAATGAATAACTTGCTCAACAAAATCCAAAAATTAATATCACGCACAACATAGTGAAAGGTTATTGTGACTGTAGCAGTGGTGCTTCTGGCCACTTTTGCAATGGTGTTTTCTTTACATTTCTTTTGTTTCAGGAAAAAATTCTTCACTTGCTCCAGGAAAACTTCGAGGTCATTGCCAATATGCAATCACCTGCAGATATTGAGAACGACGTGGGTTTTTTTTGCAAGATGATTGCACTAAAATTAAGAGCTCCATGAAGCTTTTACCTGACTTGAGCGACGAGCGACTTTGCCCTGGACAAGCTTATTCAAGCCGCTCCCAATCTTTATACTCTGAAGAAGCGGTGTGCCTACCTTACTGCGTTTGTAGAGTTTATGACTGCTAAAAAATTAAACATGATTTTTCAGAAACCTTGCCTTGACTCTAGTTATTTAGATGAAGTCTTTATTAAGATTGTTAAATTTGTTCAATCTCGCTGCTTTAGGGGCGCTGTTGAACTGTTAAGTCAAGAGTCACCTGATGCCTTTGAATCTATTGTTAAAAGGTTGAATTGCAGAGCTAAAGACGAGGCTTCAATTCGCCGCGTAAGTGAGCTTAAAATTTTGAGAAGGTTGCTACCTTGCGTTGGTTCGGATGGTTTGCTGCGCATCGAAGGCCTGTTGGAAAACGCAAAACTGCCTGTAGACACCAAACATCCTTTTATTTTGCCGGGCAGGCACCCGATTGCTAGATTGATTGTGTTACATTATCATAACTTGACAGGACACAGTGGACCCTCGTATACTTTAATGAAGACTCGCGAGAGGTTTTGGGTTATTCATGGGGTATCTAGTGTTAAATTTTATATCGCTGACTGTGGCAAGTGTGCCCTGTTAAAGGCTAAACCCATTCGTCAACTTATGAGTGAGTTACCCTCGTGTTGTGTCACTGGTTGCAACAAGCCTTTTAAATTTACTTGCTTGGATTTTTTAGGACCGTATTTATTTCGACAGGGTCGAAGTGAGTGTAAGGCTTGGAGGTTGGTGTTCACTTGTCTCTGTACGCGGTGCCTTCATGTAGAGCTCGTGACCAGTCTCGATTTGAGCAACTTTCTTCTCGCTTTTACGCACTTCACTAATCTTTGTGGCGCTGTAGATACGTTTTATTCGGATAATGCTTCGACTTTTTGCGCCTCATCTAAAAAATTGCCTGAACTCCTTGCTTCTACTGAGTTTTGTAATGAGTTGCACAAATCTGATATTAATTGGATCAAAATTCCCCCTTATTCCCCCTCTCAAGGCAGAAGCTGGCAATCGATGGTAAAGCTATTTAAGAGTTCTTTAAGTAAAGTTTTGTTTGATGCTCGTAGGAAACCTTCACTTATTGAACTCCAGACCTTTTTCTCTGACGCAGTCAGAATTGTTAATGATCAACCAATCACTACCCCCAGCGACCAACCTAACGACTTGTGCCCTATTATCCCGTCCTCTTTTTTGGGACAGCATTTAGCCCTTAATACTCCCATTTGTGATGTGCATGATAAAGGGGATTTGCGAAAAGATTACGTGTGCAATTCCTCGCTGGCGCAGCGTTTTTAACGTTCTTGGATCAAAGGTTATCTACCTACGTAGCAGGGACGTAATAAATGGAGGACCTTGAAAAAGAATCTTGTCATTGGCCAGTTGGTTTTGGTGGGTGATTCTGAGGACATCTCTGGTCGTGGAGCTTACAGGCTTGGCAGAGTGCACCGCTTGCACCCCCAAATCCAGCAGGGACGAGAAGTTGTCAGGCCAGCTACTGTTGCTGCTTTGGGTAAGGCCCCGGGAGAACTTGAATATGTGCTTAGGGATCGGGCGAACATAGGTCCTGTTTAATTGTAGGCCTATTGTGTTGTGCTTTTATCTTTTTATATTAAAAGAATGCCTTTTTTGTGTGATGTTTTGCTTTTATCGTTTCATATTAAAGGAATGCCTTTTTTTGTGATGTTTTTTGTTTTGTTCGCATGTTCAATGAATATTGAATCATAACTTAATGTCTGGGCTGAATCGATGGTAAAATAATAAATAGTGCTGACATGTAATAAAATCTTTTATACGATGCCATGTTTTTTACCTTGTTGCTTAGCTATTGCTTTTTGTTCCATATGTTGCATTTTATTTAATTCAACACTTTTATATGTTCATGGCTGGTTATGTGGGCCTATCGAGAATTCTAATTGTTTTGTGGTATGGTCACGTGCTTTTACTGTTTTATTATTTGAAATCCACAAAAAATTTGTTTCAAAGGGGGCGCTATGTTCCAGCTCGGTTAAAAAATTTATTTGGTAATAATCCTCACCAAGATTCAAATCCTCATTTCAACCTTGTCGCTTGCGTGTTGTCGATGACGGGCACTCAGACTCGCAGCCTCAGCTTCCTTGCAGTGAAGCAACCTGCTGTAATTCCACGCTTTTTTTTGCAATCTTTTTCTATTTTTATGCACTGTTAACTGCTACAACTGACACCTTGGTTCAGACACTTTGCGTATGTGGAGCTGGCAAGACGTTTTAATTTCTTTAAGTTCAAGCTATTTTGTTTTTGAGTCGCGATTAATAAGCCAAGTCAACCTTGATTAATTTTTGCTGCCGTCGCTGGTGACATTTCCATTGGATTTTATTTATTGAAGATATATTTTATCAAGTTGGTTGGATCTCTTGCTTATAGTTGCCATTAACAAAAGCAGTGAAGGATCGTCGAAAGGTTGTGCAAAACTCATTCCGTAACACTTGGTAATTGCATATATGTAATTTCAAACCAAAATCTTTAGCTCTTAATTCTTTGTGTGTCGCAGATAACACAGTTTATCTGATATATGTGCGATATTGTAATCAATTTACTGTAGGTGGGAGTAAGTAGTGAGTCGGGGGCTAGAAATAATTGCTAGGCTTACTATTGTTGTAATACTATCACTTCATTTCCGTACAACAGGCACTGTGGTTCTCATATGGTTGTTTACAAAATATATGATTTAAAGACCCCGGTTTGGGCAGTTCGAAGATGGTAATATTCAATGTGTATAGTGCAGTTTTGGAGTTGATTCTATCCCAACAACTATTTTTCAGCAGTGTTTCTTGTTTGCAAATAAAAAGTAACTCTGAACTACAAGTTTTTGCTTCAAAAGCATATCTGTGCATTAAGTATGTTTGCACTAAACGGTCGCATCAAATTATGCATTTGGTTTAATAGTTGTTGCAAATTTTTTTTTTGGGCATAGGTGGTTTTGCCCCCCTAAAATGTTTTGGGCTCCTACGCCCATGCTGGTACCGGGTTCATCAAGAGCGTGACCAGTGGAAGGTTTTGAAGAGAGTCAAACTACAATATCTTTTCGCAGCCCGAGGTCATGGAGTAGTGATCCTCTGATCTACTGTACATTTTTATGCGGTTCAGTTACCCTACTTGAATGCGCTTGCTTACCTTCTCGTTTTGTTTTCTTTTTCGGAAAACAACAGCGCTAACAACAGGTTTGTTGCTGTTGATGGGGCAATAGTGAAGCTCCAAAGCTGCTCATATTATTATACAGGCCTACTAATGTCAACAATTTGCTGAATTTTTATAATGGTTCAATAAGATTAATTGCATTTCAAAAGTAGCCAAGTAATTAAAAAATGCGCTATCTACAGCCTATCTAGGAACAACTATCAGTATCAGTTTATTCTTGCACCATCACCAGCAAAAAGCAATAAGTTACATTTCAGATGTAAAACAAGCGCAAATAAAATCCAGTGTGGTACAAAGGGAGACCACGAAAGAGCAAGACGCTCACCGAGCCATGGCCACCCTATATCACCCAGTTTTGTAAAACAATGCTTAGCGTAACACATGTAGTACCAGTGGCTAAAATAGTACTCCAGCATAAAACATTCACTTTTCTTTAACAACACACACAGTAAATAAACTAAAAAAATATGTTCCACAACTTATTTTTGATGATGATGATGATTTATTTGCAAATACACGTTCACGAACAACAAGCACGAAAGAATACACAAAGACAATAGTTTATCTCGGAAACTGCGAATGACCGGTTAAGGTCTTCGAGTCAAGCTGCCACCCATAAGACACTAGGATGTAGCGTCGGAAAGCTGATAGAAAAAATAGTCAATTAAGATTGATCAGGAATATTGAGAATAACCGTTTCACTTGGTACTGTACTCTAAACATTATAAGTATTTATTGAGAGGAACGTTTTTGTAAATAAGTTTAAATTTAGGATACAGTTGATTTGTTAAATCACATGGTATGGAATTCCAAATTCTCACTCCTTTCTATCGAATTGAATTTTGGCATCTGTTGGTTGAAAATTTAGGAAAATGAAGATCATTTTGCGCTGCTGATCGAGTGTTGCGATGATATATATTTGATATTTTAGCAAAGAGTGAAGAGAGAGAAGAGGGAAGAGTTTGCGTAGAGTGGTGGTGCATAATTTTTGCTATTTTATAAGTATACAAATCACAAATTTTCAAAATGTCTAATTTATGAAATTTAGGTGTGATAGGTGAAAGTATTTCAGAGTTGGTAAATATTCTTGCGGCCTTATTTTGAAACTTCTGCAGCTTGTCTAAACACGATGGAAATGTACTACCCCAAACTGTGACCGAATAAGAAATGAGAATGTACAAGTGCAAAATAAAGATCTACTAGGGAAGACGTTGGAAATATGTAACGTAGTTTGTTTAATATGCCTACAGATCTTGATATTTTGAAGTAATTTTTTCGATGTGTGTTTTGAAATATAGTTTGCTGTCTATAGTAATACCTAAGTATTTATAAGAGTTGTAGCGCGAAATCAACGAATTATTGTTAGACAGATTTATGTGAGGTATAGGGGCATTTAATCTAGGGGAAACGATTATGACAACCGATTTTTGAGGATTGATTTGTAGCTTGTTCGCTACGCACCAATTGTTGAGATTTTGCAGCTCAGTATTACAATTTAATTCAAGGTTTAAGAGCGATGAGTTACTGAGAAACGGGCAAGTGTCATCGGCGAACAGCCGGGGATTGCACTTAGCAGCATTACAAAGATCGTTCACGCAGATAAGATAAAGCAGTGTCCCAAGAATAGATCCCTGGGGTACTCCTGTTCTAACGGAGTTGGTAGAAGAAGCGCAGTTATTGATGCTTACATATTGTTTTCGCTCAGTGAAATAACTTCTATTAACAAGTGAGCAGGGCCACGAACTCCATAGCGATCAAGTTTTTGCAGAAGAATTTTGTGTGACACTGTATCAAAAGCTTTTCGAAAAATCATTAATAATACAGCCGAATATTTTTTTATCTTGGATTGAATCATAGCTAAGGCTAGTGACATCTAGCAGTGCATGCACTGCAGAATGATTCTTTCTAAAGCCGCCTTGGTGACCATACAAAATTTTTTGCTTGTCGAACAACTTTAAAAATCTCGTTTTTATGAGTTTTTCCAGAACTTTGGATAAACAAGGAAGGAGAGAGATAGGTCGGTAGTTGTTAAGTAGTTCTTTAATATTACCAGATTTAAAGACTGGAATAACTTTAGCAGTTTTGAAAATTTGAGGAAAATATCCCGATTCAAAGACGTTAGAGAAAAGTTGAGCAAAAATAGGCGCTAATACTTCACTACCTACTGGCAAGAAGTGGGATGAGATGTTATCGTGTCCTTGGGCCTTGTGAGGATTTAGAGAATTAATGATATTGTAAACTTCGGTTGTTTGGAGGGAATCTAGAATAATGGTTTTAATTACAGAATTTTTAAGATATTTCTTAAAAAGTTGTATCGTTTATATTGACGGAAGCATTTTTTGCAATGTTTGCACCTGTCTCTGAAAAATAATTATTCAAATGTTCAGATATTTTAGTGGGATCTTCTATAACTCCGTATCAGTAGTTTCTATTACTCCATAACAGTCAGTAGTTTAGTAGGTTGAATTGGACGGTTTTGGGATGGAATTACTGATTTTATAAGTTTCCACAATTCTCTTGGGTTATTTTTCCTTTGTGAAAACGCTTGATTACAATGAAGTTTCTTTGAAAGGGAGTTTACTCTTGTTAGCTTGTTGGAATATTTTCTGTAAAAGGTTTTTTGAAAGTTGTTCTATGTAAAAAGCAGGTTTTGAAAAGTTTTTGTTTATTTTTGATTGAAATCAACAAGCCTTTTGTTAACCATGGATTTTGTTGCAGGCGTCGTTGTTTTCTGGACGCGGTGATCACTGGAGCATGGATATCTATGACTTTAAGAGATTTTTTTACTAGACTATCAAAGTATTCATCTATTTGTTGGTGCGTTAAAGTTGAATTCATTAATCAAATGATATGGGGTTGAGAGCAGATTCCAAATCAGTACGGAAGTTATCGCCATTTATTGAGTTAATGTTACGATAGAAGTATTTGGCATTAGAGTTGGTTTTGTTGAGGTTAGAATGGGTAATAGATACAAAAATTGGAGAGTGATCAGAAATCTCATATGAAGAAACGCTAGGTGTTATTAAAGACCTACAATCATTTGTCAGAAGATGATCAATGACGGTTTGTGAGGAAACTGTGACACGAGTTGGTTTAGTTATTAATGAGAAATACACATGGCTTTGTGACATTCTAAGATATTCCGAGGCACTCGAGGATAAATCATTTGAGTTTAAGTCTAAGTTTATATCTCCTAATGTATATACCTTGTTAGATTTTTCTTTTTCGAGAATATTTAATTTTTCATTCAATGCATATATGAATTCAGACGTGTTATTGTGTGGGTGTAGATAAATTACTGCTAAAGTAAATTTTTGTTTTTGACCTGGGAATTCTACATCAAACCATAAATTTTCACACCCTTCAATATTAAAGCCAAAGTTGCCTTTATTGTGAACCGCTAAGTTTTCTAAAAAATATGCACCAACACCGCCAGCCCTTGTGTTTGATGGAAGATGAAGAAAGGTATAGCCGGGTATATTAACATTGATAAGAGGTTCGACATTTATTCTAGTTTTATTTATTCTAGGTTCAACATTTGATGCCATAATTGAAAAAGTAATTATGACATCAAAAATTTAATTGTGATGCAGAAAGCCCACTTAAACTGGACATGTGGACAGGGTAACTGTGCCCTAGCTTCCATCAACTGTGGTGTTTTAAGTAGGCTACGAGTAAGCTGCTACAATAGACAGCCTATAAAGCTCCTTATTCAAGAAAAAATTTAAACCAGGTTATATGGTAGCATACGTGCACCGTAATTTATTGAATGTTGGTGATAATGATAGGCTATCGCTTTGAATGCGCTAAACTTTCAGATGCATTGAAACCAGATCGAAATACACTGCTTGTTGTTGTTGGTCTTGGTTTCAAGCAGCAACCCATCTTTCTTGGTTTTTCCGTCTTCCATCAGATCTAGTGTAAACACCAACGCGGAAAAACCGCAACGGTACCACAGTTTTTTGCATAGGAATTCCATTCGCATTTTCGAATTTTTGTTTTCTGCATTTAGTGTGAACCCTGCATTAATCTCTTGATTTTTATTAATAGAAATAGTCGTTTTACTGATTGTATTGCCGTGTGCTATAAATAAATCAAACAAATACCACGCGCAGTGAGGCCAACTTTATCAAGTCGGAATATAAGCTAGGTTTTATTGTTTAGCTATATGTTACACTGGTCCTGCTCTACCATTAGTTTACAGACAGATCTAGCTGAATAATCACCGCAGTGTCTTACAAAAATGGTGAAGCAATCAAATTGTTCGATATACTTATGTGAATTTGCCATTTTTTTAGAGTTCAAGTTCGTGTTCCATCGGGATTTGGTTGGTTTCCTCAGGAACCGTTTACTACCAGCAAATTTTGGTTGAACGGCAAATTCAACAAGTTGATTCATTTCACTCGCTTCAAAACTGGAGGCCACTTCAACGCTTACCAATGTCCAAATGAGTTCGCAAATGATGTGCGATTATTTGTGAGAAGAGTGAAGGTAAGACAGGTGCATCCGTGAATAAATATACTGGCAATATTACACTGAAGCATGTAACGAGTGACGGGGTCCATCTCTGTGGCTTGGCGCCTCGGAAACACAGCTACAAAGAAACATCGCAGCGATGGCAAGCTGTTGACGACACTGTGTCCGATTTGATCAGCCCAGGAATTATGGAACGACTGGGGCAACAACTTTGGCCAGAGCCGGAGCTGCAGTCAGGGCTGGGGAATTGCGCCTGCCCCGGCCGGGTTTATACAATCTGCTTTATATTGTGTCTAGAATACATAGCTCAGTAGGCGACTTGCGTCCTCACTCCTCATGTAAATGCCGTCAATGGTGTAACGTAATGCTTTCGTAATTGTACACCGTTTTCATTAAGCTTTTCATTAGTGCATGACAAATCTCAAAAACGTTTTAAGCATGCACGTTTTTATGCACCAACGCATTTTTCAAATAAATCAAATAAAATCTTTATGTAGAAATAAGATATGACTTTTATATTCGTTGTATAAGACCACCCCAATTTTTAAGGGTGGGTTTTTGCACTTTACAGGTCGTCTTATACATCGGAATATATGGTGAATAAATTTGAATTTCAACCCTGGCCAATTTTTATGTTCCCCCCGGCCGGGGTCAGACCGGGGCAAAAAGTGGCATACTCAGCCAGAGCCAGCCCCAGCAGGGCCTCGGTCGATTCCTACCAGGAATCGAATCTCTGACCTCTCGCGCCGATAACGGTGTCACAACAATTGCACTAACCAGCTGGTCACATGAAAGATATTGTAAGAAATTTGCTTGCAATTGCAAAGATGATGAGATGAATAGTGGCTCCATGAAATACATAAACTGATGTTGATATTTCGACGCTACACCTGTTATGTAAGGTGATTCAGAGGCATGATTTTACTGTGATTAGATCTACCAAAACTCAAAACACAGCCTACTAACTGGCCGCTTGGCGTAGTGGTCAAAGGCATCGCTGTTGGCGCGGGAGATCTTGAGTTTGATTCCCGGGCCAGTTAAATTGAACTCTGTCAGCAACGGCTCCCCACCGCTGCAACGTTTCTGTGTTGCCAGGCGCTAAGCTGCGGAGATGGATCCTGTCACTCGTTACAAGCTTCGACATAATACCGCGAGTAGAATGAAGTTCTACCGCTTTTTGGCAAATTTCGCCGTTGCGGCAGCAACAATGCAAGATGTTTAATTCATGGATGGAATTGACAACCCTTGTAATGTTAAAGCACAATGCTTGGAACTTCTTACTAGCTTCAATAAAAAACACGCAGCCAGATTAATTGAAAACATATCTTATTACTTGACGTTTCAAGATGTTACTCATCTCGAAATGAGCAGGAGAGCTGCTTACAATATTCTAACAAAAAGATGCATTTACCATTATTACATCAAAATAACCATGCTAAGATCATAACCAAAACAGTTTACGTCAAACTATTTGTTACACACGAAAAAATAACTAAATATTAAACATATATAAAGGTGTTGAAGATTGGTCAACATGAATGTTCGGGCAATTGTTTTGAATTGACAGGGTTTGTTTGATCAACAGTTTCGCTAGTGATCGAATTATGCCAAAATAACTACGTCATTCAAATTAATGCTGTGG
Source organism: Trididemnum miniatum (assembly GCA_964006365.1). Lineage (NCBI taxonomy): Eukaryota > Metazoa > Chordata > Ascidiacea > Aplousobranchia > Didemnidae > Trididemnum > Trididemnum miniatum. The sequence goes on from OZ023239.1 coordinate 25,494,814, forward strand.
TCTTGGTTTTGCGTCAAATGCTTTGTAACGTCAGTCTCTTGATTGGGCAAACAGCTTGGATTGTGTTGTTTCAGTCTTGTTAGATTTCTTCTAGTTTGGCCTATGTGTGTGCTTCCGCAACTGCATTTTAATTTATAAATGACACCATATTTTTGAAGTTTTTCTTGTCTGTTCTTGTACTGGAAAAGTTTTGCGATATTAAAAGTTGCATGTGCTAGTGTTAGTTGGCAATCAAGATGTTTTTTTCTGAAAAAAGGGGTTTATTTTCTTTTGTATGTGATTAGAAACGGCAAAAACGAATGGTAGTTTCAAGAATACCCACTTTGTGTTATCGTTATTGCTTTCTTTTCTGGATATCCATGTTACCAAAGCCAAATCCAACATCGAAACAAGAATTTATGAAAAGCCAACAAATACGAGCTCATACACAAAGTGGGACAGCTACACACGCCTTTGCGTTATAAACAAAATCTAGTTGCTACCTTGCTTGATCGTGCATACAACATCTGTAATAGTTGGAAGCGGATCCATGAAAAATTTGAACAAATAACCAAGACTTTGCAAACAAATAGATATTCCATATATTTATTGACTCTCAAATATCAAGGTATCTGAATAAAAAATACGATTCATTCACTAGTCAACGTAATTCTGACAATAACGATAAGATGAAGTGGGTAGTCTTGAAACTACCATACGTTTTTGCTATTTCTAATCACATACAAAAAGAAATAAATGCATTTTTCAGAAAAGCCAATCTTGATCGCTGACTAACACTCGCACATGTAACTTTTAATATCGAAAAACTTTTTCAGCACAAGAACAGACATAGAAAAAACTTCAAAAATATGGTGTCACAGGGTTGCCACATCCTGGAAAAATCCTTGAAAGTACCTGAAAGTTTTACCCATGCTTCTCTGGGACAGAATAGTTAAGCCTCAGGCTTACCCAGTCAGGTGTAAGATCAGATGACCTAGTAGATAGAGCGTGTGTTTCTGAAACGTAGACTCGGGTTCGATTCCATGAATAGGGCAATTTTTTGTTATGATAAAGTTAATTTTTGAAAAGGTAGGTTTCTTTTGAAAAGCCGGAAAATTCAATTAGAACGTTTGTATGATGTTTGATAACGGAGTTAAAAAGTCATATAAAATGCGTATTTTACGCCATAAGTCATAAAGTATATTTTCGGACATTAAAGTCATTACTTTAAACATTGCTCTCAAACTTCAGTAGGATACTCATGGTACGAAAACGGAAAGTTAGATTAACTAGTATCGGGGGTCTGGCTATCTCCATTATTGTCATGACTATGTGACGCCATAGATATCTTGCTCAAAAATATCGAATATATTCGTTTGATCGTAAGTTCAAACAAATCAGTTTGGTTGACTAGTTTGCAAGTTGTAATTTTTAGTCTCAGCACATTGTTTTTTTCCCTATACTGAAGAAACTGCTACAGGTATGTCGTGAACGCAATTTTGACAAGGACATTGTCCATTCTTCTTTGATCATGTAGTTCAACTTTTCGAAATAAATGATGATGAGTTTAATACTCCCACTCGCTTAAGAACCATAGGCTACAAAAAAATTTAGGTCATATTTCAAAGTCATATTTTAGGAAATGTCATATTTTCGAAATAATTGGGTCATAAAAATTGCCCTTATTACAAATAACTTCTACGATGTCTGCTAATAGAGTAAACAGAATACTTTTGTTGTGAGTAGTTTCAATTTGTTATTTATTGGCAGTTGCAGCAATATTTTACTACTACATTGTGCACTGCTCTACCCAGTGTCAAGTAGCGTTAAGATGAAGTTGACACAACTACAAAACGGTACTGTAAATAAACGGTGAAGAGCTAAAACAATTATAACTTACGAGGTGTTATTATTCGACAGTTGCATCACGTTGTGTCAGCTATGTTGCATGTGTTTGTGTCAGCCTTTTTCGGCTTTCATTAAAAAGATGTCAAATACTATTTATACCACGTAGTTTTAACAGTTTATATGACCTGTACCAGTAGGCAATAAACATGCTTATATTGAGAGCAAAGTAACAAAAGATTGTTTTTGTTTGGAAACTGACTCGATGTCTTATTATTTACCGATAGCAAATGTAACATTGTGTCACTATTATTGATTTGTGCGGTGTAATTGTTCTGACAACAAATTCCTTTATTCCTTCCAGTAGCCCCGCAGGGAATCTAGCAAGTCTTCACTTCTGTTGCAAGCAAACTTCAGACCTTTCAATAAAATCAAACTTTTCAACTTTTTAAAATATATTCTTCTGATAAGCGACGCAGCAAATTTGAAAACTTGGAATTTTAGGGCGTTTTACACTCAACTCGCAATCTTCGTAAAAAATAAAAGCTACTAAAAATTCATCACTGCTATAACGGTCTCCTTCAAGTGTATGCAAAAGAAAAAAAACTGCCTTTGTTCAGCACGTGCTCGTTTTGAATTCACAATACACACCCAAAAGAAAAAAGGCAATAATCACGTGATCCGGTGGTGTGACTGTGAGAATGCAAATTAACCAATCGGAATTCGTTTTTAAATTAATTATGTCTGGGGCAGTGACGAGTCTCGTTGTGGTGCAAAATCAAAATGAATTAAAACAAGAGGCGCAATGCGAGGCTGGACCAATAATGTAATGCTGTTAATGCTATGATGGGTGAAATAATTTGAACTACTGCATCATTAGGCCTACTGTAATAAATTAAAAAGAGCTGTTGATTCGAAAATAATCGCTTGCAGGTATTGTTGATTTTTTTTTCTGTAGGGCTAGTAGCATATTGCTTGAATGCTGTGTCATTTATTGTTCAGTATATTACCCGTACTGGTAGTTTGTTTTATTCAACGACCATCAAAGTACGCCTACGTAAAAACAACGCATATCACAAGATAGGGCCGAAAAAAGGTAACAGCGACAAAACGTTAACCGTTAAAGCATGCAATATACAACCCTATAATGAATTTAAAAACTAAAAATGCATGGTCGCTGCACCTAATTACTACTGTTAAGTATCCGGTATCCACTCTCCATCCCCAGTGAATATACTTGCTGCTTCGCTGTTAATAAAGTAGGAGTTGAAATGTTTTTGTTTGAAAAAGTTGCAATATGTTATTTTGAGTCTGTTGTAATTGTACCTAAGCTATTACTGTAATCATTAATCGCGTTTTGACGGACCTGTAAAGTTTTACTGTTGAAATGCCTATAATTGGCCTTTGCAGTAAAAGTATGTATGAACTACTGAACTTACTGAGAAGACTGGATTCATAGGCAGTAATTTATTGCAATGCGAAACTCGTTTTTGCTGGCAGTCAGTAACTGGTAATGGCAATGCTTTACATCAAAATTGTTCTTCAATAAGAACTGCAAGAGAGAAGGTGCATGCTAGAGTAGAAGCAAAAACTAAATTTTACGTTCTGTAAAAATGCTTTTAAAACTGTCCTAGAAAATGACTTTAAGTCCTGGAATTAAACGTTGTGACTTCTGTGGCAACCCTGGTGTCGTTTATGATAAATAATAATAATAGTATTAATTTCTATAGCGCTCTTTCTTGACGGCAAGTCTGTGGCAATCCTGGTGTCGTTTATGATAAATAATAATAATATGATTAATTTTTGTAGCGCTTTTTCCTGACGGCAAGTCAGATCAAAAGCACTTGACAAAAATAGCTAAAAACGTAACGTAACAGTGAGAGACAACAGAATTAAATACAGTAGATGTAAGTATGAAATTGCAATGACAAAAGTATAGAAATGGTCCCCGGCATTAATTAAAATCGGCAAGAAATGTTTACAGTTCGGCTAACGTAACACATACAGCGACAAATATGATACTATCCAAGATCACAGTGGAAAAAAGAAAAAAATTAGTACAGTAATAAATTCCACACTTTTTACAAACACTAACAGTCGGTTTACCGTGAGAGCAAATAGCGGTTTGGTAGTGTATAATATTGTCAGCAACGTGGCAAAAATAATTCCAAAAATCGCAGAAAAATATTGAAACCAGTTAGGTGTCGAATGCTTCGGTGTAAAAATGCGTTTTCAACAGTATTTTAGATAAAGTTTCAGCACATTTAATATCTGTCAGTAACTTATTCCAAAGTAGAGGTCCAGAAAAACTAAATCTACGATCACCAAATTTTGAAAAAGTACAAGGCACAACAAAAAGATTTGCATCACCAGACCGCAAATAACTAGAGGGAACATGCTGTAAAACTAGATTAGCAAGGTATGAAGAAGGACTGCCATTTACCACTTTATACATTTGCAAAAGGATTGCAATTTAAGTTGATACTGAATAGGCAACCAGTACAGATTCATTAAAATGGAAGTAATATGGGCAGATTTAGGAATGCAGGATACCAGTTCAGCAGCAGTATTTTGAACTATTTGCTATTTGTGCAATAGACAATCAGGTAAAACATAACACTGGTCAACACGATTTTTCTTGCATGGAGTATTTCAACTGATTTTGGGTAATTTGGGGGCGCTGAATCCGAATCTGGTATTAGTTTTTGCCTATCACGTCACGTTTTTGAGATATGAAGTAATAATTTTTTAAAAAATTGCTAATTTTTGCCAAAAGTTGAAAAATTCATGTTGCGTTTAAGTGCCCTTCTGTGGAATAATGTCTACAATGGAAGGCAGAATCTCCCTTTGAAATACCTTTCCAATGCTATTTGTAACCTTGAACCGCGTTTGTGCATTATTGACCACATTATATATAAACAGTAGATAGGTGAAATACATTGAAAATATACAATCAGGAACATTATGCTCATCACAGGTACGGCATCAATGAAAGCTAAGTTTTTTCGTTTTGTGTCATTCTCGGAGAATTAAATTAGCAGGTTCAATAAAAAACAAGCAAAAACTGCATGATAAAATAACAATATCACATCACAACAATCAGTACGAATGTACAAATCTAAAGCATAGTTTGGCACAAAAGAATTCACGTTATGGCATCAAAAACTTTCTTTTTGTTGCTAATCTTTTATGAACTGCATGAGAAACATCTCTCATCAAACTCCAGCAGTAATCTGCCATCATGTTGCAGTTCCATCGACCTTGATAACGTTCTTCCATCACTTTGACATCCTGATGGAAACGCTCTCCTTGCTCCTCACTAACATCGCCAAGATTTTCCGGAAATTCGCTGAGGTGGCTGTGCAAGTAGTGCACTTTAATGCTCATTTTGCACCCAAGGTCTTGTAGGCTGAGGAGAAGCTCCTCCACTAACTCTGTATAATTATCAGCTTTCTTATTGCCGAGGAAGTTATGGACCACTTTGGAAAATGCTTTCCATGCTCGAGCCTCAACGGCGGTCATTGTAGTCACGAACTGGTGGTCCCTGAGCAACGTTCTGATCTGAGGCCCATCAAATATCCCTGCTTTTTTCTTCTCATAGCTAAGGCCAGGAAAGTTTGAGCAAACGTATCCAAAACAGTCTCCAGAACGATCAAGTGCTTTGACAAACTGCTTCATTAGTCCAAGTTTGATGTGCAGTGGCGGTAAAATGATGTTTTTCCGATCAACCAAGGGGTCGTTGATGATATTCTTTTCTCCAGGTTTCATAGTATTCCTTGGTGGCCATTCTTTTTTTACCCAATGCTCTTCATTGGCTCTACTATCCCAGTAGCATAAAAAGCAGGGATACTTGGTATGACCTCCTTGTTGTCCTAATAGGAAATTCACCATTTTTAAATCCACACATATCAACCACTGGTGATCAGCGTACTTAGTCTTTCAAGCACAACCTTGATGTTTTCGTAGTTTTCCTTTAGAGTGACAGAGTGTCCTATGGGGATAGATCCATACTGGTTACCGTTATGGAGTAGGACACACTTAAGGCTTCTTTTCGAGCTATCAATAAAAAGTCTCCAGTCATTTGAACGGTATGCAGGCAAACCCATAGCAAGAAGAAGCCCCTTAACATCTGTGCAGTAAACAAGCTGGCCATCAGAGTGAAAGTACTTTCTTAATTTCTCCTCCCTGTTACGATAAAATGAAACACTTGTACCAGTTTTGAGAATATGTTTTTCCTGTAGTCTGGAAGCCAGCAGTTCAGCGGATTGCTTTGGCAAATTTAAATCTCGTACCAAATCATTCAATTCAGACTGATTGTAGAAGGAAACTCGGTCAGCATTCCATGCCTCGTGCGCTATATCCTCTTCTTCATCATCATCAGAATTGGATGAAGATGTGGAAGACCTAAGTTGGTCCTCATCAATGTCTGGAAGCTTGGTAAAAATGGGTACAGGTACTTCATCACTATGGGGAATCGGTCGCATAGCAGAATGTATGTTTGGGTATTGCAAGTGTTGTTTGTTTTTCTTGTTAAATCCCTTGACATTTACGAGACAGAAGTAGCAGTCATCCACATGGTTTTTCGGTTCTCTCCACACCATTGGTACACCAAATTTGAGCTTTGCATTCTTTCCTCGAGACCAGGATCTCAATGTTTCGACACACGTTGTGCAAACTTGGTGAGGAGCCCAACTTTTGTCTTGGTCACCAAGCGGTACTCCGAAATAAGCAAGGTACACTCTTTTGATAAAACTAGTGATATTACGTCTTTGAGGTGGTAAAGTAAAGCAACCGCAAATATAACAGAAAATATCTGGGTCATTGCAACACTTTCTGTGCTTGGAAGTCGTAGACATGCTAATACCTTAGCGTAAGATGAAACAGAGCAAAAGCTTTAAAAACTCTGAACTGTAAATAATTGCTGAACCTGTAACATAATAGCAAACACTCCTGTTTAGAAACTATTGCTGTTACATACAAATATATACTTTAGAATGACAACATTTCTTAACCTTACTACTTTGTCTACAAAGTGCAATTTTCGTAACTCCATGGCTACATCTCGCATCAAACATTGAAGCAAGAACATGAGTTTCTCACGCTTTTCCGGCGCCATAAACAATATTATGGCCCTTTGTTTCCATTTCGCGAAGCTGGTTTTAAAACTACGCATTTGAAGTTGCATTTCTGCATGATTAATGGCATCAAACATGCGAGAGAATGGGCAACTTTTACAGAATGCAGCATTACATAACATGCAAATTGCACAAAAACGTGATGTGATAGAGAAAATCTGAGCTCAGATTCGGATTCAGCACCCCAAAATTACCCTAAATCAGTTCTCAAAGTTCATGCAAGAAAAAAAAATTTTTTTTTGTTGACCAGTGTAATATAAGGCATTACAATAGTCGATGTGGGTGAAAATAAAGATTATTTAGTAACAATTTTCAATTTTTTACATTGATATACTGTGTGAAGACATTGAAGCGGAGTTTGTTTCTTTATTTGTTTGTTTCGTACAGCAGTTATTACGTCCGCTACTAACTGTTGCGCACGTAGGCGTGTTGGAGGGACGAAAAGTAGCGAGAAAAAAGCTCCTTGGTGGAACCAAGAAGTTAAAGAAGCTATTTATGCGAAAAAAGTGGCCTATAAGGCATTGCTTGCAAATAAGTCATCACTTGAACTTCGTTCGCAGTACTCTGAAGCACGTAAGGCAGCAACCGCAAAAGTTGAAATGTCTAAGGAAAGGGCCTGGAAGGAATTTGGAGAAAGGTTAGACGATGATTTCAAAATGGCAAACAAACTATTCTGGCTGACCATTCGCCGTTTGCGTGGAAAAAGATCTCAAGTCGCTTTCTTCATCGAAGGTTCAAATGGCGTCACTCTAAAAAATCAAGATGCTGTTTTGAATTGGTGGAGAGAATACTTTGGTGATCTTTTAAACCCAGTTGATGCTACATCGACACAAATTCCAGAGGGACTGGTTGAGGAAGATATTCAGATAACCGAAGCAGATGTGAATGCAGTTATCAAACCATTGAAAACTGGAAAAGCACCTGGTGAGGATGATATCAGACTTGAAATATTGAAAGCAATGAACATGTATGATGTTCGTTGGTTGACTCGTGTTTGTAAGGTGGCATGTAGGACTGGGCAAGCACCAAAGCAATGGCAAACCAGTGTGATAATACCTATCCACAAGAAAGGAGACAAGAGAAAATGCACCAATTATAGGGGCATATCTTTCATCTTTGAGAAGTCGTGGGAATGTGCGAAAGAGCAATGCATGTTTTGTTGATCTTGAAAAAGCATATGATCGCATTCCTAGAAACAAGCTTTGGGCGGTGCTGTTGCAGTATGGCATTGGTGGCCAGTGACTAACTGCTATTAAGTCGCTGTACATGCATTCCGAGGTCTGTGTTCGCGTTAACAGCCCAACGACGAAACCTTTCAGAGTAAGTGTGGGACTACGGCAAGGCTGCTCTTTCTCACCTATTCTGTTCCTTACTTATATGGATAGAATAGTTGGGAAAAGTGAGTTATGTTGCGCAGTAGAGATCGGTGATTGCACAGCACATACAACGTCTGTTAGTTGCAGATGATCTTGTGCTGCTCGACTCTACTCAAAATGGTCTCCAGCAAGCTCTTGACAGGTTTTCAGATGATGCTCTGTAGCCGGAACGAAAATCGGAACAACAAAAGCAGAAACCATGTATCTGTCCAGACAACCAAAGCAGTGCTCTCTCCAAATTGATGGAGTACCGCTAAAACGTCAGAAAAATTCAAGTACCTCGGCGTCTCATTCACGAGCGATGGCAGACAAAACAGTGAATTGGATATCTGCATCGGAAAAGCAAGTGCAGTAATGCGCCAGCTCCACTGATCTATGGTACTGAAACGGTAGCCTTGCACCACGGCAAAGCTATCCATTTTCAGATCAGTCTATGTTCCTATTCTGACTTATGGCCATGAGTGTTGGATACTGAATGAGAAAGTGAGATCTCAAGTTTAAGCAGCCGAAATGGGATTTTTGCGAAGAATTAGTGGTTTGACCTTGTTGGACAAGGTTAAAAGTGCAGATGTTCGTGAATTTGTAAACATCGAATCACTGCTTTTGCGAGAGTGACTAGAAAGATCGCGACTGCGTTGGTATGGACTTGTGACACGAATGTCCCAGGAAAGAACTGTCAAAAACTACTGGGTTCAACACCGATTGGTCGAAGACCTTGAAACCGTCCCAGAACTCGATGGTGAGATTACGTAGAAGATCTTGGTTGGCTTGCCTTGGCATCCCAGCAGAGCATCTATCCTTTGTTGCAGAGAATCGAGATGCTTGTAGGTTCCAACTCGAGCTGCTGCCCCCGCGACCTCCCAAGGATAAGCGAAACCTGACATTAGGGTGCGAGACCTCTGGGTGCAGACATTTGGGCGCGAAACAAGTTGCGCATTTTTTACAATCATATTTCTATTTTTTTTTTTTTTAATTTATGAACAACATTTTTACAAAGTTTTGTATTTACAACCGTGCTGGTGTTTTAATTTTTTTCAATTTCTTATTTACGACAAGTAATACGCGAACAAACCAATTGAAGTATATTTACGGAAAATTAAGCAAGAAAAACTTATGTGTAGTCAAGGTCAAAGTAACCGATAAGCAAAGACTTATTTCTATGTTCATCTAATTGCGTAATTCGAAGGACTTTGCAATAATTATTTTGTGTATTGAAAAACAAACAAAGGTTTTAGATTAATGCAAGATATTTTTTCCAAAGCTTCATCTAACACTCTTCAGGGGAAATCGTCAGAATGAAGAATAGGTGCACCGAACTGATTTATAAAGGAAAAGAAAGAGTTCTAATTGGTTAGAAATAGAGAGTTCTGATTGGTTAGTTAGAAGTAGCCAATAGAAATCAGAGCTCTGATTGGCTAGAAAGTCAAAGGGACAGAAAGTTAAGATAGTTTCAAAGAATAAACAAATGCTTTTTGTTTGCAGAGGATGATAGGTTTGAGAGATTTAATAAAAGTAGCTTCTAAGGCTGAGAGATGCGATCATCTTCTGAGGCGGAGAGATGCAAACAAAAAGATGCGATCATCTCTCCGCCTTAGAAGCTACTTGTATTAAATTTCTCAAACCTATCCTCTGCAAACAAAAAGCATTTGTTTATTCTTTGAAACCATCTTAACTTTCTGTCCCTTTGACTTTCTAGCCAATCAGAGCTCTTCTTGAAGATTTTTATTGGCTACTTCTAACTAACCAATCAGAACTCTTTCTTTTCCTTTATAAATCAGTTCGGTGCACCTATTCTTCATTCTGACGATTTCCCCTGAAGAGTGTCAGATGAAGCTTTGGGAAAAATGAATCTTCTACTTCAAGCCATCTTCAAATTCTGTTCCACCGAACGTTTGGTCAAGATATTTTTTTGTTTGCGCCGGTGTTTTTATTTTCTTAACCTAAGCTTCTTAATTGCTGCAGGAAACCATCGAACCGAATAAGAGATGCATGTTTACCGAAACTTAAGCAAGAAAAAGTAATGCGTGTTCAAGGTTAAGTTACCGATAAGCAAAGACTTGTTTCTATGTTTAATTAATTGCATAATTTATAGAACTTTCCGATAATTATTTTGTGCAGTAAAGAACAAATGAAGGTTTTGGATTTATGCAAGATATTTTTTGTTTGCGCCGATGTTTTTCAGCAGTTGCTGCCGGAAACAAGCGAGTCAGCAGATAGATATACGAGATTTGCGAAAACTTAGGTAAGAAAAACAATGCTTAGTCAAGGTCAAGTTGCCGATGTGGGCAAAGACTTACTTAAACGTTTTTAATTGATGTACACTTCGGAGGACATTGCGATAGTTAGTTGCAATTCGGCAGAAAGAATAAGCGAAATTGATGTATATTTACGGAAACTTAGCAAGAAAAACCAATGTGTTGTCAAAGTTAAAGTAACCGATAACCCAAGACCTATTTGTATGTTTATTTAATTGCGTATTTTCGAAGGACTTTGCGATGATTATCTTGTGTAATAAAGAACAAACGAAGGTTTTGGATTTATGCGAGATATTTTTCGTTTGCGCCGATCCAAGCGAACTAAATAAGAGATTGTGTTCACGAAAACTTAAGCAAGAAAAAGCAATGCGTACTCAAGGTTAAGATACCGATAAGCAAAGACTTGTTTCTATGTTTATTTATTGCATAATTCGAAGTACTTTGCGATAATCATATTGTGTAATAAAGAACAAACGAAGGTTTTGGATTTATGCAAGATATTTTTTGTTTGCGCCGATGTTTTTATTTACTTAACCTAAGCTACTTAATTGCTGCAGGAAACAAGCGAAGTCCTTCGAATTACGCAATTAAATAAACATACAAATAAGTCTTTGGTTATCGGTTACTTTAACCTTGACTACGCATTGGTTTTTCTCGCGTGGGTTTATCAATTTCGCTTATTCTTTCTGCCGAATTGCAACTAACCATCGCAACGTCCTCCGAATAGTACATTAACTAAAATCGTATAGGTAAGTCTTTGCCCACATCGGCAACTTGACCTTGACTGAGCATTGTTTTTTGCTTACTTAAGTTTCCGTAAACATGCATCTCTTATTTGGTTCGCTGGTTTCCTGCAGCAATTAAGAAGCTTAGGGTAAGAAAATAAAAACACCGGCGCAAACAAAAAATATCTTGCATAAATCTAAAACCTTCGTTTGTTTTTTAATACACAAAATAATTATCACGAAGTCCTTCAAATTATGCAATTAGATAAACGTAGAAATAAGTCTTGGCTTATCGGTTACTTTAACTTTGACTACACATAAGTTTTTCTAGCTTAAGTTTCCGTAAATATACTTCAATTGGTTTGTTCGCGTATTACTTGTCGTAAATAAGAAATTAGAAAAAATTAATATACTTACCAGAACGGTTGCAAATATAAAATTTTTGTGAAAAAGTAGAAAGATGATTGTAAAAAGTGCGCTGCAACGCATTTCGGTATGCTTCCGTAAACATACTTCTCTTGTTTGGTTCGCTGGTTTCCTGCAGCAATTGAGTAGCTTAGGTTAAGCAAATAAAAACACCGGCGCAAACGAAAAACATCTTGCATCAATCCAAAACCTTCGTTTGTTCTTTATTACACAAAATAATTGTCGCAAAGTCCTTCGAATTATGCAACTAAATAAACATAGAAATAAGTCTTTGCTTAATGGTATCTTAGCCTTGAGTACGCATTGCTTTTTCTTGCTTAAGTTTACGTAAACATACATCTGTTATTTGATTCGCTTGTTTCCTGCAGCATTTCAGTAGCTTACGTTGAGTGTTTAGAAACATCAGCGCAAACAAAAAATATCTTGCATAAATGCAACACCTTTGTTTGTTTTTTATTACGCAATATAATTATCGCAAAGTCCTTTGAGTTAAGCAATTAGTTAAACATAGAAATACGTTTTTGCTTATCGGTAACTTAACCTTGACAACGCATTAGTTTTCCTTACAACGTTTCCGTAAGTATACATCTCTGATTTGGTTCACTTGTATCCTGCAGCAATTTAATGGCCTAGGTTAAGAAAATAAAAACATCGGCGCAAACAAAAATATCTTGCATAAATCTAAAACGTTTGTTTGTTCTTTATTGCACAAAATGATTTTCATTATCGCAAAGTCCTCTAAACTATACAATTAATTAAACATAGAAATAGTTTTTGCTTATCGGTAACTTGACCTTGACTTCGCGTAAGTTTTTCCTACAACGTTTTTTTAAGTATGCATCAATTGGTTCGTTCGCTTATTACTTGCAGCAATTAAGAAATTAGAAAAAATTAAAATACTAACACGGTTGCAGATATAAAATTTTTGTAAAAATGGTGTTTATAAATTTTTTTGAAAATAGTAGAAAAATATTTGTTGACTGAGCAAAAGCATTACATTCACAGCACATCGCAAGTATCTGTAAGTAGCATACTCAGCAGTCATGAGAAAACGCGCAACCCCGCTACCTATCCCAAATACACTACGACCTAGAGTGCACGATAAAGGGTAACCGGTTAACATTTATTTCGACCTATAAGGTCTCATCAGGTGCACTAATCCCCGTAAGCAGATCAGTCTGCCAGCACACTTTAACGCCTTGGAGAGCGGAGCTAGAAGCTAGCAAACAAGCAAAAAGCGCTGCTTATATACACGTGATCGAGCATTACGTCATGGAGGGAAATGCATGTACAAACAAATGTCACCATAGGCGCGGGAACGCGTTTAAACAACGACAGCTTTTCATCACGTAAGTTAACTACTCGATCAACCGGCAAACGGTAGACACATCCATGTCACCGGGGTTTGCAAAACCCATGCCTGGTCAACCACCAGGGGCTCCAAGAGCGCATCCCAAAACTATGGGTGCTAAGGGTGACATTTGTTTGTCCATGCATTTCTCTCCATGACGTAATGCTCGATCACGTGTATATAAGCAGCGTTTTTTGCTTGTTTGCTAGCTTCTAGCTCCGCCCTCCAAGGCGTTAAAGTGTGCTGCCAGACTGATCTGCTTATGGGGATTAGTGCACCTGATGAGACCTTATAGGTCGAAATAAATGTTAACCGGTTACCCTTTATCGTGCACTCTGGGTAGTAGTGTACTTGGGATAGGTAGCGGGGTTGCGCGTTTTCTCATGACTGCTGAGTATGCTACTTACAGATACTGGCGATGTGTTGAAAAATATTTGTGAAAAGAGCGCTATGACGTATTTTGCGCAAAATATCATGCGCCCAAATGTCCTCGCGTCCAAATGTCGTAAACCGAGGATAAGTGGCTGTAGAAAATGAATGAATGAATATATTGTCTCATTTTGCCAACATTACGAATTTGGAAATAGTATTTTTTGAGAGTAGTATTAATTTGTTCTTCCATAGACATATTACAATCAAGAAGAACATTTAAATTCTTAACACATCCTAACGCGCTAATAGCAAAAAAATCATTACCAAATGCATCTTCAGCAAATTTCGTTTATAAATTAAAATGCAGTTGCGGAAGCACACACATAGGCCAAACTAGAAGAAATCTAACAAGACTGAAACAACACAATCCAAGCTGTTTGCCCAATCAAGAGACTGACGTTACAAAGCATTTGACGCAAAACCAAGACCACAGCATTAATTTGAATGACGTAGTTATTTTGGCATAATTCGATCACTAGCGAAACTGTTGATCAAACAAACCCTGTCAATTCAAAACAATTGCTCGAACATTCATGTTGACCAATCTTCAACACCTTTATATATGTTTAATATTTAGTTATTTTTTCGTGTGTAACAAATAGTTTGACGTAAACTGTTTTGGTTATGATCTTAGCATGTTTATTTTGATATGACAATTGTAAATGCATTTTTTCGTTTGAATGTTGTAAGTTGCTCTCTTGCTCATTTTACTTTTGAGAATGGGATGAGTAGCATCTTGAGACGTCAAGAAATTAAAAATGTTTTCAATTAATCTGGCTGCGTGTTTTTTATTGAAGCTTGTAATGTTCATTTCTTTAGTTACATGGCTGTTAGTTGTAGTCTTCAATCTCTATTGCACCTTCTATTTATTGTTTTTGTGATGACTCCCTAACAACTCATCTGCACCCACTATTCATACCAATGCAGTTATTCGCCTTCATGTGGATATCGCGTTATGACTTATCGATATAGTTTCTTTGTAAATCGAGAAGCTTATGAATGCGGATAAGACTTGCTGCAACCAACGAGCTGGTGACACGTCGCTGGTGGTGCGAACGTGGGATCGGAATACCACTCATAATCAGACTTTTCTGATTACTCTTGATTTACTCTTAACATGTTGGTGGGTCAGATTCCAGGTCAATTCGTTAACTGAAATTCTTTATTTCGAGAAGCTCTGGTTAATTCTTCGAACTATCAAATTTACCGCAATTTGGCAATATCTCTTCAATTTTCACAGTTGCAGTTTCGTGCTTACACCTCTTAATCACTGGTGCTTTGCCACTGATGACAGAGAATGCATTGAAGCGTATGCACTAAGTTGCTTGTCTCGTAGGAACATGAAAAGCGAGTAGTTGAAGAGGAAAAACTGGAAGTTCTCTCCTCACATTTGGATCGCTATGAGAGGAAAAATCGGTGAAAATATACAGAAGATGAAAACAGAAATTACTTTGATTTGAGATTTATAACTTCTGTTTATTAATGCTTGCTGTGACTAGGTTTGAATTAACTCTGGTGCAACACGATATCTGTAGCTGCAATGACATTTTTATTGAGCGTTGCGAAATCATACTGGTATTACATTGCTGTTTAAAGTTGGATTGTTAAAAATGAGTTGATTCACAGTTTTTGTTTTCTTGTGCTAGAAAAGCAGGCAATTGCAAATTGAAACTCCAATACTCATGCAATCCACCAATTGCTTGGCATTTTGCCAATCAGTGATTGATAATATTATAGGCTACAGTATTTTGATAATAGTGTAATATTTCACGGACCATAAAGCGCACTTTAAATCCTTTTTTTTTCTCAAAAATTGATCGTACGCCTTCGTAAGCCTAATGTATAGATCAGATGGTGCTCTATGTTTTATTGCCGATGAAATCTTGATTTTTTTAAGAGCTTTATGCGCTAATCAGATACTTCTCAAAAACCTTTGCGACTTATTGTCTGGTGCGCCTTATGTATGAAAAAAACAAAAAAACAGCTATTTATTAACAGTGCGGCTTATGCTCCGTGATATTCGGTAATTATTAATAAAATTCTGGTGACTTGTTAAGCAATGGCTGATTTAGGGTAATTTGGGGTCGCTAATTTCAAATCTGCGGTCAGATTTGCTTAATCACGTCAGGTTTTACAATACTGTCTCCTGATGTGGTTCTTTAATCTTTATGCTGTTTGATCATTAACTTTTTCTTCGCTAGCTTTCACACTGCATGCTTTCAACAGCTATCATTTTTTATAACAGAGAGGCACGTAGTTATGCAGTATTCCATCTTCCAAATTTCAAGAAATGACTGAATTGAAGTTAGTATTCATTGAAATGTACTCTTCCTTTGTAATACGTTATATTAATGTTTTCATATTGTTTGTGATGACGTAATTTTGCTACGACTTCTCTTTTCATGATTTGATATTTGTACGATCTAACTCGCTTTACAAATAGGCCTGGTATTCCCACATGTGGTCTAATAAAATGTAGTTTTGGCAACGTAAGCTTTTAGAGTCAGTGTAAAGCTTTGCATACCAGTGGTATATCTGATTGTTTTTTCTGCGGAGATTTAAAGGTCATACTTCTTGGCCTACAGCTGAGCTACCAAAGCACAGCCTATATCATGTGCTTTTTGTGTCTTTGGGATAGTCATAAAACTATTTGGCCTCCCCCAGAAGAGCTTGCGGTTGGTAGATAGGTATAACGTGAGGCATATATCCCTTATATTGATCCTCAAGAAGTGTAGGCCTACTTGCCTCACTGCATGCAAAGCTCGTACTCATAAAAAATTTGTCAAAGCAATGGACCATAATGGAAAAGGTTTTCAGTATTTGTCAGAAAAATTTGCCAATGAGAAGAGTGATGCCGAGTTAAAAGCAGGTATTTTTGTTGGACCAGACATCAAAGATGTCATGAAGGATGAAAATTTTGATCATCATTTGAATAGCCTGGAGTTAGGTGCTTGGAAATCGTTCCAGCAAGTGATACACAATTTTTTAGGCTGTGCCGTAGCAGCTCCACTTTGGACTCCCCCCAAAATCCTTTCTAGGGCCCCTATACTAAGCTTTTGATATAAATTGTTTTAGGTTTTTCCGGGGGTTACAGCTTAGTTTCTCACCACAATGCGAATGCTGTAGTAAAACATACGCGTTGTCACTGTGAAAAAATAAAAGATGTTAATTTAAGACAAGTTTGTTACACCTATTTATCCATGCCTACCATTAAAATGATCTAGAGCAGGGGTGGGCAAACTTTCCCGCGAAGGACCGCGTTGGAAAAAATTTTGAAGCCGATGGCCGCACTGATTGGAAGAGCAAAGTAAAAAAGGTCAACGTCCGCAGATGTCCTATGTAATAGACCTAATAGTCTGCTTAAAAATGAATTAAGAAGCGCTTGTCTCAAACATCAACCAGTCATCAATCTTGCATTTCTGTAATACACATGTTTCGTTACTATGCATGGCATTGTGGGTAGTTACGTCATACATGCAACACACTAGCGGCAGTATATACATTACACCCCCCTTCTTCAAGCATCGACAATACCATTAAATCAACAAGAAAAAGGCAGCAATAAGATAAAACAATGACTAACTGCTTCTATACAAAATCGTTAAACCGCGGTGGTGTACGAATTTTTCTTCCATACGAAGACACACGCTGGGGTATCGTATGAGATGCGGTCGGAGGGTCAGCATCTTCGTAGGGATGCTCTTGCAAAGCCGTGTTATTTGCAGGTATATGAGAAGCACCCAAAACATCATCCAAGACACACTGACGGGGCATAGTGTACGATTCTGGTACTCTATACAAATGACGACGATTACGGCGAATCGAATTACCACGAGAATCATGTACAACATACGATCTGGGCTCGGATGTTTCACCACGAACACTACCTTGATCCCACCTTTTGTGTTTTTGAAATCGTACTTTATCTCCCCTTTTTAAGTTAGGCAAAGATTTAGCGGTGCGATCATAATAAAACTTTTGCTGTAACTGAAGAGCACGCAAATCATCATAAACGTCAACAATTTTAGGTTTCAACAAATTACGAGACATAGGAAGTTTAGCTCGCAGCCTTCTACTCATTAAAATTTGTGCAGGTGAGTGTTGTAAACCAGTGACAGGGGCATTTCTATATTCAAGCAAAGCGATGTAGGGGTCTGTGCCATCAGCATGTGACTTTTTGAGCAAGTTTTTTACGGTTTGAATAGTGCGCTCTACTTGTCCATTGCTCTGGCTAATTTCTGGACTGGATGTTGTCGATTTTATACCCCAGGAGTTCTCAAATTTAGCAAATTCTTTAGAATGAAAGGGCATATTGTCGGAGACAATTTCTAAAGGTATGCCATGGCGAGCAAAAATCGATTTGCATTGTTCAACAACGGACTTAGCAGTCTTATCGTTCAATGACGCAATTTCGGGGTACTTTGAGAAATAATCAACTACAACCAGGTAATCGACGTTTCGAAAAGTCATAATATCGATACCAACTTTAAGAAAGCGTTCGTCGGGAATGGGATGGGGAATCATTGGTTCTTTTGGCTGGGAGTTCTTGATTTTGCTACACACAGTGCAATTGCTGACCATATCTTCAATGTCATTGGTCATGCCAGGCCAGTACAAAAGTGATCTCGCTCGGTTTTTACACTTGTTCATTCCGAGGTGACTTTCATGTATCAAAACTAGCATCGATTGCCGTAACGAGGCGGGAACAACTATACAGTCATTTTTAAAAACTATACCATCAACAACATGCAGTTCGTCACGTATGTTCCAATATTTGTGAATGCCAATGGGAACGTTCTTTGCACCTCGAGGCCATCCTGTGTGACAGAGGGAGGACACCTTCTGCAGAACTGGGTCTTCAATAGTTGCTCTTTGAAATTCGGCTAACTTTGCAGCGGTAACAGGTAGGTTAGTGACAAGGGAGTGAACAACATAAGTCATCTCATCATTCAGGGTTTCACTGGGCTCGCTTTCAATGTAAGCTCTAGACAACGTATCAGCCATGTACATGTACTTTCCAGGTACATACGTGATGCTGAGATCATATGGTTGAAGTTTCAACATCAGACGTTGTAAGCGAGGTGGAGCTTTACATAAGGGCTTACGCGTAATGGCTTCAAGAGGTTTATGGTCGCTTTCGACCTGGACCGTTTCTTTTCCATGGACATACTGATGGAACTTTTGTACAGCGAAAACTATGGAGAGCAGTTCTTTCTCAATTTGAGCGTAATTTTTCTCTGCTGGAGTCATGGATCTTGAAGCGTAAGCAATGGGCTTCTTCTCTTGAATTAAACATGCGCCAAGTCCTGTTTGGGATGCGTCTGCTTGAATAGTTACAGACTTAGTGACATCATAATACGCTAGAACTGGAGGACTACCAAGTAAGCTTTTTAACTGAGCCAGGGCTTCGTCTTGTTGGGCAGTCCATTCCCAGGGAACACCTTTTTTGAGCAATAATCGCAGGGGAGCAGTGATGGTGGATTCCATTGGAATATATTGGCTCAAACACTTGGTCATTCCTAACAGTCTTTGAAGCGAAGGAATGTCAGTGGGTGGCGGCATATTTATAATTGCTTCAAGTTTCGTCTTGTCGGGTTTCAGTCCTTCGTGGGTAACTAAATTACCCATATATTCAACTGCATTTACCCGCAATTGAATTTTGTTTTTATTGAAACGAACCCCTTTTTGTCGAGCTTTTTCAAGAACAGTCTTCAAAATTGCATCATGTTGCTGTGGAGACGAGGCAGCAATAATTAAATCGTCAGCTATAACATGTACTCCATCAATAGTGCCAAAAATTTCCTCATTGCGCTTTTGCATGACTTCGCTGGCCGACGAGAGTCCAAAAGGCATGCGCAAAAATCTTTTTCGTCCCCAGGGAGTATGGAACGTGGTCAAGTAAGATGATGCATCACTCAATTTCACGTGCCAGTATGCGTCTTTCATATCAATAACTGTGAAAAGATTATTTCCGCTTAACTGTGCCTGACCAACAGCTGGGGTTGGGATTGCGTAACACTCCCGCTTTATGACTGAATTTAGGGGTTTGGGGTCCAAGCATAATCGAAGAGAGTTGTTGCTCTTTTGTACTATAACCAGGTTGTTGACCCAGTCAGTCGGACAGTCGACATCAGCAATTATGTCATCTTGAGTGAGCTTATCAAGGGCAGCTTTTAATTTGGGGCGCAGAGCATATGGGATCTTACGAGGTGGCTGCATTACACCTTGCGCATTGTCTTGTAACTGAATATGGTATTCTCTTTCATACATGCCAATGCCACTAAAAAGGTCAGCGTATTCTGACTGCATTTGAGCTAATGTGAGGGGAATTTCAGGCCTAAGCACATCAACACGTTTCAATAAATTCAAAGTGAAGCATGCACGTTCACCTAGTATTACAATATCAATCACATCCGTTACATAGAATGGCAAATCAAAATAACGATCACGCTTATCAAAACACCGGATAGTAACTACACCAAGAGGACGCACGATACTATTTCCAAAACCACAAAGCTTAATATTGCATTGACGAGGTGGACCCAAACAAAGAGTGTCATATACGTTAGTCGCGATTACATTGGCCTCAGCACCTGTGTCAAGCTTACACATTACAGTAGATTTAGCACCATTACCATTAATCATAATAATAGGCGATTTTGTGTCATTCGAAGAGTTAATGTTTGCATCAATTGTGGATATGTGCAAAAAATTCTCATCATCGTCGCTGTCATATTGAGCTTCATTAATACCTCTTACTTGTCGTAGTCTTGAACCAGCTTGTTGTTGGGAAC
Source organism: Trididemnum miniatum (assembly GCA_964006365.1). NCBI lineage: Eukaryota > Metazoa > Chordata > Ascidiacea > Aplousobranchia > Didemnidae > Trididemnum > Trididemnum miniatum. Next base: position 25,515,132 of record OZ023239.1, read on the forward strand.
GACTTTGGCAGACAGTGGAGAAATGGTTCATCTTATGGCAAAAGTTGCATTCTTTCCCATAGGCAGGGCATTGTCGTGGCTCATGTTGCTTGCCACAATATCGACAATTGCGTAGTTTTTTAGGAGCTGCATTCATCTTCCTTGAATTGGGTTGCATCAGTTGTCGACGTGGCTGTTGAAATTTCTCAGTCTTCACCGTGTTGATTGCAGACTTTGTGTTCATTACTTGTGATCGTGCCTTGCTAGTTTCTGTTGTTCGACATACTTCAATGCATTTGGCTAGAGTAAGGACAGTACCCTGTTCAGTTAATCGTTCACGAAGAGACTGGTCTTCCAAGCTTAGAACAATTTTATCTCTAATATGTCGGTCACGTTGTGTGTCAAAATTACAATCAGCTGCTAGCGTCTTAAGATCATTAATCCACTTTTCTAAATTTTCGCCTGGTATACGGTCACGTTTCCAAAATCGGTAAGTTGCAAAAATCTCATTCTTTTTAGGTTCGCAGTACTCACGAAATTTCTTTAAAACATCTTCAACATTATTCTTGTCTTCTGCAGCTTCAAAAACAAAGTTAGAGAAAATTTCCTGTGCCTCCATACCAGCGCAGTGCAGAAGGATAGCAACCTGCGTCTTGCCTTCTTTTCCACTTATTCTGAAGCTGTATGGTATGTTTGAAAGCCCAATTCCCATTTTCGTCAAGCCTCTGCTATGTTGGCGGATGAAAAACACATTTCATTCGGAGGCTTAAATTCTGCCATTTTCAATAATTTGTATGATCCACTTCGACACCATGTAATAGACCTAATAGTCTGCTTAAAAATGAATTAAGAAGCGCTTGTCTCAAACATCAACCAGTCATCAATCTTGCATTTCTGTAATACACATGTTTCGTTACTATGCATGGCATTGTGGGTAGTTACGTCATACATGCAACACACTAGCGGCAGTATATACATTACATCCTATTTTCCATTCAAAATCAAGTGTAGAGTAAAAAAAGGTCATCAACGTTCACAAATGTCCTATATTCCACTCAATAAGTGCCCGCGGGCCATAGTTTGCCCATCTCTGGTCTAGAGCGCACTTTTTCGTTCTCAGATGCTCTTATGACAGCATCATAATCTGGAGATCGGGCGCATTAACTTTCGATTGACAACATGGCCAGTGAAGAACCAATCGGATGCTCGCAGAGACGGCGCCAAGGTGGGGCCTGGCCCCCCAAATCGACATGCTTGGCTCCTTCAATTAACAAGTTTACTATTTTGAAGACTGCGGCTTTTGTGCTTAATTTCAAACTTTGGCCTCTCCTTATAAACGCCTAGCCCCCCTAAGTCGACTGCTCTGGCGCCGGCGTTAGTGGATGGAGCGTCAGTTTCTGGATTGGTAGCATAGGTGGAAGGGGCCTGGCCCCCCCATTTTTTTCTGGGGGCTCTAATTTACGCGTTAATTTTTACAATAATACCTCTGCATGAATGTAGGCTAATTGATTAATAGGCCTGCCATCGAAATTGAAACCCAGGAAAGAGATTAAATCTAGAAATGTTTTCTTCAAAATTTTGTGTGTGGGGTGAGGGGAGCAGAAAAAGTGTAATCTTATAGCAAAAAAATTAAAACTTGCGGCTTGCAAATGTCAAATTGAGCATCTTAACATATAAAAGGCAGGGATGATAAAAGGCAAACCAGCGATTGATAGCATCTAAGCCAGGGATTCTCAACCGTGGCACTTGGTCCCCCAAAGGGACTGTGGCGTTTTATTACGTCACTATGAAGCCAAATAGTCAAAAGAACAACGTTCGTTGTGAGTATACTTGTGGAGCTTCGAAACTTTTAAGGCATTGCAAGTGAAGGATTTCAGTGTATGCGTCGGATTGTCACCAATGTGGCGTTTTATTACGTCACTATGAAGCCAAATAGTCAAAAGCACGACGTTCGTTGTGAGTATACTCGTGGAGCTCCGGAACCTGTATTGCTGCAGATTCCAATTGATATATACGCCAACTAAACGATTATTTTTGTGCTTGTGGTACGTAAGATGTACAGGACCACAGAGCACAAAGTATTTTTTTTCATCCATGATGGTAAGAATCTTTAATGAATTATGACAGTCCGTGACTTATAACCTTACACACTATAAGGGCCACGGTCTTTTAGAGATACAGTCAAGGGGCCACGGCTTAGAAAAAATTAAGAATCACTGATTTGAGCGTTTAGTATGAAAAAAAGCAAGTGCTGATAATGGCAGGATGCAACAAAAAGAAGATAAATCAAGATACACTAATTCCTGTTGTAAAATTTGGTCTTCACGACACTACACTTTTGACTGATGCGATGGAAGAAATAGAAAAGAGGAGTGAAGCAGACATCAAATTGCAGGAATGTATTACTGATATGATCAGCAACACTGCTTTTATAGATAATGTAGTTTCCAAAGTAGTGGAAAAATTACTCAATGATGGGCAATTTAACACTAGAGGAGATAAAGATGATCAAATTAGACTGTGAGAACATGGAAAAAGAAGAGTAGGAGCAATATTCCCGACGCAATTGTCTGCTCATCCATGGCATCAGTCAACAATCTCCAGCTTATCAACATGAGAATACTGATCGGTTAGTAATGGACTTCTGTGATGAAAAACTTGGAATCAGATTAAATATATGCATGACATGGTGTGGTTTAGTGTAAGGTGTGGTTAGTGAATCGGATTAAATATTCATGACATGGTGTGGTTAGTGTAGACATATGGGTAGTACTTTTATGCTTTGTACAGTCGACCAGGAATCTGGTGTAGGGGACGATCAGGTTAGTTGACTCATTTTTTACACTTTGATTTTTTACTCAAAGCCGCGTAACTCCGCCGTTTCTTCTCCCACCAATCTCAAATTTGCACAGCAGTTAGTTAAGGCTTTTACCTTGTTCCATCGTTTATTTCAAACGGTTAATTTGTTAGTAAGTTGCATTTTTAGCGGTTTTAAAACATGGTTATCAATTGAGTCAACTATCCCACAGGGAGTACTAGTTGACTCACCTTGTGGGATAGATGACTCAAGTCTAAATAAAGTCACAAAATAAAGAGCAAGCAATGCAATTTAACGAATAAACGCGATAACGAACGAACAAAGCACATGATTGCAAATTTCAAAGAAAATCACAAAATGTCCTGTAATACACATGCTGCAAAAATTGTTCTCTAAGACTAGTTACAGTATTGACAAAAAAAGTTTGTCGAGGTGTCAGTGCAGTCAAGATGTGCCCAGCTGGAGCATTCACTGGAGCTTTTTCCTGCAGAGCAGCAAAAGAAGCAACCGGGGCAAACACATTGCACCCATTTTTCTCCTGATTTGCTGTTTGCCCAAGTATCTTCGCAAATACAGCAGTTACAATCTTGGTCATGTACGTCATCACTGTCCGTCTCCGAGAGTGACATTATGTCACAACTAGACTCTTCGGAAGAACTTGGAAGATGCGTTTTGTTTCCTTTTTTTGTGGTTCGATTGTTCTTCTTTGTTTTCTTTAGAGGTAATTTCTTCTTTTTCTGATTATTACTTTCTTTTGCTTCTTTTTCAAGCTTGTTTTTTTCTGGAATGTCCGTTAAAATTAATGATCTGCCCTTTTTTCTCTTCCTCGTTTGTCTTCGTATTGGAGCTTTTGGTAGCGGGATGATGTCGTAAGGGGACCTGTAGACCAATTCATGTGCACGAGACTCCGGTGTATCAGCTTCTTTGCATGCTTCAACTGTAATAAGAGAGTTACTGGTATCAACGTGCTCATTCGCTGGACAAGAAATTGCCAACATTTCACTTGCATCAGTTTCAGGAAGAGGGTCTGATGCAACGTGATTCTCACAGGGATTGTGTTCCTCAAGAATGCCTCTTACAGGCGGTGATTCTGCAGGCTCTTGGCGACTAGAATTTATCTCTGTAGTGGAAGCTAATGGGGGCCGATCTGTAACAGCAGACGGAGCATAATCGTCTTCGGTAAAAACATCAGGGTTTAGTGGGCAAATTCCAGTTCTCTGGAAACCAGACTAGATGTTTTTCTGAGTAAACGCAAGCTCAAACGCTTGCTTCACAAGTTGAGCAATGCCATAAATGGAAAATGTAGTCCCCGGGTTCTCCTTCATCCAGTTGTCCAAAGCGGAATTGTAATACCTTTTAAATGGCCCAAAGACAGTGCGGTCTAGGGGTTGTAGCTTGTGCGATGTGTGAGGGTGAATAGTAACTATCACAATTCCATGCTTTCTTCCCATCAACGAAGCCTCAAGAGAAATATGCGATGGGTGGTTGTCCATTATCAAAAGGACGGGATTATCCGCACTGCATTTTGTGAAATGGATAAAATGTTCAAGATATTTTACAAAAATTTCTTCGTTTATTCAACCACTTTTTGTAGCACATCCATCAGAATCCAACGGCGCCCCTGCTGACATAGATTCCTTAACAAAGCGGACCCGTGGAAAAATAAAAAAATGGAGGGACTGTGTTTCCGATAGCATTAATTGTCCCGACCATTGTAACAAGCGTTGAACGTTCAGCGGATGTCACAGCACCAACTTGCCTAGCTCCTTTTGAAGCAATCACTTTGGGTGGATTTTGAGTGGTAAAACACCCGGTCTCATCCATGTTATAAATATTTTCTGGTGCAAAATGATATCTATCCATGACGTCAGCGATGTTTTTGAAGAAGACCTCAACGGTATAGCGATTAAACGATGTAACCCGTCCAACTGTTGCAGCTTCAGGAGTTCTCAATGACAAATCATGGCGCTTTATGAACGACGACATCCACTCCCTTCCTGCTTTCTTATCATCAACCCAATTTTGGGGAATAGGGACTTGGTTTTGCGCAGCGAATTCGTAAGCTAACATTTTAACTTTGTCCATAGATAGTCCGTGATGTACTTTTACCAAACTAATACAATGTTCTGCCAAGTCCTTTTCCATTTTGTCTGTGAAAATTTTTCTGTGATAAGCATACCCCATTCTTACTTCGTTTGTTGAGCCTTTGGAAGCCTTTTTCAAATATCGTCGAAACGTAGTTTGGTCAATTCCGAATTGTTTTGCAGCACTCCGCCCAGAAGCACCAGCGCGCATGACGTTTGCAGCTTGTTCAAACACGTGCATTGGAATTTCTCCTCTATTGGTCTTTCGCTGCTTTTTCCCCATAGCGCAGCAATGTCATATAATGGCGTTTAACTTAACTTAATTATTTTTTATTCTACAATATACAACTGTAATAAAACAAGATTTCTCTGCCTATAATACTTCAAAAACTTGCGATGTTTTTGTGAAGTATGGAGTAGGGTTAGTTGACTCACTGGATTAACTAGGACGATCACTTATGAGTCTACTAACCTTTTACTACCCAAAGTAAAAATAATGGCTGCCAGAAATTTTGTGTTAAGAATAGAGCTGCCAAACTTACGCGAAATATGCAACAATACTTTGACTATAACCAGTCAAAAATATCAATTTTAGCTTTCACCTCTATTAGAACATATTATCTTACAAACCCAACCTTTGAAATTTTACTTTTATTAGTCAAAATCACATTTTCTGGCATAACTTTTAAGTTCTTCCACTTGCACATGTCAAATTTACATGGCCGCCGTTCCAGGTAGTAACCAACGAAATAATGTCATACTTGTTACGTTTTCACGCATGACTGATTAGATGATGGGGGTGAGTCAACTATGCTGCTGAGTCAACTAACCAGAGTTTCCCCTACATGGCATGCTAGTCCCAATGTCTATGCTTGGCTGGGTAGTGCCTTCTCGGGGTACCACACTGGCAACGGTTTCTACTGGCCGGCTAGACTACTCAGCAACCCTGTTGCCTTGCAGGGCATGCCGTTTTAAGGCAAAGGCTAGGCTCACCGCTTAGAACTGTGGTTGGCGCTGCTCAACAGGGCCGCTGTGCCCACCTCTGTATACACGTGATGTGAAAGTTATACCTGGGTAATTGCAACATAGGCTAGAAGTTGTTGATGTGGAGGAGCAGAAATTGAAGAAGAGTGAGATAAAGGATGTGGAAGCTGAAGGAAAAAGAGATCAAAGGGAAGTTTGAAGAAAGAGTAGTAGAATGAATGGACACTGATTCAATGAATTTGCAGGGATCTGATAAGAAGAGAGTTTTACATGCCTGTGATGAATTGTGTGGAAAGACGAAAGGGAGGGGAGATCGGGGAAACACATGGTGGTGGAACGAGCAAGTACGGGGTGCAATAGATCGGAAAAAGAAAGCGTTTAATTTGTGGTGCACGAATCGATCAATGGAAAGTAAAATTAATTGTAGGAAGGCCAGAAATGAAACGAAGAAAGTAATTGCAATAGCCATGAAGCAAGAGGCGGAAGAAGAGATGAATGTGCTATGCACGAAACCAAACGACGTTTTCAAGTTTGTGAAGTTCATGAGAAAGGAGGGAAAGGACAAAGACGGAGGAGGTTGTCTGAAGGGTAAAGATAAGGGACTTGTAGTCAGTAAAAAAGATCGTGGGAAATAATGGAAAGAACACATGGAAAAGATCATGAATATGGGAAATGAATGGGATCAGATGTTAGAAGCAGATATGGTTGAAGGAGTAACTGATGAGAAGGTGATAAAAGCTATTAGCAAAATGAAGTTGGGAAAGGCAGCTGGACCCTCAGAAGCAAATATGGATATGATAATAGCTAGTGGAAAGTTTTGGTGTTGCAGTAATGAAGAAGCTTTGTCACAGAATGCTTGATGGGAAAGGTGGGGCCTACCAGTGTTGTAGTAAGGACATGGATCATAGAAGGACAACTGGCATTTTTCGAATTTCAGTATGAAATCTCAAAATGTGGCTCATTAGGTCATGAAATAATGGTTCGCAAACAATGTATGGCCTAATATTGCAGACCTACAACGACAATTGTTTTCGAAAATTACAGCGGTTAACAAAAATATTATAATTGATAACAATCCAGTGCCAGTACTACTAGGCGCAGGGTGAAAGGCTACAAATTGATATAAGATGCCCCAGATGAAACTCGCCACAAAACTAAAACTAACCCCGACGAATCAAGCATATAGTTCCTTGTTGTTATTAAACGGTAAGTTGTTTAATGTAGCCTATATAAAAAAAACGCATGCACTATAAACCAGTTACAGGCAAACTTATCAGAGTTAAGCAAAAAAACTTTAGGTTTTTTAAATAAAATAATGTCTGCATGGAAACAAATATTAATGATGGTTGAAATCTTTACTACTTTGGTCGACACTGTTTTGCTTACTGCATCCCAAATTGTTCAACAATTTTTGGATTTTGTGCTTACAAGCCAGTAGGTAACCTATAGCCGCATTTTCTACGTCTGTACTCAATCCGCAGTTCGCTTTCCCATAGGTGTAGCCGCATTTTTCGGTACGACATCGTGCGTTACCATTCCTACCTACAATCTTTGGTGAGCCAGATTTAGTTTAAGGAGTTTCTACCCACCAGGCCGCCATTGTCTTCTACATTCATAGGCGCAACTAGGGGGGGCTAAGGGGGCTGAAGCCCCCCCCTTAGCCTTATGAACGACAGTAGATAAAACAGCTGTAAAAAATTATAAGTACCAGTACTCGTCGTAATTTGTCAATATTCAACAGGCAATAGGGGTGGATCCAGGGGTGTTTGGGGGATGCATCTCCCTAAAATCCGATTTTAAAACTGTTTTAGAAAAAATACAATTTTTTTTCATAATTTCGAAACTTTTCGATAACAATAATTCTTACGCCTTAAGCACGTGTAATCGAAAATGTGCGAACACGTGCATCATACTTGATGAGGCACGCACATATAGGGGCAAAAATTTAAATAAAATGTACCTGAAAAATGTTCAAAAAGCACTAAAATGGCCATTGCAGTGTGTAGATTTGCAAAAAGTTTCCGGGGGAGCATGCCCCCGGACCCCCTAGATTTGTTCCTCCTCAATTTGCATCAAATTCTGCCAGAAAAAATATGCTTGATTAAAATGTCAAAATTTAATGCTCTTGTTCTTGAAAAAATTTCTGAATACGCTTTTGACATGAAACATTTTCAAAGGGCTTATGTTATTTAGGCCCGTTTTGGGGTCTAAACGTCTAACGAATTTGTACGTAGTGAGCATTCAACCTAATTGAAAACTGCATCCCCCCGCCAAAATTTTATTGATCCGCTCCTGACAGATAATATAAATTTAAGTTTTACTGAGGCATTTTTAACAATTAATGAATTTCTCTGTCCGAGAATATTGTTAACTGCGGCTACGAGCAAGGTTAAAACAACAAAAATGTAATCTTTTAAGCTGATACCGGTATCTGTAAATTAAAATCGTTAACCGGTCAGAACAACGGTTAACCGATCTCGCTTTGCAACCGATTCACCGAGAACGATCAGTTGATAAAGAAAGTGTTTTAAATAAATATGCCGCAAGTGCCAGTGAAAGATCTCATTTTATTGTTTAAATTTGCCTCGATGACGTTGACAACAAGCACCGAGTCCAAGATTGCTGCAGTACCAAGACCTCTCTCTTCCTAATTGAAACTTTGCAAGTTGAACATTGTCGCGCAAGTTTTTTCAAGTAATTTGTATAATTTTTCTTCGTTGAAATAGATAGCAAGATAAGCATACCTTGGTAGAAAAAATGTGAAAAGACTCTTCATGTGCCGCTTTGGGATAGATTATAAACTAAATTTCACAAAAACTTCGCTTGCCTAATGCCTAGTGAAACTAGTTTCGAACATAACGCTTAGCTCTCTTCTGTTTTAATGCACAGACATTGATTTGAGCAAAAAAACTAGCCGTGGCTTTTCCTTGTTGAAATAGACGATAGACCTACGTCATCTCGCGAGACAGTCAGACATGATACTAGAAAATTACGAGCAATAAGGAACTAATCGTAATCACAAAAATGTATCAGCCCCCCCCCCCCCCCTTACGAAAATTCTGGTTGCGCCACTGTCTACATTCACCATAATAACTAAAAAACCAATTTACCAAAAATCAACGAAAATGCAAGCAATCATAATACAAACAAAATCACAAAACGGAGCAAAACAAAAAGTGAAAAGCACTCACGTGTCACATTCACACTCAAAGAACTTCCCCACAACGTGTTAATTACACTTAAGAAAATTCAATGTCGAAAGCATAGACCCCGAAATGCAAGCTCGATGGGGTCACATAATAAATCCCTCTTTGCTAAAACCTCTTTCGACTAGGGCTGATGATGCTAGAACAGTTAGCAACCGATGAGCTAAACAGCTCAGTTTGGGCAGAAAATTAATTATTTTACTCGCAGTCTAAAGCTGCAGCGTTAAAAGTTTTCGATTTTGTTATCAACTAATGATGGAGTCAAGGTTTGATGGTCGAGACCGAGACTTCAAAAAAAAAAAAAAAAATTCGAGACCAAGACCCAAGACTTAAAAATATTTTTGAGCCCGAGCGGAGACGTCGTGCAGCCAAAAAGTTTGGAGGGGCCCGAGTAACAACTAAAACAGATGTTGATCATTTACAACCTTTATAAAAGCCATATTTATAGCATTGAGTAACATCACGAAAAAAGGAAATTAGGAAAAGATACCAAAATATATCCTGATACCCCAATTTTTGGATAATAAATCGAAATTTATTTTGATATCCCAACCCGCTTCTTAATTACGGACAGTATGCGCAATCAGTGTGGCCCCACGATTTAACAAAGGTGGAGGACATTACAGGGAAGTTAGGGGGAAAGCCCCAGCCGCCGTAAGATGGCCGAGTGGTATGGAGCGTCTGCTTCTGGATCGGTAGACTTGGGGTTCGATTCCGAGTCGGGTTAAACCAATGACTTAAAAATTGGTGTTCATTTCTTCCCTGCTTGACGTTCAGCATTTAAGGGACAATGTGGAGAAAGCAGGCAAGTTTACTTGTTGTGCAATTGGAAAAGGCACTTAACGGATTTTCCGATCTTAGTGTGGTAGACAGATGGCCGGCAACTCCTAAGCGAGCTCGTACAGCGCTTTGTCGCTCTCTCGTGATAGGAGGATAAATACGCCAATAATAATAAGTAGGCAAGGTGAGTCTGGGGGCTTAGCCCCAGTCGCCTACGGGTTTTTACGGTTTTCACATAAAAAACACTCGTTTCAGCACACTTTCTTGTCGAAAAAAGACATATCGGTACCTGCAGTGATGTCCAGTCACTACTATGGTGTCAGACAATACAAAACTGCTTTAGTAGCCCATGTCTTAAAACAGAAGCTGGGAGTTAAAATGTATAAAAGCAGGCTGCAATCATTATTGGTTTTGACGCATTTGATGGGATGACGTGTACAGGTGTGTTTGACAACGGCAACGACATAGGCAATAATCTTTGACAACGCATGCAAAATGTTTTTTAAATTCTAACGACAGATCAACAAACTAACTTTACTCCTGAGTTGAAGCAAAATTTAAAAAACAAAACAATGGAATTTATAGTGTAAGAAAGGGGGGCGGGAGTATGGGGTTAGTTTGAAAGATGAAAACAAAATAACACTGGCTATTATTTTATTTTTTTTAATTTTCAATTTTTTAAATTATAAAAAGTAAAACATCTCACTCCCCGAGCCCCAGTGACTCGACGCCACTGAGCCCGAGATCAAAACTCATTGAAATTGTTAGAGACCCAAGTTTTACAAACAAAGCTTGTCTGACCGAGTGGCCGGCGCATTGGCCTGGGGAGCTGGTTTCGCGGGTTCGATGTCCGGGTGGGCCATCTACCATGATGCACATACTTCACTACAATGAAAACCTAAGCTCTGCATGCGTGGCTTCGTAAAAATAGAATTAACGCTTTTCGTTTTTGAAGCAAACCTGCATATGCTATAAAATGATCATAAAAATTCAAGCTTAGGCCACAATTTTTATTTGCTAACACTGGTCATATTTTAAGCTATTTCAATCTTCACTGGCCCTATAGTTATTACTCTCCAATGTTTTATAAAAAAGTTATAATTTTCAAAGAAGGCATAGGTTCAAGTTCATCATTCTGAGTCTGCAGTCTTTACCGTACTGGTACTCCAGTAGATCTGTTCTATAATATGTAAAAACAATGACCATGAGCGTGGCTAGAGTGACTGTCTTCCCATGATAATAAGCTTATCGTATTGCCATGCTAAACTTCAAGCTCAGTCCACATGCAAGTGCTCTAAACGAAAAATTCAGGGCATCAAGAAACAGGAAAGCAAAAAAACCAGACAGCTGCAATTAGCACCTCTAACAAAGATATACTGTAATATCAAATCACATCGCCGGCGCTACATTATTTCTTTCAGACTGCGTTATATCACTGCTTTACTTCAGACTGCTTTGCATGGCTATTAGGAAAATTATAAAGTAAATGAACAACAGTTGATTGAAACTTTGAAGAAAAGTGTAAAGTAGCTTTCTTCCATCACTCTACCCGAGTTTTCGAACCTCAAGGATCTCCCGCTGAGAATCCAATTACCACAGATTATATTTTCTATTAAAAGCTTTGTTGCTCACCATTTCAATTTGAAAACCTTAAGATGAGATTGTGAGAAACAAAATCTTAAATTGTCAAAATTTTGCTTTTCACAATGCAACTTCATGGTTTTCACATCATGCATTGTTTACTTTTATTTCTTCGCCGCGCGACCTTACCAAAAACTGATGCTTATCGTTATTTGGACCATTTTTTAAAACAGCTTGCGTTTTGTGAAAACAATCGCAAAGTTGAATTTTTAGAAATATCGAGTCCTCGAGCCAAGGACAGCGCAAAATCCAAGGCCTAGGAGAGCCGAGGCCAAGGACTTCACAAACCTGTCCTCGAGGACGTCCTCGAGACCAAGGACATCCTCGAGGGCTACATCACTGGGGCCTATGCCAGAAGAATGGAAGACAAGTGTTGTTGTCCCAATGTTTAAAGGAATAGGGAATGCAATGGATTGTGGAGCATACCGAGCAGTAAAGCTACTGGAGCATGCAATGAAGATAGTGGAGAGATTGCTGAAGAACAGAATTAGAGAATTGGTAACGATAGATGACATGCAATTGGGCGTTATGCCTGGGAAGGGCACGACTCATGCATTGTTTATTCTTAAGAGAATGCAAGAGGAGTTTCGAGAAAGAGAGCAAAAGCTGTACATGTGTTTTGTGGACTTGAAAAACAGTGAAGTTCTCGAGGACAGGTTTGTGAAGTCCTTGGCCTTGGCCTCGGCTCTCCTAGGCCTTGGATTTTGCGCTGTCCTCGGCTCGAGGACTCGATATTTTTAACAATTCAACTTTGCGATTGTTTTCACAAAACGCAAGCTCTTTTAAGCAAAAATGGTCCAAATAATGACAAGCATTGGTATTTGGTAAGCTCGCGCGGCATAGAAATAAAAGGAAACAATGCATGATGAGAAAACCTTGAAGTTACATTGTGAAAAGCAAAATTTTGACAATTTAAGATTTTGTTTCTCACAATCTCACCTTCAGGTTTTTAAATTGAAATGGTGTGCAACAAAGCTTTTAATAGAAAATATAATCTGTGGTAATTGGATTCTCAGCGGGAGATCCTTGAGGTTCAAAAACTCGGGTAGAATGATGGAAGAAAGCTACTTTACACTTTTCTTCAAAGTTTCAATCAACTGTCGTTTATTTACTTTATAATTTTCTTAATAGCCATGCAAAGCAGTCTGAAGTAAAGCAGTGATGTTGTAGAGATAGCGCTTCAGTTTTTGTTACGTCACGCTTTCAATCAATCAATCAATTTTCTGGACCCGCTTATCCTTGGGGGGTCGCGGGGGCAGCAGCTCAAGTTGGAGCCTCCAAGCATCTCGATCCTCTGCAACAAAGGATAGATGCTCTGCTGGGATGCCAAGGCGAGACCAACTAAGATCTTCTACGTAATCTCGCCATCGAGTTCTGGGACGGCCTCTAGGCCTTCGACCAATCGGTGTTGAACAGAGCAGTTTTTTGGCTGTTCTTTCCTGGGGCATTCGTGTCACATGTCCATACCAACGCAGTTGCGATCTTTCTAGTCGGAGAAGCAGCGATTCGATGTTTAGAAATTCACGAATATCTGCACTTTTAACCTTGTCCAACAAGGTCAAATCGCTAATTCTTCGCAAGAATCCCATTTCGGCTGCTTGAACTCGAGACCTCACTTTCTCATTCATGATCCAACACTCATGGCCATAAGTCAAAATAGGAACATAGACCGATCTGAAAATGGATAGCTTTGCCTTGGTGCAAAGCTCCCGTTTCAGTACCACAGATCGGTGGAGCTGGCGCATTACTGCACTTGCTTTTCCGATGCGGATATCCAATTCGCTATTTTGTCTGCCGTCACTTGTGAATGAGACGCCGAGGTACTTGAATTTCTCTGACTGTTTTAATGGTACTCCATCAATTTGGAGAGAGCACTGCTTTGGTTGCCTGGACAGGCACATGGTTTCTGTTTTTGTTGTACTGATTTTCATTCCGGCAACAGAGCATGCATCCGAAAACCTGTCAAGAGCTTGCTGGAGACCATTTTGGGTGGAGTCGAGTAGCACAAGATCATCTGCAAATAACAGACGTTGTACAGTGCATTCACCGATCTTTACTCCGCCACAAGACTCACTGTTCTTAACTATTCTATCCATATAAATAAGGAACAGAATAGGTGAAAGAGAGCAGCCTTGCCGTAGTCCCACACTTACTCTGAAAGGTTTCGTCGTTGCACTGTTAACACGAACACAGATCTCAGAATGCATGTACAGCGACTTAATGGCAGTTAGTAACTGGCCATCAATGCCATACTGCAACAGCACCGCCCAAAGCTTGTCTCTAGGAATGCGATCATATGCTTTTTCAAGATCAATAAAACATGCGTTGATCTCTTTTGCGTATTTCCACGACTTCTCAAAGATTTGCTGCAAGGCAAAGATCTGATCCATTGTGCTTCGGCCAGGACGAAAGCCACACTGAGCATCTGTTAGCTTAGGCTCGACTATTTCACGGCATTTCTTTTCAAGGCATTTGGCATAGACCTTACCCGGGACACTGATGAGAGATATGCCCCTATAATTGGTGCATTTTCTCTTGTCTCCTTTCTTGTGGATAGGTATTATCACACTAGTTTGCCATTGCTTTGGTGCTTGCCCAGTACTACACGCCACCTTACAAACACGAGTCAGCCAACGAACACCATGTATGTTCATTGCTTTCAACATTTCAGGTCTGATATCATCCTCACCAGGTGCTTTTCCACTTTTCAATGATTTGATTACTGCATTCACATCTGCTTCGGTTATCTGAATATCTTCCCCAACCTGTTCTTCGTGAATTTGTATCGGTGTAGCATCAACTGGGTTTAAAAGATCACTAAAGTACTCTCTCCACCGATTCAAAATAGCATCTTGATCTTTCAGAGTCACACCATTTGAATCTTCGATAAGGAAAGCGGCTCGAGATCTTTTTCCACGCAAACGGCGAATGGTCTGCCAGAACACTTTGTTTGCCGTTTTGAAATCATCGTCTAACCTTTCTCCAAATTCCTTCCAGGCCCTTTCCTTAGACAGTTTAACTTTTGTGGCTGCCGTCTTACGTGCTTCAGAGTACTGCGAACGAAGTTCAAGTGATGACTTATTTGCAAGCCAGGCCTTATAGGCCACTTTTTTCGCACGAATAGCTTCTTTAACTTCTTGGTTCCACCAAGGAGTTCTTTTCTCGCTACTCTTCGTCCCTCCAACACGCTTACGTCCACAACAGTTAGTAGCGGACGCAATGACTGCTGTTCGAAACAAACACCACTCAGTTTCAATGTCTTCAGTAGAGGTCGGAAGTTCTTTGAACTTAGATGCAATGTTGTCTGCAAATGCAGTTCGTACCTCTTTGTCAGCCAATGATTCCCATTTGATTCGATAAGTTTCTCGTGGTCGAAAAGTCTTTCGTTTTTTCAAGGGTTTCAAAGCTTTCAAAGTGCAGACAACTAGGTGGTGATCAGTTGACAACTCAGCCCCTCTTTTAACACGGACATCAGACACGGTAGAAAACAAGTCCGCCGAAACGATACAAAAATCAATCAGGGAGCGTTGTCCCAGAGAGTCTCTGTACCAGGTGTACTTATGAATTCTTTTGTGCTGAAAAAATGTGTTCATTATGCACAGCCCATTGGTGGCACAGAACTGCAATAAACACCTTCCGTTCTTGTTAATGTCAGGGTCACCATGTTGCCCAATAACACCTTTCCAGGTTGCATTGTCGATGCCCACATGTGCATTGAAATCGCCCAAAAGGACAAGGGATTCTGATGAAGTCGCTTTTCCCAATGCAACCTCAACTTCCTCCAGAAAGGCTTCGTACTGTGATTCTATGTTAGGTGCGTACACCTGCAATATACACAGAGATCGCTCCTGCAGCCTTAGCTTTAGAAGACAAACCCTTCCTCCTAGTGGTACCCAGTCAACGACACATTCAGCTATGTTGGGGCTCACAAGTAAGCCAACACCAGCTTGAGCAGACATTGCTGCATCAACACCTGAGTAGAAAATTTTCCACCCATCGTTCAACTCGACAGTTCCAGAACCCCGGCGCTTTGTTGATGAAATTCCCACAACATCAAGGCGATACTGTTGGGCTTCGCAAACAAGCTCCTGCTCTTTTCCTGTCAGTGACGAAACGTTCCAGTTCCCGATAGCTAGATCCCGGCAGTTTGGTCCAACTCGAGTACGTTTTCTGTGCGCTGCCCCCATTCGCCTCCCCAAACGCTTAGCGACTGCGTTGGTGGGTTTCCGGTGACGGTCAGCTTGTGGGGGAGACTGTAGCTTATTTTTCGAACGAGTCCCTCTGCCTAAAACTCGAACGCGGACCTTTTTATCCTGCGCGCCGTCCGATGCAGCATGAATATTGTTATTACAACTTTCCATTTAGCTACAGCATTGGATTGCTACTTGGTCTGTTTCTCTCCTTCGACCTTACCGCCATGGGTGACCCTGATGGAAGTGATTAAACACTACCGACGGCGTTGCTCTAAGGATCATTGAAAACTCAAACCTCCCCACCACGTTAAGGTGGCAATCCATAGGAGAGGACGTCACGCTTTTCGCTTCGTATATGTTCTATCTAAGGCAACCAGATTTTGACCTAAAAATTTGAAAATTTTGACCTAAAAACTTCAAAATTTTGACGTTGTTTTTGACATAAATTTTATCACAAAAAATAAGCGACAACATGTTTAAGCAAGTAAAAATAATGCTGAATATTTTTTTATGAACGAAGTACAACGAAACCAACACAAACAACGAACAAAATAGCCCTAAAATTGTTTCAATCAAATTAGTCCAAAGGTACAAAATAACTTTTTTTCGGTCCAAACACGTTAAAAAAACAAATTCGCGAAATTTGGACCTAAAATAGTCCAATCTGGCAACCATGCTTTCCTTCACTGTTGGAATTAAACTAACCCTCAAAACTCGATCTCAGGCCACTGCGATATAACAATGAAATTCTGGAATTATTCGAAAACGATTGTCTCGTCATAAACACAGTTTACTACTTTTCTACTCGAATGGTGTTTTAATGGGCTTATGTTTGAAAGATTTTTATGTTGAAAACCAGTTTGCTTTCCACAAGCTGGCAACCAATGATTACGACGCAATTTGTTTCACCTATTAATTGAACAATGCATATTAAACAACACAAACGATGCAGATTTAGCATCTTGACTTAAAAAGCAGATTTTGACCTTACTTTGACCCAACGCAACATTTTGACCTAATAACTTTTAAAGTACGCCTAGTTTGAAGCTAAAACATGCTTAGTAGAAGTTTAATGGTTTTCTGAGCCAGTTAAAAATATTTGACTTTATTGACTTTTGGTTGCCCTAGTTCTATCCTTTAACAGTACATTTGTAGTATGCTTTGATGTACAGGATATATTTTCCGATTCCTTAATTTCTAATCGATCTCTTGTGCTTCGAGAACGGCGGATTGCCAACTTCGCGTTTTCTCATAAAAACGTGATATAATTGAAAGTGGATAGCTAATGTTTTGGTTTCTCTCTGAAAATTTCAGTGTTTCCGATAACTACTATAGCGCATTGAGCGAAGGCTACAATTTGTGCATGCGGTGTTATCATGCTTCTATTTAAACAAGATTCCAAGGAGATTTATAGTAAATACAAAAAATTTGTTTACTAGAATAATCGTATTTAAACAAACAAATTGGAAAATATCTACGGCTACTCCCGCAAAGCAAACGCTTATTAGTTGAAATTATAAACTGGATTAAAGTTACGTACATACAATCCAAGGTATTGATGGAACGCTCGGAAGTTGGTCTATTTGCTGATTACTCCGGTGAGTGCATCTTATGCGTACGTTAGCAACACTTATCAACCCCCCAACATATCCTCCGGGTTCGCACCAAGTATTCGCTAAAATGTAAAGCAGTCTGAAAGAGAGAATGTCGCGCCGGCGATGTTATTTGATATTACAGTATATCTTTGTTAGAGGTGCTAATTGCAGCTGTCTAGTTTTTTTGCTTTCCTGTTTCTCGATGCTCTGAATCAGTGGCGCGGGAACGTTTTTTAGACAGGGGGGGCTCAAAATAGTAAGATCGTGTCAACGTCTGGGGGGCGAAGCCCCCCA
This sequence comes from Trididemnum miniatum, assembly GCA_964006365.1. Classification (NCBI taxonomy): domain Eukaryota; kingdom Metazoa; phylum Chordata; class Ascidiacea; order Aplousobranchia; family Didemnidae; genus Trididemnum; species Trididemnum miniatum. The sequence continues at coordinate 25,532,706 of OZ023239.1, forward strand.
GACCCCCCTTTTTTCGAACGCACGTTTTTAAGAGGACACTCAGCAGACCTATTTTGATAGACATCAATTGCATGCCGCTCAAGTGACCGGAATTTTTTCAGGATAATCTTTCATCATGGAAAACAAGATTGCTTACTACCATTAGGCTTTTCTAACCATGCTCGAATTACTACTCATGTATTTGCAAAATGCAAATTCCTCAATCACAAAACCGAAAAGTAGGCAAACAAAATTTGCCCGATCTAACTTTTGCTTTGCTGATCAGAGTTACATGCAACAAACAATGCCCCATTGAGGTTTAAAAATAACAAAAAACACACAATCAAAATAAAGCACTGAACCATTTTTTAACATAATGAGAAGTGTAGATATAGGTATTTAGGTAGGCGTACTAGCTCAATTTTAGTAACAATCATCGGCAGTGCTCGAGTTGTGAAAACACTTATGGGGGGTGGTAGGCTACAACTTTTCATGCAGACCTAAAAAGAGATGGTCATTATAGTTGTAAGGGAATGGTTTACGCTAAAATGTTTTATGGGGGGGATGGTGTTGTTTTCAGGGGGGATGGCATCCCCCTCAAATCGAGTAGCCTACTGATCATCGGTGCCAGTTTAGTAGTGATTTAGCCGCTTCATTGGGTTGGTAGAAAAAATTCAAAACCATTAAAAAACTCAACCAGAAGAGAACTTGCACCAGCTCATATAAGCTTAATTAGGGGTGCCCAACCAGTCGATCGCGATGTACCGGTCGATCTTTGGATGCTTGGCTGTCGATCGCGGGTCAATTTGGCATGTACACAAATCAGGTTGGCCACCAACATTTCCAGTTCATGTAACGCGTCCGGGCCGTGAAGACCTTTTTTTTAGCTTTTCACAAAAATTTTGGTGGAATTCGGAACATCTGAAGGATTGAGGACCGTTTTTTTGCTCTTCACCGCATTTTCGTTTACGATTTACGTAATTCCCATGATCAGTAGCGACTTTCATTCGAGCATTCAGAGTAGTTTGGCGTAAAGTGTTTGGCAGCTACAAGAATTGACAGCCATTATACTTTTACTGGGCCATCGTCCATGACTGCTGTAAAGGTTTGCAAACGCTGATATAAAACACGGTTAAAAATGAACTTCAAGCATTAAAAATTTTACCAAATTTTACGTTGACCAAGTGAATAATAACTGACTGATTTTTAAAAGAATAGTGATTCTTCGTTGGTTAAAAGCACTTTAAAAAATATTTGCTTCATTACGTATGTACGTTGCGAGCATTAATCACGTCGCACTCAGTGCATAATTTTTTTAATTGTCAGGGGGGGCTCAAATGGTTCAGGGGGGGCTAAAAAAAGTTCAGGGGGGGCTTGAGCCCCCCCTGGCACCCCACTTCCCGCGCCTATGCTCTGAATTTTTCGTTTAGAGCACTTGCATGTGGACTGAGCTTGAAGTTTAGCATGGCAATACGATAAGCTTATTATCAAGGGAAGTCATTCTGTCCAGGCTTATAGTAATTGTTTTTACATATTATAGAACAGATCTACTGGAGTACCGGTACGGTAAAGACTGCAGGCTCAGAATGATGAACTTGAACCTATGCCTTCTTTGAACATTATAACTTTTTTGTAAAACATTGGAGAGTAATAACTATAGGGCCAGCGAAGATTGAAATAGCTTAAAGTACGACCAGTGTAGTAAATAAAAATTGTGGCCTAAGCTTGAATTTTTATGATCATTTTATTGCATATGCAGGTTTGCTTCAAAAACGAAAAGCGTTAATTCTATTTTTACGAAGCCACGCATGCAGAGCTTAGGTTTTTATCGTAGTATGTGCATCATGATAGGTAGCCCACCCGGACATCGAACCCGCGAAACCAGCTCCCCAGGCCAATGCGCCGGCCACTCGGTCAGACAAGCTTTGTTTGTAAAACTTGGGTCTCTAACAATTTCACTGAGTTATGATCTCGGGCTAGTGGCGTCGTGTCATTGGGGCCCGGGGAGTGAGATGTTTTACTTTTTATAATTTAAAAAATTGAAAATTAAAAAAATAAAATAATAGCCAGTGTTATTTTGTTTTCATCTTTCAAACTAACCTCATACTCCCGCCCCCCTTTCTTACACTATAAATTCCATTGTTTTGTTTTTTAAATTTTGCTTCAATCAATCGCTTCAACTCAGGAGTAAAGTTAGTTTGTTGATCTGTCGTTAGAATTTAAAAAACATTTTGCATGCGCTGTTAAAGATTATTGCCTAGAACACACCTATACACGTCATCCCATCAAATGTGACAAAACCAATAATGATTGCAGCCTGCTTTTATTTGTTTTAACCCAGCTTCTGTTTTAAGATATGGGCTACTAAAATATTTTTGTGTTGTCTGACACTATAGCAGTGACTGCACATCACTGCAGGTACCGATATGTCTTTTTTCGACAAGAAAATGTGCTGAAACGAGTGTTTTTTATGTGAACACCATAAAAATCCGTTGGCGACTGGGGCTAAGCCCCCAGACTCACCTTGCGTACGGCGGCTGGGGCTTTCCCCCTAACTCCCCTGTAATGTCCTCCACCTTTGTTAAATCGTGGGGCCACACTGATTGCGCATACTGTCCGTAATTAAGAAGCGGGTTGGGATATCAAAATAAATTTCGATTTATTATCCAAAAATTGGGGTATCAGGATATATTTTGGTATCTTTTCCTAATTTCCTTTTTTCGTGATGTTACTCAATGCTATAAATATGGCTTTTATAAAGGTTGTAAATGATCAACATCTGTTTTAGTTGTTACTCGGGCCCCTCCAAACTTTTTGGCTGCACGACGTCTCTGCTCGGGCTCAAAAATATTTTTAAGTCTTGGGTCTTGGTCTCGAATTTTTTTTTTTTTTTGAAGTCTTGGTCTCGACCATCAAACCTTGACTCCATCATTAGTTGATAACAAAATCGAAAACTTTTAACGCTGCAGCTTTAGACTGCGAGTAAAATAATTAATTTTCTGCCCAAACTGAGCTGTTTAGCTCATCGGTTGCTAACTGTTCTAGCATCATCAGCCCTAGTCGAAAGAGGTTTTAGCAAAGAGGGATTTATTATGTGACCCCATCGAGCTTGCATTTCGGGGTCTATGCTTTCGACATTGAATTTTCTTAAGTGTAATTAACACGTTGTGGGGAAGTTCTTTGAGTGTGAATGTGACACGTGAGTGCTTTTCACTTTTTGTTTTGCTCCGTTTTGTGATTTTGTTTGTATTATGATTGCTTGCATTTTCGTTGATTTGTAGTTTATTTTTGGTAAATTGGTTTTTTAGTTATAATGATGAATGTATAAGACAGTGGCGGCCTGGTGGGTAGAACTTTCTTACACTGAATCTGGCTCACCAAAGATTGAAGGTAGGAATGGTAACGCACGATGTCGTACCGAAGAATGCGGCTACACCTATGGGAAAGCGAACTGCGGATTGAGTACAGACGTAGAAAATGCGGCTATAGGTTACCTACTAGCTTGTAAGCACAAAATTCAAAAGTTGTTGAACAATTTGGGATGCAGTAAGCAGAACAGTGTCGACCAAAGTAGTAAAGATTTCAACCATCAATAATATTTGTTTCCATGCAGACATTATTTGATTTAATAAAAGCCTAAAGTTTTTTTGCTTAACCCTGATAAGTTTGCGTGTAACTGGTTTAGTGCATGCGTTTTTTCTACATTAAACAAGTTATCGTTATATAACAACAAGGAATTATATGCTCGATTCATCGGGCTTAGTTTTAGTTTTGTGGCGAGTTTCCTCTAGGACATCTTATATCAATTTATAGCCTTATACCCTGCGCCTAGTAGTACTGGCACTGGATTGTTATCAATTATAATATGTTTGTTATCCTTGTAATTTTCGAAAACGATTGTCGTTGTAGGTCTGCAATATTAGGCCATACATTGTTTGCGAACCATTATTTCATGACCAAATGAGCCACATTTTGAGATTTCATACTGAAATCGGAAAAATGCCAGTTGTCCTTGATCCATGTCCTTGGCCTTGGCCTCGACTTGCATGTCCTTGGCCTCGGCTTGTGTGTCCTTGGCCTTGGCCTCGACCTTAAGGTCCTTGGCCTTACTACAACATTGTTGAAAAATGCATTTGATTACCGAGAAAAGAGATGGAATGGGCATTAAGAAAGAAAGGATTAGCAGAAGTGTTGGTGTAAGCAGAAATGAGTTTATTCGAGGGTTTAAGGACGAAAGTTTGAGTTGGATCAGGGACATCGGAAGAATTTTGGGTACGGGTTGGTGCGCATCAAGGGTCTGTGCTATCACCGCTGGTATTTGCTATTGTGGTGGATGTTGTGGCAGAACATGCCAGAGAAAGATTGTTGAATGAAATTTTGTACGCGGATGATCTGGTGCTGATGAGTGAAAGTTTGGAGGATTTAAGGGAGAGGTTCCAAAGATGGAGAAGTGCATTGGAAGACAAGGGATTGGAAGTGAATGTTGGAAAAACTAAGATGATGATGAACGGAACGGAAGGAGAAGTTGTATTGAGCAAAATAGATCCTTGTGGACTATGTAGAAAAAGGGTTGGGTCTAACGCTGTGTGTTGCACAGTGTATGAAGTGGATACATGGAAGCTGCACGAAAATGAAAAAGGTGACCTGCAGTTGTGCAAGACATTTTGTTTGCAGAAGATGCACAGATGTTGGAGATAGCACGGAAAAACCAGTGGAGGTGTTATGCGATGAAGTGGAGACTGTGAAGGGATTTTGTTACTTGGGAGACAAGCTGAATGCTAGTGGTGGATGTGAAACTGCAGTGACATCAAGAGTAAGGATTGGATGGATGAAATTTAGAAAGTGCGGAGAGTTGTTACGTGGGAGAAGGTTTTCTGTGAGAATGAAAGGGATGGTTTATCGCAGTTGCGTAAGATCAGCAATGTTGTATGGAAGCGAAACATGATGCTTGAGGGAGAATGAAGTGGCAATTTTGAGAACTGAAAGAGCCATGGTGAGGTCAGTGTATGGAGTGAAATTAGTGGACAGAAAGAAAATGGAGGATCTGATGGAGATGTTGGGTTTGAAGGAAACGTTGGGTAGAATGGCAAAGGCGAATGTAGTAAGATGGTATGGACATGTGATTAGAAGGGATGATGCTAATATACTGAAGAAGGCAATGATGATGGAAGTAAATGGGAAGCGAAAGCGAGGACGGCCAAAACTGACATGGAGGAGGCAGATGGAAGAGAGTGTGAAGAAAGTCGGGTTAAAGATCGAGGAAGCTGGAGATCGAACGAGATGGAAGGAAGGTGTGAGAGCAATCGCGGTGGGGATGAGGTGTATCCGGCCACCTTCGGGAACGAGGAGAAAACCGGATTGAAACTGAATGGAAGAAAAAAAGAAAACATTGATCAGAGCCACAGGCTTGGTAAATTTCATAAGCTGTCAACTATTAACAGCAAACCCAAACCTATTATTGTAAAGTTTGCACTTCATAAATCATAATACCACAGTCCCTACTGAGGAATTGGTTTACAATATTAATGAGCAATTAGCCGGAATGCCATTTCTGGTTACAGAATCACACTTACTTCACCTTGGAAAAAGTATATAAAACAACTCAAAGATCTTCGATTTGCCAAGAAAATTTTTTCCTATGGAACAAGAGATGGTGCTATATTCTAGATGAAAGATACGGCTGGTGAAAAAATTGAAGTAAAGGATATTTACCAACCTATCGTAATTTGATATTCTGGGATTTTCAGCATGGCTCTAAGTTTTAACTGTGTATAGTAGGCTTTGTCCTATCAGTTACTCATGTTTAAGATCATTTTTGACTTGGATTTTAATATTTAGAAGTCCTGACATTTATTAGGTCACTGTTTGTGATTGTTTTTCACTTTGGAGCGACTGATAGTTTTGGTTTCTCTTTGCTTTCTGGATAGATAGGTTTTGATGAGTGAATCTATTGACCCACTTTTTGAGTGTTTTTGTGGTGCTACTGCTGCGTAGGGCTCATTGACTTTGGATTAGGATATAGCCCAAAATAATGACTCATAATCTGATTATTTTAAATTATGTGGCTAGGTCTTTTCCTCCTTTTTTGATAATATGAAAGACTGCGACTATTCAAACTACAGTGATTTTCCAGCGGTTATCAATAATAGCCAACTAATTTTGTTGCACTTAAACATCAGATCTTTAAATAAGAATCATGATGACTTGATTGAGTTTTTATCGAGTGTACCTCTCAACCACATTTCATCTTTTTAACTAAAACTAAGATAAGAGATAAATCTTTGGTAAATAGTTCTATTTCTGGTTATACTTTTTTTCATATCAACTCAACTTCAAATGCTGGTGGAGTTGGGGCATATGTTTCCGACTTAATTCAGACTAAGGAATTCCAGTTTAATACAACATTTTATGATTTTGAAAGTCTATGGCTCCAATTTACTTGTCCTGGCACTGATCTTGATTGTGGTGTAGGAACTGTTTATCGCCATCCCAATACTAATGTAGAGGAAGGTGGGGTTATTTCGGACAAAATTTACTTTTGTGACTCTGGAGACAAAATTTACTTTTGTGACTTGTGGAGTATGTGGGAAAAGGGTTGGGTCTAACGCTGTGTCTTGCACACTGTGTATGAAGTGGATACATGGAAGGTGCTCCAAGATGAAAAAGGTGACCTGCATTTCTGCCAGAGATTTTGCTTGTAGAAAATGCACAGATGTTGGAGATAGCACGGAAAAACCAGTGGAAGTGTTATGCGATGAAGTGGAGACTGTGAAGGGATTTTGTTATTTGGGAGACAAGCTGAATGCTAGTGGTGGGTGTGAAACTGCCGTGATCTCAAGAGTAAGGATTGGATGGATGAAATTTAGAAAGTGCGGAGAGTTGTTACGTGGGAGAAGGTTTTCTGTGAGAATGAAAGGGATGGTTTATCAAAGTTGTATAAGATCGGCAATGTTGTATGGAAGCGAAACATGATGCTTGAGGGAAAGTGAAATGGCAATTTTGAGAAAAACTGAAAGAGCCATGGTGAGGTCAGTGTATGGAGTGAAATTAGTGGATAGAAAGAAAATGGAGGATCTGATGGAGATGTTGGGTTTGAAGAAAACACTAGATAGAATGGCAAAGGCGAATGTAGTAAGATGGTATGGACATGTGATTAGAAGAGAAGATGATAATATACTGAAGAAGGCAATGATGATGGAAGTGAATGGACAGCGAAAGCGAGGACGGCCAAAACTGACATAGAAGAGGCAAGCGGAAGAGAGTGTGAAGAAAGTCGGGTTGAGGATCGAAGAAGCTGCAGATCGAACGAGATGGAGGGAAGGAGTGAGAGCGATTGCGGAGGGAATGAGTTGTATTCGGCCACCTTCGGTGACGAGGAGAAAACCGAATTAAAACTGGATTGATGATGATGATGACTCTGAAGCAAGATTAAGAATGTGGAATTCCTAACTCTTTGTACAAAATTGTAAATAACCCCAGTGGTGTAGTGGAGGGGGAACGCCGTTCCCCTACTTTTTCGGGCGGGGGAACGCGTTCCCTTACTTTTTATGGAGCTCATGACGAAATACCTACTCTACAACATTGCCTTTGTAATGAGAAGTGGACTGTTTGTTTCTATTTCTTCTATCATTAGGCCTCCAACGAGCCTTTAAGCATATTGTATTCTGACTTTCTTTCCAGGCCCGTAACCACAAACTGAGCTCAGGGAGGGGCAAAAATTTTTCCTCTACTCCCAAAAATACCAACTTGGTAAACAGTCAACATCCATCTAAACTTGCAAAATTTAAATTTGTTTACTAAAAAAAATCCGGAAATGTTCAATTTTCCACGCAAAATCAAGTCAAATGAGCAAAAAAATAAGAGTGGGCAACTAGACAACCTGAAAGATACGACACTGTCGCTTTTTCGCACTCTGAGTTTTCAATTTGAAAACTTTAAAAAATGTAATCTGCAGTAGCATAAGACCCAAAAATGATTGTTTTAGAAAGCTCTGTTGTACCAAAAAATAGGCTTTTTGACTGTTTGCTTTTTTCCTGTTCTGCTCTTTTCCTTTACCTACAACAAAACAGTCATTTTATTTTATTTATCTCTTTTTTTGGTCTAACTAGTAGATAAATTGCGACACAAATTGTTTGCTACGTTACCCTACAACTACAAAGCTCTGATTTGACAAGTATTGAACAGATATAACAGTAAACGTGATCAAATAAGCTTTATGTTTCATTTGGTTGACAGTAAAAATGTTACAGGCCTCAAACACTACATTTTTTATTCTATGCTAGTGTAATGCAAGTAAGTTACAGTGCGTCTTTAAAGTAATTATGGCCACAACCAACAGAGCTCGGTTTGATTTGAAATTGTCGAGTACAGCAGTAATTAAATATCGGTAGTCAGCTAAATGTTGCAGTTTATTTTAAAAACAACTCCAAATATGCTGATTTTGGCACTAAAAATCACAAAATTTTCTCAGCAGGCGGAAATTTTGCCCCCACACCGCCTTGCTGTGTTATCGTCGCCGGTACCTATGTATGTGCAGTAGATAATACCGTCCATCGGAAAATATGCATTGCAAAGCACTGTGGTTTAAAGCTTCCGGGATTCACGTTGCAGACATGCCAGGGGCGTATTCTCCATGCATGCAAGGCATGCATTGCATGCCTTGCCGATTGCCATTCAACCAAAGAAAATTAATAATAATAATATTTTTAAAAAAATATCTAAAAAATTTTCTCGATTTTAATTTGAGAACTTTCTCCGTGTCAGAAAAGCATTAAATATGAAGACCATTTTGAATATTAATAAATGGCAACACTTAAAAGTAGCCGCGTATTACCGCGGACGACCGCATAAGGCGCATAGGCATGCAATTTTCGAAGTTGCTTTTTTGTCCCGCATCTAGTTGTATTGGCAGATTGGCGCTAAATCCGCGAAGAACTACGTAAGAAGGCATGCAATCGCCAAATTGCATGCCTATGCGGTAAGACGACGCAGTAACTGGTAAGCGCTGAGTAATCATATACGGTAGTCTACTCAATACGGTACCATGGTGCAACAGATCTACTGCGTATGATACTGGTAAATAAGTTAGTTTAAAAATGATAGGCTGAGAGACTGAGATTAAGCTGCAAGCAGGAATTTAGTTGTAATAGGTCCAGTTTACGGGTACCGGTATTGTATACCTTACTGGTTCGAAGGGGTTAGCTCTAGTACCAGCCCCCAGTTCAGTTTTGTTAGGATTAAATTTGGTTAGGGTCAAATTTAGTTAGGATTGGATTCGGTTAGGGCTAGATTTGGTTAGGGTAGCCTAAGGTTTTAGGTTAGGTTAAGGTCATACGTTAGGTTAAGGTTAACAGACTGAAAAAGTGTGGGGGCTGTTACTGGACATGACTCGTTTGAAGTACCGGTCTGCCGGTAGGTAGATTTACCAAACCATGGGGTCTGAGATATCTGTACTGGTAAACAAATATCGGTAATGCAGATAAAAGAACATCATGTTAATGAAATTAAGATTTGTTGTACAAATACTGGATAGAATATTGGTACTGGTAGGTGCAGTGTTACAGTTTATAGTACCGGTACGTTGGTAAAATTAATTTTTATCAAGCTTTAAATCGAGACAATGAACCAAACCCAAGTCACAGCTTCAAGTTTGTCTACCAATAATATTGTTTAAAAATTGAAACAAAAAAGTTTTACAGCTCTAACATTTCAAGATTGATTCTGGCAAAACTACCCCACAGTTGAACATAAAAGGGTCTTGTCTAGAATACGCCGTCCATGTCTAGATTAACTTGTCTGCATAAAGCGATGAAAGACATGGACGGCTTACTCTAGATAAGATCCAACATAAGTGTCTGTAGATAAGACCCAAAACTAGCTTAAGAAATTTTAATTCAGAAATTTATAGTAACGTTTACGAATATTGGATCTGCAGAAGCTCAATATCAAACAAATTGTACTGCTGGCCTTGCTTATTATTTTTTAAAGACAACACTATTGGCCTATGGCTTGTTGTATTTTTATTCCTGTCTAACTTATTTGCTTTGTACAGTGTATGATGTTACAAATTAGGTTTTGACCCTTAAGTTGGTTGCTTACAATTTAAACATAAGTTTGCCATGTGTGTTTTCATTCGCTGGTCATGCTGTGCTTGTGACTGGTTAAAATTCTGATTTCTTCAGTTAATTTGTTGCTACTGCTCTATGGAGCAGTATAGAAATACTGTGACATTATTTTAATTAGCTTGTTTCCATGCTTATTTCATTAGGTTGGTTAAAAGATTTGATGTAATTAAAGTTGCAATGCAGATATTAAAATCTTTATCTCATTTTTTTATGATCAGCTTCATTATGCTTCAGCAACTGTTACCCTTGGAATCAAAACACAGGTTCAACATCCTGGTTTATCGTCAAAACTGCAGAAATTAGATTGCTCATGTTAATACTGCTTCCTTGTAGTTTTACACCAGTTGATAGAAAATTATCTGCTTTTAATTTAAACTTTTAACCACTAATTCCCCATGATCATTTGTCGATTGGTGTGGGTTAGTGGTAATTGTCAGCAGTGAATTGAATGATTGACTTGTCAAAATTTAACCCTGGATGAAGTAGGACGTCGTATTGTTTATCTATGGTTTTTTATACATAGAGTGACTATAAGGTGTACGAGTTTTTTGGAACTTCCTATGTAAGTTCAGTTACAGGTGTTGTTGTATTATGTTACCACTGCATAAAGGCTTCAGAATATCATTTATCAAGTATATATTTTGAATTATATTGTGGCCTATCGCCACATGTATACTTCAACTTCACAGAGTCGTATAGATTTTCGGTGTTTTATTTTTCCAATATTTTGTACATATGTTTTCAGGTACCAAGGGTAAGATTATTTATCAAAGCCTAGTTAATGGAGTAGTGGGGATAGATACTGCTGCTGTGAAAAACTTCCAAGTTGTGCAAATGACTCAACAATACCAGACTTATATATCTGAAGAAAGAAAAACTATTTGTGTAACAAAACAGCATTTAGTTTTAAAAAATATGGATTGTTACTAGAAAAGCATTTGGTTTGATTCACAACTGCTGGTAAACATTCGATGAATGGGATGAAAGTTGATTATATGCAATTACATTGTACCAAGAAATTCTCAACAACATTCTCAGATGGATTGGAATAACGTGCACAGAATTCTTTTCTAACTCGAAGACTTCGCGCTCCCTTCGGAGTCACCCTTTCACTAATCCTTATGTTATCTATCTAATGCCTGTGTTTTTGTCTTATCCGTTGTGGTTGGTGACGAGTAAACAAACTTGAACATGAACTTTCAGAAACCAGCCATTAACCTGAAAATTCAAGCCATCACGGGCATGAGAAATGCAAGCGCTATATGATTAACAAAAATTGTCTTGATACTACTCTGTGGGACATTTGACGCACGCTCTCATGGATATTAAAGGATTAGGGTATGAACAGCGTCAGACACTAAAAAGTTATCTATTTAGCTTTGTGTAAACGTTATTATTATTATTGTATCATTTACGATCTTCGATTTGTGTGCCTTAAAGCACAGTCGTTTCGTTTCAACATCTGTATGACGTCATGGAGCCTCTTTGAGATGAGGCGATAAAGTAATGTAATAGACTGGATTACCAAAGAATTGAAATCATATTTTTTGACATATACACTATACAGTGTACGTTATTACCTTGTGAAAAATTAATGTTCTGTGCGTTAATTTTTCGCCTACCTAATACGCTTGAACGAATTTTAATGAGTATATTTTTGAAGTTGAATTGATTTAAAAAACTAATGACGTCATCATAATGACGTCATCGTAATTGCATGCCTCATCTGGCAGGTCACGCTACGCCACTGAGACATGCGTTCCCCTACTTCTAATTTTACGACTGCACCACTGGATAACCCTTTGACTTCAATATGAAATTGTTCGTAATTGCGATAGCTCGAAGGATTAGGCCATTACTCACAAAAAAGTAATGGCCTAATCCTTCGAGCTATCGCAATCACGTTTACAATAAAGAATTCAAACGAAAGTAACCGAATGAAAAAAAGAGACTATGCATGATATCAATAGTTTGGTAAAATTAAATAATCTATTGTTCAAAATTCAAGTCAAAAAGCGTAAAAATGGACGTCGAGAAGACCCAGTATTTTGTGGTAGTAGCAATTTGAAAACAACATCTTCACGTGGTAAAATTATTTTTATATTTGACTTGAAATCATTTTCAAATTTGAAAACAATATCTTCACATGTTATTGCAAATGGTTTGTTATAATATGTCCGAATTAACCCCTCACTCAGCAAGACCAGCAAACGGCAAACTCTTCCTACACAGCTTGATTTTTTTGAAAATTCATCTTGTCTGCGTGTTTTTCATATATGCTTGACTTCAGCTTAAACTGCACCCATGCTAGCACAAAACCTTACGATTTCGTCTTGACTGAATTTGCTTTTTCGTTAAAAATCGTGAACATGAAGTGCAACAAAAAACTACTTGATTGTGCTACCTAACCAATAGGCCTATGGCAATTGAAAGAGAAGATTGCGGTGACTGCTACAGGTCACATGATGGTGCAAAAATAAAACCGGAAGTGGTTGGTCCGAAATAACCCCACCTTTCCCTAAATGAATTTCTTGATTTTTTTTAATAATATCCTCACTGAGTTAAATTATAGTGATAAACGTTACTTTATTCTTGGCGCTAAATATGCTGAGTTCAAATTGTTCCACAAATATTATTGATAAATCCAACTAGAGTAACACAAAGTTTTGCTACAGTTTTAGACCACATCTTAACTGAAGCACCGTATTCCTCCATTTGTGATTGATCATGTTGTTGCTTTAATTAACAACGATCTCACTCCTAAATGCATGAACGTTTATTTTGTTGCTTCAATCACAAGGTATATTACAGCAAGTATGGCACATGAATAAACAAGTGATACACGCAACAGGCAGCTGCGAAGGGACCAATGGTCTTCGAGTCAAGCAGCAGCTCATTTACTGGTATAAATAGGGTTCCCACGGTCATGGAAAATTCTGGAAAAATGAATTTTCCTGGAAAGTCCTGGAAAATTTGCAAAAAGTTGGAAGTCATGGAAAAAATAGAAAGTTGTTAAAATTTTGCGAAAGGATTTTTTAAAAATAATTCCGTTTTTCTAAACACACTCTTGCAAGTATTCCTATTTGTAAGATTTTTCTTATTACCTAACAGGCCTTGTCAACTCTGGACTGAAGTAATTTTTAGAAGTTTGAGTCTTCTGTTCTTTGGCTTAGACCTGAAGCTCGCAGGGGGTACAAGCAATTGCTGGAGGGAAGGCAGCGACACCGAGCGGTATATGGACGAATCAGTCATGCTGACATTCTACTGTGAGAACATGGTCGTTGATATAGTACTGTTGAAAGAAAGACCATCGAAGTAGAACCTTTTGATTGTTAGTCTGGGTTCAAATGCCATGCCACGTAAGAACACGCTTACAAACAAACGCAATGCAGAGCATAGGCTAAGTGTTGTTACATAACAGACAGAGTATTTGTCAACAACCACAAAGTACAGTATACAAAAATGGAACGCAATAGGTAGAACAATTAAAGTTAGGTACGAAAAATTGAAAAAAATTAAAGGTTGTAAAACTTGAAAAAATGTGTTGACATGAAGCAGCGAAGTGACCAAGTGGTCTTCGAATCAAGCAGCTCTATAAATGCTTGAGCATTCTCTTTAGCTAAGATAACGCTTAGTGCATTCAAAATCAAGCATTGCTTCGACACAGTGCAATGCTGTGTAACAAACAGTCGATTATGCGAATTCTATCAGCTAGCAATTAAAATTTTACAAAGCTCAAAGAAATAGAAAAATTGTTATGCACTCCTGGATAAATCGTCGCACAAAAACAAAATTGCACTTTGTATTAAGATGTTTTAAGAAGAACACGGATCTTCTTGAACAATAACTGTAACAGTAGTTCTCTTTGTTCTTGTCCAAACTTTGAAATACTGTTTTTCGATCAATGAACTTTTTTTATCTTGCTCAATTTTGACTGTGCACACTGACCATTGTCACTACCATGCACAGGCCTCATTCCTAGGACCCATTAATCTTCGCTGCTTCCCTCTTCTGCATAGTAGTAGAATATTGCGTCGTGGTGAAATATACCAATTGATTGATTGAATTCCTTGGTCGATTGCACAAGGGTTTATGTTTTGTGTTCACTGCGTGTTCTTGTTCGATGATTCGGTCAGGTTTGAAATCATCACTTTCTCTTTTAGGTAGAAAGTCGAAATTAAATGTGTAAACACACTTGGCAGATTCAAGATTTATTAACTGTCTAATAAAGTAATAATGCGCGCCTTCGTATCGTTAGACAGTGATTTGTAGTACAGTACCGATAGCCATATGAAGCAATAAATTTTAGTGGACTGTTTTTTCGTGCTTTTTTCAGATATTCTATAAATTAGGGATGGATCAACGATTGAATATGGATTTTGTATTTAGTTGCATATTTATCCTATCACGAGAAAGGTATCAATGTGCTGTACGAGCTCGCTTAGGAGTTGCCAGCGATCTGTCTACCACACTAAGATGGAGGAATCCAGCTAAGTGCCTTTCCCAACGGCACAACGTGTAAGCTTGCCGGCTTGTTCTTCACACTGTCCCTTCAATGCTGAGCGTCAAGCAGGGAAGTTGTGAACACCAATTTTTAAGTCATTGGTTTGACCCAACTTGGAATCAAACCCCAGTTTACTACTCCCGAGGCGGACGCTCTTACCACTCGGCCATCTGAGCTGTTAATAGAGCTGGATACTGGATATAGTTGTATTGTGCGTTCTTAGTACCGTGCGTCACGTTCTGCTGTACTCTGGATACCAACATTGGTAACTGTGCTCTCTCGAGTGATACGGTGGTAAAAGAATATAGAATGTACTATTTTTTCAGCACTGAGATCAATTGTTTGTGTTGGCGCAATTTTGCTTTTTCTATTTCTTACTACAGGTGCTGCAAACAAGGGTGGAAACCGAAGCTCAAACCTAAACCTGAAAACTCGGTTTTAAAGGAAAGTTTGGAAACCCAAACTGAAACTGACACCTACTTAACCAAAATTTTGAAAACCTAAACTTTAATCAAAACCGTTTTTCCTTGCAACGTCGAAACCAAAACTGAAACTAAAACCTGTTCAAAGTTTTCTAAAGTTTTGGGTTTTAAAAATTGTTGTCACCATTATTACCAGTACCGTTCTTTTAATGCTGAGCATCAAATAGAGAAGCTGTGAATACTAATTTTCGAGTCTTTGGTTTTACCGGACTCGGAATTATACCCAAATCGACATTTTCTGAAGCAATTGCTCTCCTCACTCAGCCATCTCAGCTGCTATTTATTATTGCGATCAAACAAAAACGCCAAGAAGTAGAGCATTTGAATAATTTTTATTCAAAATATAATAGCTTTCTTGGATGAAACTTAAACCGAAACTGAAACCGAAAAACCGAAGCTGTGCGTAAGCAAAACTTAAACCGAAACTGGAACCTATTTTTCAATAACCGTTAAACCAAAACTGAAACCTGACATGTGGGTTTTAACCCACCAACACTGAAACTGACACTCTAACGCCAAGTAGCCAGGTTTCCACCCTTGGCTGCAAACCACAAAGCTTAGCAAATCTTTTAAACCACTCTCTGATGCTGATGAGCAATTCCTAAACTACAATAACATCAGTTGTCTTTGTGCTGCATATCCTTGTACTGCATTTAAGCCTTTTTGTTGGTACCTATTCTTACTGTGGGTGGCAATAATCACTTAGTTTGGATTCCTTGGTTTATTGTTGAATTTAGATAATTATGTACATGGTTAGTTTTATTGGAGGCTGAAAGGCTTAGGAACAGAATTACTTTGTCAGGCAAGAGTTTCGCCTTGCCAATAATTATAATATCCGTAAGTGCTTACAACTACCGGTACCCCTCATTTATTATTCCAATAATCAAGAGCCTAAGCGAGAATCCAAAATCGTGCATTCAATTAAAGTGTGGCTAAATGGTAACCACTAGAGTTGTTGTTTCTTGTGAAAATTACGTTTTAATCGTATGTATAATTTATTTAGGGTGGTGTAGTATACTAACTGCTAGTGCTTTTTGTCAATACTTGGTGACAATGACAGCAAGTTGTGACAGCAACAACAGCATGGCGATAGTGTTGGCATATTTTGCATTAATATCGTTTTTTCTGTTTTACGCGTAATCAGCTGTAGCTGTGACCTTGCATAGTTTACTTAGAAAGTCACGCTATGAGACGGAAACGTTTTTAGCATATTTTTCAATGCAATGTTTGCAGTCGCAAAACCCAGTCATTTTTAACCTTTTTTTCATGAGCAAAATCCTGCGGCTTACCAGTGACATTCTAACTTATGTGTATCGTTGCACAATGGTTGAAAATAGCTGAATGATTAGCTGACTCTCTTTTTTAAACTATGCTGTTCTTCCTTTTCACATTTTGCAGTTTTTATGACCTGGTTTTAGTTGTTAACGATGAATGGTGTTAACTATTTTGGTCCGATAGTTCAGCGATAAACGTGTTGTGATTTAAACGAATGTAGTTGCTTGCTAGTAATGTTGATTTGGTTGACTTGCTACACCACTAATGTGCATTGTGCAATAGGGTGGAGTGAATTTTACTTAATCTTTTGGATTTGTGTTTAAGGTGTTGAAACACTAGGCTTTGGCGCTAAAAACAACCATGAAAGCATTTTTGATCTTCCTACCCCTAAATTAAGCCTTCTACCTGAGATCAAAACTCACACGGGGTCAATTTTTGTCAAAATTGGTCTAACTTCTCTCCTACTGGTCGTAGAAAACTAATTATTGGCTCAAAAGATTCAAAAAACCCATGTTTCTAGCTGTTCTAAGCGAACTTTTGCATCTATAGCAAGTGGAATTTGAGTTATTCCAAAAAGTCCAGATTTTAGCTAGTTCTGCAGGATATTTTGTGAATTTTGACGGGTATTGCATGATCTTGCATCTTTATCAATGTCTGTTGTTGCTCTGAATTGACTAAATGATTCTGAATATGAGCATCAATGATCGAAAACTTTTTGTGAAATTGCTTGTTGTGAAATTAGGTACACGTTCGATTGAGTCCATATTTTGAAAAGTTATTTCGAAACAGTTTGGACTGCACTCTTGCCATGCCAATTCTGCTCATGTCACAACCTTTGCAAAACATTTCGAGTTGTTGGAAAGACTCCTGGAAATTGATCAATGCTCTGGAATTTGTACCAGGGATCCAACGCAAAAGTCCTTGTAATTGCATTTGTTCTTGTGAGCTATTTTGTTGCTATTGATTAAGTTATAGTCAGAAACTAGAGGAGAACACTGCAAACGCCAACAAAAATAATTATAAGATAGGGCTGAATTACAATTATTTACCTAAGAATGCTATGTATATATATACTTGGCAAAATTAGCATACCAGTAGGCAGTATGCATCCAATAAAGGGCAGTGCTATAAAGCTTTAAGGATAAGAGCAGTAACTTTGAATGCGTGCAAAGAGGTGCATTCACAATTTCACTCTTCATTCGGTATATGGTTGTTGATTAGAAAACCCCACCAACATAGTTATTCAAGAATGCTTAACTATTTGACAGTAATGAACCTTCTTTGCTTAATATTCATATTCAGAATCATTTAGTCAATTCAGAGCAACAACAGACATTGATAAAGATGCAAGATCATGTAATACCCGTCAAAATTCACAAAATATCCTGCAGAACTGGCTAAAATCTGGATTTTTTTAAATAACTCAAATTCCACTTGCTATAGGTGCAAAAGTTCGCTTAGAACAGATAGAAACATGGGTCTTTTGAGCCAATAATTAGTTTTCTACGACCAGTAGGAGAGAAGTTAGACCAATTTTGACAAAAATTGACCCCGTGTGAGTTTTGACCTCAGGTAGAAGGCTCAGTTTAGGGGTAGGAAGATCAAAAATGCTTTCATGGTTGTTTTTAGCGTCAAATCCAAGTGTTTCAACACCTTAAATGCAAATCCAAAAGATTAAGTAAAATTCACTCCACCCTATTGTGCAATCCCAGATAGTAGAGAGATTGGCGGCTTGCCAGCGGCGCGAGTTCGTCCGCCGCCAACATCATTAGCGGCCCGCTCTCGGAATCCGACGGCGGGGCGACGACTTTTTGCTCATCGGCACTCTGTCGGCGCGACATCCGTTTTCCCCCAATAAATCGGCGGCGCGCTGGAGTACCGCCCGAGAATTTTCGCTATAGCCTACGGCGGCCCGCTTTCGGAATCCTACCGCGACCCGCCGAATAGAATCTACTTCGATCCGCTGGCTGAATTCTACTGCGACCTGCTGGATGAATTCTACTTCGACCCGCTGGACGAATTCCACTGCGGCCCGCAGGATGTATTCGACTTCGACCTGCTCAATGAATTCTACTTCGACCCGCTGCATGAATTCTACTGCGACCCGCTGAATGAGTTCTACTTCGACCCGCTGAATAATTTCTACGTCGACGCGATGGATGAATTCTACTTCGACCCACTGGGTAAACGCCATCACCCAACCTAAAACACACTGTATACGTTAAATCGCTTTTCGCTATATTGATGAGTTGCACTGACGTCACGAAATTTTCCCGCCCAAAGCACTGGACGGCAAAAAGAGTTTCTGTTCTCGGTACTTTTTCATAGTGTACGCTTCATGCGCTTAATGTGAAAGGATGTGGGGTGTGTGGAGGAAGGGATGGGAGAGTTTGGGGGATGAGTGTAGGGGAGGTGTAGGGAAGTGTGTGGGGGGAGATGGGATGTGTGGGGTAGGTGTGTTGGGGTGTGGGGAAGATAAGAGGAGATGAGGGGAAGTGTGTCGGAGTGGGAGGGGAGGTGTGGAAAAGTGTGTTGGGGTGCGGGGAAGGTAAGGGGAGATGTGGGGGGAAGTGTAGGGGGTGTGGAAAAGCGTGCTGGGGTGTGGGAAGTGTGTTAGGGTGGGGGTGGAGGGAAATGTTGAGAGAGGTGGGGTGTGTGAAAAAATGTTGGGGGAGGTGTGGGAAAGTCTGTTGGGGTGTGGGGAAGATAAGGGGAAAGATGTGGGGGTGTGGAAAAGCGTGTTGAGTTGAAGAGGTAGGTGTGGGGAAGTGTCGGGGGAGGAGTAGAAAAGTGTGTTGAGGTGTGGGTAAGGGGAGATGTGTAGGGGGTGTGGGGAAATGTGGAGGGAGGTGTTGGGGTAGGTGTGAGGAAGTGTGTCGGGATGTAGGGGGTGTGGAAAAGTATTTGGGGAGGTGTGGGAAAGTGTGTTGGGGTGTGAGGAAGGTAAGGGGAAAGGTGAGAGGAGGTGTGCGGAAGTGTTGGGGGAGGTGTGGGGTGTGGAGAAGTGTTGGGTGAGGTGTGGGAAAGTGTGTAATTGGGGTGTGGGGAAGGTAAGAGGTCTGGGGAAGTGTGTTGGGGGAGGTGTGGAGAAATGCATTGGGGTGTGTGGGAAGAGGTGTGGGGAATTAAGTGTTGGGGTAGATGTGGGAAAGTGTTGGGGAGGTGCTGGGGCTGTGGAGAAGTGTGTGAGAGGTGTGTTGGGATTTCCTAAATTCCTACGCCTCTCCCCTCATCTTTTTTCACCTCTTCCGCACCCCAACACACTTTCCCACAGCTCCCCCAACGCCTTCCGACTTCCCAACACACCTCCCCAACATTTCCTACACCTTACCCCACACCCAAACACACTTCCCCGCACCTACCCCCACATCGCAACATACTTCCCTACACACCCCACACCTCCCCCAACACTTCTTTCACAACTCCCCCCACCCTACACTTCCTCACACATGCCCCATACCCTATCACACTTTCCTACACCACCCACATCTTCCCTTTCCCTCCCCACACCCCAATTACACACTTTCCCACACCTCCCTCATATTTTCCCACACCCCAACACACCTCCCCCACATTTTTTCACACACCCCCCCCCACCTCTCCTCACCTCCGCCCACACTCCAATACACTTCCCCACACCTCTTTTTAGGCTACTTCCCCCACACCCCAACAGGCCAACACACTCCCCCGTCCCTTCCTCCACACACCCCACACCTTTTTACATTAAGCGCATGTACACTATGAAAGAATGAAGCTCTTTTTGCCGTCCAGTGTTTTTGACGGAAAAATGATGACGTCAGTTACAACTCATCAATATCAGCCATGCGCCTGCTAATTTGCTTACTCAGCCCGGAGACAAAGTCTTATTATTTGGACTCATTCCCTAACATTTAATGCTTTATCCTATCCACAATAACCAGGTAATATCCAAAATCGTCCACTTTTTGTTCATTTTACAACATAATTATGAAAACTCGAAACAGAAAAAACGACATTATTCACATTTATCAGAATATTACACAACTTTATTTTTTAGATTATATAGCGAACAGGGTTAGCTCATAGCAAAATCTAAAAGTTTTGGTTTGGTTGACTTTTTCCAAATTATTATCGTCAACGCTCATAAAGATTTGTCCCAAAATCAAAACTAGAATTAATATAAGTTACTGAAAACATCTTAGGAAAGGGTTGAGTTATTGTTTCATCATCCAATAGCCTTCTACTGCGGTAAATTTGCAATGCTGAAAAATTGACTGCACTTGAATAAAAATTACCTTTAACCACTTAAGTGCGCTTTATAATCTCAAAAATTACACCAAATCATGCTTGAAACCATTTTTAAGTTTTAGAATCTCTCACGCGCCCTTGTAAGCGATTTTTCGACACTTTAAGCCACCGTTTTACCCAGTGCTCCATCTGTGAGTCAATGTTTTTTGGTTGGATTCGCACAACGCCTGAAATGCAATAAGCATGTAACATCGCATGAGAAAGCATGTAATGCAATAAGAGTGTCCGCCTCTGGAGACTTGGGTTTGATTCCGAGTCGGGTCAAACCAATGACAGTAAAATTGATATTCCTGCTTGACGCTCAGCACTAAAGGGACAGTGTGGAAAACAAGCCGGCAAGTTTACTTGTTGTGCCATTGAAAAAACACTCAGCGGAATTCCCCCATCTTGGTGTGGTAGACAAATGGCTGGCAACTCCTAACTAAGCGAGCTCGTATAGCACATTGATCGTTTCTCATGATAGGAGGATAAATATGCAACTAAACACAAAATCTTAACAAGATGGCAGTTGCAAGCAACAAATCCGCTACATCTGATCGGATCTGATGCAGAACATTCGGAAAAAAAAACCGCCAAACCCGCAAGCCGATGACGTCAATCAATTTTCTAGACCCGCTTATCCTTGGGAGGTCGCGGGGGCAGCAGCTCGAGTTGGAGCCTCCAAGCATCTCGATCCTCTGCGACAAAGAATAGATGCTCTGCTGGGATGCCAAGGCGAGACCAACTAAGATCTTCTACGTAACCACGCCATCGAGTTCTGGGACGGCCTCTAGGCCTTCGACCAATCGGTGTCGAACAGAGCAGTTTTTTGGCTGTTCTTTCCTGGGACATTCGTATCACATGTCCATACCAACGCAGTTGCGATCTTTCTAGTCGGAGAAGCAGTGATTCGATGTTTACAAATTCAGGAATATCTGCACTTTTAACCTTGTCCAACAAGGTCAAATCGCTAATTCTTCGCAAGAATCCCATTTCGGCTGCTTAAACTCGAGACCTCACTTTCTCATTCATGATCCAACACTCATGGCCATAAGTCAGAATAGGAACATAGACCGATCTGAAAATGGATAGCTTTGCCTCGGTGCAAAGCTCCCGTTTTAGTACCACAGATCAGTGGAGCTGGCGCATTACTGCACTTGCTTTTCCGATGCGGATATCTAATTCGCTGTTTTGTCTGCCTTCACTTGTGAATGAGACGCCGAGGTACTTGAATTTCTCTGACTGTTTTGGTGGCACTCCATCAATTTGGAGAGAGCACTGCTGTGGTTGTCTGGACAGTAGGGTGGGGTAAAACAAAAATTTTGCTGCCATTCGTCGATATTTCTTGTGAAACATCATGAAACGACCAGAAACAAAATTTGAGAAAATTTGCGTCATGGGAAGTTACCCACTTTTTAGGTTGAAATTTTTGCATTTTTCGCAATTTTTTTAATGAAATTACAACTTTCGAATGAAATTTATTTTCGGTTTTGTTGGTTTAACTTGAGTATGGTAATGTTTTTTGAAAAGATGGGCCCACTTAAAAAGCAATTTTGTTTTCACTTTGAACTTTTTATGTAATTTATGAATTAAACAAGCGTTTTTCAAAAGCCATTTTAGTAGGCCTACCATTTAAGATAATTTACGTTTTGATAGGCCTATATTTCAACTACATTACTTGAAATTTTCCGCGGTAAATAGGTATCAAATCAGCATACCTCGTATTCTGAGAGTTTTACAGGTCTTTTTATTTCATAACTCCTTTTTATTAATGTCATATTTCACAAGTTATACCACAATAGTTATTACAAATGCGCTTGAAAATAGTCTGCCTTTGAGTTTGCTGAAGGAATCATATTCCTGGAAGCTATGCCAGCACGGATAAACCCATCTATTCTGTCAAACCCACACACTTTGTATGCTGCGTTAGACACTAGTTTATTGCTCTTTCTACTGACTGGGAGTGGTTTCGATAACTCTTCACTGTCATTTTCTTTTGTTGGTAAAAAATGATTTTGTCAGATGCAGTGTCAGTGGTAAAGATAGGTTCATGATTCAAGTTGGCAATTTCTGAGTAATGGTCAGCATCTTAATTTAAAGTTGGAACGATGAATTTCCGAACTGATCCGTTTTCTAGAGCTGCTCTTCTAGAACCACAATGGAGCATAGTGTGTGACTACAAAGTGGCAGATTTTCTTCTAGTTTTCTTTGGCTTTGCTCTCCAAATCGTGCTTCCTAATATAAATTCGACATACTCTGTAAAAACACACCATGCTGTAGATAAGCCAAACGACGATTTGTATCCTACAACCATTACAAACCAGAAGATCAAAATTCTACGTTTTGCAATACATTTATTGTTTCCACACTAACCTGCGGGCCAGAGTTAACCATCGTGAATGATTCAGTGGGCCTGGTTTCATTTTTTAAATTCCAGGTAGCAAGTTTCCAGTGGTGATACTCTTTACAATTCGGTATAAGTAAAGCTAGTCTGTTGATAAATCTTGCAGTATTTCTTCTGGTATTTTTCTTATTCCTTGTGAAATCGGTTCATCTGTTTTCTCACAATGCCCACCGGCAGTAACTCAGCCGCTTAGCGTAATTTTCCAATTGGCTCTATCACAAAAAGAATTAATTACAACAGTACCAGCAAATGAGAAGAATAAGTGATGGAAATAAGAGTATGCTGGGATAAATACCAACCTGAAAAGCTGTCTTTTCCTGTAGTTTTCCATCAAGAGAAGTGAACAAATGACGCGAAGGTAATTCATTTGTATGCAATAAGCAAATAAGCCATATTAACTTATGACCAATCTTTTCTTTAATTCGATGAATTTCTCCCCCATTGCAGCCGGTGTTAACATTCTTTTTTTTTTTTTTTACAGTTTATTGACACTCAAGAAAAGAAAACAAGCATAACGAAAGATTTGAGAAACAAGGAGCAGCAAATAACCTTAGGGTTTTCTAGTCTAAATGCTCCTTGTGCTCACGCATATAGGCCTAGTTAATTCATCTCATTCAGCAGGCAAAAGGAAAAATATAAATGCAACGCGAATATGCACGAAGGTACAATAGTAACGATAGCGGTAAAGATATAGCACAATTATATAAAAAGACAAATAGCCTAAAGCAATATCACAATTACATAATTAAAACGCATATTTACACAAAGATGGTAAAGGTACAGCAATATTACAACATAAAAGATATTACACGCGATTAAATAAAGTGAAGGCAATTTACCTAAAGCAAAATTACGATTACATAATTAAAACGCAGATTTACGCTAGTATGATTAAAGATAGAGCTACGTACATCACAACATAAGAAATAATACTTCGCTGAGAGCTAAAACTCGCCTAGGATTTTCAATTTGAAATGTCTTTTGAAAAAGTTGAATGATTTATTCTTTAATTCTTCACTAATGTTGTTCCATAATTTAACTCCTCGATATTCGAATTTATACTGTAGAGCGAGACAGCGCTGTTTCTGTCTATTAACCTTCATCAGCCGCCCTCAGGTAAGAAACATTCATCTTCCAGGACGAATGATCTTGCCAGGATCACTCATCTCTTCGGATAAATATTTCTTAAAGAATTTAACCTTTGTGGTACGCAATCCACTCGTAAGGCTACGTCACCATTCCAGTCAAACTCTTTACGTGGCCAGGGTGAAGAGCAAACAACTAAAAAGCAAACAACTAAAAACTTTAGTAAACAACTAAATAGCAAACAACTAAAAACTTTAGTTGTTTGCTCTTCACCCTGCCACGTAAAGAGTTTGACTGCAATGGTGACGTAGCCACACGAGTGGATTGCGTACCACAAAGGTTAAATTCTTTAAGAAATATTTATCCGAAGAGATGAGTGATCCTGGCAAGATCATTCGTCCTGGAAGATGAATGTTTCTTACCTGAGGGCGGCTGATGAAGGCTAATAGACAGAAACAGCGCTGTCTCGCTCTACGGTACGATTTACTGGAGTGCTTTGCACTGTTGGTGATGGAGTGCTGTTATAGCCTCTGACCCAACAAGAGGAAGTCGTCATGACTTCCCGTACGGTAGGCCAGGAAGGACATTGCTTTTTAGTTGTTTATTCGAATTTATGTTGACTAGCAGTTTTCGAAACACGAGGGAGAAAATAGTTGGATTTGTTGGGGCGCCTTGTTTCATAGGCGTGAATTTGTTCAATTTTAGTAAAATTTTGTTGCCACAGTTTTGGTAATTTTTGTTAAAAAGTTTATGCATGAATTTTGCAAGCTCTAATTTGTACACATCGACTAATTTTAAAATCTCCAATTGTTTGTATAAATGATTGACATGAGAAAATTTTTTATTTCATGTTATCGTACGAAAAATATTGTTCTGTTTAACTTCAACCTCACGAAGAAAGTTTCGAGAGGCTGTACCCCAAGCAGTTATCCCATATGTTATTCTGCTGTGTACAAAACTGTAGTAGAGCATTGCAAGTGTGCCATCAGTAACCAAGTCACGAATATGGTACAGTATATTACTACACTTAACCAATTGCAAAGACAGATCTTGAATATGAGCCGACCAATTCAATTTGTCATCAAACCACACACCGAGGTATATCACTGAATTGCTTTTTGTAATTTCATTTTTATTAATGTGAAGTGAGAAGACCCTTGGGGAACTCCGCAATCAACTTTTCGCAAACTTGACCTCGCTTCATCGATTTTGGTATACTGGTACCGATCTGTTGAGTAGTTTTCAATTAATTTTTGGAGAAGTGCCCCGAAAACCGAAAGAATTTTTAAGCTTTTTAAAAAGAATTTTGTGGTTCACCGTATCGAATGCTTTGCTTAAGTCTAGGAAAATGCAGCAGCTATATAGACCTTCATCTATATTGCTTAGGAGTTCGTCATATATTTTGTTAATTGCTAACATTGTTGAAGAATTCTTTCTAAATCCGAATTGACGATCGCTTAACATATCAAATCTCATTAAGTAAGAGTATATTCTAGTATACAACAGCTTTTCAAAAACTTTGTTAAATTGTGACAGCAATAAAATTGGTCGATAATTTGTTGTTTTGTCGCGGTCTGCTTTCTTGAAGATGGGTATAACCTCAGCTACTTTTAGCGAATCAGGATAAACGCCTTCAGTTAAGCGATGGTTAAATATATCACTGACAAAATACGATAATACGGGATTGGCGTATTTGATAAATTTAGTTTCTATGTCTGATGCTCGTTTGGCTTTTTTTTCTTTTAATTGGTTGATCAAATGGTAGACTTCTTGGGGGCTGCATGGTGACAGAAAAATAGAGTTACTAGCTTTGTTCTTTGAAAAGACGATGTTTTTTGAATTATTGCTACCGACAGTAGGTAGTAATGTGGCCATCGTTTTTCCCACATTGGTAAAAAATTCATTGAATTCTTCGGCTATTGCTAAAGGATTCGATATAATCTCGCCATTAGAGTTCATCAGCTCAGAAGGTGGCGAGCTGCTACGCTTTTTATTATAAATTAATTCATTAACTGTTTCCCAGGCCTTTTTTGAGTTCCCTTTATGTTCATTTAAGACAGAATCAGAAACTATTTATTTGTCGCCGAGATAAAAAAAAAAAACGGGCATGAAACAACACACACATACAAAAAAAAAAAAAAGCAAAGCATTGGTGAATTATTAGCGACAGGGAGACTGCGAAAGACTTCTCGGTCATCGAGTCAAGCAGCCATTCTAGATCTACAAAGATTCGTATATATTAAAGACATAAGTTTAAAATAAATAAATTATAAGCTTTATGACTGTGTGACAACCTGAAAATGAATAACATATAGGTACTAACGATAGGAAGCAATAAGGTGTTGTTTGTATTTTGTTTTAAAAGCTTTAAAGAAAGAGGATTTGATTTGACGTGGAATAGAGTTCCAAATTTTGACGCCCTGATACTTCATGCTGCGTTGCATTTTTGAAGATGTGTACGATGGGATGTATAGAGTCATCTCACGATTATTAGTGAATCTGGTGATTCGGTTTGTAACGTTAGAGTTTTTAACGAATAATTCTGTTAGAGTAGTAGGAAGATCGTCGTGAAAAAAGCGATATACTAATTTGGCAGTTTCGTGTTTAAATAAGTCTGGTGATTTTAAAATATTTAATTTTGAATAAAATAAGTTTGGACTGTCTCGGAAGTTCCCACCACCAATACGTTTGACAGCTCGATTTTGAAGAGCACCAAGTCTTGCTTGGTATGTTTTATTGGTGGATCCCCAAATAGGGAGTCCATAAAAGAGATAGGGATGTAATAAGGAGTAATATAATTTAAGAAGAGCATCAGAAGGAAAAATGTGTTTGAGTTTGCTTATAATTCCAACAGCTCTAGAAATTTTGTTTTCAATCAATTGTATGTGCGCATGAAAATCAAATTTGGAATCTAGAACTACTCCGAGATATTTGAATTCGTTGACTATTTTGACAGGTACCTCGTCATATAGCAGCGAAGTAGTAGGGGTAGGGTATGCGTTGCATTGCTTTGGGGAGATTATCATCGCGTTGGATTTAACAGGGTTAACTGACAACTTATTCGCTTTACACCAGTGACTTAAATTGATTAACTCGTTGTTTATGTTTTCATGTAAGGAATTCAAATTAGCGTCAGGGAGCAATAAACAAGTGTCATCTGCGAACAGCCTGGAAATGCAGTGAACGGAATTCGGTAGGTCGTTAATGTAGATCAAGAAGAGCAGTGGGCCGATTTTTGATCCTTGAGCTACGCCATATTTGATCGATTTCAAATCAGACCTACAACCGCTTAAACAGATGTATTGTTTTCTATCGAGAAAGGATTCGATTAGTCTATTAGCCGGTCCACGAATGCCGTAATGATCTAATTTAGATAATAAAATAGAATGATTTACAGTATCAAAAGCTTTTTGCAAATCTAAAAAAATAAGACCTGAGAATTTTTTTCTGTGAATGTTGTCAAAAGCATTTGTTACAATATCTAAAATCGCATGTGTGGTAGAGATACCTTTTTGGAAGCCATATTGCGTTGGAGTTATGACATTATGCTTGTCTAAAAATTTCACGAGACGATTGTACATGACTTGCTCATAAATTTTAGAAAAACAGGAGAGGATCGAAATTGGACGAAAGTTGGAAGGGTTATTAACGTCGCCTTTTTAGTGCAAGGGGAAAATTTTCGCGGTTTTTGCAATTGTCGGGAAATATTCCATTCTTAAAAGAAAAATCAATAAACACCTGTAGGAAAGGAGCAACAATATTACGAGCTGTTTTAAGAAATAATGGAGAAATATTGTTGTGACCCAGTGCTTTGTTCATGTTCAGAGATTGAATAGATTTCACAATCTCTCTAAAACTGGGAGAATCTAGGAAAATAGAAGAGGAAACCCGATGGACAGATAATCTCTGAATTCATCGTTCTCTTGTGATGCGGCAGAGTTGGATAAATTTTCACCGATGGAGCAGAAAAAATTGTTAAAATAATTTGAGATAAGTGTTTGGTCCTGTATGGTGCTTCCATTTAAGTTTAACGAAGTAGGTAATGAAGAAGATGAGCTTGATTTCGAATGAAGCATTGATCGAATTGTCTCCCAAGTTTTGCGAGGGTCGTTGTGGTACTTTTCGAATTCAGATTTAAAATGCAACTTTTTGGAGAGTGTTTTAATTTTTGTGAGTCGGTTGGAATACTTTTTGAAAAAGGATTTTTCAGCCGAGTCGCCGTTGATGAAATGGGATTTGAACATGGATTGCTTTTTGTGCATGGAAACACATATAGCTTTAGTAAGCCAAGGCTTGCTCTTCAGTCTTCTTTGTTTTCGAGATAAAGTTTTAAGTGGGGCGTGAGTGTCAATTGTTCCTGAAATCACTGCTGTAAACTCATTAAATGCATCATTGAAGTTGTTAACGGTTAGAGATGAGTAGTGATCTTCGAAATCATACAAATTATTTTCCAAGTCTTGGCAGTAAGAATCGGCCTGGAAAATTTGATTTGTCTCTGTAAAAGCTTTTAGCAGACACGTTACTGCCTCGAGATTGAAAGTTATTAATATGACAAAATATTGGGTAATGATCTGAAATATCACTATAAAAGATGCCTGGAAGTACAGAGTGATTGGTGTCGTTTGTTAGAACATGGTCTATGATTGTAGAAGAAGAATCGGTTACTCGAGTGGGTTTCGTTATTATAGCGAAAACACCACAGCTGAGTAAAAGATTTAAGTATTTACAGGCAACGGCAGAGCGATTATCTCTAGAGATATTGATGTTGAGGTCCCCTAAGATGTAAAAAGGCTTATTAGAAGAAGTTAGGTTAGATAGACAAGCGGAGAGATCGTCAAGGAAGATGTTTAACCCAGATTGGTGTGGATGACGGTATACTACTCCTAGTATATATTTGGAGTTGGACTTACGTTCTTTGATTTCTAGCCATAAACATTCTGAGTTGTTCAACGAATATTGATCGGGTGAGAAATGGTATTCTAATTTGTTAGATATGTATGTCGCGACACCTCCGGCGTTTGATGTCGCACCAACGTGAACAAAGCTATAGCCGGGAATGGAGATGTTGAGAAGGGGTTGTGTTTTAATTCGGGTTTCAGTTAAGCATAAGATATCGGGCTGTAATTTAAGGAAGTCCAAGAATTCGGTAAGAGGGTCGAAATTTTTTTGTAAAGAGCGAATATTGATGTGCTTAAGTATCAGGGTGTCGTTTTTGGAGTTGTCGAGTGGATTAGAGTCAAGTGAATAATAGTTACAGGGCTTGATGTTTTGGGTTAAGGTATTTAAAATGTTGTCACACAAATCATCTGAAATTTGTTGAGATGTGTTTAGGGTGGACGCCTGACTCGACTCATGGAAGTCAATTAAATTATCTACCATTGTCGAAAGCGCCATATGTCACCAATCTAAAAAAGAACGCAGTTGTAGGTAGGAGGTCAAAACGTAAATTGGGCATCAGCAAACGCAAAAAAAAAACGAAACATATTACAAAATAAAAACGAAAGCACATATGGAAGGTATCATACCGTTGTTGATCATATTATCATTACCTATATTTTTTACTGGTTTTTTCAGCATTGCAACGAAAAAATTAAAAACAAATAAAATAGTACAATAAAAAAATTGTGACTTTAAAATTTGACTATACATTCTATTGTTCTAACATTATACATCAAAGTAATAGGGTTGTGTAAAGAATACAATCAAGCATTTTTCATGGAGATTTTTACGTTGTTTGCTTAAAGGCAGTAATCGCCATCCTCAATGGCCCATTTGGTCGATTAACCTAAACGTCGCGCTTCCTTGAAGGCTGGCATTAGGGCCTTTTTTTGCAAATAAAAGGATTTTGGCAAGTGGTCTGTGTCGTAGACAGATCGATTGTTCGGATCATTGTGATGACGATCAGCATTGTATTTTTTCAAATTTACCATAGAGTCCATCACCCTCTTTTTATCAAAAACACTGCCAAACTTAACAATAATCGGCCTAGTTGTCTTTTTGCCATTTTTAAATACAGATTTTTGTGGCAATCGATGAAAATCGACGAAGGACAAGGATGTAGGATTGAGTTTTAGGCCATCCGATATGAACTGGTCAAGCAGGGTTTTAGTAGCTTCCCTAGTCTCCCACACATCCGAGCTTTCATTTACACCATGGATCAGAAGATTTAGCCTCTTACTGTACGACTCACGCATGATCGCATCTTTTTCTTCTGTCTTCGCCTTCTCCTCAAGCTGGGCAAGCCTTTTTAACACTGCATTTAGTTCTTCCTTGGTAACCCTGTCGTTTACTGCAGCTTCCAGGTTTTTTATTTTTGATTCAAACTTGTCCTCAATTTGTTCCAATCTAGTTTCAAAATTGCATAGTCTGGCCTCAACTTTTTCCATTTTATCAGATAATTTCTGAACTGCAGCTAATACTCTGTCTAGTTTCTTTTCAACTCCACTCGCCGACATGATCAAAAGTTTCTTGGGTTAGGCTAGACTTTAGGCTGGTTAACTAACTTCAACTGATGCTGTAATAAACTATGTCGGGCCTTTTGAATTTTAGGAAGGATAGACAACTTTTTTGGGAGGAATAGCCGATTAGAAGTGTTGTTTAGTGATATTAGGTTCAAAAAATGCGCTGCTTTGACCAATCCACGTTTGTTTTCCTCTCTTAGCCAAAAACATCTGCACGCTACCATAGCAACTGAATTAATACAGAATGATAATAATAATGATAAAGAATGATAAAGTCAGAATGATAATAATTACTCTTTGCTCGCCTCAACAAACGATTCAACGTATTTCTATAAGTTTTATATTTACTACGCAAGATAGCATTGTCTCGATTTCTGAGTAATTGTTTAAAAAGTCTGTTTTTGGTTTGAATTGACTTAAGAAGGCCTCGCGATATCCAGGGTTTAGATCTAATTTTTCTCTCCTTTCGAGAAGCGTTTTTTTTAGGCGCAAACTGATCGACTACTTCAGTAAACGTTGCTAAAAAGCTATCTGCCAGTTCATTCACGGGGATGGTATTAACCTCAAACATTGGATTAAGTCTGAGATGTAAACATTCTAAAAATTTATCCAAATTAAATTGGGTCATATCTCTTACTTGGTAATTAGCTAAAGCGTTGTTTTTTTGACACCTAACTTTGGTACAATCGTAAAAATGCCGTAATGATCACTTAAATCTGAAGTAGTCAAAACCCCTGAGGCAGCCGAATTAGATTTATCGTTGGTGTAAATGTGGTCTAACAGCGTCCTAGAGGTTGCGGTGATACGAGTTGGTACATCAATCAAACATCGACTATTACAGCTGAGTAGCATATTAGCGTACTTGCGAAAAGCATCTTTGTTGAAAACATTCAATAAATTAACGTTGAAATCTCCCAAACAATAAATAGTGCATTTGGTGTTATTCAGTGAAACTAAAAGCTTGTTAAATTCTTCGTTAAATTTATCAATAGCAGTTGCCAAATCACCGGAGTGTCTGTACACTACGCCGACTGTAACAGGACGTTGATTATGAGAAATGTCAACCCATAAGTGTTCGGCTTTTGTAAGACAAATTTTCGTGCACTGGTTAATACTGTATTGGAGGGAATTTTTGATATAAATACCAACGCCGCCTGCTTGCGTTTTACTATCACTGTGAAGAAAAGTGTAGCCCTCAAGTTCGATGTTGCGATTGATGTACCCCTCTCTTAGTTTGGTTTCCGAAATGGCTACGATTTCCGGTTGGTTTTTGAAACCGGTTAGGTAGTCGCTTAGCTTGTCAATATTTTTTTGAAGGCTGCGCAAGCTAAAGTGAATCAAAGACAAGTCACCGATTTTCTTATTATTGAGCCAATTATGATTTTGAGATTTTGTCGATTTTTATGATTTTGTCGATTATCATTGTCGATCCATTTCGTTCGCCATCCCAATATCATAAAGGAGTGTCGTGCGTATCGTTGCAGTAGCGCTGTCAGATAAACCTTCTCGTGCAACATGCTCTAAACGCAGTCTCATTTGGTCTCCTGCAATCAAAATATAGGCTATTTGAATAACTAGCAAAACTTAAAGCTACACACCTGAAAGTTAACTAGTTGGCGGCAGAAATGCCGGTAGTTCATCTGTGACTGAATTATCAGTGCCACTTTCAATTCAAGAATCAGATAGTATGCCATCAGTAGTGACTAAAGCAGAATCTTTCTCCGGGCATATTTCTATGAGCATGAGATGCTGATCTTCTTTCCATTGTTTTAGCAATTTTTTTGTTGTTTTGTGATCTAATCCGGTTATTTGCATATTACTTTTAAAACCAACTTTTTGACGCTGATCCATAACAAACAGTGCTTCGTGAAGAGAAACCTGTTAAAATAATCCAGTAAAAACTGAATTTAAGCTGTTTGTTAATACCAAACATACATTTTTACCTTTGTATCCCTAGGACATTTGCACTTTATTACATGAGCTTCGAATTCACATCCAAAAGCAGAACAGTTCAATATATCATATTTGCACTTAATGACGTCGCATAATTTGTCCAGTTTACTCTCGAAATAAATTCATTTTTTGCCCCTCTTGTTTGAAGTTCTGCATAATTGTTTAAATTCGTTCCATTCTTTAATAAACTTGTTGCAAACGGAAGTTTCTTGGTACAATTCTAACAGAGTTCACTTGTTTATAGCTATCAAAAATAATTGGCACCATTTGCTGTCCCAGCATGTTATTTCTAAATTTGTTCCTGGTTTCTATTGATTTTTCCTTCATCTAGAGTGCTTTGGCCAATACATCTCTAAGAATTGGAAGGTCTCCAGTGGGTAGCTCTTCTCTTGATGGCCCAACAATTGGGTTTTCTGCATTCATTCGTGATAATTTCCTTTTCACCCCAGCCATCACGTACCAAGCAACATACAGTTTTCACTTTTGTTTATTATAGACAAAATATATCCTAACCTAGATGGAATCTTGTCTGCAGTAGTCCTAAATAGAAGTATGGCACGCTATACTGCAAGAGTAACTGTAAGTTATGTATCTACTATTACCAAACACAACAACTAACTCCGAAAAATTACAGACGATAAGAAAAAGTAAATGAAGGGCGAACTGATAAATCGCTCATTCTCAGAACATTTTCATTGTCGATAGCTTGTTGCTATTGTTGGGTCATAGCTTGCCATCTATTTTATTCGATAGCTTTACTTTGCTATAAAATCGATCCGGACAATTTCTAGGCCTACACATCTCAAACACATGGTTTTGGCGATATGTTATAGTCAGCCTTAAAAAATGAAACAAAATTTGAATTTGCGAATTTTTTTCAAAAATTCACCAAAAAAAAATGGGTAACTTCCTGATGACAAAAATGGCTGAAACTTTTGGTGTGACTTTTTCTCATGTCTCCACAAGTAATATCCACGAATGAAGCCATAATTCCAAAATTTTTAGTTTTTCACCCCACCCTACTGGACAGGCACATGGTTTCTGTTTTTGTTGTACTGATTTTCATTCAGGCAACAGAGCATGCATCCGAAAACCTGTCAAGAGCTTGCTGGAGACCATTTTGGGTAGAGTCGAGTAGCACAAGATCATCTGCAAATAACGGACGTTGTACAGTGAATTCACCGATCTTTACTCCGCCACAAGACTCACTTTTCCTAACTATTCTATCCATATAAATAAGGAATAGAATAGGTGAAAGAGAGCAGCCTTGCCGTAGTCCCACACTTACTCTGAAAGGTTTCGTCGTTGCACTGTTAACACGAACACAGACCTCGGAATGCATGTACAGCGACTTAATGGCAGTTAGTAACGGGCCATCAATGCCATACTGCAACAGCACCGCCCAAAGCTTGTCTCTAGGAATGCGATCATATGCTTTTTCAAGATCAATAAAACATGCGTTGATCTCTTTTGCGTATTTCCACGACTTCTCAAAGACTTGCTGCAAGGCAAAGATCTGATCCATTGTGCTTCGGCCAGGACGAAAGCCGCACTGAGCATCGGTTAGTTTAGGCTCGACTATTTCACGGCATTTCTTTTCAAGGCATTTGGCATAGACCTTACCCGGGACACTGATGAGAGATATGCCCCTATAATTGGTGCATTTTCTCTTGTCTCCTTTCTTGTGGATAGGTATTATCACACTAGTTTGCCATTGCTTTGGTGCTTGCCCAGTACTACATGCCACCTTACAAACACGAGTCACCCAACGAACACCACATATGTTCATTGCTTTTAACATTTCAGGTCTGATATCATCCTCACCAGGTGCTTTTCCACTTTTCAATGATTTGATTACTGCATTCACATCTGCTTCGGTTATCTGAATATCTTCCCCAACCTGTTCCTCGTGAATTTGTATCGGTGTAGCATCTGCATCAACTGGGTTTAAAAGATCACTAAGTAGTCTCTCCACCGATTCAAAATAGCATCTTGATCTTTCAGAGTCACACCATTTGAATCTTCGATAAGGAAAGCGGCTCGAGATCTTTTTCCACGCAAACGGCGAATGGTCTGCCAGAATACTTTCTTTGCCGTTTTGAAATCATCGTCTAACCTTTCTCCAAATTTCTTCCAGGCCCTTTCCTTAGACAGTTTAACTTTTGTGGCTGCCGCCTTTCGTGCTTCAGAGTACTGCGAACGAAGTTCAAGTGATGACTTATTTGCAAACCAGGCCTTACAGGCCACTTTTTTCGCACGAATAGCTTCTTTAACTTCTTGGTTCCACCAAGGAGCTTTTTTCTCGCTACTCTTCGTCCCTCCAACACGCTTACGTCCACAACAGTTAGTAGCGGACGTAATGACTGCTGTTCGAAACAAGCACCACTCGGTTTCAATGTATTCAGTAGAGGTCGGAAGTTCTTTGAACTTGGATGCAATGTTGTCTGCAAATGCAGTTCGTTCCTCTTAGTCAGCCAGAGTTCATGTTTAGCAGAGCAGTTGAATAGTGATTGCACAATAGGAATAAAATTGTAATGTCCATTTAAACAAGTTTGCTTAACCACGAATGTATACTCATCATTTTTATTTACAATCTCTTCAAGAATGGTGACAAATGCTGCTCGCTGATTTTTCAGGCAAAGAAACTTTTGTCGAACATTTTCATCATCAAGGAGTTAGGAATAAACTTGCACTCTCAATGCACAAACAGCAAAGTAGTACTGTTTGGGAGAAGACAGACCTCTACGGTCTGCTAACAGTATTAACGTGTTTCGTACGTCCAAATCATCATTGATGTTGTCAGTTTCAATGAGAAGGTCTTTTCAAGCTCTACATTTTCTTTTAGATATACACCTTCCAATGTAGCCAGCAACGTAGCACGTGACAGCCTCATCATCAACCAGTTTGCTAAGTAGTAATGAAGTCTCCAGTGAAAACAAAGTTGGGATAACTGGAACTGTAATGCTTTAGAGCATATGCTGTAGATTCACTGAGGACGCCTGCAAATCACAATGGTTCATGTACCAGTGCTTACTGCATAGTAATTGTGATGTAAATTTCTTGCATAAAGTGCTCGATGATAAAAACCAGAGCAGAACAGTAGCATTAAAAGTACAGCTAAAATTTAAAAACACAACAGTCTGTTTCGTCGGTAACGATTCATCAGGTGTCAGATTCTTATTCAAGTAACCTGTGACACCTGATGAGTCGTTACCGACGAAACAGATAGTTGTGTTTTTAAATTTTAACAGGGATTTTAATACTACTGTACCAGTGCTTATAAAAATCTTAGAAGAGCCAAGAAATATAACGAATGACAGCTATTGAAAGAACTACAGGTGCACATTTTGCGTATAATAGCAAAATGCGCAAATAGCAATGGACTAATCAATAAGGGGGATAAAAGTCATTAAAGTTATATTTTTTTTGGTAGCGCAAAAACTTATGAAGCCGATAATCGCGAAAAAAATATGTTGATACGAGGTCTGTTTAAGGAGTTATAAAGTCATAAAAAGTCATATATTCTTTTTTAGGTCATAAAATATGACCATTGATTTTTGTTATGAAATACAAATTGTTAAACCCCAGTACCACCGCAGATAAAGTTTCTGTAGACTTTAAACTTGATAATTTTATGCTAAGAGGGGCAATGAGAATTTTCAAGTTTTCATGCCGACTTTCACGAAGCATTTGAAGCGACTTTTTTATTATCAGTTTAGAAAAAAATTGTGCAAAAACTATTGCGGAGACGAGTAGACCAGATATTTCTCCAGCACTGCATGCCAATTTGTTAACATACCAGCTAGCCTCCATCAGCATCTGTAGTAGCACGGTCATTTTTGATGTTAAAGTCCATGATTCATGAAAGCCGAAATTTTAACGATGCACACGTCGCATTCTATCATAAAATTGTGTTCAACAGTTGAATATCTTACTTGTTGTAAGATGCACATTTGAATTTTTTTTACTGATTTTCAAGTGAATTCTTCGTTCTTTTGAGTATGTTCTTGTTCAAAGTGCATGTTTAGACTTACATATGAGATGTTAATCACGGAAAACAGCATAAGCATAAGTTTGCTGTTTTAAAAATAAAGTCATATGTTTCGAAAAATAAAGTCATATTTTTTTATTTTATAGGCCATAAAAAAATCGCCCTACTAATCAATCTCTAAGTTATAACGCTAAAAATAAGCCAATAATCCAACTTACACAAGGCATGCTGAAGGAAAGTTTTTGCCACATTGCATGGATTCAACGATGCCTTTTTCAGTGAATAGACAACTTTTAAGCTCTTGTGTTCTTCTGAAGCATACAGATGCTTTACTTTACCAAACAAACCCAGGTAAGTAGACCCAATATATACTCAAAACTAACAATTGGAATGTGCATTCGACCTTTTACAAAAAATTATTGAAAATACTTTTTAGATTGTGAATGAAATCGAATAACAAAAAAGTAGCTCCAGACTTTGCAGGATGCATACAGTGTATTACCAACACAGGGACCCATAAACATTTTTCTGCAAAACAAGAAATATAAAAATAATACATTTTTTTAGTACGACTACATCTGTTAAATCAACAACCACATAGAGAAAATTATAATGTTGTGGATTTTAAGAAAAAACAAAAATACTCAAGATGAGCTGTTGAGCCTGTGTAAATGCAGTAAGTGAGTTTATCATTACTACAAGTATTACAATAATTACTTGTAGTAATGACATACTCGCTTACTGCAACAGCATCTGGTACCAACAACATTGATCATACGTATACAAACAGCAAAAATTGTTTACTCTGATATTTTATGTATATATGAGGTCAAAGTTGTCAGAAAAGATATTATTTACACATACGCACGTACAATTTTCTGTTTTCACATGCAAGTTACTAAATAATGAGATTTCATAACTACACTAACGCACATTCTCACCTGTTGCATATATGATTGTCCACGGACATAGCCAGAATAAAAAATATATCTTTTAAAGATTTTATAACTGTGTTAAAGCAATATCTCAACTGAGCCAAGTGTAGTTTGTGCATTGAGACAAGGCACGCAACATCTATCCTTCTATTCTTCATATCTGCACAGACCGGAAAACGAAACATGGCACATTTGTTAACAAAAGAATGACAATATCGATATTCAGAGTTGCACTGGGGTACACAACAAGTGTGTGGCATAATGATAGAATTACTGTGGTGATTGTTTTTACTTTAAAAAGCCTATTTTTACAACTAAAATATATTACTCTTAAAAAAGATACTTGGTTAGTTAGTGCAGCTAATGGTCAACTAGTCATGGCAAAATACAAATATATACGCGGTAATGTCAATGTTTCTGTTTTGGAAGGAAGTCTCTATTTCACCGGAAACTTCGGTTACCGAACTTTAAAAATCGTGGTTGCGTAACCATTTTTCGGTTCTCGTAATGCCATTCTTACAGTAGGGAAACCGTAAAGGAAGTTTGCGGTTACGCAACCACGATTTTCAAACTTCGGTAACCGGAAATTAGCGGTGAAATAGAAGCTTCCTTTTGTTTTATGAACATTAACAGTATGAGTAGTTATTAATTACTTGTACAATAACCAGAACATTTTGAAACATATTAAAATGAAATGTAACAGTAGTATTACATTTAACTGCAATAGTGTAGTTTACATGAAATGTCTCATTTGAATGTGTTTCAATTTGTCCCAGCCATAGGCGTATTACTTGTAATTACAATATCCAAAATTTCCTTCAACCATACTCCAAAGTTTTTACTGAACAGCACAGCTAGTCTTTTTTTAATTGAATTGTTTTTGCATAGGCTACACTAATCAACTCTTACTAGTCTACTTCACTAAGCTTAGCCTAATCTGTTAATAGGCATAATCCTAACTTCACTCCCTCCTCCCCACCCCTAACTAGTAATCTAAGGCAGCAGAGTTTTTATATATATAAAGAAAATATACAATCCCCTAAACACTGCCTAATAAATAATGTTAAACCATTTTGAAGCTGTTGAAAATCAAGTCTAGCATAACAGGTAAATGCAGCTACGCCATCTCTTGTTCAGTCTAGTCTTATTATCTTCTGGTAAGCTACTAAGCTTCTACTTACTAAATAAAACTGTTTTACTGTTTTAAAACTGACATTCTATCCTACATCTGACGTTTTACTGCATCTTAACGCCAAGGTCCAAGTGCGGCAACTTAGATTAACCGGCCACCAGTCCAGTCACTTAAGACTCAGAGTCAGAACTCAGCAGTCAGCACCACAGTTGTGAAGCGCAAAAAATAAAAAAAACAGAGTAAGCGATCCCGTTGTGCTAGATATCCCAGGCTAAAACATTTCCAACATTGGAAAAATGATGATTAAATTCATTCACAATGGCAATAGGGTCTGACACTGTTGTATTATGGGAAGTCATGACATCAGTGTAGTTGATGCAGGTTTTGAAGGCAAGATAGTGCTAAGCACTTTCCATGTTTTTTCGGGATCTCTTTTATGTTCTTCAATAAGGTGATGGTAATGTGCTTTCTTTGCTAGATCTTTTAGTTTAGTTAACAAGTTAGAGTAGAGGTTGTAAAATTTTTACCATCAGTAGAACCATGTACAAAATGAGATTTATGCATTTTTTGCTTCCGTTTAATGGAAATGAGAAGACCTTTAGTGATCCAAGGTTTCCTTTGCAAGCGTTTTTGTTTTCTATTAAGTTTTTTCAGTGGTGCATGTTTATCAATAGTTTTCGTTATTGCAGAATAAAATTTATCAAATACAGCATTTATGTTTGTGGAAGTGGCATTAAAAATATCAAAACTGAGAGAATCAAGTTCTATTCGTAAATCTGTATTAAAATTCTCAATGCTAAGTTTCTTTAGTGATCTGACATGTTTTGATTGTATAGAGCTGACAGTTAGTTTGCAAAAAGTGAAAACCATTATAGGATAATGGTCAGTAATACTACATTCAATAACAGCTGGAGTAAGGACATAACGATTTTCATTAGTCAAAATGTGATCGAGACATGTAGCAGCGGTTGCTGTTACTCTAGTTGGTTCGTTAACGAGTGATGCTACACAATGAGATGTTAATAAATTCATACAGTCCACACCATTGTTATTGTTTGTGCTGGTAGATATCGATGATAAGGTATGTATGTTTATGTCACCAAGTATAAAATAGTGCTTTTTAGCAGCGTTTAGTACTATCAGGATTTCATTAAGATATTCTAAAAGTTTTGTAACACAAGTGTTAGGGTTCCAATATATTGTACCTACAATGAACTGTGTGTTAGTTTTTGGAAAAGTGATGTTCATCCAAATATCTTTACAAGTAGCACATTTTACAGAGAGATTAATTTGCTTCAAATGTAGATTATTATTGATATAAACACCTACACCACCAGCATTAGTAAGTGAGTTAACATGCAAGAAGGTATAGACAGGGATAGAAATATTGCAGATAGGCTTATCTTTAATGTTAGTTTCAGTTAACGAAATGACATGGGGTGCAGTTGGTAAACTAGTTAAAAAGTTGTAAAAATTGTCAAAGTTTTTCTGCAGAGAGCGAATATTAAGATGCAATAAAAATATTTCACTGTTATATGTGGGCGTAACAGAAGTAGGCTTTACAATTTGACAAGGCTCAACATTTGGAAACATAGATGCAAAAATGCTATCAGTTAAGTCAAAATTAGCAAAAAAGGCACTTTGATCAGCAACTTCACTCGAGACCAAAGCTCCATTTGCGCAATCATACGACTCTAGGCTCATGAAACCCAGACAGCAAAGCAGTAAAAAAAATCAATTATTCAAGGGCAAAAAATAAATAAAAAAAGAAAACGAAAAAGCAAATAAAAAATTGGCATAAGAAAGAATAGCAACAACCAGCAAGTTAACACGAACCTTCAAAGTTTTCTTATCTCTTTCATGCCAGCTTGGCCTGTAAGATTGTTACCAAATGGTAATATCCTCAGGTGATATTGATTTTAAAAGATTTTATTCGGTGGGAGCCTTTGGTTTGGTGAAATATATTTTACCATCATATGTCCAGTAAGATAATACCTTTCCATCATTTTTGCTTGATGCCAATTTAACCAAACATTCTTTCCTTTTCTTGGTCAATGCTTCAGTTATAAGTATCTGTGTTCCTTTCAGTTTCTTTTTGTTGTTGTAGATTAATTGCTTCAAATTGTGAGAAATAAATTTAACAATAATTGGCTTTTGGGGGGAATTTAGCCGATGGCTTCTGTCCAAATCTCCTGCTTTTACAGTTATTCCTAAGTAATGTTGAAACGTGTCCATGACAAGTTGATCTGTAATTTCATTTTGGCTAACTTGCAAGCCATGGACAATCAAACAGTTCCTTCTCGAGTACTAAGCTTGCTCTTCAATCTGATTTTCTAAATTTTGATTTTGCTGTT
Source organism: Trididemnum miniatum (assembly GCA_964006365.1). NCBI lineage: Eukaryota > Metazoa > Chordata > Ascidiacea > Aplousobranchia > Didemnidae > Trididemnum > Trididemnum miniatum. Next base: position 25,573,652 of record OZ023239.1, read on the forward strand.
GTAGCTCCTTCACAGAATTTTTAAGCTGCTTCATTTGACCTTCCATTGCCAAAGATACCGAGTCACATATGACTTACCTAAAATCATCATTGTTCATAATGATCTGACTTTTTCAGAAATTTATCTTTCTTAGTACTGAATTTATCTTAGGACGATCTTTTGCTAAATTTGAATGTGATGCGTTCAATACTGATTTAAATGTTAAACTCGATTCTTCTGTCGACAAACCATGTTATAAAATCTACTGTAATGTGCAAACCAAAATAAAAAATTTAGCTCAAAAACTTTACTATCACCAAAAAATTTATGAATACGGTGACAACCCAAAGAAAACCTGAGATATATTGCGTACTCTCTTACCCAACAAATGTAATTCCAATAGGCCAAGTTATGTTACAGTCGATAATACTGCAATTACAGATCCAATGGACATTGCTGAAGAATTCAATAGGCGCTTCTCTAGCTTTAGAAAATCTTTAGCAGCTTCTGTTCATAATGTTGATCATGATAACTTCCTTTCTTACCTAAAAAATCCATGTTTATCTTCTATATATCTTTAAACTACAACTCCACAAGAAATCTACATGTTAATTAACTTTCTGAAACGAAATAAGGCCAGTGGCCACGACGACATACTTCCCTATTTCCTAAAGATTGCTGCTCCCACCACTGCTTTGCCTTTGTCCATGATTTTTAGCAGCTGTCTTACATATGGTATATTTCCTAGTAAATTACAGCAGGCTAAAATTATTTCGGTTTTTAATAAAGGTAATTCGGATGATCTTAACAATTATCGCCCTATTTCTCTTTTAACTTCTCTATCGAAAGTTTTTAAACGCTTAATTTATAACCGTCTTTTGTCATTCTTTAATCGTAATAATACCATTGTTCCAACCCAGTACGGCTTTATGCACAAACAATCCACAATACATGAAATTTTAGATCTAGTTTCAGAATGCTATGACAACTTGAACAATAGTCACCCTTCTACATTATTATTTTTAGACATAAAAAGGCTTTTGATTCGGTATCACATGACAAACTTATAAAAAAACTAGATTTTTATAGTGTCCGCGGGGTGGCTAACACATTTTGATATCACACTTGAATGACCGTAAACAAGATGTTTCATTTGCTAATACTAAATCATCAGACGAAACAACTGAATACGTAATTCCTCAAGGCTCTATTTTAGGACCACTTTTATTTTTAATATACATAAATGATCCAGGGATGTATATCCCTGCAATGATCTTCCTTCTTGCGTGGAAACTACGGTACTTCCCGTTTTTTTTGCTGATGATATTGCCTTTCTAATCACCGGTAAAACATGAAAAATTTGGCTAATTTAGAACTCTCAAGAATTACGAAATGGTTGCTGGCAAATAATCTAATTGTTAATGTTTCAAAAGCTGTCGCTTTGCCTATATCTACAGTCAGTCGTGGTTCTCTCAATCCCAAATCTGAACTCACTTTTGTTCTTAACGGGCAAAATTTGTACCCATCTTATTCAGCTAAATACTAGGGAATTATTCTTGATGATCATCTATCGTTCAAACTTCATATTGAATTTCTTAAAAACAAAATTGCTCGATCTGTAGTAGTCATAACAAGACTAAGCTATTTTCTATCATTTAATACTTTGATAATTTTCTATTGTAGGCTACTCTAATTCATTCTCATGTGATTTACGCATTACCAGTATGGGCTTTCTCCTACAAATCATACTTTAAAACAAAATTAAAAAAACTCCAAAGTAAAGCTATAAGAACTATTTCCAAAATTCCAATCACAAACAGTATAACTCTCTATATTACAAATTCAAGATTTTAAAACTTGACGATTTATTCAGTCTTAAAATTGTCAAACTAATGCACCAATTTACTTCCATAATTTTCCTATCAACTTTAACCACTACTTTACTTATGTTTCCAAAGTTTCACCACATACGACACGCCATTCCTCTAATGATGATGTTTTTTTACCACATTTTCGAACCTCTTGCACTCAACGAGCAATAAAATATGTTGGTGCTAAAATATGGAACAATATTCCGCCTAAAGTTAAGAACCTCCCTTTTCACAAATTCAAAGATACTTATAAAGATATTCTTTTGAATAAATATAATGTCGGCACTATGTTATATTAACTAAGCAACTAATTTGTGCCTTAATCCTTGTTTCACTATTCGTCTGTTGTTGTTTTTAGTATTATTTTATCAAGCTTATAGATAGGCTAACTGGGCTGCTGCTTGACTCGAAGAACAATGGTCCTTTCGCAGCGGCCTGTTGCTTGTGCCATTTTATGCTTTTGTATATACCAGTGATGTAGTTCTCGAGGACAGGTTTGTGAAGTCCTTGGCCTTGGCCTCGACCGTGATGTTCTTGGTCTCGGCTCTCCTAGGCCTTGGATTTTGCTCTGTCCTCGGCTCAAGCACTCAATATTTTTAAAAATTCAGCTTGCGATTGTTTTCACTGAAACGCAAGCTGTTTAAGAAAACTGGTCCAAATAGTGATAGGCATCGGTAAGCTCGTGCGGCGGAGAAATAAAAGTGGACAATGCATGACGAGAAAACCTTATAGTGAGATTGTGAAAAACAAAATTTTGACAATGCAAAATTTTGACAATGCAAAATTTTGTTTCTCACAATCTCACGTTAAGGTTTTTAAATTGAAACTGTGAGCGACAAAGCTTTTGGTAACTTAGAAAATTCAATTTGTGATAATTGGCTTCTCAGCGGGAGATTCTTGAGGTTCGAAAACTCGAGTAGAATGATGGGAGAAAGCTACCTTACACTTTTCTTCGAAGTTTCAATCAACTGCTGTTTATTTACTTAATTACTTCATAATTTGCTTTATAGTCGTGATGTAAAGCAGTCTGAAGAAGGGAATGTCGCACCGGCGATGTTATTTGATGTTTTATCTTTGTTAGAGGTGCTAATTGCAGCTGTCTTTTTTTTTGCTTTCCTGTATCTGGATGCTCTAATTTTTTCGTTGAGAGCACTTGCATGTGTACTGAGCTTGAAGTATAGCACGGCAGTACGATAAGCTTTTATCATGAGAAGTCATTCTGGCTAAGCTCAGGGTAATTGTTTTTACATATAGAACAGATCTACTAAAGTACCGGTACAGTAAAGACTGCAAACTCAGAATGATGAACTTGAACATACGCTTTCTTTGAAAATTATAGCTTTCTTGAAAGAACGTTTAAGAGTAACTAGATGGCAGCAGCAAAAACCCGTTTATGGCTTCCCGAATAAGCTTTCTAGGGACCCAAACGTCTAAGGTAACAGTAGAGTGACTTCGCTTTTACAACTTAAAAAAAAAATATAACAGAATCGTGAAAAACATGCGTGGGCATTACCACGCATGAACTAAGTTTGAATTCTTGTAGCCTGTGCTCCCTCAACTTAATATTGTAACGACTTCTTGCATTTCTGTAATACAGTGTTCGAAATCTCAATAAAACTATTATCCTTAAATTTCTTCACGTGCACAGTGATAAAGCTACACAAAAAATCAAATCTTCATTATACTCGCCGTAATACGCCCAAGCGTGTAACGAGTGGCGGGGCCCATCTCAGCGTCTGGGCCACGCAACTCCGAACAAACGTCGCAACGATGGCGAGCCGTTGGCGACTCTCTGACGATTTGATCGGCCCGGGAATCGAACCCCACACCTCCCGCACCGATAGGGTGGGCTTAGCAACTGAGCTAATCGGCCAGTACAATGCTTTACAAGTCTGCAGCAAAAACATGTTGCTTGTCCGACATTTCAAGCAAGCTGGCAAATCTTGCAATAAACTCAAACAAAAAACGCGATGATTCTTGGAGGATTTGTGCAGTTGCAAGGACGACTGCACTCACACAAAATGAAATTAAATCATCGAGCTTGTGTTCGATTCTAAGGGCAAGAAATCTCGGCATAAAACTCACTTTTAAAGCAGCGGTTACAGTGCTTGACAATCTGCGCAAAAATTAAAGGCTGCATTATTTCGCATAAGACTTCGCTCAAGGTATTGCAGATAAATCAATTGAAGTCAATAAGGGACCACTTGTTGATAAGTTGAAACTTAGAAGTTAAAACTCAATACATACTTATTAATGGCAACTTTTGAGCAACTTACAAAGTAAAGCGACTGATAAACTAAGATTGCTCGCATTAAGTAAAAGTGCTGTGACTACTTCAACAAAAACTTTGACACTGATCAAGTTGCAGCCAAACAGTGTTGAATTTGTCCAGTTACCCATATACGTTAAGGCGTGAATGAAATAAAGCAAACAAGTACTGAGTACAACGAACTTCGCAAAACCACAAGCCTGATGATCCGATAGCGGATTATGCTAGCAATTATTTTAACAAACTCTTCGCCCTATGTGAAGACAGTTTCAATGCGAGGAATCCGCGAAGCTAGGTCATGAGTCCAATGCACCAACCACTTGGCCAACTCCCAAGTGCCCCTTATTGCTGCTTAAAATGTCAGTTTAAACACAAACTCATACCGCCTACTAACGAATGAAAAAGTTTGAAGCCAAAATAGCTGAAAAACATGTTTCCCTACTGCCCTCTAACGGATTAAAAAAATTTGCTTGAATTTTATAAAGTTTCCTGAAATTTCACGTTTTTTACGTTTGACTCCAAGTCAGATGCTCAGGGGTAACCCTTCATTATATTGATATTTTTATTACCCACATTAAGGTTAATATCCTCCAATAATTTGAAGGTCCTAGCTGTTGCCATTTAACAGTTATGAGCTTGTGAATATTTTCCTATTATTGACCTTTGACCCCAAACCACACAACCGCCACCCCCCAAAAGTTGTGAGACACAAGTTTACGTCGAGGTCTATCATCCCTGAACACTTCAAGCCTCTAGCATCAGCGGTTCAAAAACCTTAGACTGCGCAATATTGTCAACATTTATCGGTTTTTTGACCTTTGACCCCGAGTCACGTGACATAGAACGTTCATAGTTGGTGCACTGCAAGTACATACCAAGTCACACCAACCTTATTAATTTCAAATTCTTATGTGTTTTTAACCAATAATTACACACCAAACAACATATTTGCTTATTTGACCTTTGACCCCAAGTGACGTCACGCAAAACTAATCACTGTTGGTCCTTTTGTACCCTCCTTGAGATGAATCTGCTCCGTAAACTTGAAGGTCCTACCAGTTGCCATTCACAAATTATTAGCGTTTGATCAGATTTTTTATCGTTTTACTTGATTGACGTTTGACCTTTAACCTGTTGACCGCCACCCCCCAAAAGTTGTTAGGCACAAGTTCACAAGAAGGTCTATCATCCATAAACAATTCAAGTCTCTAGCATCAGCGGTTTAAAAGCCTTAGGCTGCACAAAAATCTGTTAAGATTCGTTGATTTGACCTTTGACCCTAAGTGACGTCACAAACAGGTCATTGTTGTGCATATTTTTGTTCCCCACATTGATATGCATATACTGTAAAATATTGAAGGTCCTACCTAATGTCATTCAAAAGTTATTAGGTTTTGGTAAATTTGTTTTTTTGACCTTTAACTTGACAACCGCCACCCCCCAAAAGTTGTTGGGCACAAGTTCCCATCAAGATCGACCATCCTTGAAAATTTCAAGTCTCTAGCATCAGCGGTTCAAAAGCCTGACGCTGCACAAAATTTGGTGTTGAAAAAAAAAAAAAAAGAATTTTTCGGAAACAAAATATTTTTTTTCTAGAAACTGGGGGGCTGTCGGAAAAAGTTAGGGCGACCAAGGTGTAGACCTAGGTGGGACACACATTTGAACTCTAGGTCACTTTTGAATTGGAACAGTAGTTTAGCAGCTACAGCTGCTGGAAGTGTCAAAAAGTGCAGAAATGGCCGAGTAAAAACAATATGGCTTCCCTTTTCGGGAAGCCATATTAACTATATGGCCAGTGAAGATTGGAATAGCTTAAAGTACGACCAGTATAGCAAATAAAAATCGTAGCCTAAGCTCGAATTTTTATGAACATTTTATTGCATATGCAGGTTTGCTTCAAAAACAAAGGCCGCAAAGAGTGTTTATACTTTTTTTACGAAGCCACACATGTACAGCTCAAGTTTTCATCGTGGTGTATTTAGCGCAATTGTGTATCATGGTAGATGCCGCTGCTGAACATCGAACCCGCGAAACCAGCCCCCCATCACAATGCGCCGACCACTCGACCAGACAAGCTTTGTTTGTGAAACTTGGGTCTCGAATTCTCAATCTTGAACAAATTATCTGTGCTTTGATCTCGCGCTCAAAAATATTTTTAAGTCTTGGGTTTTGGTCTCGAAATTTTTTTTTTTTTTCTTGAAGTCTCGGTCTCGACCGTCAAAATTTGACCCCATCATTATAAAGTAATAACAAAATCGAAAATTTCTAACGTTGCAGCTCTAGATTGTGAGTAAGATAATTTATTTTTGCTGCCCAAACTGAGCCGTTTTGCTCATCTGGTGCTAACTGTTTTAGCATCATCAACCCCAGTCGAAAGAGGTTTTAGCAAAGGGGGATTTATTATGTGACTCCATCGAGCTCGCATTTCGGGGTCTGCGCTTTCGTCATTGATTTTTTTAAAAGTCTAATCAACACGTTGTGGTATAGTTCGTTGAGTGTGAATGTAACACGCGAGAGCTTATCACTTTTTGTTTTGCTTTGTTTTCTGATTTTATTTCTTTTATGATTGCTTGCATTTTCGTTTATTTGCTGTTGTTGTTTTTGATAAACTGGTTTTTGGTTATAATGGTTAATGAATAAGGCAGTGGTGGCCTGGTGGGTAAAACTTGCTTAAATAAATCTGGCCCACCAAGGGTTGTAGGTAGGAATGGTGATGTACGATGTTGTACCGAGGAATGCGGCTACACTTTTAGGAATGCGAACTGCGGATTGAGTACAGACCTAGAAAATGCGGCTATAGGTTACCTACCTATACTATAAGCTTGTGAGAGCAGAAAATCCAAAAATTGCCGAACAATTTGGTATGCAGTAAACAGAACAGTGTGGACCAAAGTAATAAAGACTTCAACCATCATTAATCTTTGTTTACATGCAGATATTATTTGATTTGGTAAAAACCTGAAGTTGTCTTGCTTAAGTCTGATAAGTTTGCCTGCAACTGGTTTAATGCATGCGTTTTTTCTACATTAAACAAGTTACCGTTAAATAACAACAAGGAACTTTATGCTTGATTCATCGTGGTTAGTTTTAGTCTTGTGGCGAGTTTCATCTGAGGCATCTTATATGAATTTATAGCCTTATATCCTGCGCCTAGTAGTACTGGCACTGGATTGTTATCAATTAGGCCTATAATGTTTTTGTTAACCGCGTAATTTTCGAAGACGATTGTCGTTGTAGGTCTGCAATATTAGGCCATAAATTGTATGCGAACCATTATTTCATGACTAAATAAATGACCCACAACATTTTGGGATTTCATACTGAAATCGGAAAGATGCCAATTGTCCTTGATCTACGTCCTTGCCCTCGAAAACTTTTAAAGTCCTTGGTCTTGGCCTCGACCTTAAGGTCCTTAGCCTTACTACAACACCGGTACCGGTATATACTATTTTTTTGCATTTTCTTTAGCGACGAAAATAAACTGTTCTATTCTATAGTTGTAAGTATCGTTTAGGGGAAGGTAAGGTGAGTTGAGCCAGTGTCCAAGTTCAGCCATGCACGATTCCAGAAGCTACTATGATGTCACAATCATACTTTACCCGCCAAAGCATTTTGCAAGAAAGGTTGTTTCTTTTCTGGTAGTTTCACTAGAAAAAGCTTTTAAGAAGTTGTTAAAATGGCAGAATATAAGTTTTTCCATTGTTTATGAAAAAGTTTTGCGTCGTACATCGGAAGCTGTAAACTTCGATTTAGTGACATTTAGACAGAGAGAAGGTAACAGTGGCAAGTTCGAAGCACTAAATGTTTGGAGGAAGCAGTTAAAATTCATAGAACATTGAGTAGCAAAAAATTGAATTGAAACAAAAAAATGGTGGATAGTGGTGAGTTGAGCCACTTTGTGTGTTCCATGCACGGTGGGATGAATTTTCGCAAAAGGACATGTTTATTTGAAGAGGGAGACAAATGCTTATTTCCTAAAACAGACATCGTTGTGCTACTACCACACCCAAGACCACTTGGTGGCACTGTCAGATGGAATGAACAATACTATTTTGCTTTTGACTTCAAAAAATTTAAACTTTAATCTTTCTGAGCTCACTTTTTCGTTTACAAATTTCGTTGTCGTTCGTTTAATCATGAAGTGAAAAATGTTGAACAATGCTAAGTTGTGCAATTTTATTGCGGTTATCAAAGATGGCTCAACTTACCTACCCCTTTGGATCATCTTACCCCGTATGGTGGGAAAGTTGAGCCATTTTAATTTTTTTAGTATTTCGCTCATAACTTCTTAAGTTATTTGCTTATCATCAATCTGATTAGACATATATTTCAACGAAGCTTGTACGAATATTTCCTGGCAGTTTCCTAGCTATGTCATTTATATGAAAAAAATAGAGCACTAAATGTCTTACTATGCTCAACTTTCCTGACCTTCCCCAATAGTAAACAATAGCAACTAACTCAAAACTAGGCCCCTCCACCAATGTATTATATGCACTGACTTTGCAGACAGTCACTCAAAAGAAATGTAGCCTACTGTATTTGCAATGTAATTTTTCATAATGCGAGGGGCGGGGCTAATTCTCGGGGAGGTGAGAGCTTTGCTCTTTTCAGACTTAATTTAACGTTAATAACTAACCTTCAAAATCGATAAAATAAGCAACTGTCATAAAATAAAAGCGGCGCACTGTGCAAAATATCTTTAGCCTAGTTTTTAATTTTTTTTTAATGCAGCCTATTTGAATTTTTTTGATTCACTTTGTTTTTGCTGCAGTGCTTCGGAAGCTGTAAACTCTAGCAGTTCCTTTGCCAACAAACTTGCTTCTTCTAGTCTAGAGAAAGCAATTAAAACGTTTCTATTTTGCTTTACGTGCGTCGATGCGATTTACGAAGTTATACTATTTCTCTATACATACATCTTCTAAAACTTTGTAGCATACGTACAAAATAGGGCATTTTGTTTGAATTCAAAAAATGTTTTTTAAATCTGTTTGAGACTGGTATGTAGGCTACATTTTTCAGCAGACCTTCTACTGACGAGGATGAAAAACTGTTCTGTTCTGTAGTTGTCGTAACTATCGTTTAGGGAAAGGTAAGGTGAGTTGAGCCAGTGTCCAAGTTCAGCCATGCGCGATTTCAGAAGCTACACGCACGATTCTTTACTACCAACACGCTTTTCAACACGTAAAAAGTTATTAATTATTGTGAATTAGCATCAGCCAACGTGCTCACTTCATTGCATCGCTGTTTATGCTATTAAGGGCTCAGATAATCCATGCTGCAAAATTTGAGCGGCTTGTTGCTAAGAGTCAACCGACACTCTGGCAAGTCACCCATCAACTGTGGAACCGGTTTAGCTTTAAGTATTAAGCATTTTCCGCAATTAGCAAGGTAGTGTTTTACATCTCCGATTCCATAAACTAACCAGAAGCGCTGACGTGTTTTCATCAAGCCGGATTCAAACCGGCAAACGACACGACAACGATCGGAAATTTCCAAGCGCTTATGGTTGGTTCACACTGAGCGCGGTAACGGTAAACTCCGTCGCGGTCAGCGACAACGATAAGCCGCAGCGTAATTCCGTTCAACGTTCAAGAGTTGTTGTTCACACTGAACGCGCCCTGCAACCATAGTTCTCTGTAATTCAGTACAGCAACGCAGCAAGCCAGCAACCATGGGTGTAACTACTGTAAGCAATTGACAATTTTTAAAAAAGTGTGTGGGAGGAATGGGTAAGTGTGGGCAAAGTGTAAGAGGAGGTGGGGGGAGGTGTACTGTGGAAAAGTGTGTGGGGTGTGGGGCAAGTGAGGGGAGATGTGTGGGGAAGTGCTGGGGAGATCCGGAGAGAGGTATGGGAGTGTGGGGAGAGGTGGTTAGGGGTGTGGGAAAGGTGGGGGGAGAGTTATAGGGGTAGTGAAGAAGTGTGTTGGGTACATGACAATTTGACGCAAACAAACTTGACGTAAAGACGACTTGACGCGAGGATGATTTGACGCAAAGACGATTTGATGCGAAACGTGTGAAGTGGAGTAGGGGCCGGTAACTTGGAAAATAGTGAGGGTCGGGATGGGGAAGAGTTGGTGTCACGATCCGGGACCCGAACTCCTCCCGACCACAACTCCCCCAACCCTAACCCCCCGACCCTAGCCCCCCCCGACCCCAACCCCTCAACCCCATCCCTCCCGACTCCTACCCCTCAATCCCAGCCCCCCCCAAAATCAACCTTTTGACTTCCACCTTTTTCTAACCCGCTGACCATATTACACACGTTTCACTTAAAATTGTTTTCGCGTCACACACTTCTCCCAGCACTTCCTCACACCCCATACACCTCTCCCCCACCCCAACACACTTCCCAACATCCCCCATACCTCTTCCCACACACTCCTTATTTCACACTCATCTCATATACTGTCGTCTCTTCCCCACACCCCTCACACATCTCCCCTCACCTTCCCCCACACCCCAATACACTTTCCCACACTTCCCCGCATCTCCTCCCACACCCCAACACACTTCCCCCAACATTTCCTCACACCTCTCCCCTCATCTTCTCATACCCCAACACTGGGGTGGATCGAAAATGACTGATCCCCCCTTTTATCGAAATTTAACCAGAGCCGGGGTCAGGAAAGTTGCGAAATGGTGTAAAAACACTATATTCAAAACTTCATGCATTTTCGTTAACATCATCAAGTGCCGCCGAAAGCTTAAAATATTCAAAAATGACGAAAATTTACGAAAAAGTTGACTTTTTTATTTTTAAGTTTTGGTTCAAATTAAATCATAGCCGGGTGTTTATTTGTTAGTTAAGATGACAAACTTTTCACAGTATGTAAAATATTGTTCGAAAGCAAATGACTTGAGACGCCACCACTGCCGCAAACTTAGCGAATTTTTTTTAATGTGACGTCATTCCTGGCTGCTGGTAGTGAGGGCGCAATATGAGTTGTTCTCTTTGTTGCATTGTCGCACACTTAACTCCCCTGTGAAGAATGCTGAACTCATTTTCTAGTATGTTTCACGCAATCACTTTTTACCAAGACTTAAGATATTTACTGCATAGTTGGGTGGATTTCACAAATATTTTATAGGGATCTTTTTGTCTAATTTCAAAAACGCAATGATAATTTCTGCCACTATCGTTATTATTTTACTCGCTCTCCATTTGTGAAATGAAGTGACTTCATTTTCTCATTTATAAACTCATACATCAGCAATACCCAAACAACCTCGAAGTAATGCAATATATGGGCCCACAAAAGACCTATGTACAACAGTGAACCAATACGTTTGCAACATGAAATTCAAAAAGTTAAATTGCGAAAAATTGAACGATTTACTATAACTGTTAGTCTCATTATAGTCATCTATCAAAAACAGAACCCCGAAAAAGCAGCACACTTACGAAATACTGTAAAACACAAAAAGCAGTCCTTGAATTAACAACGTAAACCTCCTTCGATTAAAAACGCACCGAAAGCAGTCGTTGGAAGTGGTAACGCTTTTCCTCGTAGCAGTTATAAAAGGCATTATAAAATTTTAGTGTTAAACTTGGGTAATTTCGAGCGGTATGTGAGTAAAACATTAATGTACCCATCTCTGTTTACATTTCATATCACTTTTTGTGAAGCATCTGTTATCAGCTTAACGGTTCGTTCGACAGCTGGTGTATGGTAAGGGAAAGCAGGTAAGCAAATGGGAATTTTATTCTAATATTGCTTTCAAGTTCCGTGTCAGTAAGTTTTTTGCATAGTGCAGGTTCAGTAATATCGTTTTCTTGCCAATTAATCATGCTTACATAGTCCGTACTTGCAAATGACAGTTAAGGAATTTTAAATGGACGTACGCAATCAGACCCACTTCTCCTAGCTTTTAACATTCTCCTCTATCCGAATTCTCTAATGACAGATCTTTCGTCGTTGATTATAGCGATTAGGATGTTTTCCGGGTGTGCAAAGTATGCATTTCTTTGTACAACAGGCTTGACTACTCCAAAGACATCTTCAGATAAATTAGAGCAAAGCGTTAAAAATTTTTTGCAAGTTTTTGGGGCCGCTGTGTGCTTGGGGGCTCAACGTAATAATAAACCAACTATAGGTGCGTAAACAGTTGCGACAAAATTGGCTATTTTCTTTAGCATGCCAGATGGCTTACTGACTGACACATACAGTCTCATTACTCTATTGGCCGTGGTAAGCCAACGGAAATAGGCCATTTTTCCACGATATAAGCTTGCTGGTCGCTTAGAAACATGCCCTGTTGCTTAGAAACATGCCCTGTTTCTACTGCGCTGACGATCTCAAACAGATATTTCTGATCACAACTTAGTTGGTTTTTTGCTTCCTCAGAGAAGCGCGGCATATTTGCTTCAATTGCGTCAAAATTGCGAATGGGATATTTTTCACAGTCTTCAAGTTGCTAGCTAATATCTCCAGTATATCCAGAAGGGCCTGTAGTTTTACCATTCAGCGTTTTTATCAGATGTCGTAATGGCAACCCACGTGCAATTGGCAGATAAACCAATGCAAAGGTCTGCCTAACTTAGTTTCGAGCAATCGAACTATTTCTCCATTTGTTCCAGTATTAACAGCTGTCCCATCACAACCACTTGCTTTCATGGAATCAGTAGAACACTCTTTGTCTTCAAACAAATCCCAAATTATTTTTGTTATGCATTTGGAGGTACCTTGAGTAACTGAAACATGACCAAGATAATTACTCCAAGGCTCAACGATTAATGTAACATGTTCTTCTATTATATATTTTTTGTGATAACTCTCTCCCTTCTTTTCATTTATTAACGTTTGATCTTTTCTTCCGTCGAAAGAAAGACTTTGGATCTCTGCAGCATTGATTTTTGCACTAGCATTTACTTCCTTTCTGATATCAAATCTGCTCCTTCCAATTTTGTTTCTATTAATCACATCGTCGCTAGCATCAGCGGATATAATGCCATAGTCCTGCAAAACTGAAAAAATCATCGCGGCGGATCTATCAGAGATCCCAGTTCTTTCTCATGCCAGTGCCAAATTTGAAAGTCGAGGTCTTTTGGAATTTTGTGGAGATTCACGAACTGCTGTAAATGCTTTACGTTTGTGACTCGTGAAAACAAAGTCTTGGTTAGAAGAGTCTTCATCAGATTCTGAGAAATCTTATACTGACTCCTCAATAAATATCAATGATGCCTGGCTTCTTTCTAAAGCTGCTTAAGCCAATTTAAGATGTTGCTGACGTCGCAAAGAACGTTTCTTCAATAATTTTGTTGCTGTTACATCGCAATTTCCAATATACATCTTGCGATCGGTTCGTTGATCTTTCATGAAACCTCTTTCCAAAACTGGGATTTTAAACTCTTTAGCACAATTGCAACAGTCCAAATCTTTACACTTGCAAGATGCAAAATGAAAGAGTTTTTTACTTTTATTTTTAAACGTTTCCAATTTGGTTAGGAAGGCAGCTGAAGTTTTCACGGATTGATAGCTTTTCATACTGCCTCGAAATGTTTGACGGTATTCTTATATTTTAGCTATCAAACTCTTTTTCGTAACACGTGGAATAGAAGCTCTTTTGTAAATTGCTTGAATTTTTAGCCACCTCTGACGAAATGACATACACGGGATAATCTTTCTCCTTTTCATTTCGTTCCTTACTAATAGGTAACATTTCATAACTGCATTATAACTTGGTAACTGATTTTCGCTGAAGTCACATGGCTCCCCGAATATCGGACATTTTGACTGTCTTCTGGTATTAAAAAGACCCTTCCTTTTATTTTTATCCATAGTTAATCTAGCTTCAAATTATTAGTGGGTTTTGTAGATCAAAGTCAAACTTTACTCAACTAACCGCAAAAACGCACGCTTGGTTCTCGAACAACACAATCTTGGTTAAAATATGAAACTTCGAGTAAAGTTTGAGACCTTTCTGTTATGTGATGACGTCACAATGTTGTAATTTAAGTTTCTTGGCTAATTTGGAGATTCTGACAGGCAATTTAATATTTCTCGCAAAATTTTGAATAAGAATTGTTGGGAGTATAGTAATAAAAGTAAACACAGTTTTCAGCGAACAATATATTCATAATAGAATCGTCGAGCGTCAACTTCACCAATCACCATTGGCTGTCAACAACTAGCCAAATCTTTTTGTTTCTCACTGAAATTACCTTCTCTTTTGCGCAGTAGCGACACCTCAAGATAACTACTTTTAAACAATATTTTGAGTTCTATGCAAAGTTTGACTTTTATTTTAGTGACCTAACTGCCGGCTATGATTTAATTCGAACCAAAACTTAAAAACAAATACGTTTTAAAAAGTCGACTTTTTCGTAAATTTTCGTCATTTTTGAATATTTTTAGCTTCCGGCGGCACCTAAGGATGTCAATGAAAATGCATGAAATTTTGAATATAGTGTTTTTACACCATTTCGCAACTTTCCTGACCCTGGCTCCAAATAAATTCCAATAAAAGGGGGGATCGGTCATTTTCGATCCACCCTATCCAATACACTTTCCCGCACTTCCCACCAACAATTTCTCATACCTCTCCCCTTACCTCCTCCCACACCTCAACACACTTTCCGACAGCCTCCACATTCACCCCACATACTCTCCCCACACCTCCCCCTGCACTTTCTCACACTCCCACACCTCTTTTCACACCTCCCCTCACTTCCCCACACCCCAACACACTTTTTCACATTTCCCATACACTTTCCATATTATAGAGAATTACGCTGCCATTGCTCAACGCGCCGTGCCGTCGACTGTTTGATCAGAAATTCCGCAAGCGTCAACGGAAAAAATTAAAATTTTTTAACTTCGATTTTTTCCGCTGAGACTCGGAAGTTTTACCGTTGACGGAAAATACGTTCCGCTCGCCGTGAAATGTGACATGGTTTACCGTTTCCGTTGAACGCGACAGATTTTACCGTTACCGCCCCAAGTGTGAACCAACCTTTAGCGATTTTGAAATATCAGCCTGATACGATGGCACGACGCTGTATCAGCGAGCAATGCACACCGCGCGCGATACGATTGCTTCCAAGAGAAACGCATTTCGGCATCCGCACTGCTAGCTGATCAGCAGTTGCAGGTCGGCACTGGTACCGGCAAAAAAAAAACCGGTAGGCTATACTGTCTAGTAAGTTCTGTTGCACGATTTAGAACTATCAAGATTTGTTTCATTTTCAATCAACAGCTACGAACAAAACGGAATTGTTTGGTAATATATTCGTAAAACAATTTTTTGACTTTCATCTCTTTTAGTCTAGTTTAATTTGCTGCTGGGCTAATTTTCGCCGGCCCCAAGACGGTCCAAAATAAACAATTTGCAAAATTTACTCTGCTGTACTAACTCTGATCACTGTTGATTCTTCAATAGCCAACACACATAGCCTTTGCAGATGCTTTAATTTAAGAGTACTAATGGAAAAGTAAACAAAAATCCGGCATGGTTGATGAATACTTTCGAAAGTTTCATTAACGCACATTTTTTTTTGGCTTCATTAATTATATGAAATTAAATGAAAATTACCGACTAATTCACATTTAGATACAAAGCAAAGTAATGCTAGGTTATTCATTTCTTTTGATTTGTTGTCGTCACTTTTAAGTTATTGCAGGAATAACATTTCAGCAATTTCTAAGAAAAAATTTGAAAAACTCCCTCGAAATACAAAATAAATCAAATTTTGAAACCAAAATCACATATAATCCGAAAATTATTCGAATAAACCAAGCCAAAGCTCTCCCGACGCTTCTAACGTCAACGATATAGTAGAACTCGGTTAGTAGAACTCGGTTCTACTTCGTCGGGACGTCATTCACAGCGAGTTTTTCTGTCGAGCTGTCGTTTTTAACGCGTCGTTATCGCGCGAAATCGTTCAGTGTGAATTGGCCGTCGTTTGTACGCGTCGTTATCGCGTCTGTAGCGTCATATGACGCGATAACGACGCCAGTGTAAACCACGCTTTGTAGCAAGGGCCAGCGTGTCCACATTTGGAATGTTCATCAAAAACTATTAAACGCGTCAGGGAGTGCCTACCCGGAAAGGTGATAGGATGTTTCGTTTCAGAAGGAAGATCGGCGTTTTACTACCGTCCATCCACACGCAACAGCATATCATGTCCAACGCAAGGTCGCAAATTCCGGAGCGATTTTAATTCATTAACTCGGCGCCTTTTATCTGAACTATCCGCTTTTTTAGCCCAATATGGGGCGCCGTTGTGAAAAAACGATTTAGCAAATTTTGTACGAATTTTCACCAACATTTTCTCAGTTTTACAGCTGTTTAGTTAAAGTGAGGTGAACTGCAGCTAAAACGCTTCGAAAAATGCAATAACAGCCAAAGTGTAACGACATTTGATAAATAGCAGCGACATCTATTACATGGCGGCGATATTTAATAAATAACGCGACATTCATTAAATAGCGGCGATATTTAATAAACAGCAGCAACATTGAGCAAACAGCAGTGATATTTAATACACAGCAGCGACATTTAATGAATAGCAGCGACGTTTAATAAATAGCAGCGACGTTTAGCTAAAGTGCAGCGAAAAATTAAAATGCTGCGGGAATATGCTAATGAGATCGACAGTGTTTCCATTTAGTGTAATCTTAAAATCGATTTTGAAAAGTTTAATATGTATTTATCCAAATTTGAATTACTATCGGCACAGTGTATCCAAATTATTAATAGTGAACCACTCTCAGTGCTCAGTGTCCGGAACGAAAATCAAAGCTTAGACGTTGTGCTGGCATTTTTTATTTTTGTTTTCAATTTTTTTATGAAATTTACTAGGAGTTTCTAGTCTACTTTATTGTTAGACTAATTTGGCAATGAATGAGAAAAATGAGAAATTTTTGTGTGGGGTAAATGATAAAGCATGGGGAGTATGGGGAAGTGTTGGAAGAGACGTGGGGGTTGCGAGGAAGTGTGGGGAAGTGTTGGGGGAGGTGTCAGGTGAGGTGAGTGTGGGGGAAGGTGAGAAAAGGTGTGAGGGGTATGGGGAAGTTTGAGAGAGTGTGGGGAGGTGGGAGGAGAGTGTGGGAAGTGTGAAGAGACGTGTCAGGTGAGTGTCATTCTGACTGCAGCAGTCATGTCATTATGTGTTTTGTAAGCTGCAGAAAAGGGCGTCTCTCTGCCAGCGCAAATTTTTCTAGCGAAGTTGTACTGCAGTTCAAACTGGCAAGCTACAACAGTGTCTTTAATAATAAAAGAAAAAAAAAAGTTAGCTCTACAGAATGTGTGACCAGCAAGAAGCAGCTAATATCCACAAAACATTAGAACGTATTCTGAAATCTATTGACAACCTAAATGATACCGTTAAAAACCTGGATTTTTCTGTGAAGTCCCTTGAAAATAAGGTTAGCGATCTTGATGCTAAATTAAACAAACGCTGTGATGACCTAGAAGCTGATATTTTGCCCAAAGTAAATATCAGCGAGTTTACACCTGTAGAAGAGCAGGTCGAGTCATGGCGAAGCGATGAAGATGATCTATACACCCAAGTTCAAAAACAGGCAGACGAGCTCTCAAGGTTGATTGCGCAAAGTGAAAAGCAGCAGCTAGAAGCCTCAAAACTGAAGCTGCAAAATGAAGCGTACAGTAAACGATTGAATGTCTTGATACATGGCATACCAGAAGACCCAAAAAATCCATGGGAAAGCAGAGATTTTACTGTCAAATTATTTAATAGATTTCTAATTGATGGCCTCAAAGTTGAAGATTTTAATGAACTACCACTTGTAGACATACATCGTTTTCCGCAACGACCCATATACACTGATGAAGGCAGAGTCAACCGTCCGATTATTATAAAATTATATAATAGCGATGATAGGCACTGGCTATTTAGCCGTCTCAAATTCCTGAAGAGCTACAACGATAAACGTTATGCTGAAAATAGAGAAGCAAAGCCAGTTTTCTTAACTGAACATTTGCCCGAAACCTATTACGAACAAAAGAAGGCTCTGATGCCCTTATTTAAAAAAGCAAGAAATGAAAATAGAAAAACATCATGGGCTGTTATTAATGGAGACTATTTCCTGCTTATTGATGAAGTCCGCGTCAAGTAATTATGTATGCTGAGAAAATGTAGGCCTAATGATTATCATCGTTCAAACTTGTAATAGTCCTTCTCTTCTTCTTAATTTAAATAATCTACAATAAAATCCAGTTGTTGTTATATTGTTGTATTATATCGTCATCTAAGGTTGTTATTGTAGTTATTTTTAAATTTTTGCTGTAAAAACCCAAAATCTAGCTGTTGTTATATTGTTGTATTATTGTACCTGTTTTGTAAAGTCGAAAATATGGTGGTTGTGGCCTTGTGGCGGTCATGCAGAAGGGACGCATCTTGTGAGCGCATCCTTTCGGCATGACTGCTGCAGAGCACTTGGTACCTGTTTGGAACGTTGAAAATATGGTGGCTGTGAAAGACTTTACACTTGGATAGTATTTACTGTTGTTATAGTTGATAAATTGTAGATTAATGTAGTCAGTTTACATCTCTGACAAATAGCGGTACAAAGTTTTGCATTCCGGTATCTTTAGTTAGTAGTCCGGTATATTAGTTTGGCAATCTGGTATATCAGTCGTTTTTTTTTACTTTCTGCTTACGTTTGTAGTTGTACTAGGCCTACTTAGGCATTGTTTGTGCTTCTACTTTAACACTGTGTTATTTTTGCTGTGCTTGACAATTTATGCGCTTGGCCGGGGACGTGAAGCAGCAGCTGACTAACATTATGCTTGACACAAATGCCGAGGATTTTGAAACTGCTAATCAAATGATAAATGGTTTAACGGAAAATACTAAGCAGTGCGATTACTGCGACAGTGGTTCGATTCCTACCTTTGATCCCGCTACCGATAGACTTTTTACGTTGCACGTGAACATTCGTTCACTACAAAAAAATGTTGATGACTTTTATCATCTGCTTACCGAATTGAACACCTTACCAAACTTGATTTGTTTAAGTGAGACTCGTTTAAAGAACACATCAAATCTCCGCCTTGTCAACCTGGCTAGATACAATATTGTAACTAAGAATTCCAAGACAAATGCGGGAGAGATTGCGATGTACGTTTCCGAAACGTTAGAGTTTGAAGTGATACAAAATTGTTCAATTAACGATCCGAACTGCGAAGACTTGTGGATAAAATTACGATTTAAAAATAGTGAGACCCTCCTGGTCTGTGGTATATGCAGACACCCAAAAGCAAATATTTACGATTTTTTTGATAAATTAAATAATTCTTTAATTAAAGTTGTTTCTGATAATTTAAACATTTAAACTGCGTTATTTTGGGCGATGTAAACATCGATTTAAAAACAATGAAACTTGCGGCAAAACACGTAGTTACTTGAGTATGCTAAATAGTAATTCGTTTCATAACCTGATTGATTTGCGTACAAGAATTACTCCTGTTTCACAGACTACCACTGACCATGTCTATTCCAATGTATTTAAATATAAATCAGTTCCGGGTATTGTTAAATGTGCGTTAACTGACCACTACCCAATATTTGTCATACTTAAGCATTCACAACTTAAAGTTGACCAAACTAACCACTATACTCGGTCACAGAACTTAATAGTGATAATTTCAACAGTGACCTTAAAGCATCGCTAGATGTACTGTTAAATGACTCGCCAAATTTGGACGAAAAAAATGTCCATTAATTCTTCTCCGCTTTTGTTGAGGTCATTAAACGAGCAATAAATCGTCATGCACCGCATAAGAAACTATCACGCAGGCAAAAACGCTTGAACAAAAAACCTTGGATTACAAAAGGTATTCTTATCTCGATTAAGAAAAAACAAAAGCTGCATAGAACACATTTTCTGAGCCCAAATCCCATCGAAAGTGATATTTACAAAAAATACTCAAATGTGCTCACTCGTGTTAAAACCGCTTTTAAAAAAATATATTTTCATAAAGCTATACATGATAGTAAAAACAGCCCTCAAAAAACCTGGGACGAACCAAATACAAATTTTAATTATTTTTTGTATAAATCTAGCAAAGTTTCATCTTCTATTACGTTGATACCACCTACCGCCAATGAAGTTATTAATGAACTGAATTGTTTAAAGAATAAAAAAGCTGCTGGCTCCGATGACTTGTCATCGTTCTTCATTAAATCGGCTTCGCTTATTATCATTGCACCCTACTTGACCTACTTTATCGAATTTATGTTCAACCAAGGTGTTTTTGCAAATATCTTGAAAATAGCTAAAGTTATTTCAATATTTAAATCCGGGGAAAAAAGTTTAATCGAAAACTACAGACCAATTTCCCTTTTACTTGTCTTTTCTAAGGTTATAGAAAAGTTAATTAAAACCAGAATTCTTAGTTTTATTAATAGGCATGATATACTATATGACCGCCAAAGTGGATTTCGCAAGAAATGCAGCACCATATATCCTCTCATTGATGTAATTACTGAATGCTATGACAATATTAACAATGGAAACCTTTCGTGCGTAATAGCGTTAGATATACTGTAAAAAAAGTATTTCATACGGTTAATTTTGACATACTGCGTTACAAATTGGACTATTATGGTATACGTGGTCCATGTTACAAACTCCTTAATAGTTATTTAAACAATAGAAAGCAGTATGTTTGTTTGTCTGGATACAAATCTAGTTGGTTGCGGTGTTCCTCAGGGATCAGTCCTTGGCCCGTTACTTTTCATCCTTTACGTTAATGATATGAGAAATGCGTTACAAACTATACCAAGACTGTTTGCTGACGACACTTGTTTATTCCTGAACGCTAAAAACATAGTTGAACTTGAAATAATTGGTAACTCTGAATTAAGTTCTCTGAAAAACTGGATGGATACAAATAAGTTGACAGTAAATCCGACAAAATCAAAACTTATAGTCGTAAACCCCAAGCTCCGAGCTCCTCAAATACAATTCTCTCTGCTATACGATGATACATGTATCAGAAATGATAAATCGTTAAAATATTTAGAGGTTGAACTAGATCAAGAATTGAACTTTTTACCCCATCTTACCAAAATTGAAAATAAACTATCGCAAAATGTAGGTATAATACCTAAATTGAAACATTATTTACCCAATTCCGCTCTTTTAATGCTCTACTACTCGATAGTTTATCCTCATATTTTATACGGAATTATTCTATGGGGTTCAACGTATACATCGCACCTTAAAAAGCTGCAATTGCTACAAAACAAAGCTGCGCCTGCGACTTGTTCCTTAAATTGGCGCAAGCATGTGACACCGTGTTTTGATCGTCTAAGCATTCTAAAAGTAAGAGATGTGGCTAAAATGGAAATGGCGAAATTTGTCCACAAATCTGTTAACCACTCCCTACCACAATATTTTCAAACGTTTTTTCACAAGGTGTCATTAGCACACAAACGTTCTACTAGGTCTTCCTCTGGTGATAAGTTAGCAATCCCTCGGTTTCGAACAAGCCGTGCGCAAAGGTCTATCAAGTATCAGGGGTCGGAGGTTTGGAATTCGATACCAACTGCTATTCAACGTTTAAAATTTTACGCAAACATATCGCGAGCAAATATTGGTTGCGTATAAAAATTAAGTCACTAGATTTTACTTGTAGTTCTTTCTCTTAATTAGCCACATACTAAAAGATGTGGCTGGTACTTCTTGTTGCTGCTACAACGAGGATTAAATGTGAGCATCATTCTGCTCATAAAAGCAAGCAAAAGGTAGTCGTTTGACTCGAAGACTTCACGTCCCTTCACGGCTTCCTCATACTTCAAGTAAATGAGCTTCAGTTGCATGTTTACATTAAATCTACTGCTTTTTCCTTTTAAAGTTTTTTGAGTGCTTGTAGTTGTAATATAAAAATAAACTTGTCTGTCTGTTGAGTGGGTGTGGGGGTGTAAAAAGAGGTGGAAGGTGAGGGGAGAAGAGTAGGGGAGGTGTAGAAGAGTGTGTGGCTCCCCCACATTTTCCCCACACTTCTCCACACCTCCCCACATCCCAACACACTTTCTCCCACTTTCCCACAATCTCCACACTCACCCCATACACTCCTCCGCATCTCCCCCCACACCTCCCCCATATGCCTATACTTCCCAACATCCCTGATACCTCCCCCACACCCCAACACACTTCCCCATTCCTGTCCCACATTTTTCCCCTCCTTCCATACTCCTCCCTATACTTGACCCGATTTCTTAAACTACCAAAAATTCCCCAATTTCCCCACCATCCATACTCCCCAAAATTCTCTATACACTCCAATTCTTTCCCATACTTACAATACTTGCTTTATCATTAGGGCTGTGGCGGATACCTTCGCGTTGAAAGGCAGCCTAATATCTTGTCAGTACGCGCGCCGCGCCTCTTGAATAAATTCGCGCAAGATTGATTGAACAAGCAGTGTATTGGCAGTTGAAGTCAAGTGTCGACAGCAAAAGGCAGCGGAACGGTAACTGATTGTGGGGCAAGATAGTTCTTCAGCACTGAACGAAACACAGTATACTAGTCGCAATTGACAAAATGTACCAGCAATATCCAATTCCAAAGCAGAGCTGACAAATGCAACATAAACTCCATTTGTAAGTAGGACAATAAAAAATCCAATTGCCAGCATTAACCAGTAACTAGCAGTTTCAAATATTTCCTTAAGCCCAAGATACTCATTAAACCTCAAACCATGATCTAAACATCAGCAACTATAAACCACTATTCCCATCACTTCCACAGGACTGACACAGAGATCGAACAACAAGCACATGCTGCAACTTCACTAGACTAGACTAGTTAAAACTATTGCTTTAGTGAGACGTACAGGCCAGTGTTGCCGTTTAAAATTGAACGAAACGGGATCGGCTGAAAGGAGGAGTTAGCATACCACAACACAGAAAAATAAAAAAAAATAGATCCGTCATACAAACGAGAATAGTGTCATATCACAGGGTTTGCACAATCGCTACAAGGGCAACTAGATTTTGACCAAAAAATTTTAAAATTTTGACCTGAAAAATTAAAAATTTTGACGTAAAATTTTATCACAAAAAAAAGCGACAACATGTTTAAGCAAGTAAAAATAATGCTGAATATTTTTTTATGAACAAAGTAAAACGAAACCAACATAAACAACGAATAAAATAGCACTAAAATTGTTTCAATCAAATTAGTCCAAAGTTTTTCGGTCCAAACAAGTTAAAAAAGTCCTAATTTCACGAATTTGGACCTAAAAGTAGTCCAATCTGGCAACCATGCTTTTAACCTTCCTTCACCAACTATGCTTCTAACCAGGCAACCAACCTTCCTTCAATGTTAGAATTAAACTAATCCTCAAAACTCTATCTCCGGCCACTGCGATATAACAATGAAATTCTGGAATTATTCGAAAACGATTGTCTCGTCATAAACACAGTTTACTACTTGAATGCTGTTTTCATGCGCTTATGTTGAAAAAGGGACTACCGGTTTGCTTTCCACAAGCTGGCAACCTATGATTACGACGTAGTTTATTTCATCGATTAATTAAACAATGCATAGTAAGCAATATAAACGACGCAGATTTTGCATCTTGACTGAAAAAGCAGATTTTGACCTTATTTTGACCCAACGCAACATTTTGACCTTAGTTTGACCTAATACCTATTAAATTTCACAAAGCGAGGTGAGTTCAACTCTGGATTAGTAATTCAATCGAGAACCACGCAAGAGTTTGTCCAAAAATGCAAGGAGCGATTGAAATCACGTAATACAAGTTGCTCAGCAGACAGCATTACTTCGCTACACAACTTTGCGGCTTCCAGTTCTTTGCGTGTTATCACCCAATTAGTTTGATGTGCCAAAACCAACTTAGGCTTGCCTAGAACAAAACTCACAACCGGCTTCCCGACAGCCGAACAACGCAAGTACACCACGCAGCAAAACGCTGAATCAGAAGCGTCGCAAAAACCGTGCAGTTGGCAATCAGTTGCAGCATGATCAAAACTATTGTCCCAAAGGCAGTTTCGAGTAATGCAACACTGCTCAAACAACTCAGAGAGTGCCCTAACTACTTTTTCTAACGATTCTGAATGTCTGGCGAAACAGCTTCGTCCCACTCAACACCCGAGACAGCAACTCGTTGCAAAATTAATTTTCCCTAAAACAGATACGGCGACACCATACCCAGGGGCAGTGGCAATTCTAGCACCCAAAAAGTGGGGGGCCACTTTGGGGCCAAGGTAGATTGAGGTGGGGCCACTGAAAACTGTGTTTGAGAGGAAAAGAGTGAGTTCAAAGAGACTTGCAACTAAACTTAAAAAGTAAGCATATGGCAATATGGTACATATACAGTTATTATTGACATTCACTACAACATAAGATGGCAAAATGGTCAGAGCGTCTGTTTCTGGAGCGGTAGACTCAAGATAGGCCTATGACTCCGAGACGAGTTAAACTGATTGCCTAGCCTAAAAATTAGTTTTCACAGTTTTCCTGCTATACGTTCGACTTTGACATTTGTGGGATAGCCAGTGAAAATATGTTCTCCGTAAAAAGCTTGAACCCCACTCGGTTGGTGGCAGTGTTAAGACCAGGGCCAGCGCAACCGTCCCCCGTGCCCTCCGATCGGGGGGGGGGGGGGCAACCGAGACATGCGTTTCTCGGGTCCCACTCCGGTGCTTGGGGGCCCACTTTTGTTACCTGAAACCCTTTTTTTGGCTTCAATTCTGCGTGGAGATGAAAAGTAGCCTATTTTTTTGGGCACAAAAACTTTTGCCTGTGGGACCTCGCGTTGAGTTTGAGGAGGGATGGTGAGGGGCTACGATGGGTTAGCATTGGCACTGCTTAAGATTTCAGTAGCGTTTTAGCCCACTCGGCCATCAGGCTTCATGATAAACATATTGCAATTTTCGCTCTTTATATTTGTCACCTAAGAACCGCAGGCTGAATAATGGTCAGGCAAGGAAGGTCGACTGCTTTATAACTTACTGGTTATGTAATTTCAAAAGCGATAATAAAACATGGCAGAACTGTGTTGCCTATAGCACCAGTCCACTCTCAACCAAGGTCTACCACCAGTGTTGCCAACTTTGTAAGGCAAGAATCCGCTAAATCATGCACAAAAATCCGATAAAGCATGTTTGAAATCCGCCAAAAGCTACCTTCAGCAATGTTAGTCATGACTTTGGAAACGATTGGTTGCATGTAGGTCTAAAATTCAGGGGTCTTCAATTATTTTTTGCACAATCACTCCTTTTTGGAAAATGTGGCATTGAATTGCCCCCCTGACAGTCTGAGAGCGTTCACGTAATTTTTCCACTAAATTCAGGTGAAGACCAAAAAAAAGGTTTTCTCGTCCGCAGAGCTCCATTTTTCTACTAAATTCAAGTGCAGACCAAAAAAAAAAAAAAACTTTACGTCCGCAGAGTTTCTTTCGGAAGATCGTACATATACGTTGTTGGCAATTCTAGCATCGCACCCTGAGAAGTAAAATCGCCACCCAATTTCAACAATTGTTGGAACCACCCCTTTGAAGGCCGAAATCGCCCCCGTTGAAGAACCATGGTCTAGATGGTAGAATCAGGGCATTAAGGTACAGTCTCTACAGAGACTTGCATAGAAATCCGCTAAAAAATCCGCTGTCCGCCAAATGCAAAAATTTTCCAACAAGTAGAATTAAATCTGCCAAATCTAGCGGATTTTCCGCTAAATTGGCAACACTGTCTCCCGCTCCAAACTCCACAGCCATCAACAAGTGACGCATTAAAGCCAAGTTTACTAAGCACTGACTGTTGTTGCTACTAATAATACCATTCTTACGCCCACCAATGCTGCCACAGTGCACATTGCTATCCTTCCTTTTTAGTGCTTGCTTAGTGGGCTTCAACAAAAAAAGATGAAAAATACTGGAACATGACTAACTAGGCTACGAAAAATTCCAGATGTCACTTTTATTTTGATTAAGCACTGTGGCAACAACATCTTACGTACCACAAGCACAAAAATAATCACGATTAGTTGGCTTATATATCAAGTGGAATCTGCAGCAGTAAAGGTTCTGGAGCTCCACGAGTATACTCACAACGAACGTCGTTCTTTTGACTATTTGGCTTCTTAGCAACGTAATAAAACGCCACATTGGTGGCAACCCGACGCTTGGACACACAATCAACCGACGCAATTCCGTCGAGGCAATCTCAACAAGACAACAACACAACTCTCTCGAGCTGAGCACCACGATGGCTTGCAGTGCTTCGTTCTATCGTGCTACAGACCATTTCTCTGCCTAGGACTGGAATCCTTCACCTGCAATGCCTCTCGTCTCTCACAGCTAAGGGGAGTACTGTGGCAACAATATCTTACGTACCACAAGCGCAAAAATAATCACGATTAGTTGGCTTGTTGGCTTATGTATCAAGTGGAATCTGCAGCAGTAAAGGCTCCGGAGCTCCACGAGTATACTCACAACGAAAGTCGTTTTTTTGACTAAATGGCTTCTTAGCAACGTCATAAAACGCCACACCACTACCAAAGACTCGATACGAAAGATTTTGATCTATTTAATTGTTTATTCCTCTTCACCCATTACTAACAGCTTCTTGGATCTGCACTGGCTGCTTTATGACTTAACCGCTTCTGATTACGATTTTACGATTGAGATGGAACTGTGTGATGCAATAGAAGCACCAGTTTATTGAAAAGCGAAGGCAAAGACCGAAGTAAACTATTCAAGTTTCACATAGCCTGGTAAACTAAGAAGCAAAGACAACGAATGTCTAACTCTGAGGTTGGGTAATCGATTAGTATATTTTCATACCCTGTCATAGGTTACATAAGCTTGTTAAAACTGGGGGGGGGCAACCTGGGAGCCAGGCAAAATTCTGGGGGAGCCATGGCCCCCTCTGGCCCCCCTTAGAATCGCCACTGCCCAGGGGATCGAACTGACTAGCAAGCTGGCTAGCCATTTCACGTCCAGTAGTAGCCTCTTTAAATTCTTTACAATTAACACGCAAAACATCATTTTGAGCACCCCACTTTAAACCAAGCGTCTTAGAGTTAGGTAAAGGGTCAGAACCAAGATAAACTGCAGTTAGACTACTGCCAAATCACAGTGCGAAACCTTATTCAAAATATTCAATTTGATAGAATGACGGTTAGCCACCCATTTGCGCAATTTGAAACCACGACTTCCAAAGCTCAATGCCTTTGAAGGCAATAGCACGCACAATTCCTCAAAGGAGTTAGAAGCAAACGACATGTCACTCATGTAACGATTGTTTAGTACCGCTTGCAACGTTGCTTCGCCGGCACCAGTAGGATTTTCAGAAACTAAGCGTTTGATAGCCCAAAGAGCGATGAAGGGACTAGAATTTATGCCCCAAACATGCCTAGTAAACCGATAGACTTTAACTTCATAAAACATTTCATTATTCTTGAACCAAATTAACCGAAACAAAGCTCGTAGATCCTGCAGAATTTAAATTTGGAAAAAACATTTACTCAAGTTAGCAACACAAGCAAACTTTCCCAAGCGAAAACGAATCAAAACCTCTACGAGATTATTCCGGAAATTCTCACCCGACCAAACAACTTGATTAAGCGACGTACCATTAACAGCATCAGATCCGTCGTAAACAATTCGTGGCTTGGCCGACTTAGTCACAAAAAATGGCAAGTACCACATAGGTCGATCAAATTCAATATTAACGTCAACAGGTTCAATCCATTTTTCATTAATTAATTCATTAAAAGTGCCAGCAAGTGTTTTTTTTACCTAGAGGTTGCGCTCGGCGGTTTTATGCAGTGACAAAGTTCGCTTTAACGATTTATCGAAGTTATTTACCAGATTTTCAAATTCATGTAGTTTAAAGGGGACTGGAATCTCGTAGCGGCCATTTTTAACTTTGATTTCAGGTTTGGTAAGTTCATAAGCACGTTCGTCGTTTTTTGAAGGTTGAGCAATTTCGTCCGACAACTCGTGTTTTCTTAATGCTTGTTTAAGCGCGAAGTTTTCTTTTATCTTTTTACAGTCACAAGCAGCAACATTTACAGGTGCATCAACCTTTACTCTCAGCGCAGATGGAGAATCAATCGAGTTTGACATGTGACTTACTCTTCCCCCACTAGCAATGGGTCCCAGCTTAGTGAGTACATAGTTCGGGTTTTGTGGCTCCATGCTCTCGCGCTCACCAGGGACGATGAGTAAAGTGTTATCACACTGCCCGATTAAAAGGTCAACTCCTCTGCGTTCCGGAACAACTGGAATATAGACCCCTTCAAAGTCTTCAAGCCCACTAACGTCCACTGCGTGAGGTAGGGTGTTCTTATCATCAGAAAACTGGGGCAAGACCAGGGCATCATTTATGGTAAACTGTTCCCCAGAATAAAGCGACTCCAACTTAAGGCTTGTTCGGCCCCCGGTTGACCCCTTGTCTTTTGTCAGTGTACGAAGAGACACAGCGGGGTCGAGAGTAACTTGGCGCCCCAGCTCAGACTCTAAAGCTTCTGAAATCAGAGTTGCCTGGGATGCCGAGTCAAGCTGTGCGTACACCAAAGAAAAATTTCCCGTGACAGGGTCTACTATCTTAAAGGCACTAATACGTAGCAAAACCACACTCTTCTCGGCAGAACCAATTTTAAGAACATTCAGATCCCCCCAAGTCAGTGACCTCTTTTCTTACAGAGGAAGGGGGGTACGCTTCTACATCCTTAGCGGCCCCATGACTCTCCAAGGGATAACTATCATGCAATGAACCAGAGTGTTTAATATGACCCGCAGGCTAGCATTTACGACATTTACAGGGAAAGGGGCAGTCACGTACAAAGTGATCAAGTGACAAACAGTTTAAACAGCGTTTCGCGTTCATTACTATCTGCCGTTACTGCCAGGCAAGTAGGATTTAAATTTTTCGCATTCCCCCAAATAATGCTTAGCATTCGATTGTATGCACACAAAGCAACTAGAGGGAGGCGTATCCTTTGAACGTCTCTGAGTAACAGGTTTTTTATTTACTGCTTTACCGGTAGGTCTATTCGGATGAAAATTAGAGCCAGCGGGCGATTTATTACTTTGGTTTTTAGTACCAGAGTCCATGGTTACTTGGCAAACTCGATACGTCTTCGAACGAGATGTTGTCTGACCATCTTTACCGTCACACCCAAAAACTGCTTGCGCACAGTCTCACGTCTTCATTTTAATGTCATGAGCGACAAATTCCTGTAAAGATTCGAACCCAGGGTGACTACGATTCAAGCCTCTTTTGTCAAGAAAGTCGAAATAACACCTTTTTAAAACGCCCGGCAAACGATTTGCAATATTAAAAATGTTATGGACCTGAAAGCTCATCAGCGTCAACGTGAGCAAAAACAAAACCCTCGAGAGTGTTTAGATCTTCATTAAACAATTTCAACGAGGGCAAATCATTAGTTACATTAGCGGCATTACGCATGGCCATCACTTTTGATTCAGGAGACCAACCACCCGAAACGCCGCATTTTTGCCTGAGACGGTCCAGAGCCTTCTCAATACGTTGTGACGTGGCAAGCCCTTCATTGGCGTGCAAAACAAGTTAACCATTTCACGCGGCTGGCCAGCGCATGAAACCCTTAAAACCTCTAATCTCCACTCATCATAGGGACTTTCTTCCATCAACCGACATATTTGATTTTCATTAAAAACGAATGCAAAGTTAGCCCCATCATACGCGATCTGTGATGCCAAATTTATGCATTCATTACGACCTTGTCTCTGGAGATACGCGTGCAGTTCCAACTCATCACTTTCAGAAAGAACTGAGCGCCTGCGAGAGATATGCACATCAGGCTCTACATTTAAAAACACGTCGAGGGATGTCTTTAAAAATATTCCTGTCATAACCATCAGTAGCGCAGTTTTCATTGTCATTAAAGCGACGATAGGAGTCATATTGCGCAGAGTTTACATCCAGAGGTTAATTTAGCACAATAATATCATTTGTACATTCAGGTTTACGCTGGGCAATAGCGACTCACATTTTTACATCAACATTTTTAGTTTTTTCACCAGCCACAGAAGTCGACGCGTAAATCTCACGCTTTGAAAGAGTCCCATGACCAGTTTTTAAATCAGTCTACTTTTTTGGCGCGCAAGTTTCCAGCACAGGCGATTTTCTGGATTTAACTTCGCTTTTCAGTTTAGAATCGCTAGTTTTAATTTTAGACCGATTATCACTTAAAATCGAATAGACCGAGCGCGAGCAGGCTTGTGCTTTAGAAGCGCAACTTACACTTGAACCTCGCAGCGAACAACATTCCAGAATTTTTTCTTCTGCTTCAATATTCGCTTTTTCAATGCGCAATTTTGCTAGAACTTCTGCTTGCTCTGCGTGAGCCATCCGCCTACGCAATTCAGCTTCAGTTTGCGAATCCTATTCAGTTCTGCGAAATTACGCAATTCAACTTTTTTACGCTCTAGTTCAATTCGTTTTAATACCGACGTGGCATTAGAATTCAAACTACAGTAGCTTTTGTCACTTGTGACGCGCTATCGGAAGGATCAATTGTGTCATCATTTTGATCATCTAATTGAATTTGTTTATTAAATTGTTGTTTAAAGCGCAATACACTCCGTTGAAACAATTTATTGCACTTTTCGTATTGCTCTGCAATATTTTCCATTAATTGCCTCTCTAATTCAGAGTCTTTTAAATCGTAGACAACCTAACAAAATTTATCATGGAGTTGTTGAACAAACCCAAATTGCGTGGCATCTATTTCAAAGTTATTACACTTACAATCTGGGGAAGTTATGAACTCTTTTATACGTTTTAACAGCAATTTACGTCTCATTGTTAAGAACTTTCGTGCGGAATCCTCGAGTCCCATAGAAGTATTAAACAGTAATGCCCTCCCACGGAGAAATGCCTCATTAGGGGCAGGTACGCCAGGGACTAGATCCCCCCGGAGTCCACGTTTTGCAAACTCATAATCAACCCAGCAGCAGACCTTGAGGTCGCGGGTAAATCATTAACACGGTTAGAATCGATTATGCCGATCTCCAAAAATTTGATAGATTCAGACGAAACTCGATCGGTTTTGTGAGGATTGTTATTTCCAGTCAAAACAATTCATCACAACTAACACTACAACGAAATATGGTCAGAAATCAATAGAGCTACGTCGGTACAATCAACGAAACCAATTAGCACTAAGTACTGTACCTTCACAGTCAACTTTAGTTCGTAGGCAAACGAATAAGGAGATCGAATGCTGTCGACGAAGAACGATGCTCTGGAAGATCACGAAATGCAGGGACGACACGTCGACAAACCAAGATCTGGAAGAGCTGCACGAACTAGGAAGTGAAGCGAAGTTAGAAAGTCGCAGTCTCCTGCAGCAGATAAAGTGCTAAGTATGGACAGCTTCGAGAAAGACGGTTGTCGGAGTGGATCAAAGCATTCGTTGTTAAATGCGAATGGACCAAGCAGCAAGCAATTTAAAGAATTCCACGTAGGCAAGGCAATGAAACATTGACCGGCAGCAGAGTAGCTCGATTGTTGAAAGAAAGCTTCTTTGAATGACCAAGAAACGCAGATGCAGTTGAAGTCCCAACAGTAAACAGTTAATTTTCTTATGTTAAAGAACGGCTTTAACGTATTTGCAGTTGGCCTTGAGGATCTCGGAGGCCTTCACTTTGTAGTTGTCTAATTTTCTTTTTAAATCTTCCAATCAGATGCCCAGGTTTAAAATCATATATTGAACAGAAAGTATAAAACCAAGGACAGCAGGCGACAACTCAAAGC
This sequence comes from Trididemnum miniatum, assembly GCA_964006365.1. Taxonomy (NCBI): domain Eukaryota; kingdom Metazoa; phylum Chordata; class Ascidiacea; order Aplousobranchia; family Didemnidae; genus Trididemnum; species Trididemnum miniatum. Next base: position 25,605,516 of record OZ023239.1, read on the forward strand.
AAAACTTAACTGAAATTTTGTCGAGTAAATGGAACATAAAAGTCACCTGCGATTCATCTCTTCAACTCAAACGTAAAACGTAAACTGGCAACTCGGTCTAACGATTTCCCAATCTAGTGCTAAACTCAACAAAAAGGTGCATGAAAAACACGTGGTTGATTCAGCGACGCAGTCAAAGGCAGGAACAAACTTGCTTTAAAAAAACACAATTACGAGGCAACTGCTTAGTATAGTGCGTGAGAAGAAACGAAATGAAATGGCAAAAACTAGACAAAAAAGATATACGTGCAGTGCCGTAGCAGTTCAACTTTGGGCCCCCCTAAAAAAAACTTTCAAGGGCCCCTATACTAAGCTTTCGATATAAATTGTTTTAGTTTTTTCCTGGAGTAACAGCTCAGTTTCTCACCACAATGCGAATACTGTAGTGAACTAAAACATAAGCGTTGTCACTGTGTAAAAATAAAAGGTGCAATTTTAAGACAAGTTTGTTACACCCAATTTATTTTCCATTAAAATCCTCTAGCTCAGGGTTTTTCTACCTTTTTTTGCTCATGGCCCACTAAAATGATAAAATATGATGGTGGCCCAATAACTTCTGCTAAAAGGTACAAAGTCAACGTGATGACATAATTAGGGAATGCTGATTTTGCTTTCTAGTCAAGCTCTGTGGCCCACTGTTGGGCCATGGCCAATAGGTTGAAAACCTCCTGTCTAGCACGAGCGAACTTTTTCGTACTAAGTATGGTACCTTCCACAAAGGTAAGGTTTTTATTTGAGATTTTTTTTCGTACGCAGATGCTCTTATGACAGCATCATAATCTGGAGATCGGGGGCATTAACTTTCAATTGACAACATGGCCAGTGAAGAACCAATCGGATGGCCGAGTGGATAGAGCGTCTGCTTCTGATCCAGAAGGAGTAAATAGAATGAGGGTTTGATTACGAGTCAAGTCAAACCAATGACTTAAAAATTGGTATTCACAGCTTCCCTACTAGACATTCAGCGTTAAAGGGATAGTGTTAAGCAAGCCGTCAAGTTTGCTTGTGCCGTTAGGAAAAACACTTACTGGATCACCCCATCGAAGTATGGTAGACAGATGGCCGGCAACTCATAAACGAGCTCGTGTAGCGCCCTATTGCTTTCTGTGATAGGTGGATAAAAATGCCAATCAATGAAAAATAAAAACATCATCTGCTGTTTGCCATATTAGATGTAATAAACGTTTTAATAAGTTTCAGTTTTCTGAAGCTTCGTTCAGCACTGGTAACAGTTACAACGCATTTTGTAAATTCGTGGAGCAAGGCAAGCGAGCACTTAATACTATTGAGTTAAAAGTTCAACGGTATTGAAGGGAGACTGCCAAACGAGTTTGTGCCGTTCTGATCAGCAACTAATTGATATAAATATCAAATGCAATAGGCTCCAGCCGTGAATCGAACCCGTCGCACAGGATCTGAACCTGCGTGCGGTACTGCCAGATCATATTGCTGACAATGGCTGTTCATGCACGAAGCTGCTGGGTGTAAACAGCAAAAGACAGAAACGACATCACATGTCGGCTAAAAACTTTTCAGTATCAACACAACCTGATCAACCAGTTGTTGAGAAAAGTTTGCTTTGAATCTCTTCCTCAAAAGCTATACATTTGCATCGTAACTAAATATTTTCTTTTTCTATTTTCATTCTCTCTTTTTTTTACTTCTTGGTTGAGGAAGACAGGACCAATGTCTTATTCCTGCGCTCTTTCGAAAGCATACGTTGTCAAACTAGCAAATCCTTTTTCAATGGACTTTTTTATTCGGTGTCAGATTATGGTTACTGACACAGAACTAGGGCAGGATTGAATTTAATTTACCGATCGGATGGCCGAGTGGACAGAGCATTTGCTTCTAGATTGATGGACTCCGGAGTTTGATTCCGAGTCCGGTCAAACCAATGACTTAAAAACTGGTATTCACAGCTTTCTTGGTTGACGTTCTGCATAAATGGATAGTGTGAAACAAGCCGGCAAGTTCGCTTGTTGTCCCGTTGGGAAAGGCACTAAACGGAATTTCCCCATCTAAGTGTGGTAGACCGATGGTCGGCAACTCGTAGGCGAGCTCGTATAGCTCCCCGTCGCTTTTTCGTGATAGGAGTATAAAATTGCGAACAAATAAAAAATAAATAAAATTTTAAATTTTCTCACAAGGCGTTAATGAATATGAATTTAATGCTTTCAAAAGTAATGAATTTGAATTTAAACTTTGAAAAATGATAGCATCCAACTCTGCACCGGCCTCCTTTTTGAAGTCCTGTGGGGGGGTTTGGGGGGCGGCTGCTACGGCTCTGTATACGTAATTGATTCCCGGGACCCTCGTTATCATGTAAACCAAGCAATGAAATAACTTAAAAATGAGTGCGAAACACCGGGGATTTCACCTCTAAATTACCCATTTGCAGAAACCAAAAGTGACATTTATTCAAGTGAACGATGGCAAGGCTGAAAGTTGTGCCAAATCACGCGTATTAATGTACTGAACATCAAAATACCCGTCACAGCAATTTTATCCGGGGATAACCCTCACAGCAAAGATTTTGTACTCCAAAGACGTCACGACGTCACTAGATATTCTTCACATGAACGATGGAAAGTTAATACTTATGCCGAATCGCGTGTATTTGTGTAATGAACATCGAAATATCCATGACAGCAATTTTATCCGGGGATAACCCCTCGACAGCAGCAATTTTGTACCCCCATGATGTCACGGCGTCACGTGATATTCTTCAAGTGAGCGATGGCAAAGCTAAAAGTTATGCCAAATCACGCGTAGTAATGTACTGTACATCAAAATACCCATGACAGCAATTTTATTCGGGATTATCTCCTTCAACTTTGGAATTTGGAGAAAGTAGGGGAGCAAAAATAGGCTGATGCGTTTTTATGAGCAAAGATGGCAAGCTTGCATAAATTGTAAAAATCACGCATTTGAATATACGGCCTGAATACCTAAAACGGCGTGTACTTTGCATCCGCCTTTATTCTCTCTGCAGCAAAAAAAAGAAAATGTATGTCATCCTTCCACAGCAATATCTTTACATCTTCCTAGATTAACACTAGAAAGACGGGACGTATCAATTGACGCATTTTTCACCTTTGCGGCTTAACAACTTTAAAACCGTTTGGCAAGATACTCCGGAATTTTTTACAGGCTTCGTGATTTTGTTAACGTGGAAACTCTGTGCATGCTATACTACAGCTTTATCTACAGCAGATTACAATATGGCATAATTGTATGGGACACGGCTACCAAAAATTATCTAAGTGAAATCAGTGTCAGATTGAATTATATAATTGGGACTATTACTCGTAGCAACCGTTATACGTCAATGACTTCGCTGCATAAAAAACTTAAATTTTTAAAACTACATGACGTATACAATTTTGAACTTGGCAAATTCATGTTTCAATTGTGTAAAGGAAATGTGCCGAAAATATTTCATGATTCGTTCATGAAGATTAATCAAATTCATCATCACAATACAAGATCCACTGAAAAAGCAATTTACTTTTTGCCGCGTATGAACAAAAGTTTTTCTCAAAAAACTCTTTCGTTCAGAGGAACTAAACTCTGGAAAGAGATTGACAATGATATAAAAAGCACACACTGGGTTTCCTTTAAAAAGGCTTACAAACATTTTTTATTGCAATCGTATTGATGTTTATTGAATATGCTTTTCTTTGTATAATCTTCTTTAAATGTTTTAAATTTAGTTAATTTATAACTCACTGAAAATTTGATTATTGGCACCTAAAAATATTGGTAATCGTTTTTTTACTCTGTGATTTTCTTTTTCTGTGTGTGATGTACTTTCTGCGACTGTCAGGGAGCATCTTGATTCGAAAACCTTGCGGTTAGTCGATGCTTCCTGGCCATTTGTTTACCAGAATTTTTTCCTTTTTATATTTTTTGTTATATTGTGTAGTGAATGAATGGCGAAATAAATCTCTCTCTCTCTCTCTCTCTTATATCCCCTGACTTTTTCTCATTTGGCCATGACTACATGCCCTGAAATTTTTATGTTTCTATTTTAACAGTGAAACGAAATGGAATGGCAACTACCTAGAAAGGCGGCATGCGTCAATTGACGCAGTACGGCTTTATTATTGAAAACCTGCTATAAACAATCTTCCAATTAACTTCAACAGTATAGGTTGGAATACACAAGATAAACAGCTGCTTTCTGCACTCAGAAACGTAAGAAAACTCCTAGCCTTTGATGTAACAAAGCAGTGTGAGATAGGCCTTCTTACAATAACTTCAATGCAACTTACCGTGACTGCAGTACAGAGCAGAAGTTTGATTATAGAGGCAGTATATTACTGCACAAGGTATGTTCAGTAGTTCATGTAAAAAGCTTGTTTGTAATTTTATTTTTTATTTATGTTTTGAAATTAAAGTATTTTCTAGAAGCATAAATTACTGAAAATGCCTAGACAGAGAACTGCAGCAAGGCGTACTTTAGATATTCTGCAAAATGTATCAATTGACCCCTCAGATGATCATAGCTCCTCTGATACTAAAGTCGACCCAGTTGTAAGCGCAGCAGTGGCCAGTGCAATGATGATAGAATCTGACAAATCCAACGATAGCATACCTGAAGAGTCAGACAGCGACGACTAACCTGATGGTCAAGTTACAGATTCAGTTCTGCAAGGTGGGTCAGGCCTGATTCAGTGTTGAGATGGAGCAAAATGGCAAGAATTGCTCTGTCATTTACTGCTTAGGGCCGCTCGCAATCTCACAGTATCTTGCCATTTCAGCCTGGACCTACATCATATTCAACAAGCCGTGTTGCTACTGACAGCCCAGTTTCATCATTCCGAATACTATCTGATGAACCAATGCTGAGAAACATAAAAAAATATACAGTTGAAGAAGGACGAAGACGAACTGGAGACCAGACTTGGGATGTGACCTTGGATGAATTGGATCAATTTATTGGGATGGTAACTGCTCGTGGCGTGACTGGAGGATGCAACTTCCCTCCGAAGATACTTTGGGGAAAGTCGTGGGGTAGTCAAGTGTTTTCACAAACCGTGTCAAGAGACAGATTTGTTGAAGTTGTGAGGTTTCTTCACTTTGATCTGAAGACGGAGAGATGTAGAAATATTTTCCAGGATAAATTTGCTCTTGCTTCACAACTGTGGAACAGCTTCGCACCAAACTGCCAGAAAGCATTTATTCCGCAATGGGCCATCACAGAGGATGAACAGCTGTTGGCATGTAAGGCACGTAGCAAATTTATCCAGCGTATGGCCAAAAAGCCTGACAAGTTTGGCCTAAAGTTTTGGCTTGCAGTTGATGTTGAAAACAAATACTTATTCAATGGCTTTCCGTACGTTGGTAAAGACAATACAAGAAGCAGTGCCATGCCTTTGCCCACAGATGTAGTGCTGAAGCTCAAGGCTCCGCTTTTTTAGCGGAGTTGTAATGTCATACGTCATAATTATTTTTCCTCATTTGGTCTTGCTTTGAAACTGGCCGAGAAAAAATGCAGTTGTTGGGACGTAGCGCTAGAATAGAAGTCCCGGAGGAGTGCCAGAAAAAAAAAGAACTGCGTAAAATCGAAGTATTTAGGTATGGTGGCCAAACGGCAATCACACTATAAACATCATACCTGGGTAAAGCAGCCAGAAACATGGAGGTTCTGAGCAGTTTGCGTCCGGATATCGTAATTCCAAGCGACGAAAACGCAAAAAAGAAACTTGATTCAGTATTGTTCTACAATAGAACAAAAGTGGGAGTGGACGTTGTGGACCAAATGGCAAGGCTTTACTCGGTGAAAGCACCAACTAGGAATGATCCTAAAATTGTTATTCACAGCTCACCGGCTTGACGTTCAGGATTCAAGGAGCAGTGTGAAAAACAACTCGCCCATTTCGCTGTTTGTGGCGTCGGAAAAGGTGTTTAACGGCAACGGCCGCGGGATTCCCCATCTTGGAGTGGTAGACAGATGGTCAGCAACTCCTTGGCAAGCTCGAAACTATTGAAGGTGAAATATATGTAGAAAAATTGTTATGTTTACTTGCATAACCAAAGAGAGTGCTCAATAATCTCTTAAGACTAGAGCAAAAACTAATTCGATTAATTTGGCAGCATTTATTAATAAAACTCCAACGGTCCGTTTCACGCTTACGCGATCATCAGGGAGCCTAAATAAAGAAAATCTTTAGAATTTAACACAAGGGTACTCACCAAAATCCAATACAGTTAATAAAACCTACACTAAAGCAACTGCCAATTCAGAGACTCAACGCGCCGTTCGGCCTTCCTCATTTGAACTGATTACTAAATTAAGTGGGGAAAATCTGCCATGCTGCTTTACTAGATCTGTTCTATCCTCATCAAGCTTACTAAAATCTGTACATGAATAAATTATCTTATCTTATAACTGTGGGAATGTTATGACAGCTGATTACTAGGATAAAGGCCATTATGACAAAATTACAAATTAAGCGGTTATGACATAATAGAAAATGTTACACCATGAAGGGGTATGGAATGAAAGGCAGTGCAAACTTAATAGAGGCGAAGTAGCGGTAGAAGCAAGTCAAAAGCGTTACAAACAATACACAGCTCATAAAAAAATGCATATAGTGATAGGCCTAGCTCAAATTATGTGGTATTAAAGTTTTTTAGTTTAAATTTATTTTTGTGTCTACATTTAGATATAATTTCCGAGCGCTTATTCAATAAATTTTCATCTCTTCTGGCAGTTAAAATAATAAATTTCTCATCTAAGCACAGGTTGCATCTTCTTCTGCCCATTTGATAGGGTGTTGACTTTTTCTTGATTGACCATTTCACGGTTGGATTAAAACCTCTGTTGATGGATGACCAATAAAATTTCGAAAGCTCTGTGGCACTTGACTTATGCGGATGTCGGAATGAATAAGTATGATTGTTATATCTGCTTTTAAATTCAGGTTCGCAGCTGCCATAATAAATTCGAGAATCTTTGCTTTTCTTAGAAGCGCTAATGCGGTAAGTATCAGCACAGGTATTAAAGCGTCTGCAGGCTGAGTTTTGATTTGCTGGCAGGTGGGACGTCGTTGGCAAATGGCTTGCGTTGGTATTATCGTCTGGTAATGCAGACAAACTGCTATTCGCTCCTCCAGAAGCTAAAACCGGAGTTACATGTTTATTTGAAATTTCTGCTTTATAGACTATGCAACGAGTATTACAGCGACCGTTCAATGGGCAGAGTTGTTTATTTCTGCAATTACAAGGTTTTTCATCCTCAGATGCTTGGGCTAGTTCCAAAATACGTTGGTTATGATTGTTAATAATAGATCCAACGTTTGGCATGCAGCTGTAGCTAACTTTAATATTGTTTTTATTACAAACTTTTCTTAACTTGTGGTTTTTGGTGAAGTGCTTCTGGACTAATTTCAAAAATTCTTTTCCGATGTTACTTTTAACGTGTTTGCTGAACGGTGGATTGAACCAAATAATGTTACGTGATCTGTTTCTATGTCTTATGACGGTATCTGTCGGTGAATAACTTAGAGTAGATCTGTACCCACTTTTAGAGAGCGCTTCTTCGTATGCTATAGTACAAAGTCTGTGTAATGGTAGGTATTGCCTGTTCTAAGTATTAACTGGATGTAGTAGAGTAGGTTTTGTTATTGCACAATAAAAACAAAGCATTCCCTGAAGGGGTGCGACCAGCGGAAAATTTTAGAGGGGGCTTATTTCAATTGGCCAAAAACTTCAGAAATAGGGTCTGCTTAGGTCAGGGCCTTAAGAATGCATAGATAACGTTGTCGTGAAAGAGGGGGCAGGCCCTGGTGCTTCCTCTTCTGGCTGCGCCAATGATTTCCTTACGGTATAAGATTTGTGGACGGAACGGCGTACCGGTAAGCATCTTCGTACCAAGAGTTGCTAATTAATTCTTCATTTAACTTCCCTTCATTCTTATCAACAAGGAGTGAATTAGCCGTGCAGTTCATAACTTTTAATAGGCTCCGTGAAAATAGGCGTTACTAGTGACATTCTTTCCTAATTAGCGTAATAGTTGTATTTATGCAAGCTTTCACTCGCATGACGCTGGCTTCATTAGGTGTTTGCGAAAGGCATCAGCACTAGCTATCGTACGTAAAAGAATAAAATAGACTATGAAAAATTAGTTTAATGGTATCAAAATGAAATGTAGCTCATATCTCTTGCCACCAGGCCCAGGGGAGCTAAAAATGAGTATTACCTCACCCCGGTGACCCTAATAAGCAGATGTGCATTGTCTTGAGACATGTCTCGGTCTCGAGACACAATTTTTTAGATGTCTCGGTTTCGAAGGTGTGAAGTCTCGGTCTCGTCTCGTGACCTTAAAGTCTCGGAAAATGAGCGTGTCTCGGGGCAATCTTTAAAAGTTCGCTTCAGAATTGCATGTAGTGACGTAAATTGAACAAAAACCAACTACCACTGGTATTTCCAACATTTGCTACGGGCCTACCTCCAGTAAAATGAAAACTTACATTATCTGCTCCAATTGAGAGGCCGAATAATGGCCAAGGTTGTCGTAAAAGAGGAGGCATAATTATTCGGCCTCATCGGTCAAGTATGACTAGCAATTTGTATGCTGACATTCCGGAAATGCAATGAAAATATTTTGGTATTTCACCATGGATTTTCATTGCGTTTTAGAAATAACGGTATACTCTTGAGTCTGTGAGTTATGTGCACCGAATAGGCTTGCGACTACAAGCAAAGAATTAAGATAGGCAAAAACATTTATGCCGAGGCACAAATTCTTAGGCTATATTGGTATACACGAATACAATAATAACTGACTTTTTTCTGGATTGGGCAAACATTTTTTCGGAGGGAAAGGTTAGATGCAGGCCTGGCAGTGACCATGCATTTTATTGTGACGTTTTCTATTTTAGCTTGTTGTCAGAGTTCATCCCTTTGTAGCTGCTGTCTTTTCTTTGACTGCTCTGTTCTTGCGTTGAGCTGTTGTTCGTTTGTGTTTTTGGTCTGGCAAATAAGCAAACTTTACTTTAGATAGCTTTCTCAGGTGATAAAGGGTTTTCATTTTGATTGTTTTGGTTTAAGTGGTCATTCTAAAACAGTGGTTTTCAGCTTTTTCCACATAAGAACCCATTTACCTACATATGATAGTCACATTACTCTCTTAGGAAATTTCATGATTCTGAAAACGAAATTTAAAGTTGGCAGTAATGAAATTTTAAAAAAATTTACAAGAATATACTTTTTCGTAGGCAAAAAAAACAAATTTTTGTTATACTCGCGGTATTACGCCGAGATTTGAAACGAGTGGCGGGGCCCATCTCCGCGGCTTAGCGCCTGGGCTACACAGCTTCGAAGTCCGAGGAAATATCGCAACGGTGACGAATAGCTGGCGACACACCGTGTCCAATTTGACGGTCCCAGAACATTAACCCAGATCTCCTGCACCGATAGTGATGTCCTAACCACTGAGCTAACCGGCCGTGTGTTTTGTTGGGCTTCATTGAAAGCTCTCGAGACCTTAGAAAAAAAGGCGAAGGACCCCTAAGTTGAAAGCCTATTTTTTTACTCGATAGACAAATTCTTTTTGTCTTAGGACAAATGATGTCATCTGTAAATACAAGTATCGCGTTTTTCGTTCTCCGTCTTATGTACAATAGCAGTTTTTTCTGCGTTTCGACAAGACAGCTGTTATGGGTTGCCACATTCTGCCAGATGAAGAAATTCGTCGGAATGTCATATATTTACGATTAAAATATTTACGATCTTTCGAGAACCCCTGATTTCAATAGTCTCGTGTCTCGTCTCGGTCTCGTCTCTACTTTTTGCTCCAAGTCTAGGTGTGGTGGTGTCAAAGTCTCGTCTCGATCTCGAAGATTTTGGCCCAGACTCCAGCTCTGCTGATAAGTACATGGAGCCGCGTAACAAACTTGAGTAGGAGTTGCCGTTAAGTGCCTTTTCCGACGCCACAAAGAGCGAAATGGGCGACTTGTTTTTCACACTGCTCCTTGAATCCTGAACGTCAAGCCGGTGGGCCGTGAATAACAATTTTAGGATCATTGGTACGACTCGACTCGGAAACAAGCCCGTGTCGACCACAACAGAGACGGCCGCTTTATCTACTCGACCATCTAATTGGTTCCGGCAACGTTCCGATAAAAGAATAATAACTTAGTTTCATCGCTTCTCCCGCTGCTAACGATAATTGTTTGCTTAAAACGAGTATTAATCAAAGCACGTAAAAACAATTCAAAGATAAAAATGTTTATGATATAGCTGAGTTTATTACAACTGTTCCATGCTTTCGTTCCACTCTGATTTAAAATCGTAATTAATTCGTCTTACTTTAATTGGCACATACCAATTCTTTGGCACGAGAAAACCTCTTAATCTAGGAAGATGTAAAGGTATTGCTGTGGAAAGAGGACATACATTTTCTTTTTTTTGCTGCCGAGGGAATAACGGCGGATGCAAAATGCACGCTATTTTAAATTTTCAGTGCCGTATATTTAAGGAAGTGGCTAAAGTTACGTGACCGTAACATTTGCCTCTTTAGTTTATTTTATTACTTCGTCACGCTCTCGTACAATCGGGTAAGCATGAAGGGATAATAAAATAAACCAAAGAGACAAATGTTACGGTCACGTAACCTTAGCCTCTGCCTATATTTAAATGCACAACTTTTAGCTTTGCCATCGTCCACTTAAAGAATATCACGTGACGTCGTGACATCATGGGGGAACAAAGTCGCTGCTCCGGATAAAATTGCTGTCATGGATATTACGATGTTCATTACACTAATACACGCGATTCGGCATAAGTATTAACTTTTCATCGTTCACGTGAAGAATATCTAGTGACGCCATGACGTCTTGGGGGAACAAAATCATTGCTATCATGGATTATCCCCGGATAAAATTGCTGTCATGGATATTACGATGTTCATTACACTAATACACGCGATTCGGCATAAGTATTAACTTTTCATCGTTCACGTGAAGAATATCTAGTGACGCCGTGACGTCATGGGGGTACAAAATCGTTGCTATCGGGGATTATCCCCGGATAAAAATGCTGTCATGGGTATTTCAGTGTTCAGTACATTAATACGCATGATTTGGCACAACTTTTAGCCTTGCCATCGTTTCCTTGAAGAATATCTAGTGACGTCGTGACGTCTACGGGTACAAAATCATTGCTGTCGGGGGGTATCCCCGGATAAAATAGCTTTCGTGGGTATTTTGATGTTCAGTACATTAATACGCATGATTTGGCACAACTTTCAGCCTTGCCATCGTTCACTTGAATAATTGTCATTTTTGGTCCCTGTAAAATGGGCAATTTAGGGGTGATGTTGCTTCCGCTGGTTAGGATTCTGCCGTTGACTGCGTACGCGCCATATCACACCGATCAAGTGCCGTGATGACGTAGTAGCTGCATGGTTTGTGAGGTTTGACTGCTCAATTGAAATAAGCAACACCAACGTATGCAAATGGTGGTTCTTGGATTTATCGCAAGGCAACCTCAAAAACTGGGGGCCTTCAAACCATGTTTCGTCTTTAGCCAATGATTTGGCACTCATCCCACGTGTAAGTTTATCAGCGGGATTGATTTTGGTTCCTACAAAGTTCCAGTCACACAACTTTGAATGGGAGAGTATTTTCTCAAGTCGGTTGCGTGGAAACATCAAAAATTTTTTAACGTTTGCACGCAGACTAGAAACGACGATAGTGAAATTGGTCCAAAAATAACATGATGTATTTTGCAATTCTAACTCTTGCTTAACCCTTAACTACTCGCGCCCCTTTTTTTAACGTAACTACTCGCGTGGGTACTTTGCACGCCAATGTTAACGTACAGCATTTATTTTCCGAAACAAATGAAATTATGCACAAAAATCGCAAGAACGTTCTTTAGAATGATTCATCAGTTGCAAGATGTGCACAGGTGTCACATTTCCCATCAGCTCTTGCATGAACACCTGTGCACATCTTGGAACGGATGAATCATCCTAAACAACGTTCTTGTGGTTTTTGTTCCCCAATTGCATCATCATCTAAAGACCTAATCCGTCTAGCCATTATGTATGAAGTATTTCTGCACACAAAAACAGCATAAGCAAGCAAAAAAACTATAAAAAGAAAAATCGTTTCAAAAAAGCACAAAAAATTATAGTTACTCAAGTACTAGCGCGGTGTATTTTGTACACCAAAACAGCACCCCCACTCATTTGTCTTAGCATACCGTTTGCCACGTGCTTTCTAAAACTACGCCAACGCGTCAAAGCATGCCTGTGGAGTTAATTAGAGGATAAATGGCGCTTGCTGCCTGCAGAATTTCAGAATAAAAGGGGGGGAGCCGAATTAGTACAAATGGTGTACAAAATACACCAACGCGAGTAGTTAAGGGTTAACAATCTTGGATAGCTTCACCGCGTCCAAAGCTGCCTCGAGCTCCAATCTGGAGATAGTATTTTTCCCACACCCATTAACATGAGACTTAGACACAATTAGCTTGCAGGAAATGAAATCATGACTACTAATTTTTATCTAGCAAATTCTTATGTAGCAACTTGTAGGAAATAAAATCCTGAAAACACTATTTAGCTTGCAGGAAATGAAATCCTGACAACTAATTCTTATGTAGCAACTTGCACCTCGGGCAATAACTGAAGCGTCTGCGAAAAAGTGTAACTGTATTTGGAGCTTCTGGCCTTGAACTTCAGGTTTGATACAAAGAGAAATTCGCACTGCATCCAGATCCGCTAGACCCCTAATCCATGACTCGGAGCTTTTCAAGCGGACCCCTGCAAGTTGTTATTCCAACTTGCTTGTCCTTGCATACTTTGCTGAGCAAAAGCCTGGCACGAAGAATGACCGGCAGAACAAAGCCCAACGGGTCATAAAGAGAATTGGTCACCGATAGCATTTCTCTTTTGTTAGCTAGGACATCAGGCACGACTACTTTGCAGAAAAATTGGTCCGTTGGAACATGCCAGTGCACACCAAGCACACGTTCCCGTAAAGAGGACGAAGGCATGACATTTCTGATGGATTTGAATTTATCTTCGTCTGGAATAGTTCGCATTACTTCTTCATTTGAAGATAGCCATTTTGTGAGTCTAAAACCTCCTCGAGAAAGCAAGCTCCGAAGATCTTTAACCACTTGGATAGCACTTTCAACACCGGTGACACTCAGCAAGCAATCGTCAACATGAAAATTCTTAAACACTATTTCGGCTGTTTGCGGGTGGAAAAATTTGCCAAATTCTCTAGCTGTTTCTCGAAGGCAGAAAAATGCACAGCTGGGATAACTCTTTGCTTCAAAAAGATGCACCTTCATGCGGTGTCTTCATTGCATATTGCTGTCTTCAAAACCAAGTGCCAACCCCATTCTTTAATTATTTCACTAAAGTCAGTGAGGCCTCTCAAAGAACCACTATACAATCAACTGATGAATTACGCTTGTATATTCCACGGTACCCAACTACAAGATTACAAAGATCCATTAAGTATCAGGGAGTCAAAAAAAGGAATGCTTTTCCAAATGATATTAAATCTTTAGAATTCAAACGTTTCAAGATACAACTGAAAAAATTTTTCTTGTCCAGTTATGATGATTACTAAAATGATTATTAGCAACTATAGATTCGAGTGAATTACTGATGGTCTGCACTCGGCAATAGCAGTTGCAGGCTAAGGTGCTGCGCATCTAAGATTACCTTGGTCGCCCAAATTCAACAAAGTCATTAAACTAATCGGCAAATTAAACATCTCTCACTTAATGACCAATATAAATTACACCGACATTGGGTGGCTGCTTGACTTGATGACCTCACGGTCCTTCGCAGCTTCCCAGTCGCAAATTGATGTAAATAACTTGTGTTATATATTTATTATATGCAAATCGTGTTGTTTATAGTGCGACAAAATAAATCTGTTCTGTTCTGTTCTGTGCACTAAAGGTTCGGCGTCAAGATTTCCTACGGGCCACCTAAGATTACCTACGAGCCGCTAACAATTTTTTCAAATTCCCTTTGAATTTTCATTATAAATGATTGGTGAATGAACATTGAACAACCAACACTGCGCTCTTAAACGACCGATGAAAACGTCTTCTCTCTTCAGGTGCAGGGTGTGAAATTTTGCGTGAGGTAGACTAAATTGACAGTAGTTTTAGCTTTCGATTATGCTCGAAAAGTGCGCTATTAACAGATTAAGTGATTTTTTGTATTCACTGCTGATTGAGGTTCTTGGGTGGTGTAGGCTATTTGGTTATTGGGGCTATCGAATGTTATGCATGCTGGTATCGGTACCTACCAGTAGTCTACAGGTCGGGTTAGATCTAGTATCAGCCCCCAGCTGCCCAGGTGCGGTTAGGGTTAGAATCGATTAAGATTAAATTCGTTAAGATTAAGCTAACTTATAACCTGACCCTGTAACCCTAACCGAACCTAACCCTTACTAAATTTAACCCTAACCAAACCTAATTCTAACCCTAACTAAACCTGGGGCAGTGGGGTCTAATACTAGATGTTACTTCCTGCCCAGAAATGATATCTGGGTCATTATTCGATGAGGTTGACTGTGGCATTGGGATCTAGCTGGTCTAGTAAGTAGTAACAATATACCGGTAGGTACCAGTAGGCCTACCAGATATTGTTTTTCAAACAAGTTGAATGTAAAGAAAATGTAGAATTAAGTCAATGGCAAAGTCAGTTGTCAATCAGCAATAAATCTCTCAGCCTTGCTGCTTGTTAGAGTTGCAGTCTGGTGAATATTGCTTGCAGGAAGTTTCTGGGAAATCAGATATTGTTTTTGCAATAAGATACTGGTAGTCCAGTAGTCACAGAGTCAGGTAGACTAGTGTGTTCAAGTGCAAAAGTTCTAATGAAAACAGATAGCGATACAGATCAGTCTGTCAGTGCTCTCCTTCTAATGCAAGTTTTGTTCACTCACTGCTTGTTATAATCATGAAGAATGATGCTGCTGAAACAGCCTATTTACTGCCTACAATGCTTATAGATACGGTACCGGTAGCTTATGCTTAGACATTACTCTACAAGATAATCAATGTTTTCAAACCTTTCTTAGTTCATGTCAGAATCTACGGTAGTTTGAGAAGTGCCGATAGGCTTTTAATTATACACCGGTACATTGAAATTAATGTTCATTACAATGATTACCGGTAGGTCTGTCTAATTTGTAATTGTGCTTGAATTTTCTGTGAGTTGCAATAATTTACAGAAAACAAGTGACACCACTTTAACTGTTTACAAAACAATATTGGTATTTAAAAGGTACCTATGCCAGTATGCTATATGATATGTTGGTAAGTAGCCTACCGTACTGAGTGGTTTCTAAAAATCTTAAGTTTTCCTTTTTACGTTTAGGTTGAATAAGGTAAAAGGTTTGTAAAAAGAACGGGCTTTGGGCGGGCCGGGCTTTATTTTGTGATGAGTTGCCGGGTAGGTTACGGTTACTGGGCTAGAGGTTTCGGGCCTTGGGTGGTCCGGGTTGCAAAAAAGTGAGCCTGCGGCATCTCTAGAACCGTATATAATACCAATACAGGATTCGGAGTCGGAATCTGTTTCCTGAATTTTTTAGGATTCGGAGTCGGATTCGATTTTAACGCTTCGGATTAGGATTGAAGTTTTTAGACTCCGAACACCTCTGATATTTATGTCTAAACTTCAGTAACTCCTTGTGGCTTTTTAGAATTTTTATGTATCTTCTTTATCTCCTAGATCGGTGGTAGGGTTGGTCGGGAAAAACTCACCTTCGTCGGTGATCAACATATCCTCTAGTTCCTGCATGTCCGGTGGCCTCTCAAAGCCACGAACCAGAAAGTTAGAACTTATCTCATCTAGAGGATCATAGTGATCTCTTAAATGTGGACCTCTTCGCACCCAGCCTAATGGAGTTAATATAGCATCAGGAGTTTCTTCGGGGTCTGGAGAGAATTTGCTCTCGAGGCAACGATGGGCAATTACGTAGTTGTTTCCGATGAGTATTGTTACCAAACCTCCATCTATAACCGGCGACGAGATGTCACTGAGGTGCGAGTACTACTGTATGCATTTAGGATTTGAAATAACAGACGGGACAACAGGTATGTTGTCTATAACTATAACAACTACGTGAGACAAAGCCAAGCGATACGATTTATCCAAAGAACAGATATCAAATGAAACTGCAGAGCTTTCAATCACGCAAGGCTGTTTACTAAAAATCGTTTGTACCGACAACTTTACAGATAATTCTCTTCCACCAAGCTCTTGAGCGAGTCGACGCTCACAAAAAGTTCTGTCAGAACCAGTATCTAATAAGGCATACGTCTGTATAACACCGCCGTCTGCTAAAACTTGAACTGGAACAATGTCCAGATAAACACCAGTCTTGGACGTGAAAAGTTTGGAGTTTTTGCAATAAGCTGCAAGTGACTTTACTTTGACATCCGCTGTGGTATTTTCGTTCACAGCCAAAATGGAAGAAGCAGCATCTTTCTTATCCACGGGTTTCTGGCTTCGACCTGAAGCCTCTGGAGGATGTAACATGGTGTTATGAGTAATGCTTTCACAGTTGGCCTATCTACACTTTAAACCAGAGGCACATTTCGACGCTATAAGACCAGGATTCAAACAAAGTCTGCATAAGCCTAACCTCTTAACTTGCTCGCATTTTTCTGAAAAAGCTAAGAGCCCGAAACTGTTTGCACTTAAAAACATAATGTGGTCCGCAACAATGCAAACATTTAGCTTGAAAACGCTTGCTTTCAGCTGTATCAGATTTTAGCACGGTTGAGGTACTGGTGCTAAAAGTTGACATCTTCGTCTTTTTTGGAACAGCAGAAAACTTTTCCGAACCTCCCGAAGAGAAAAGTTTCAACCCAAAAACTGAATTTGCTACTTTGGCTTGTGCTTCAGTGAATTCCGTCAAATCGCGAAAAGAGGGAAGTGGATCAAACTCTTCCGTGATTCTCAGTGAAACCTCAAACCATTTTCGTTTGATATCCATGGGAAACTTGTTTGCCAGTGAGGCTAAGAATTGAATAGAGTCCAAATTGGATGCTACGTTGTCATCTGCAAGAGCGTAACAACTTCGCTTCATCAAAATTGTAAGCTTGTTCCAACGGTCAGCGACGTCGCGATCAATTGTAGGAAACTTTAGCATTCGATCCTCACATGCCTGGGCAATAATATGAGGTTGCCCGTATCTCCGTTAAGTTCTTGCCATGCCATGTCATATGTAGATCGGCCATCATGAATGTCTGCAAAATGCTGAATGTGCTGGCAGACATCGCTAGAGCAATGTTACAGAAGATAAGGCAGCTTTATCTTTGCCGGTAGCCGCTCCGCAATATGGCATCTAAAGTGGTTTAGAAATGTCCAATAATCAGTCGGGTCTCCCTCAAACACGTTAATAATAGGTTTATGAAAAAATTTTTCTGACAAATGTCTACCTCTAGAAGCAGCATGCTCTGTGTAAGACGTTTCGGGATGGGTTTGCACGTCATTGGAAAGAGAGTTTTTAAACCCATATCCTTAATGACAAGAACCAAAGACCTTGAGACCACTAACATTTCCTTAACTAATCTGCTCTGACTGCCCTTTGAAACCATGTGCAGTGCTACTACTCTCAGCGGGGCAACTTACCTTCACAGCCTTACCATCCGATGCCGTCGAGACAGGGTTGCCGCAAGCTTGAAACGTAACCGTCTTTGTTTGCGAATGCAGCAATCTCGATGGTTTTCCCGTTCGAAGATTTTGGCAAGAACTTTGACCCCCGAAATTAGAAAGTTCATCGTCAGAAATCCGGCTTTGATAAAACAAAGCTTGAAGTTCCGCCACTTCAACGTTTCGCTGATTCTCGACTAATATTTTCAATTGCTTCATCTCCAGCTTTTGTCGTCGAATTTCAGCCTGTCTCTGTTCCATTTCAGTTTCCATGCGTAAACTCAAGTTTGACCCTCGCTTTGTCTGCTTCACTTACGGTAGTGGTCTTGCTTCTGAGAGAACCTTTGGAACGACCTGAAGAGCAACTCTTGCACAGACTGGGTGCATCTGGAACGTCACGTAAATTAACTGACACAGGCTCTTGTTTACTGAAGTCTTTGGAAGGCTTATTTAATTGCAGTGCAGTCAAGAAAGGAGTTCCGCTCTAACCTTCTCTGGTAGCTCCGTGTGGTTTAGACATGAAAGTAATATCGCTTTCTAATGCTTTACTCATCTCGGGTACCTCTGAATGCAGACCGACCTTAGACGTGGTAAGATCCTTAGCACAATTACTTACCTTAACCACATGAGAGTGTTTGCTGACCTTGTGAGAAGAATGATCCTCCCTAATTTCATATAATTCTGACGCAGTAGGATCTTGACCTTCATTAGACCTATTCACTTTAGCACTGCTCTCAAGAGTATTAAACCAATGTTGAACCTTGTGTTTAAAAAGCCAATACTTGGTATTGCAACCGGGTTTGAAAGAGCTACTAGATAAGTCGGCATTACTGCCATGAGAAAAAAAGTCATTACATGCATCATAAACCGAGCAGCTTGCATGCTTTCTCAAAATTATTAGGGTCACACATCAAACTCTCCCCCAACTTATACAAATGATCCAACTTAACAGCCACTTCGCGCAAGGTTTTGCATTCGACGTCCATGGTACCAAGAACACGCCGACTTCTAAGTTTTATCCGTCAAACAAAACTTAATTACAACAAATTACACTGTTAGTTGAAACAATTTTAAGGCAAAAGGTATTATCCAGCGTTTTCTCTAGACAAAAATTAAATAGAAGAGAACGATTCACAAAACGCTTATCACGAGCAAGATTGTATGATTTATCACAAAAAAGCAGTTGCAAAACTAGCTAAATGTTGGCTACAGCTTCTAGTGGAATAAGAATGCGAACACCGAAAGCGGGTTGCAGTTGCAAACAAATTATGCCAACAACAAATTATGCCAACGCACCATATCACACCAATCAAATGTCGTGATGACGTAGTCAACGGCAGAATCCTAACCATCGGAAGCAACAAAGTTTTCAATTTCGATTGCAGAACCGAAGCGATCATCAGCACCAACTACCAACCATCGAAAAAAACTGAATCTTGCTACGTGGCACTATCATAGCAAGCCACAGGGTTGCCAAATAAATTTAAATAAACATCACAAACGGAGTTTCGAAGCAATCAATCAACGGAGAATTAGAGAAACTTAGAAGCATTACATTCACAGCACATCGCAAGTATCTGTAAGTAGCATACTCAGCAATCATGAGAAAACGCGCAACCCCGCTACCTACCCAAGTACACTACGACCTTGAGTGCACGATAAAGGGTAACCGGTTAACATTTATTTCGACCTATAAGGTCTCATCAGGTGCACTAATCCCCGCAAGCAGATCAGTCTGCCAGCACACTTTAACGCCTTGGAGGGCGGAGCTAGAAGCTAGCAAACAAGCAAAAAGCGCTGCTTGTATACACGCGATCGAGCATTACGTCATGGAGAGAAATGCATGGACAAACAAATGCCACCATAGGTGCGGGAACGCATTTAAACAACGACAGCTTTTCATCACGTAAGTTAACTACTCGATCAACCGGCGCAACATGCTGCTAGGGTCTCGACAAAGTCGAACGGTAGACACATCCATGTCAACGGGGTTTGCAAAACCCATGCCTGGTCAACCACCAGGGACTCCAAAAGCGCATCCCAAATCCATGGGTGCTAATTGCATGCTAAGAAATGAAACGGACAGTTGACTGAGCAAAAGCATTACATTCACAACACAGTGCAAGTATCTGTAAGTAGCACACTCAGCAATCATGAGAAAAGGCGCAACCCCGCTACCTATCCCAAGTACACGTGTATCTAATCACGTATCATCATATAATATATAATCGATCACGTGCATATAAGCAGCGCTTTTTGCTTGTTTGCTAGCTTCTAGCTCCGCCCTCCAAGGCGTTAAAGTGTGCTGGCAGACTGATCTGCTTGCGGGGATTAGTGCATCTGATGAGACCTTATAGGTCGAAATAAATATTAACCGGTCACCCTTTATCGTGCACTCTAGGTCGTAGTGTACTTGCGATAGGTAGCGGGGTTGCGCGTTTTTACATGATTGCTGAGTATGCTACTTACAGATACTTGCGATGTGCTGTGAATGTAATGCTTTTACTCAGTCAACTGTCCGTTTCATTAGAAACTTAGAAGTTACTGCGCGGGCACCATGAAGGGCTAGTAAAATTTAGTAGGATAAACCGAAATAGGAAAAAATAATCAACAGGTAAAATCCACGGATCCACTCCGGCAGCAATAAATATTTTGAAAGTACCCGTAAGTGTGCATGTTTTGATGTCAAACTTTTTGCCGTCGTTCACTTGAATAAACCCACTGGGCGCCTGATCTATATGTTGTAGTTATGAAAATGGCTTCGCGCAAACTACCTTGTAATGTTTGCAATAAGATGTTATTGCTTTGTCACCAGAAGTAACCGTCGCTTGCAAGGTCTGTCTGAAGCGAGTACATTTGACTTGTAGCAAACAGTTATTGAACGACTGCTTGGATGCTCAACAGGTAGGGTGGAGTGAAAAAAATTTTTATTGGAAATCGAATAAAAAGTGTATTTCTAAAATCCTGGCAAATGGTTTAAAACGAATTTAAAATTTGTTTTTTAGGGGTTGCCACCATTTTCCAGCTGGCTACCCCCAAAAATGTTATCGCGACTGATGACGTAGGGAGTAATTCTGATATCTCGGTAACCACTGGTCGGAGAGTAATGGCATATGGCTCAAAATCTGCGGAAATACCATGTTGTTATGTGTGCTAAGAAGAAACTTTTTATTTTCAACACGAAAAAAGTTACAGCCAAAAAACGAAAATTGCGACCATTTTAGGTAATTTTTTTGGAAAATTCACCTACGAGCAATTGTGTAATTTTGACTGTAAAACTGATTCCTTTCATATAACTAACACTGTTTGTGATTTAATGCATCAATAAATGGACGGATGGTGACTTCCACTCTTGCTGAAACAGGATGAGTAGTAACAATTGCCTCCAGTCAGCAAGGACATATGCACCAAGAAAAAGTCTTCAAAATAGGCGTTAAGCAAATTTAGTGATTTTAATAAATTGATTTTAATTTGATGCGAAATTGTTTTAAATTAAACACGAAAAAAGTAGCACTTACACAGGCTGGGTGGTGTCAAGACTGACTTCATAGCAAAATAATACAATACAAGACGAAATAAATGGCTGTTTTTGGCAGCCAAACTTGCAGCTTTAAACGATTGCTGGAGGTTGCTGTTGGGCTTGCAGTTACTGGAAGTTGTTGCTGTAATCAGAATAGGCTAGTTCGTAGTAAGCATTTGCTTCCAAATTCAAAGTTGAACAAGCTAGCGAATCAAACTGCTGTTCAGTACATGGGGGCAGTCATCGTTAATCGCACTTTCTTCAGCTACTTCTTCTTTGTGTGGGTGCAATGTTGCAACGCAAAGTAGCATCATTCTAAATGGCTGGGCACGTACCAGACAGTCACCTTGCCAAGCTCTTGTGCACAGTGAGCAGGCCCCGAATCCCATTTGGATGGCGGTATATGGGACACGATGTTATAATATGATCTGCGGTGTGTTCCTCTGCACCACATTCACAGGACGCCGTGGAAGCCCCAATTTTGCATTGATGACCGAAAGAGGCCGAATCCAGTCCGGAGACGGTTCAGCCAAACCCATGCGGTTCTGGGAAGCCCCATTCCAGGTGGAAGGACGTCCACATCATCAAAAAATGAATGCAGACGAGAAGTGCCCTCCCGCCACCCAATGCTCCACCTGTGATCCGCCCATCTTGCTGCACCAGTACCCAGTTCGCTTGCATCTCTGAGCAGTTCCAGAGCAGCAGACACAAAGGGGTGTGTTGACTTAAGCTGTCGATGCCCTCCATAAGGGTGGCACGTGAGCCGATCGTGGAGTAGATGACCAGACTCCTGGGAACGACAAGCCAAAGGCAGTGTGGCTCTCTTTCGACGAAGCTCAGTCGGTGTGATATCTAATTTCCGGTACTTGTTGTTAATGTGCTAGCACTTTTGCCACTCCTACACTTCTTACATTTTTATTATCATCCCCTAACATCATCATATAATCTGGTAACCCATGGATCCAACAACTTTTTCAACTTAGTTTAGAAAATTAGGAATTTTCTAAATAAAGTGTTGAAGAAATTACGGTACTTTGAGTGAGGTGCAACGGAATGGTTATTTTGCACAGCAAGAATATGCTTTGAGTGCGATGTTAAGGGATGATAATGAAAATGTAAGAAATGTAGGAGTTGTGAAGATGCTACAACCTTGGAAACAAGTGGTTGAAGAAAGTGCAAATAACGATGACAGCCCCCTTGCACTGAACAGCAGTTTGATTCGCTTGTTCGATGTACCAACGCTGAACTTGGAAGCAAATGTTTACCACGAATTTGTCAATTTTCATTCTTACCAGCAAAAGCCTCTAACAATTGCAAGCCTTGCAGATACAGAAATAGAAGAGTGTCTGAAAAAACTTCTGGTATTGCACTACCTATATGCCATAACCAATCTGTGGAGCGACACGTAAAATTTGTTGCGGAAGCGTCTGCACAAGTTGAAAGATTTGATCAACAACGAGATGAGTCATTCGACAAAGAAATTAAATCTCGCAAACTTCCGAAAACGTTTGACGCCAAAAAGCAGTTCAAATACAGTGCGTTAGTAAATCGTGTGACCTTTTTTATATGCCGAATGGGTCAAAATTGATCTCAAAGCAGATGTTTTCGCTCTTGCTATACCACATGGATGCACCACCGCACCAGACTTCTTGAATTTATCCCAACTATGCCTTATGAGGTTGACAGCATTTTTTGACTGATAAAAACAGCCATTTATTTCATCTTGTATTATATTATTTTGTCGTAAAGTTAATCTTGACATCACCCTGCCTTCATATGTGCTACTTTTTTCGTGTTTAATTGAAAAACAATCCGCATCAAATTAAAATCAATTTACTAAAATTTAGTGGCGTTACGAGAAAATTTGAAAGGAGGGGCCATAATTTCCACATTTTTTTCAAGCGTACTTTTTTTCGGCAGAAATAATTCGAAGCTGATTGAGAAACAAAAAAGGCTTTACGGGGGTCCGGGGACGTGCTCTCCCGAAAATTTTCAGGCAATTTTTGTTTAAAGTTTTTGACCCTAATTCTGAGTGCTTCGCCAAATACATCGAAGAGGTTCGAAATTACGGAAAAATTGTATGCATCAAAAACGTTTTTGAAAATGGCTGGTGCGAGGATGCATACCCATCATTTTATCCCCCTGGATCCGCCCCTGGCCATAAGCCTCAGAAACCATACATAATTCAGTCACTTGGCACCATTAATTTTGTTCTTTTTTACTGAAAGACTGAGTCAGAAGGGGGGGGGGGGCATGGCACAATGGCCCCCTCCCTAAATACGCTCCTGCTAATATCACTGAGTTTGCTTAACGTCTATTTCAGTGACTTTCTTTTGGTGCATATGTCCTTGCTGATTGGAGGCAATTGTAACTACTCATCCTGTTTCAGCAAGAGTGGAAGTCACCATCCGTCCATTTATTGATGCATTAAATCACAAACAGTGTTAGTTATACGAAAAGGAATCAGTTTTACAGTCAAAATTAAACGACTGTGCTTCTTACACAATTGCTCGTAGGTGAATTTTCCAAAAAAATTACCTAAAATGGTCGCAATTTTCGTTTTTTGGCTGTAACTTTTTTCGTGTTGAAAATAAAAAGTTTCTTCTTAGCACACATAACAACATGGTATTTCCGCAGATTTTGAGCCATATGCCATTACTCTCCGACCAGTGGTTACCGAGATATCAGAATTACTCCCTGCGTCATCAGTCGCGATAACATGTTTGGGGGTAGCCGGCTGGAAAATGGTGGCAACCCCTAAAAAACAAATTTTAAATTCGTTTTAGACCATTTGCCAAGATTTTAGAACTACACTTTTTTCAATTTCCAAAAATTTTTTTCACTCCACCCTAATGCTCAAGCTTCAAGCGTCGTTGCTTACGAAGCAAGAAAGCTATCAATACCAATTTATTAGTCATTGGTTTGACCGGACTTGGAATCGAACTTCGAAGTCTACAATCCACGAGCAGACGCTCTATTCACTCGGCCATCCGATCGGTAAATTAAATTCAATTCTACACCATAAGTTTTGCGTAAGTAACCATAATTTAACACCGAATAGGCCTACAAATGCCCATTACAAGAGGTTTTGCTAGTTCGACAATAGTGAAATAGTGCAGGAATTGGACATTGAGTCTGTCTTTCTCAATCAAGAAGTAAAAAGAAAAAGAGAATGTTTAATTACAATGCAAAATGTTAAACATTTAGCTTCTGAGGAAGAGATTCAAAGCAAACTTTTGTAAACAACTGGTGGACCAGGCTATTATGTCGATACTAGAAAGTTTTTAGCCGACATGTGATGTCGCTTCTGTCTTTTCATTGCTGTTTACACCCAGCAGCTTCGGGCATGAACAGCCATTGTCAGCGACATGGTCTGACGGTACCACACGCAGGTTCAGATCCTGTGCGACGGGTTCGATTCACGGCTGGAGCCTATTGCATTTGATATATATACCGGGTGGCCGCTGATTATAATGGCACAAGTTTATTTGGCAGTCTCCCTTCAATACCGTTGAACTATTAATTCAATAGTATTAAGTGCTCGCTAGCCTTGTTCCTCGAATTTAGAAAATGCATTGTTACTGTTACCAGTGCTGAACAAAGCTTCAGAAAACTGAAACTTACCAAAACGTTTAATACTGTAGTGTAGATCTAATATGGCAGACATCAGACCATTTTTTTACTTCTTACTCATAGGCATATTTTTATCCGCCTATCACAGAAAGCGACGGGGCGCTGCACGAGCTCGCCTAGGAGTTGCCGGCCATCAGTCTACCACACTTAGATGGGGGAATTCCGTTGAGTGTCTTTCCCAACGGCACAACAAGCGAACTTGCTGGCTTGCTCAACACTACCCCTTTAATGCTGAATGTCTAGTAGGGAAGCTGTGAATACCAATTTTAAAGGCATTGTTTTGACTCGACTCGAAATCAAACCTTGAGTCTACCGATCCAGAAGCAGACGCTCTATCCATTCGGCCGTCCGATTGGTTCTTCACTGGCCATGTTGTCAGTTGAAAGTTAATGCGCCCGATCTCCAGATTATGATGCTGTCATAAGAGCATCTGCGAACGAAAAAGTGCTCTCTAGACGATTTCAACGGTAATAGATAAATGGGTGTAACACACTTGTCTTAATTACAGCTTTTATTTTTTCAGTGACTACGCGTATGTTTTACTACAGTATTCAGATTGTGGTGTGACTCTGTGCTGTTACTCCTAGAAAAACCTAAAACAATTTATATCAAAAGCTTGATATAGAGGCTCTTGAAAGCATTTGGGGGAAGGGGCCAAAGTTGAGCTGCTAAGGCACTGACAGCAGATATCTGTTTCTCCCCTTTAAATGCAATTAAATGTGGGCCTAGACATGCACGTTTTTTTAATCGCTTTTTTGAAAGAATTGTACGATATATTTTCCCGAATGGGTTATTGGAACAGAATTCCAAGTCAGCAAACCTCGATATTTCAAAGATTGTTCAGTCAAATCTATCCTACAAAGCCGTGGGAATAGATTAGATTGACTTCTAGTCTGGCGAGAGGTACCCCAAGCTAACTGGTTGTCGTCAAGGAGATTCCGAAAAGTAACTGACCCGTCACCGAGCAAATATTTGTACATAAAGCTAGCAGTTTCTCATTCTTGTAATTGATGAATCGTCAAAATAGGATACTGTTGCTGCGTTGCATCGCAGTTTTTACACTATCTCTATGATTTAGCTTAAATATTAATCTAAGAACCTTGTTAACAGAACTTCAAAGTTTTTTAACCATGGTTTTATTTCCATTGCACCAAGTCATAATGCAATATTTTAAAATGGCTTTTTATCATAGAGTTGTACAGTAAAAGCAAGGTGCGCTGGCTTAAATGATTTTAAATTTTGTGAACAGTATTGCACGTAATCCTAATTTTACTCAACAGCGTTTCCATATAAGGTTTCCAAGACAAATGTTCATGTAGGCTACTAGCAGGACCGCCGAGAGGGGGGGAAGAAGGGGTCACTGTCCGGGGGCCCGGGGACACAGGGGGACCCGGGGTTCTGAATTGTCAGGTTTAGAATGCAAAATTCATCAGCTCAAACTACGGCCTGCGGGCGCGATGATGTTATTTTTTTATTTCGGGCCGAAATTCGAACATCCGCGGACGCTATGACCTTATGTTGCTCATCACTAGATGTTGAGCCGAAATTTGAACATCTGCGGAGGCTATGACCCTTTTTTTGCTCATCACTTGATTTTAGGCCGAAATTCGAACATCTGTGGACGCTATGACCTTTTTTTTTGCTAATCATGTGTTTTTGGGGCACCACTGACCAAAGGGCCCAAACGAATTTTTTGCCCCGGGGCCCGAAAGTTCTCTCGGTGCCCCTGGCTACTAGTACTATAACGCCCAAAAATTGAACAGAAACGACTCTTTTAATTTCTCCGTTCCTCAACTGGAGAGTATGTTGACAAGGAAGCTTACTATTCGGAGTGCGGAGCACAATGTAATTAATTTTATTTATGTGAAGAGAAGTTTATTTGCTGTGAGCCAATTGTCAGTACTTTTTAACTCTTCATAAGCCACTTGGAATACTTTCTCATAACAACTTTCGCTGAAAAATCAACTTGTATCTTCAGCAAACATTATAGTCTCACCTTTTGTTGTACATCTGCAAAAATCATTTACATATATTAAAAGCAGCAAAGGTCCAAGAATAGAACCTTGTGGGCAGGCCGTAACTACGTTAGGCGGGGCCCGGGCGTAAACATCTATTATGGGGATCCCATTTTTAACATTTTCTTTTATTGTGTAATAAGTCTGATCAAATATACGTCGCAAACTAAAATCTTTTAACATTTGAAGCAAGAACGCTTTGAGCATGCTTTGAGAGCAATATTTACGATATTTCAGTAAGATGGAGATGTGCTATGCGATGCGGTAAATTGTTTAACACAAAAAATAAACATGCAACAGCCTGCCTTTATATCGTCATAAACGAGACAACTAATAAAACACAATTTGTTGATGCCAATCGTCAGGGGTGAAGAAAGAGTAAGGGGGAACAGTATCCAAAAAGGGCACCTTAGTGGTGAAGTGGGCCACATAAATAGCAGACTAATTATGGTATTGCACAATTAGACTTCTAAATTATCAATTTTTGTTCACGTAAAAAAAAATGCTAGGTTTGATACGATACTCAGTAGGGTGTTACATTTTTTGGTGAATTCTGATTTCAAACTTGCCTGGGCAATTTTTAGGGTGGAAATCCGTCAACTTTCACTTCTGTAAAACATTTTTTAACTTTTCAATTTTTTGAAGTTCCACCTCTTGATTGAAATTTTGCGGGAGTCGCGCGCTACCCGAAAACTGACAAATCGCTATAACTTGAGAACCGCCCATGCTAGAGTGAAAATTTTGGTATTAAAATTTGCAGAAACCCATGTTCCTATCTAAGGTGTGAAGGAATGCATAGGTTGACTGCAGCCGAAATTGAGATCAGGCAAAATTTGTGATTTAGCTACTTCACCACCAGGCATTCAAGACAGTATGCCTCCGCATATTTTTTATTACGCAAATTGCAAGTTGAAATGTATTCAGGTAACATCAAAAAGTCAATCATTGACAACACAGCCTCTCATTCGTTGGTCAGCTTGTGTTTCACTGCAATGGGGGGGAGGGGGGTTGAGAATGACATCACATTTGAACATACGTTGTATACAGAAGCGGATCCAGAAAGTGTTGGCGGTGTGCATGTAATTTTGAATTAAATGGAATGTTAACTAAAAATACAAAGACGTTTAAACTCGGAAACGGGCGTAAATAAGCCTTTTTAAAATGTTTCATGTCAGGGGCGTAATCAAAAACTTTTTGCGGGAGGGAGCATCAATTGTCGCTTTTTTCAAGCGTATTTTTCCGGCAGAGTTAATTTTAAGCAACTTAAGTGCCAAAAATGACTCTAGGGGGTCCGGGGGCATGCTCCCCCGAAAAAATTTTGAAAATTTGCATACTACAATGGCCATTTCAGTGCTTTTTGAACAATTTTTGAGGAAAGTTTGTCATATTTTTGGCCCCTAACTTTGAGTTCTTCCCCAATGATGCATTTTGTTCGCATAGTTTCAATTACTTATGACGTCATTTGAGGCTCAATGAGAGGAGTTGTAGCCCCCACCTCCCAGTTGTAGAGGCTCAATGGGAAGAGTTGTAGCCCCCACCTCCCAGTTGTAACCCCCATCTACGCCACTGGTACCAATGCTGTTGCACACTTTCTTTCCCTCTATGACAGTTGACAATTACGTTCGGAATTACGATTTTGACTGTCGATGGACCTCTTAAATCGCGCGTCACAATTCTGCCAGCAGGGTGCACATTTGCTTTTCCCGCAAAAAAATGATCGTAGATGGCTCCTATATCTACAACATTTCGTGAGTGTGGACCTGCGAGGGCAAAGCTTGCTCCGCTGCGAGAACAGCAGAAAGTGGAAAAGGAGGATTATCGCAAAAGACACTAACTGCAACGTTAGTGGGATTCAACCATGCTGTAGCATGTATCAAAAAGCACTATTTGATGGCTTCGCACACCAGTGTTTGGTTTTGTTGATTGAAAAGTAACTGAAAGTCCCTTGAAAATTTTGCATTTTTTGAAGCATCAGGAACACGTGGCTTTAAATAAACCCTCAGGACCATCGGGACAAAAACACTTGCAACAAAATTTACGATTCGTTCAAGGCGATTTCATTTTTCAGAATCAAACAACATAAACGGTCGGTACGTTTGAGGAAACTTGAATAAAGCCAATCTCAAATAACCAGTGGCTGTGGTCATCCAACTGTACAGCAGCATGTTAATGGTAAAAATATAATGAAAATGAGGATCCTGTAACAACGCAGAAGTAGGACTGCTGGACTTGGCTAATATCGTCTTAATTACCAGTACCGAGATTAACAAATTTGTATCCTGGAAGAAATACCTTCGCTATATGCAAGAAACGATTCGTCAATCTCGGTACCAGTAATTAAGACGATATTAGCCAAGTCTAGCAGTCCTACTTCTGCGTTGTTACAGGATCCTCATGCAGTATTGTGACGCGCGATTTAAGAGATCCATCGACAGTCAAAATCGTACTTCCGAACGTTTCATTGGTAAATTGTCAACTGTCATGAAGAGAGAAAAGGTGTGCAACAGCATCGGTACCATCAGTGAAACACAAGCTGACCAACGAATGAGAGGCTGTGTTGTCAATGATTGACTTTTTGATGTTACCTGAATACATTTCAACTTGCAATTTGCGTAATAAAAATATGCGGAGGCATACTGTCTTGAATGCCTGGTGGTGAAGTAGCTAAATCACAAATTTTGCCTGATCTCAATTTCGGCTGCAGTTAGCCTATGCATTCCTTCACACCTTAGATAGGAACATGGGTTTCTGCAAATTTTAATACCAAAATTTTCACTCTAGCATGGGCGGTTCTCAAGTTATAGCGATTTTTCAGTTTTCGGGTAGCGCGCGACTCCCCCAAAATTTCAATCAAGAGATGGAACTTCAAAAAATTGAAAAGTTAAAAATGTTTTACAGAAGTGAAAGTTGACGGATTTCCACCCTAAAAATTGCCCAGGCAAGTTTGAAGTCAAAATTGGCCAAAAAATGTAAAACCCTAGTACTTAGTTTGTTTTTACATTCCTGGTACATTTTGATTGATTCTGACAAAAATTTTTGAAATTCTGATAAAAGTCGTACAATATAGATTGAACTAAAGAAATAATGAAATAATATTACCCAACAATTACCAATCAAAAAAGCAAATATGCCTGCTCTGACACTCCTGCCAATCACGAACCTCAATTTAATTGAAAATTTTCGGTGTTGCTCTTGCGCTGACAAACTGTTGTATAACTTTCCTAAAATATAAATTTTGAGCTCGCTCATTTTCTATCGACAGCAGAGCCACACCGCTAAGTCTCTCTTGAGACATTGAGCTTCTAAAAAAGCTTCTGATTAGTTTGAGTTTGGAAAACGACCTCTCGGTTGTCTTTGTACTGTATTTGCTTGTATATTTATCCTCTTACCACGAGAAAGCGATCAAAGCGCTAGAACGAGCTCGCTTAGGAGTTGCTGGCCATCTGTCTACTACACCAAGATGGGGGAATACTGTTTAGTGCCTTTTCCAACGGCACAACAAGTGAACTTGCCAGCTTGTTCTCCACACTGTTCCTCTAATGCTGAGCGTCAAGCAGGAAAGCTGTGAATACCAATTTTAAAGTCGTTGGTTTGACCCGACTCGGAATCAAGCCCGAGTCTACAGCTCCAGAGGCGGGCGCTCTTACCATTCGGCCATCGGAGCTAGCTACTGTTGCAGATACCGTTGTATGCATCATGCATGCCGCACACGCGTCAGAATAAGTAGCAAGTGACGCGTTTTCGATAATCAAAAACAAAAGCCATTTTTTCGGCCGATTGTGATTGGGCAAGCTATTGCAAAACCACGATTGGATTTGAGCATCTGACTAGGAAACAACAGACAGGCGTCATCAGAAAATTTCTATGCGTTCCATTTTGATGATTTCTCTTCATACTGCAGTCAACTAGCTGAACTTCTACAATGTGGTTACTCAAAACCACAACGTTAAAATAAATTTAGACGACTGTCCGTAAATTTTTCCAATGCATGTAAAGCACACAAAATGAACCAGAAAAAATTAGCAACTTCGCGTGAATGGTCCTGGTCTTAATAATTAATTTACTCGAAAGAAACCAGCCAGACAAAGTGTGAAGTCACAAAGCACCAAGTTAAAAGGGCTGCTATGTCGAAACCATCACAAGATATTACGTATAACTCCGGCATGAGGCAAAACTCATTAAATAAAGCGGATAAGTCCGATGTCCCCGACCAGGCGTAAAACAACCGGCGGTATGTAAAAAATATTTGAAAAAAATTGGATGGTTATAAATTTTTGAAATTTTGACAAATTCCCAACGGCACAGAAAGTAATATAGGCTATTCATTTGAAAAATGTTTTAAAAATTTATGATGTGATGTCTCGGGGAATCCTTGTGCTTGGGCACTGGTGCATTGCACCACTTCTTTGACAATTTATTCATCCATCGATGATGGACTAAAGGGTGGCTGCTGACTAGATGACCGAAAGGTCTACTCGTCGTCTCCCTGCGGCGTAAACTTCTACTTCATTTTTTTGTTCCTGCGTATTTTCCTTTTTTTTTACGACCGCAAATAAATATTAATGAATAGATGACTGAAAGTATAAGATCACCGGTTGTTGCATAACACTTGTTGAGCGCGGTTATTCAGATAGCTAGAAAACCATTCTAAAGGTGCACCCCTTACTCGGTAATGCAGTTATTTGAGTAACAATATATTATGATTTATGGTATCAAACGCTTTAGATAAATTTTAAAATACTCCAATCATTGACTGCTTATATGCCCCTATAAATCACCTATTTGCCTGCTTCTTCTCTTCTGTCTAAAATATTTTGTTACGTTTATCCTAATTTCTATGTGCACTTTTTTCTGCAACAACGTAAACTCTATTTATCTGGCTAGTCCGAACAAAGACTGGTCCGAAGACTTGGTTTGCTTCTAGGTTAATTTTTGCTGAACTGATTGTTCCAAATCACCGACAGGTGGCGTAGTTGGTCAATCAATCAACACGTTTGTTCGTGCTGAAATGAACCTTCCGAAAGCAATTGAAAACAAATTTACCTAACTTGCTTCCTCTCATGAACAGAATGCTAGACAATCAGCGAAATCCGGATATTTCCGACCAAGGGTCAATAAATCAATTGCGCTTAACCTACTCTCATTCAGAGGACCTAGACTTTTTAATGAACTTGATTATAAACTGAAAAGCATGCATTGTGTTTTTTTCAAAAAAAGTTACGACAAACAACTAATTTGTAGTTATTGATTAAAACGCTATGGGTCTGTAGCTAGCAAAGACAATTTATTATGTCCTAATTTTGTTAATATGGGCCATTTAAAATCAGTTCTAGCCTTTTTTCTTATCCTAAAGTTATTCCTGTCCTATTGTTTAAATCCGTATATTTCCTGTTTGTTTAAGTATTTGTACTATAGGCTACAGTATATTAATTTTCATCTTTCAGCTCGCTTTGCGTTATCTTTAAAGTGTGTTTATACTTTATAACTATGAATACTTTGTCATATTTTTGAATTACGTGTGTTAATATCTCGCCCTTCTCAATAACAATTGTAACACTGTGCCAAAAGGAAGCATCTTGACTCGAAAACCGCCTGGTTATTCGATGCTTCCTTGCTTATTATTCCCTTTATGTGTGCGTGATTGTATTTTGTGTTTCCTTTATAGATGACAAAACAAATATTTATCTATCTATCACGTTATATTAAAATGAACCGAAAGTACAGCACCAGAAGATGGCGAAAATGACCATTCGATCTTCAAAGTCTACCACCACCTGCTACATAATGTGGAAGCGTTCTCATACGTTCCGGAAGATACTTTAACACAAATAAACAAAAGCAAACAGTTTCAGTGGATGACTGCGTAAAATAAGGTAGCAACAAATCAACATGCTACTAGTCGTCTTGTCGAGTATAGATAGATATGACAGTGTTAGGTTTCATTACGGCCTAATCAAGAGTATTTGTTGATAAAGTGGAACTTCAGTTTCTTTTTGAACTGATTGAAAGTTAATAATTTGAAATCATCAGGTACAATTTGCCACACCTTTGGACCCCCAAAAGAGAAAGATTTTTTGCCAAACTCAGTACGTTTCCGAGAAATGAAGTAGTTACCTTTAGACGAAAGTCTTGTGTGATGTTAGTGAATGTGGAATGCAAGACGGAAGGTTTGATTATCTTGCAAAGTCATTGCGTGAAATTATTTGAAACAGGTATTTTGCGATTTCCAAATTAGAAATGTCGTTTATTTTTAATAAATTTAGTTTGAAAAAGAGTGGGGTGGTATGTTCAAGGTAAGGGTTGTTGGTCATATTTCTGATGATGCGTTTGTGCATTTTTTCGAAAGGATGAAGTGTAATTGCATGTGCTAGTTCCCATGAGGAAATGCAGTATTGTAAGTGTGAATATATCAAACCAAATCAAAATATATTTATAGGGCGCAATGACGCAACCAACACGAAACAATTGGAATGACCATGCTGTCTTCAAAGCCAACATTGCCATCTTGCTATGCACATTGCAATAACGTTCAGTAACTGCAATAAAGTCACCTAAATCTAGTACCCTTAACTGGAGTTGACATAGGAAGTCTTTGAGGACACGTTATACAGACCGCTTTTAATATGGCGACTGTAGCTTTACTGTGCCTCTCACAACAGATGGAAGAAAAGCTATTGCAAATCAACACTTCCAAGAAATAGGTCTACCAATACTCCAAGAACAACCAACTTAAAACTGCTAAGTTGAAAACAACTACAAAAATAACCGCACTGTAAGCAGGTGCAGCAAATGCAAAAGAAATCTTTGGGGAAAATGCACTGTTATTATACAGCATGTGTGCTCAAGCTGAGCAGTTAAAGTTGCCGTTCTAAATTAATGTGAGTCTTATTGCAGTTGAATGTCATTTGTGGGCAGCCAGTTAGTTTGTTCTTATTCGTCACGTTTGTGCCATTTAGCTAAAAATAAAAAAACTTACTTCAAACTATAAGGGTGTCAAAATGACACCATCCGTTGTTTAAGACAAAACAAAATTGCAGTATAATGTTATTTTAATTGACAATCTACATTTTCCGCATAATTGTGAGATAGGGCTAATTAAATTTAGCACTTTAGAAAGATTCCAGGACAAATCGGTCCCGGACAATTGGGCACCAGGACCTTTGGGTCCCAGAAAAATGGGTCCCGGACCAACGGGTCCCGGACAAATAGCACCAGGACAAATGGGTCCCGCACAATTGGGCACCAGGGAAAATTAGTCTGGGACGCATATCTTGGAATGGATATACAGAAAATTTTTGTTTATTCTATAACTACCACTCTACCCCATCCCGAAACAGACTTTAGAAACCAAGTACGTTGAGAGTAAAATTAAAACCTAGAACAGCATCGAACTCAGACCCTATGAGTTTCAGTCCAGCATGCTAACCGATACACTACGCCGTTAAGGCGAATAACTGCGCAATTTTTTTATCTGTACACATTTCGATCGAGCCCTATCTTTTTCTGTAGAACCATTCCGAAATATGCGTCCGGGACCCATTTGTCTGGGACCCGTTTGTCAGGGACCCATTTATCCGGGACCCAATTGTCCGGGACTCATTTGTCCTGGTGCCCATTTGTCCGGGACCCATTTGTGAGGAACCCAAATGTCCGGGACGCATATTTCGCAATGGTTCTACAGAAAATTTTTTGTTTATTCTATTGCCACCACTGCCACCACCCTACCCCATCCTAAAATTGATATGAGCTGTTGAATAAAATTAAAACCTAGAGCAGCATCGAACCCAGGCCCTATGCGTAGTCGTTCAGCATACTGACCACGACACCACGCCGCTGTTGCAGTTTTCAGTGCAATTTTTCCATTTATAGTCATTTCGATCGAGCCCTATCTTTTTCTGTAGAACCATTTCGAAATATGCGTCCGGGATCCAAGTGTCCGAAAACCTTGAAGAAAACCGGGTAGCCTAACACTGCTTGCGATTTACGTCATAGCTTACGTTACAGAATTTTTTGTAAAAAAACTGAAGCATTTTACCATATGACGCAAAAAAGAATCAAAATTTTCTAGCTTAACTTTCGTTTATTGATTTATTTGCGAACGAAAACAAAGAAGCTGTGAGCGCCGTTTTACAACCAATAATAATAATATTTCGTGAAGCATTAATTAAGCTAGCCTACCATTAGAATAATAATTTAAAAAAGGTAAGCTTAGCCACATTTAATGTTTTTTGTTAAATATGAAGTTTTAGTAAAAACAAAATTTTGCTAGAATAGCACTTCATTGCATGACTACTCCTCATTGTTTATTAAAAAGTCACTAGCTAGTATGACTGAACGATTTTCAAATAATTTTCATCTTGGTAAAATCAGCGTTTTTTCAAGCACATTGTCGCTTTGCATTTGAGGAAGCTTAGCTGACAAGCAGCAGGAAAACAGAAAATGCGTGCCTTTGCTGCTGATTTCCTTTTTAATCCAGTCTTGCCTTGCTCATAACTCGTCCATCACTGAAAGCTGATCTTCGAATACAAAGTTATTTCAAAGCATCAGATCGACGTTGAAAATGCAATAAAGCACAGCGGCTGTTAATTAACTGAATAGCGATCTGCGTTGATCAAAAAGTATGCGAAAGTACGCATTTGTGGTTATACCAGAAGATTAATGCAAGAAGTAAAAAATATACAACACCACCAGCCAAACACAGATGACCGAGTGGTAAAAGCGTCTGCTTCAGCTGCAGACTCGGGCTTGATTCCGAGTCGGGTCAAACCAATGACTTTAAAATTGGTATTCACAGCTTTCCTGCTTGTCGTTCAGCATTAAAGGGACAGTGAGGAGAACAAGCCTGCAAGTTTGCTTGTTATGCTGTTGGAAAAGGATCTTCGCGGGATTCTCCCATCTTGGTGTGGTAGACAGGTGGTCGGCAACTCCTAAGCGAGCTCGTTCTAGCGCTTTGATCGCTTTCTTGTGATAGGAGGATAAATATGCAATGAAAAAAAGAAAAAAAAAGAACATGACCAATTGCAAAACGTCGAACCAATGCAAAGCAAAACAATTGCAAATTTGCATAGAGGATTTGTAACTTCCGCATCACAAGTCGCATAACTGTTGCAAATTAGCCCAGCATTTTTACTCTACGCTTATGAATGTTTTTGATATTGTCACCCATATCTGCTGAGGAATATGCCACAACTTGTTGATAGTTCTAGTCTAAGGAGTTATAGCAAGAGAAATAGAATAGTTCTCAGTTCTTCTATCAAGAAACTGCTCCAGAGTTTACTCTTGCGCTGCTACATCTCGGGCAACTTGCTGTTGTTAAACTAGTAAGAACATTTCCACTTTCTGAACAACAGACTCATGCGTTTTGCTGTATTTGGTTATGTGCATTGTGCAGTACATGTACCGTAGTAAGGTGATACACGTTGAATTTTTTCACCAAATGATCTTCACATTATCTCATCTCTTCATGTTTAAGTGAGTTACTTAAGGGAGCAAAAAAAAGTCATGTCAACGCAGCGTGCAAACAATGAACACAATAGGAAACAAATCGGCAAGTTGAACCTCGGCTGTCAATCAAAAAATGTAGAAAATACCAACGCAGTAAAAATGTAGCCAAAAATACTAAACGGGAAAAAAGATCGGTAAAAAGCACAGTACACAACAATTACAAATTCCGCCACACTTCAAGTAATAGCACCGCACTTCTAACATTTTAAAGTCTGTTCAAGTCTTCTCGCTTCAAAGACCTTTGCTAAACAACAAGGTTACAGCACCAAGCGGTTTAAACAAATTTAGTACCAGTAATGTATAGCGGCTATAGCCTACGCAAACTCGTCGTAAAAAGAATCGAATAGTATAAACCACGCAACACAACATTGTTTTTTGTTCAAACTTAAGTTGAACAATATCGCATCATGCAAGGCAGATAAAAAGTTGAACAAGATCCAGTTTCTAATGTGCATCTTTTGTCATGTAGGTGCAAAAAGTTTCAGGCGATTTTTAAAATTGCTTATCGAATAACTTGCATATCGTCTCGTCGCGAGAAGTCGAGAAAATCGCAAAGCTTTAAATTCCTTTTGCTACAGATCTACCACAGCGTCGAAACATCAAATTTTTATCAAATGATGTATAAGCTTAAAATTAATGCAGGTTTTTCGTGTGCGATTGAACTTGCAGACCACTCTTTAACGATTTTAACTTACAGAGGATCGAATTTTGCTTTAAAATTCGCGCAAGTTCGCGCAAAATTTGTCAATCTCGATATTCATAACATACAAATGTCTCGTTCAGCGCAAGTATACTTATCTCACAAAGACTTAGGGCTTGCATAAAATTGTACTTTTCAAGTTTTGCCTTAAATTTTACTTTTCAGTTTACTTGTTGCTCCATATCGTGAAGCAAAAACAATAAACAATTTTTTTGAAGGATTTTATAAACCAGAGCCTACAATGCCAGTGGACTAGCGTAGAACCGAGGCACAAGTTGCAATCTTAAAATCAAAACATGAAACCGTCTGTATCCAGTAGCAACCTCAATCGCCACTGATTTAGTCGTGTGTGACGCGATGACATGAAGCTGGTAGGGCTGGTGCAGTGTGATATGCGTGGGATTTGCTCGTGTACACACGTTCCCGTGAACGGATTCTCACACTTTGTGAACTGCGATATCAAAACTGGCTGTCCTGAAAAAATTTTAAATCCCATTCATCATATTTCAAACTGATATCCCTAGATTTTTTCTTACTGCATTGCAAGATATGATTAGGTCCAGTACCCTTACAACGAATGTAACAATGACCTCAACGAGCGCATATCGACAAAATTTCTTACTGCGGTTTCGTTTTCTATGATAATCATTTTATTATTTACGTTTGTTTACCTGCTGCTGCAGACCTACATTTACAGAGATTGCAAAATCTGATCGCAGCTCGAAGGACTTGCTGCAAATCAACATCAACCCAACCTTAAAAGCTCACAAATAAGCAAATTACAAGACTTGTTAATACAAAATGCTTTCTTTTGAGTTTCAGATCACATTTATGGTGTAACGTCACGCTTGTGTGAACACAGTTTAAATCACTAATCGTAGCGATACAAAGGTGGTGAAACGAACTGCATACCTCAAAGCATTCTCAAACGTGCTGGAGGTTTTGGAGTTTTCAAAAGCAACGAACTTAATCACGCAAAACAAAACTTGTCATTCGCAATGCTACATCACTTTGCAAATATTAGGTAAAAAGAAAAGTTTTAAAAAATCTGCTGCAAGCGATTATTGCATTAAAAACAACATATTTTAAGAAGTTTTTAGCAATTTTGTGTTCCCGTGGATTCTTTTATTGTTTACATTATAATCAGCAGTGTTTTCATAAGGTAAAGGTTTTATAAGCCAGTCGTCATTAGTGACGTTGTTAATTATGTCATTGGGTTCAGATTTTAAGGGCATTGCCACTTTTGCTTCTTTATTAGCGATTTTGCTTGATTCCAAAGATGGTGTCGTCATAGTAGGAGTCGATAACTGCGGAGGCTTGATGACGTCAGAGTTGTAGCTACTGCTCTCAAAACTAACCAAATTTCTGCAATTGTTGTAGAAGAAGTTGTTTGTGAGTGGGAGAGAAGCTGGTAGTCTTCCAAGGTTATACGAAAGCGATGGACACGAGAGAGTTAGAGTAGATGCATCTAATACCACATTGTTTTTGTAGTTCATTGTCACAGCAGGGATTGCAGGCTTACTGCTTGCACCTTCATTATTTTCTCGCATTTCTCGTTGCAGCTTTACGAAAGTATTGGAGGAAGAGTGGGAACTAGCTTCAAACGATTTCAGGTCACTGACATGCTGGTTCCACGTTGCACACATACTGCCAGCGTTGCTTCTTGTTGGAATGGCAAGCAGATTTTTGTGTGAAATGGGATTTGTAATTTCAGATAATTCTATAGTTTGCATATCATTAGTGTCGAACTCGGAACGTCCTCTTGGATGCTCCATGGAGAGACTCCTCATTTCATTGACTGGGTTCTTGTTCGAGTCGTCGCCCTGAATGGAAAAGTGTCAATTTTCTTACCACTAAATTGCTGCTCAACAAACAAGTTTTATTTCAGCTGAGTTGTTACTGCTCTGTCTTTGCGCTTTGTCGAACCGTCACAACTTCACAATTTTGACAAAATGTGAAAATTGCACGAAGTACTTTTGTGTCAAAAATCAAATCTTCGTTATGCTCGCGGTATTACGCCGAAGCGTGTAACGAGTTGCGGAGTCCATTTCCGCAGCTTAGCGCCTGGGCTACACAGCTCCGAAGAAACATCGCAGCGGTGGCGAGCCGTTGGCGACATTTTATTCAATTTCACCTGCCTGAGAATCGAACTTCAGACCTCCTGCAATAGAGATGATGAGCTCGGCACTTGAGCTATCCGGCGGGTCTGTGTCAAATATTAGCCGTTTCATTTTCATTTTAAGGCGATATGCAGAGTTATGTAATTGTCAATCGTTTTTGACAAAGACATTTCTCAGCAACAGGTAGGTACACTGTGTGAAACCTTTTTGACTACTTGAAATTTACTTGAAAAATTGAAAAACCTTTTTGACTACTTGAAAACAATTTTCCCTGATTTTAGATACAGCGACATGGCCTAGCGGTACCGCGCGCAGGTGACAGAACCTACGTGACGGGTTCGATTCGCGGCTGGAGCCGATCGCAATTGACATATTTAACGGGTGGCTGCTGACTCGAAGAGCGCAAGCTCACTTCGCAGTCTCCCTCAATTACCGTTAAATTTTCTGTTCAATATAATTTGAAAATAACCTCAGTTATTTATTTATTATTTATTTATTTACATACCGGTACCCGGTTTATATTATATATATTTGGGGATCCATGCCAGGTCTCTAAAACGCCTTTAAAAAAAACAAACTTGAATTTGTGGATAATAGCCCTCCATCTACCACATGTATGTAGTGCGTACTGTAATTTAAAAAACAAGTGAAAAAATTTGTGTTATTTTTACCAAATCTACTGTTGCTGTTCTGTGTTTTGTGTTACTAATCGTAGCGATGCTGGTAGATCAGTAAGGTAATTCTTTCTATGGTTTCAGTATGAAATCATTCCTGTAGATTGTTATAATCTAGCAGTATCAGAGAGTATTTTTCTTAAATTTCACCTGTCGTTGTACCGTTTATGTGACTGGCTATGCACTTATTATAGGTCTATATTATGGAAAGTTTTTTTTTGTTATAACTTAATTAAAAAGTATATATATCACAAACGGTAAGGTACACAAGTAAAAAACAAGAAAAAAATGCTGATTTGCATTTCAGATGGCATCCAATTGTTTTTGTTTAGGGAGTAGTGTTGCTTTAGTGCAATAATATTTTCATTGGACTTACTTAACTCTCTTGAATTAATTGCAAAGATTTTTTTTGCAGTGTAGGTGTATGTAGTGTACGGAACAATCTGTTAATAGAACCTTAGCTTCTATGATGTTCGTTTGTGCTCTTCCTCTGATAGAAATTTTTGCCGTTGGTGTTTTCAACACGTGTTATGGATATCATTGGCATCAAACTAAAGATGGTAAAGTCTGACAAACAATACCACTGGTAACACAAAACTTATTCAAGGCAAAACGAAAACTACCGAAATATCAGTGTGTGGCGTTTATTAATTTTTTTGCTTTTTGACATATTAATTCGCATCCAATCCGTAATTTTGTGTTGTGACGGTTTCGTATCGCATAGCATTGAATTACAATTAATGGTGTCATTCTGAGGCTGGTTTTGCACTTAGTCAGCTAGTTTTCTTTTTAAGCCTTTAAGTGTTTAAGTGCTGATAGCAGAAAACTGTCGGAGCAATTTCGAAGTAAATGCGAAATTTACGGATGATTGTAAAAAAACATTTTACGCAATAACAGGGCTACATCTCTACAAGATTTGTTCCACTGCAAAAATAAGTATTGAAATAGCTATATTAGCAAAGTAACAAATGTGATAGAGTAAACTGTACTTTGAATCGTGGAACTATCACTGAACCAATTTTGAAAACCTTATAAAGTTTTTGAAGTCCCGAAGACCATTTAATGCGAATATTTGCAAAACTGTCGTCTTTAGTTAGATTGTCGTTTTCGCGAGGACAATTCTTTATAAAAAGATTTTAGCCTTCACCGCTATTCTAGCGCGTTTCTTGCATGATTAGATAAGATGCTTTAAGAGAAATTCTCTCTGCACCGCCCAGATCCAAATCAAATCTCCGTTGAACTCGCGGTGGTATTACGCCGACGCTTATAACATTTTTGACTTTTGTGGTAATATTTGATGATATAAAATTAATAAGCTTATCTTGATCAAAAAAATTTTATCAAATCTTTTTTATACTCGCGTTATTTGGCTGAAGCGTGTAACGAGTGGCGGGGCTCAGACGGCCCAGAGGCATGAGCGTCTGCCTTTGGAGCAGTAGACTCTGGTTTGATTTCGAGTCTGGTCAAACCAATGGTAT
This sequence comes from Trididemnum miniatum, assembly GCA_964006365.1. Classification (NCBI taxonomy): domain Eukaryota; kingdom Metazoa; phylum Chordata; class Ascidiacea; order Aplousobranchia; family Didemnidae; genus Trididemnum; species Trididemnum miniatum. Next base: position 25,646,849 of record OZ023239.1, read on the forward strand.
TCACAGCTTCCTTGTTTAATGCTCAGCTTTGAAGGGCAGTGTGGAGGACCAGCCGCAAGTTTACTTGTTGTGTCGTCCTTAGGGCTCATCTCGGCGACTCAGCGCCTGGGCAACACAATACCGAAAAAAACATCGCAGCGGTAGTGAGCCGTTGGCGACACTGTGTCCGATTTGATCTGCCCGGTAATCGAACTTTGACCTATAGCAGCAGTAATGATGTCTTGAACAATGACATTAACTGTAGAGTAAGTGAAAGAAACAAATTTTGAACGGAAATTCTACAACACCTTGATTTTTCTGTTGTGTCGTTTTAGCTCGCTGCACCGCAAATTTGACGTTTCTGTAACAGGCGTTGGGATTACCACAGGCTGGTCAAAATTTGTCGCTTGCAGCACCTTTTGTTTTTTGGCCACGAGCCACCACTATCACGAAGAATGTTTAATCAGAAAAGGAGTTTCGCAATTTATGTGAAGAATCTCAGTTATAAGCTGAACGTGACGATAGGGCTATATCAATTAAAAAAAAAGGAAACCTGAAATATTTCGATTACTTGTTGCGCATACTGCCCAATTAAAGTAGTCAGCATACTCAATACTAATCTTACAAATATTAGCGGACTGGTTGACAACAACGATTTTACCACAGAGTAAATTCTTGATTAGTTCAAGATTTGAGTGAATGGAAATTCTTTTTTCTGACCCAGCATGCACGGCATTTTCCTTTCTTTGCCGTAAGAAACGCTTCAACATGCTTTGGAATAAGTCAGATGATGGACGATTGATTTAAGTTTTAAAGCATTATAGGCATGCTTAACAGATATGAACTATGAGCGATCCTCGTATAACGAAAAACAATCAAGTTTCTAAAATCTTTTTTGGTACTGACAATTCGTCCACAAACCCTCACATGACATGGTTGATTCAATGATTACGCTCAATGTTTAACGTGGCAAGGCGGTGGGCAATGCGCAATTAAAAACGCAATGTACGCAACTTTTGCAATTGTGCAACTTGCGTTGCTTTTTAAAAAACGAAATACTTCTACGAATTGCGAATACTACTGATACATTCGCTGTGCATTGTCTGTAATGAGCGCATCCAGCTCTAGTAGGCAAAAGCACTAATTTTTAAATGAAATATCGATTCATTGATTTGCTGAATAATCGTCGTGATCTTGTAAAGATCTTTTCGATCGGAATACAGTAAATACGTTGAGGTCAAAAGGTAAGTTCTGAAAATAGTCAACGATTGCATTTATTCTCGAAAATTGTAAATATTTTTAAAACAATCACTAATCGTCTAGTTTGGGCTGAAATTCATCGCATTTGCAAACAATTTATCGCGATCAAATGATTTTACAGTTTGGCACCCGACGAATAACAAGTTTTCTAATGGCCTGTTTGTTTTCATTTTTCTGGTCATCGACCACGCCAACCTTGCCACACATTCAGTTCTAACGCTGTAAAACCGATCTCGACTTGCCGCTTACCTCCTGCAGGACAGATAAAAACACTCAGCTATAGCAGCCCTATTTGTAAGCGCAGTAATAAAAATGACTCTGAAATTGCGTATTATTTTGTGTGCCGCTTTTTATCAAATTTTTTATTGCAAAATTTGTGTCGTGTTTCATTAAATTAAAACTGAAATGGCGTAAATAGCGATGCGTATATTGTTATTTTTGTATTTTGTTGCATATTTACCCTCCTATTACGAGAAAGCGATCAATTCGCTCTACGAGCTCGCTTAGGAGTTGCTGGTCATCTGTCTACCTCACGAAAATTTCCCAACGGCACAAAAAATAAACTTGCGGGCTTGTTCTCCACACTGTCCCTTTAATGCTGAGCATCAAGCAGGGAAGCTGTGAATATCAATTTCAAAGTCATTGGTTGGACCTGACTCGGAATCAAACCCAAGTCTACAGCTCCCGAGGCGGACACTCTTACCACTCGGCCATCTGAGGTCTCGTACTTTCAAGAATTTTTGCGCTTCTGTCTATTCTTAAAAATTGTTCATCTCTGGAAAAACCAGATTTACCTGACATAAATATTTGTTGAGCTGAGAGGGAGTTTTGCTGCTTGGTTTGTGGTCGGAGAACTCTCCAGAGCTATAACTTTCACAAGAAGGTCGTCTGTAAGGAATCGAAGATTAGAAAAGTCGACTACTGAGATCAAACACGCTGAAAAATAAGGAATGGCAGAGATTTTTTAGGTTAAGGTAGTTTGTGCTTACCTTCGCTACTTCTTTATAACTTAAGAATAACCTGAGAAAAATGGAAAGGATTGTAGGAAAAAGTGAAATACACTTTAGAGCACAGGGGTTCATTATCGATTTTTGTATAATTTATTCTTATTTGCTAAGTTGCTCTAGATTTACTTCCAATATACACTTTAGTCGTGGTGTTTATTTATAGCCAGCTGCAATAAGCAAGCTCAAGACTAGTAAGTGCCGTAAATTACAATGTTGAAATGTTGTGTGGTTTTATGGCGCTTTATAACTACTAAGGTCCTTTAGCGCCAGGACTAAATTTTGTCAAGAATTCACTGACGTATTTTTATTCTCTGTTCATTTCATCCTCCGCGCTACGCTTAATTGCTAAGCGTTTAGCAAGTGCAACAGCAGATACCAGTTTTAAAGTCTTTGGTTTGACCCGACTGAGAATAGAACCCAGCCTACAGCCTCCAAGGCGAACGCTCTTAACCACTAGGCCATGGCGCTGGTGTTAATGACAATAAGAAGCCACCCAAATTTACAAGCAACAAAATCAAACCTTCATTATACTCGCGGCATTACGTCGAAGCTCGTAACCAGTGGCGGGATCCTTCTCTGCGACTTAGCGCTCGAGCAACACAGCTCCGAAGAAACGTCGCAGCGGTAGCGAGTCGTTGGAGAACCTGTGTCCGATTTGACCGGCCAGGTAATCAAACCCAAGACCTCCCGCGTCGATAGCGATGTCTTGAACCACCACGCCAACTTGCCGATTGTTTACAAACAACAACTGGCGTAATTTTCTTCACCATTCACTGTGGTAAACGTAAAAAGATTTCCAAAATTGAATTTATGTGTTGATGCGGATGTAGCCCCTTCACGAAGAAGTTTACTCGAAGGTGAGCAATGTTACTAGTGAAAATAATGACCGAGCAATTTTCACTCACATCAACGCCACATTCAGACTGACAATATTAAAAGACTTTTGGTCATAGCCACTTCTTGGGTTGGGTGTAATGCACAATCGGATTAAACCCTATTCTCCAAAGTTTCTGCTAGCACATCGCCAAGTTGTACGCACAGTGTAATAATAATCAAAGAGATGAAACACGCGTTTACACATTACAGTACACAGCTGCAGGTAAAAGGCGGCAAGCCAAGCATTAAGAACATTATACTCGCCATCCATGGGGCGCCGTTGTGAAAAAAACGATTTAGCAAATCTTGTACAAGTTTACAGCAACGCTTTGTTATTGTTGTTATTGTTATTGGCATATTTATCCTCCTATCACGAGAAAGCGACGAAGCGCTGTACGAGCTCGCTTAGGAGTTGCCGGCTATCTGTCTACCACACTAAGATGGGGGAATCCCGTCAAGTGCCTTTCCCAACGACACAACAAGTAAACTTGCCGGCTTTTTCCACACTGTCCCTTAAATGCTGAACGTCAAGCAGGGAAGCTGTGAATACCAATTTTAAAGTCATTGGTTTGACCCGACTCGGAATCGAACCCCAAGTCTACCGATTCAAAAGCAGACGCTCTATACCACTCGGCCATCCGATCGGTTACACAGTTTCACAGCTATTTAGTTAAATCGAAGTGAACTCCAGCTAAAACGCTTTGAAAAATACAATAACAGCCAAAGTGTAACGACATTTGATAAATAGCAGCGATATTTATTAAATAGCGGCAATATTTAATAAATAGCACGACATTCATTAAATAGCGGCGATATTTCATAAACAGCAGCAACATTTAATAAATAGCAGTGATGTTTAATAAACAGCAGCGCCATTTAATAAATTGCTGCGACGTTTAATAAATAGCAGCGACGTTTAGCTAAAGTGCAGCGAAAAATTAAAGTGCTCCAGTAATGCGCTAATGAGATCAACAGTGTTTCCATTTAGTGTAATCTTAAAATCGATTTTAAAAAGTTTCATATTTATTCATCCAAATTTGAATTGCTATCGGCACAGTGTATCCAAATTACTAGTGGAACCACTCTCTGTGCTCAGTGTCCGGAACCAAAATCAGAGCTTAGATGTTGTGTTGGCATTTTTTATTTTTGTTTTCAAGTTTTTTTTCTAAAATTTACAAAGAGTGTCTAGTCTACTTTATTGTTAGACCAGAGTTTTCTTTATTAGAGTTGTCCGACTCTATCACGTGATTTCGTTTTTACGCATGAGTACTTATAGATCGATTTCAGCAGACTACAGTCAGCTTGCATTGTGAAAAGTGACTAAAGCCTTCAAACGCCGGAGTTAAGCTAACAAATTAGCTAAATTTGATTTCAATTACGTGAAGGATAGTTTTACAGACATTTGCGAGAGAATTTTTAGTGATATGTAGCCTAGTTAGCAAAAACTGATTTAAATAACGTGAAGGATAGTTTTAGTGATTAGGTAGTCTATATAGCTGTACATTAGCATGGGTTACTAAGACACCCTTTGTTGGACACAAACTGCATTTAGTGATAGACTAGAGTTCCAGTCTAAATGTCATTTCAAATCGAAATTGATTTCTATCATTAAAACTTTTGGAGTAATATTTTCAGGAATTTGATCCAAATTAAATTCGACATTTTTCTGAATGCAAAATATTTTACATTAATTGTTTTTTGATTTTTTATTAGACCTTAGCTGTAAAAATAACCATTAAAGCTTATGGATCTTATTGAAAGCAGGGAAAGTAGGGGACCTATCGCACAAGTTTTACTGAATTCAATTTTTTGTCCAACTGGTTGGACAATATATTAGGCCAAATGCTTTTTAGTTTGTTGGACTTAGTTGTAACGACATCGCTATCGATGCGGGAGGTCTGGGGTTCGCGCCCTGGGCCGGTCAAATCGGACAAAGTATCGCCAGGGACTCGTCACCGCGCTGTTTTCTTCGAACTTTGAAGCTGAGTTGCCTGGGCGATCAGCGGCGGAAACGGGTCCCGCTACTTGTTACACGCTTTGGCGGAATACCGCGAGTATAATGACGGCTTGATTTTTTTGGATTTTATTTTGTGATGAAACTCTTCTGTACCAAAACGAAAAAATTCGAAATGCTCACGGTAAATTTATTTGCAGTTAAAAAATGTCACTCAAACGTCCCCACGGGGATCTTTTGTCAATAAAGTGGTAACCTTCCGACCGCTACATGATTAAGCGATTTAAAGTAATTGCAAATGTCTCTTAAAAATTGTTGCTGTAATCGGAAAACGAACGAATGTTTATTCATATGAAACGAATGTTGAAATCTTAATAGTAGACTCGCTTAACCACCAGTGCACAGAGATGGGCATTTATCGGTGATATAGTTTTGATTTGTTGATTACCGATATCGCTTTTGTAGTATATTTGTTATCGTCGAAGAATTATCGAGATAAACGATTCTTCATGCACACAGTGTTCAAAGTTAGTGAGGTGGTGCTGTGGAAAAATACGCAGTGTTCATAAAGTCTTGTTGCGATTTAAAAAAATGTCTCTTTGTTTTGTTGCCACGGCAGAGTTCGTGAACTGCTTTCTTTTCTTAAAAATCTAGAAAAATATTTTTGCAATTTGACTCCAAAAAAGCTTCGTCAAACACATCGAAAATTTAATGCAACATATATCGGAAGAATTTATCGATTACCGATATCACTTCAAGAAATTGAAATTTACCGATTATAATCGGTATCGCCCAGGGATTTTTTGAAATTATCGGTTATCGTTATTGCTTAAGTACAGAAAATTTTAGCCTATCGTGCCCATCACTGCCAGTGCAAATGAAAAATTAGCCAAGTATTTTGAACAATAGGTTATCAGTACGGAACATCAGAATAGCTTTGAAAAAGCTGTTTTCGCCAGGGAGTCGAACCGTTTAATTTGTACGGTTCAGAATCGGTTTGGGTTCAACAGCGGTTTCAAATTTCGGTTCAGTTCTGGTTAAGGTTCAGATAAATTGAAACGCTCTGGTTTGGGTTCGCTCCAGTAAAAAATATTTCAAACCGGTTTATAAAGTTCCGGTTCAAGTTCGCAGTTAAAAATGGTATAATTCTAATAACATATTTTAAAAAATGAAACGTACAAAGCAATTTTTCTTCGCATTGACAGGCCACTATAATGCATAAAATACTAGTAGTAAAGCCAGTTTCGAGATAATTAAATTGCTACTATGCTCCGACGCCGGCGGCCTAATCTTTGATAAAGAAACATATTTTCACATTGACGGGCCAATGCACAGCTTGTAGTGCTGTGGAAGTACTGTATTTCTTTAAATATAAGCCACCTTCAAAGTGTCAGTCGGTTACGCCGAATCAAAGTGACGCGTGTGACCTCACGGAGCGAGCCGCTTTTTTAATGGGTTCGATTAAGGTTCGCAAGTACTCAAATTATTCGGTTCAGTTCCGGTTCGCTCTTTGAAATTTTGAAAATACGGTTCAGGTTCGACCAAATTAGCGTAAAACCGGTTGATAAAACTTCGGTTCGACTCCCTGGTTTTCGCATTTGGAAAAACCTCCATCATAAATACTCTCGATAGCTTTGAAAAAAGCTGTTGTATACCAGAAATTTTTTGTGACGCGCTCGTCAAATATTAATAATGTGTGCTGTGCAAGCTTCCAAAGATCTCAAATTATCCAGCGCAATTTTTTTTCTTTTAACTAAGAAAATCAATATTAAGGCTCAAAATTTGAAACTAACCTACTTTGTGCAGAAAAAACTGCTCGGGTAGCGTTACTTTATGCTGAAAATACTCGTTATTGAAAATGCTAGGCTTATTCGTTATCGAAAAAGCTGCTCGTGTAAAAGTCTATTGTTACTTTCTTTTACACCACTGCGTATTAGCCTACCTGCGTTAAGCATTTTTTGCTAAATATGCTAAGAAAAGTAGTGGCGAAATATCGGGGTAGGCTATAAGTTTGCTTTTCTTTGGCGCAGTAGCAGAGCATTGCTAGTTGTTGGCACTAAGTTTTTAAAAACAAATTCGTGCATTTCATGTTATGATTTCAAAGCAAATAAAAAAAATAATGCTGCTGCAAGCTACAAGACTGGATTCAGACTTTCAGAGTTGCCGGATTGCTGCATTCTTATGCTGCTGCTGCTATTGTATCTTATGCACTGCGACGTTTCTGTGAGACAGTTGATCTATTAGTATTGAAGCGTAACCATTATAATAAAGAAACAAAAATGAGAAAGAGTCGGACAACTCTTATAGAGAAAACTCTGGTTAGACTAATTTGGCAATATATAAGAAAAATGAGAAATTTTGGTATGAGGTAAATGATAAAATATGGGGAGTATGGGGAAGCGTTGGAGGAGGTGTGGAGGTTGTGAAGAAAAGTGGGGAGTGAGTGTGCGGAAGTGTTGGGGGAGGTGTGGGGAAGGTGTCAGGTGAGTGTGGGAGGAAGTGAGGGAAGGTGTGAGGGGTGTGGGGAAGTGTGAAAGAGTGTGAGGAGGTGCGAGGGGAGTTTGGAGAGACGTGTTAGGTGAGTGTGGGGGGTGTGGGGAAAGGAGTGTTGGGTAAGTGTGTGGGGAAGGTGAAGAAGAGTGTGTAAGCCCCCCACATTTTTCCACAACTCCCCACACCACATCCCAACACACTTTCCCCCACTTCCCCACAACTTCCACACTCACCCCATAAACTGTTCTACACCTTCCCCCATTTCTACCCCACATCCCCGACACCTTCCCATACCCCAACACACTTCCACATTCCTTACTCCTTACATATTCCCCCCATACTTGACCCAACTCCTTAAACTAACGAAAATTCCCCAATTCCCCCACCATCCTTACTCTCCTAAATTCTCATACTCCCCCTTTCTCCCCGATCCTTTCTCATACTCTCCCATACTTACTCAATCTTCAATCCAATACCAAAATTTTTCACATTGCTCATTTATTGCCAAATTTAGTCTAGCTATTAAGTACACAAGAAACTCCTTGTAAATTTCATAAAAAAATTTGAAAACAAAAATAAAAAGTGCCAACACAACATCTAAGCTTTTTAAAAAGTTTAGCGTTTTTGTGGTCACACGTAACAATTCTTTTTCGTTGAGTGGGTCCACTGAAATAATTTTATGTACACTGTGGCTGTGCTCCGCGATTTGACATTACGAAAAATGAAGAAAAGGAAACATTGTTGATCTCTTTAGCATATTACTGGAGCACTTTAATTTTTCGCTGCACTTTAGCTAAACGTCGCTGCTATTTATTAAACGTCGCTGCTATTTATTAAATGGCGCTGCTGTTTATTAAACATCACTGCTATTTATTAAATGTTGCTGCTGTTTATGAAATATCGCCGCTATTTAATGAATGTCGTGCTATTTATTAAATATTGCCGCTATTTAATAAATATCGCTGCTATTTATCAAATGTCATTACACTTTGGCTGTTATTGTATTTTTCAAAGCGTTTTAGCTGGAGTTCACTTCGATTTAACTAAATAGCTGTGAAACTGCGTAAGTGTTGCTGAAAACTCGTACAAAATTTGCTAAATCGTTTTTTTCACAAAGGTGTCCCATAGCCACGACACTACACCAAGTCAGGCCCAGGGCGTGGAAAATTTTAACCTTAAAAAAATATAGATAAGCCAGTTGTTTGATATTTGTTAGATATTTGTACGCACATTGACCAAAAAACAAGTCTCATGCACATGGCGCTTTTAACGACCATGCTCATTGCTCATGCATTATCTCCTTGGGTTACGTCACTATGACGTCATTATTATTGGTAAATGTGAAAATTGATAAGCATGAATATAATTCTTCGTAACTTTTGTTCTAAAAGATGCAGATACTTCGAACCAACTCCACTCAAACAAGTTAGGGTTGGGAGGTCTTCGCATGGCCTTTTGACGTCATCACACCCAAGCAAAAAAAATATAAAAAGTTGATTTTTTGAAGGTTTGAATGGAAGTCAATTGCGATAACTTTCGTTTTGCTTTCCATAAATGCAACAAGTTACCTTTATAAGTAATTCTACGCTATAATTAGTCTTTACTACAAAACTGAACATATTTTGTATGAGTATTTACGCAAATAATTCTGGTTGTAGTTACATGAGTAAAACTTAAAAACACAAATTCATGTCACAGCCAGGCCGTGCTCAACCGGTTAAACAAAGATAATGAACAACGTACAAGTTCTTTGCAATGCAACGTGAAAAATAACATAAAATTGTTTAAATGACGTCATTATTGATGATGTCATCATACTAGAAAATCTCGAAACGATTGCGTTGAATCAAAATCATTTTTAAAACACGTTAACAGAACTCTAAACATCAAAAATCTCTTAAAATCTCATGCAGTTCACGTTTATTTTCGATTTTGAAATGAACTGACTTAGTAATATTGCTTGCAGCACCTCTGCAATCATCACATGCATGGATGTAGCGGCGTAGTTAGAACATGCGGGAGCCCTTACGCGAGTTTGAATGGGGTTCCCAAAATCTTTATCAGAGAAAACGTGTTAGCAACTTAGTATCTATACTGAGCTTAATTTGTTAAGCAGTGATTGACCCAGTATTGCTGCCATTTGCGCAATAGAACAGCATGTATATAAAACAAATTATTGAGGTGTTGCATGCGGCAATATAAAAAAATCAAATCTCATTGTACTCGCGGTATTACCCCGCAGCATTCAACGAGTGGCGACGAGCATTCTTCGCATCTTAGCGCCCGAACACCACAGCTATTAACCTTTTTACGATCTTATGTTGCTTTGACCGCTCTTGCGAACAAACCTCAGAGCTCTTGTACAGATAGCGATCTCGTTACAACTGAGCTATTGATAATTTCTATATGCACTTTAAAGCTTTTTTTAATTACATTAAATTAAAGAGACCATACATCACTAAAAAAATCATGTCATGAACTCACAGTACCCCTATACATCTTTTAAAATTATTATTTGTTGAAAATGACGATGATGTGATGCCCTGGTATGTTGTGGAAAACCGCACAGTTCAACTCCTTGGCAGCTTAGCGAAGCATAATAGACCTTTTTCCGGCGCCGCTAGTGGCGAAAATTTGTTGCTACAGTGGACAAGCTATCACACTTCGCACAGTGAAAAGCATAGCTTTTATGGTACGTTGGTTGGAAAATTGCTGCAGAGAGGTTAATTGAACATATCTACTTGATATTTCAATTGTGCACATCGAGTTAGTGCAAGCATAGGATGAAGAGCAGATGATTAGTTGGAATTTGCTAGAAAACATTTTAAGCTTAGGGCTTAGGCTAGTGGATTTCATAGGACCAACCGGTGCAAACCTGTACGAGGCTGTGCTTTAGTATGTATTGCAGCTGTACAGTACAATACTGATTGTGATATCAGCTATGCTATAGCCTAGATGAAATACTTTCCTCTGGACTGTCCTAATAGCAAACTAGCGTTCAGTCAATGCTGAATTTGACTGCAACAAAATTATGAACTGCCTACCGGTACCTCATACTCTCAGAGCCCTGGCTATAGATTAGATTTTAACTTCGAAGTGGATAAGGTTACGTGATCGTAACATTTGTCTCTTTGCTTTATTGTCACTCTGGTACAACTGGGGAGAGCGTGAAGGGATAATAAAATAAACCAAAGTGACAAATGCTACGGTCATGTAACCTTAGCCAATGCCTTTTAACTTAAGCTATGGCACGCCGATCATCACAGAAAAATAAAATGAAACTGGTAGGATATGGGCTGAGCTAGGCCTGCAAACCATATTATGATGCTAACCTGTGAACTTCATCTACAGTGCTTACGGTAGGCCTAGTTTAGTTTTTGCATCATCCATTATCAAAGCCATAGCTTTGCCAAAAACTTTGGTTTATTTGTCACGCATTGACTACACGTTAGTTTGCAATTAGGAGAGTCCAGAGGAAAGTATTTCATCTAGGCTATAACATAAGCTGATATCACAACCAGTGTTGCACAGCTGCAGTACATACGCAAAGTACTGCCTCGTACAGGTTTGCAGCAGTTGGTCCTATGAAACCCACTAGTCTAGGCCCTAAGCTTAAAATATTTTCTAGCAAATTCCAACTAATCGTCCACTCTTCACCCTATGCTTGCACTAATCGATGTGCACAATTGAAATACCAAGCAGATATCTTAAATTAATCTTTCTGCTGCAATTTTCCAACCAACGTATTATAAAAGCTATGCTTTTCACTAAGCGAAGTCTGATAGCTTGTCCACCGTAGCAACAAATTTTCGCCACTAGGGGCGCCGGAAAAAGGTCTATTGTATTAACAACATTAACTCATTCGTTATGAAAAATACTGCAACAATTTACAATATTTATAAGCAGTTGTAGAATTGCAAACAATGCGATTAGGAATGGTTGCAGAGAAGTTGTGTGTGGACAACAATTACACATGTTTCCAAACGGTAGGCATGACAGATTAATTTAAAGCATCAGATTCGTAAGTACGTATCACGCTGAGCAATCAGCAACCTCAATAACGCAGACATCATGACATAACTGGTTAATTGGAGCGCTGTTTAAGTTGTAGGAGTTTGGCCCAGCATCCATACTCAAGATCAGGGGTGAGCAAACTCTTCACTTGAAGGGCCACATTTGAAACAATGTTGAAGCCACGGGCCGCGCGCTGATTGAAAAACAAGGTGAAGTTTTTTTTTTTCAAGATCACCGTCCGCACGCGAATGCGATCTCCAAAAAAAAGGTTTTCACCTGGTTTTTCATTCCCATTTTGCAACGTTGAGGCTTATTGCTTTGAAAATCACTGCCACCGTGATGTTTGGAGGAGAAAAAAGTCTTCCCCTCGATTGACGGTGAAAGTTTAAGTTTCTATAAGTGCCGGCGGGCCGCATTTGGCCCGCGGGCCGTAGTTTGCCCATGTCTGCTCCACATCAAGGACTAGCAACTCTAAAACCGTGAATCTGTCTTTTTATAACCCTAGATTGTTGCGCAGTTTAGATTCCAAGCTATAGCGATGATAGGCCTATAGCTAGGCGAGCTTCAATTATCGTCATCCACGAGCAACGGACCACATTATCCTCTTGGCGCACGACGTATTGGGCACATGACAAAAACATGATTTGTGCTACACTCGCAAATCGCAATCCGATGAAGGAGCGAGATCCCACCAGTGAATGAACAAGCAAAATCGACCTACGTCAGTTCGTAGAAGATTCAGCCTTGCTTAGGCGAAACTGGGCAAGCTCATTCCAAAAGAATGGAGGCCAGCTTTTGGTATAACATCACGAAACCTGGGTGACTATCGAGCAAATACTCCGTGGTCCATTTGTAGTTTGCCCACTGCGCTCTGCCAAAATACTGTACAAGGTAAATAAATCGTGTAGTAGTTTCCGCACAGCAGTCATTAATAGGCGTCTGGATTTCAATCTTTCCTCGCGGGTATACGGTGACCATGAAGAATAAGGCTCTGATTCTAGATGCCACGATTTGCCAAAGAGAGTGCAGCTCCTTAGCGGCGAAGCCCAGCCGGCTGGATACCCACAAGAAGGCTGGATACCCCAGGTGGCTGCATAACTTGTCCGTTGGAGTTGAACAAATGGACGTAAGCATCTCTTAACAATGCGAAGGGCATCGTTTAGAACACTATAGATGAGACGAATGCGCAACATGCGTGCTACGACACCGAACTACTGTAGTGTGCAGTGCTTAGCAGTTGAGTAAACTAAGAAGAGGATATCTGAACGCAATGTTTAGCACCATGCGGTACCCAACCAAAGGCTGCAAATCGTCTCAATAATGTCACATGTGCGGAAAGTTTCTTGCGCAGTGTCTCAGGTGGTGACAGTACGTGAGCGTACTGTCCAAGTTTGTACAGAGATACATTGGGTCAGGACAGAACGGCAAAAGCTTGCCGTTGGTTAACCTTGTGCTCACGTCTGGGCTTTCTGATTTGTTCAAGTGAAGGGTTGCAGTCTCCTTTACAGTTTAGCTGAGCTTTAGCTTCCAACTTTATAGATATACCAATGAAATGGTCATATATTGGCTCAATCGTCTTTCCAATGTTTTCGCGTCTCCACTAGAGTGCTTTACTGCCAAATGATCAGAAAATGCCGTTTTATATAACTCCGATTGTCAGACCTCGGCTCATTTCTCCAAAATCACATTGTTGCATCCTTGAATAAAATGGTTCACACTGTAGGATGCTTTGCACCATAGGACCAACACGTTATGACACTATGAAGCATCACTAACGATTGATCTTAAAAGGACGCAATTAATTGAAACAACTGACCATTAATGGTTAGAGTTTAAAATGACATAAGTTTTTATCATACTTTTTATTTCTCTTATCACGAGAAAGCGACCAAAACGCTACAACGTGATCGGTTAGGAGTTGCCCGCTATTTGCCTTCCACACTAAGATAGGGGAATTTTGTTAAGTGCCTTCCCCAATGGTACAAATTAACTGCGGCTTGCTCCACACTATTTTTTTAATGCTAAACTGTGAACACCAATTTTTATTAAGTTATTGATTTAATTAAATTTCGGATCGAACCCGAGTCTACCGTTACAGAACGAGTCACTCTATCCACTAGGCCATCAGATCGGTTGAAAAAAAAATCGATTAAAATCAAATTGAAATGAAACATGAAGCAAACATATTTTGATGTCAGATTAGCAAATGAAATTTTTTAGTGCCAGATTAGCAAATTAACTGTTTTTGAAACATGAAGCATCTCATTGCTGTGTAACTTCTGACGTAAGCAGCTACAAAGAATGGTAGTTTGTAAAAAGTGTGCAGCTCGGCAACCGGCCGTAAAGAAAATTTAACTAGGCTAGACGATACTGACTTCACAGGTTCACCTCTGACAAAGAACGCTTCACCATATTTTTAAAAAAATACTTGTGTCCATATGTCACAGCGGCACAGCAGTAGCACAGGATTCGTGAACGCGCCCTCTCCACTACTGCGAATATTGGGGGGTGGGGGAGTTCTACGTCAGAGATAATAAGAATGCTCGTCAAGTGTTGAGCATTCATTTGGCTGAAACTGCTGTTAAAGGATTTCATTTGCTCCCATGTTTCCCGCTTTTAAAATAATTAATCTAGCTGAATTAAACTAGCTAAATTCAGTGGCGCCGTGTGTAAAGCCTTGCAATTTAAAAATTTTGCATCACTTTTTCATCTAATTTTGATTAAATCGTTGCAATTTATCAAATTGCTGCAATTTATGTTAAATTGCTGTAATTTGTAAATTGTTGCAATTTTATTAAATTGTAAAAAGTATCTAAATCGCTTTTTAATTTTTATGGTGATATGGTAATTAAAACGGTTAGGGTTGTTTTGTTATAGCGCCAAATACCATGCTAATGTTGTCCTGGGGCCCTACGGTACCGGCTATACGCTCTTTAGTTTTACTGAGATGTTTTGAAATAAACTAGTTTGTAATTTTATTAATAAAATACTGTTATGATTAGTGGATATACAACTGTGGACAAATGCGAAAATGCAGGCAAGTTATCAGCAAGCTAGCCTACTAACAGCAGCAGTATGGAAAGTTGCTAGACTAGATAACTAGAGTCAGTAATCAACCCCACTTGGTCTTGTGCTGTTTAGTCGTGTAGTTAACTGAATAAAACCATAAGTTTTGATTTATAATACCGGCCCCTATTAATCACTAATCGGTAACTTGTTTCAGAGGCAGTGAAAAAAAGTTAGCTGTCATACAGAATATCTAGACTGAAACGAAGCCGCGACGAGAATCGAATCCAAAACTAGAACTCCGCTTCACATGTCACGCGCGTTCTAAACACCTATTCCATCGACCCAATGATGCAGTACGGGAGACAATAGCCGTAATAAACTCGTCAGAATAAAAGCAAAGTTCTGCTGGTTATCTTTTACGAATTAGCTTCGCAATTTACACTGTCTGTACCAATGTAAGATTAATTTGCTAAACTGATTGCTAAAAGACAACTTAGTGTTACCGAGTGCTGGTATTGTTTGCCTGCATGTAATTGTTTTCTTAAAGTAGAGCATGATCAGTTAGATGGGAAATTTTATGGTAGACTTCGACTGTAGACTACAGTACGCTAACTATGAAAGTGTTAGTCTAGCAACTTTCCGTATTGCTAGTTTGCTACTGGTACATGCCGGGACCTGGGTACTGGTAGCTTGCTGATAACTTGCATGTATTCGCAGTTGCATTCACTAATCACAACATTATTTTATCAATCAAACTACCGAACAGTTTATTTTGAATACGACACGTATAGCCAGTTTCGTAGGGCCTCAGGTTAGCATGACTCTATAACAGTCAGTCAGAGACTGTGGCTCGATGACAAAACGAAAAGGCAACCCTGTTGCGTGCGAGAGCAATATTACCATGACAATTAAAAAGCGATTTAGGTACTTTTTGCAATTGAATGAAATTGCAGCAATTTAACACAAATTGCAGAAATTTAATTAAATTGCAACAACTTAACATAAATTGCAACAAAAAGTTCTCGCACCTGAGAAATAAGTTTGTTTAATTTTAATTGCTTCTTTTTCTTCAAGCAACACTCACTAGCTAAGGAGCGTAAATGTAAAGTTTTCGTGAAATTGATAATTAGTTTGTGAGATGGAATGCAAAAAGATAAAGTGAGTGATGAACCAGTGGTTTAGGAACGTTTTGGATACACTAAATTATCAGAACAGTTAATTTGCTAATCTGACACTAAAAACACTGATAAAACCAACGTTTCGGCTGTATAAAGTACATTCCCTCGATCAGGGTAAATTGCAAAAAGTACTAAATTATCAGATTTGAGATTTTTTGTACATGATGACGTCATCAATGGATGACGCACTTGACAACAAAATCATTTGTGATTTTCGTATTTCATCAAAAACTACTCGCACGCTGAAATTCATTTGGTTTCAACCTATTAAACCAGTGATTCCCAAACTTTTTATTCCCTCGTACCATTTTGAGCTTTTGTACAGCGTTCGCGAAGGCTACTACCTGAGTTAAGACGCGTTTACACGGAATTTTTTTCCAGCGCAGTTGAGCTCGCTCTTTGTTTGTTTTATTATATTGAACTCGAGCCAGCGTGAGCTGGCTCGCGCTGGCTTGAGGCCAAGTTAACTGCTCCGCGCCGAGCTCCACTGCGGTGGTTATCGCTCGTGAGCGAAAATTTGGGGTGCAGTTGAGCGGAGAGGGCCGCAAGTATCGCTATCGGAGGGCCTACCCTAAGCTCTAGGCACAGGCATAGGTTATTTCCGTGATCAGTGGGAAGCGGTGAGTGCCATAGTTTGGGGGGTCTCAATTATTATGCTCTATAGGCTAACTAAAATGTGCCAGTTAAATGAGATCTTGGTTTTTAACCAGGAAGGTTAAAACTTTGCATTTCTTACGCCAGCTTCAGAGCTGGTTGCTGCTAAACAGACTGGTCAATTAATCAAAAGTTTTTGCCATAGCATAATGTCTACAAAAATGCTTGGTCTAGCAAGCCTAATCAGGCAGGCTTGAAGGATTTCAGGATACTCTCTCTCTCAACCAGTACGTCTTGGTTGATAAACTGCAAATTTCAAAGTTTAAAAAGGCATTTTGGTCCATGTTAACATATTTTTGACAGTAGTACCACCCTTTCTTTTTTTGCTTGAACAGAGTAAACCCAGCCGAAGGAAAGTTTTCTCAAGCAGTGACTGGATTAGCAGATGATTTGTTTTGAATGCACAATTTTGATTAGACCTTAGACTAGATCGCTAGACCATTATTAGACAAAACTTTATCTACTTGAGCCAGAAAAGGGTGTTCCTAGGGGAGAATTTTGTTACTGTTTGAGTAGGATGTGTTAAGCATAAATAAGCTAGTCTACTTTGTTATGGTTTATTTTTTGTTGCTATTATTGATAAACCTAGGCCTCTGATGTTTTAAGTCCTGGCTAAATTTGTTAAGATGTTGTTTTTTAATTTACTAGTTTATTTCAGAGACATCGTAACCTACTGTTTATACTAGTGTAAGCAATATTTATGATGATCTCTTGATTAATTATGTTATATTATCTTTCTGTTTTCACACTGGTTTGCTGGTAAGTTTTTTGTATTAACTTCGCTGTTGTTTGAAGCTCTCATTTTCAAGCTTTGAAATCCAAGAAGGCTTTGCTGGACAAATTGCTACAACCATGCAAAAATTAGATGATATTTATTCCAAACAATAATTGTATTGAAACCACAATAGAAAGAAACAAGACAGAACTGCTGTCTATGATGCTTGTGTTGAGAGTCTGAGGTAGCCTAGCTGACTTAGCTGTTGCAAAGCATGCAGCTATAGGAATTGGAAACAATGATTGCATCATTCAGGGATGCTGTGTGAGTTTGCAGCTGGCTCACAGGAAGAAATGCACGCTTGATGAGTTGGAACAGTGAGTGAAAAGCAACTGCATTTACAATATTCACAAACGTTTAAGGCTTTTCAAAAAAAAATCACTGCTTTCAATTATTATTCTTTCTTGGTTCAGTAGTGTTTTTTGGTTGTGAAATAAAATTAGTCTTACTCTAACTCGAATGTTTCATGTAAGTATAGGACGCGCATTCATACGAGTATAATATTTTTTGTCATATATTGTGTGAGTCGATGCATTAAATGGCTACTTCAATTACCAAATTTATTTGCAAAACTTGTTCTAAATGTAGTTGTGTAAAGGATAGCATATCTGTGTCAACTGCCAAATGCGTAATCATGTGACCTGTTGTACACCGATTGCTCAATGCTCACGCTTAACTGACCGATTTGAACGCAATAATTGCTACAGCATCGAACGCTCTTCGAGAACAACTCAGAAGAGTTCAAATTTTGGTTCTAGCTATCACAGTACCATTACCGATGATGATACATCGATTAAACGCCTTACTGATAATGAATACCAAGATATATTATTTAATGAATGTGAATATTATAGCACTGAATCACTGAATAATATTCTGAGTAATCAAACTAATGAACTATCAATCATCCATTTTAATATTCGAAGTTTGGAAAAAAATATTGATAAAATGTCTCAATATTTAAGCAACTGCTTAAATATTGTTATAATATAGTTAATAAGTTATAATAAAATAAGTTTTGGGAGCCGGCCAAATACCAATGATATTAATAATTCAGGGTAACTATTCAAAATCGAAATAATTCAGGGGAAACTGTGCGTTGCCATGCCACAACTGTAAACTAAAATTGCCAGCTACGCTACGCCGAGCTGAAACAAAATGTCGTGTAAACGGCGAGCTTCGTGTCACTGAGGCGAGTGGAGTTTAGTCGAGCTCAAAAAAAATCCGTGTAAACGTGCCTTTACATCTGACTAGAATATCTCAAACTATAAACTATGCATCTGTAGATAAGAAAAATGAGCATATAGCAGCATTAAAGTTTAGCAAATGTCATTCCAGGAAGAGAAAAAAAACATAAATTAAACAAAACGCAGCAAATAGTTTTAATGCGATGGATGTAGTTGTCTTTTCTCCACCAGCTGGTCAATGCGAGGAAGAGATTCGCTGACAGTGCATCGAAAGTCATTTTCTGGGGTTCCAAGACGATTTCGGCTGTTCGATTTGTTGGCCATCAAAGCCGAAAACCCTTGTTCGCACTCCCACTGCATTCATTGGCGTTTAATTCAGTTTGTAGCCCTGATCTTAACCGCGATGTCTACAGCCAAGAGGTCAAAATCAGGTTCGAGACAATTTTAAGAGTCGTGGCCAGCTGATGTTGGGTTTGTCTGTCGTAATGACAGAGCAGTATGTGGACTTATACAAGACGATTCTGTGAAGAATCGAGGTTTTAACAAGGCAATTTTTCATTACGAAAACAGAATAGCTTAAGGAGGAAAAATAAAGCCGCTGTAAATCTCAAAACTGGACGTTTCGACAACATGAATTCAGCTATCATCATCAGCAGTGTATGCAAGGCAGTACAAAACTGTAAGACTTTTGCAAGACCCCTATTTTAGAAGTTGAAAGTTAGTCGAGTACCACTTGAAAGACTTTGGCGTACCACAGGTGGTACAGGTGGTATTACAGTTTTGTACTGCCTTGCATACACTGCTGATGATGACAGCTGAATTTATGTTGTCGAAACGTCCAGTTTTGAGAAAACAGAATAGCATTTCAGAAAAGTCGTTCGCAGTGCAAATCAAAGTACGGAAAGTAGCAACAAAGTTGCAGAAAGTAGGCTATCACCAAGAGCGGGAAATCTTTTACGTCGTTGCATAACGCAATTTTTTATGGGCACGCAAACATGTATTTTGGCAATAAAAGTTACAAATTGGCACACTGGTAATACAGCGTTGCCGACCCCTATTTTAGAAGTTGAAAGTTAGTCGCGTATTACTTGAAAGACTTTAGCGTACCACAGGTGGTACGCGTACCACAGTTTGGAAACCGCTAAGTTAAAGCATGGATAGCTTCGAAATAGTGCGTAGGTTTATAGCATTTAGTCACTACTTTTTACCCGAGCAAATATATACACAATTTTTTGAGCGAAAACTTTCATAAAATGAATTCAGTTTTTTACCAAATACGTAGTATTGCATAAAATTGCTGCAAAAAGTAATTTTGTATGATGTAAAACGTTTTTATGTAATGTAAAATGTGTTTTGTGATGTTGCTTTCATGTGATGTAAAACGAAAGTTATAAAAGTTGGCAGCGATTCAAAATAAAAAAATGCATGTTTTTGGCGTTTTTAATTAAGGATTGTGACCTCATCAACTTATGACGTCATAAAATTATGAGAAGACATCTGCTTTTTCACTTGTTTTATTGAACTTGGTATGAAGCAACCACTGTCTGTAAAACAAAAGTTGTGGGCAAGTAAATGGAGCTAATCACGATAAAAACAATTGCAGTACTCACGTAAAGACGACGTCATAGTGATGTAACCCAAAGACATCATGCGTGAGACTTTTTTTGGTGAATGTACATACAATTGGCAAACATATGTCAAAAAACTGGCTTATCTATATTTTTTTTTGAGGTTCGAAACTTTTCAGAGCTTCCACGCCCTGACTAACCTGGTAGTCAGCTGTGTAGTTGAGATTATGAAACTAACTTCTACTGATGTTACGTGCATGTGAAAAAAAAATCAAACTTATACAACCTTTAGTTCAAGACTTTAAGTTTTCAAGTCTTGTTCTACAAAAATCATAATTTCTTTCAGTTGTGTGCAATTTTATATTGCAGGGCAGCAATTTCATTTATTGCAGAATTTTTTTAGCTCTGTGATCATCATTTAATGCTTTGAACTTACTTTTTGATGTGGGGCGATCGGTCTCTCTGACGCCGATTTTTAAACCAATTACTGACTTGAAGCAGGCTGAGACCAGTAATCTGTGAAAGTTGTCGTTTCTCGTCTTGGTTTGGATATTTATTTTGTTTGTAACAATCCTTCAGTGCTTTCCTTGATCGTTCCTTGAAGCAGTAGATCGTTTCTTCCCCGTCCCAAATTGTTCTCGGAAGCTCATTCTTGCGGCGTATTCTGTACTTATCCACAGCACCCAGGGGTCGACTTCTCGCTTGAGCGGCTTCGGCGTAATGTGCATTGTACCACAAGTTTTGCAAAAGCTTCAAAATAAAATTGAAATTGTAAAACTCGCAGCGAAAGAAGCATTCTCGACCAAAGCCCATCTGTGACTTTCAGTAAGTTGTCCACACAGAAGACATTATGTGATTCATAAGCGGCACACTATATTTGAAATCACCCAGATTAATAGGTTGGCGAAGACCATAGGTGGCGAAAGCGGGGGAGGCGAGGGAGCACTGGCCTTCCACTTTTTTTTTCAGGAGAGCCCTAATTTACGCGTCTATTTTTACAATAATACCCCTGCATGAATGTATTTTTGAAACTTAATAGGCCTACCATCGAAATTGAAACCCAGGAAAGAGCTTAAATCCAGAGATGTTTTCATTAAAATCTTGTTTGTGGGGTGGAGGGAGCAGAAAAGGTGTAATCTTTTTAGGGTAAAAAAATTAACTAGTGGCTTGTAAATGTTAAATTGAGCATCTTAACGTATAAAAGGCAAGCTAGTGATTAGTAGCATCTAAGCTAGGGGTTCTCAACTTCTAAACCGAGGCTCTTGATCCCCAAAGGTACCACAGAGCACAGAGTGATCTCTTGGCAGCCACGATGGTAGGAATCATTAACGAATTATAAGAGACCGGGACTTTTAAACTTACACACTATAGGGGCCACGGTCTTTTAGAGGTACAGTCAAGGGGCCACGTCTCAGAAAATATCGAGAATCACTGATCTAAGCTTTCAGTGTGGAAAAAGCATTTTACAGTACGTTTTGAGACGAGGCGAGGTACAGTGGTTGTCGTAAGTTTCGTTTATAGTAAACATTAGCAACTAAACTCCAAACCAAACCCCCCACCAGAGTATTATATAGCCTACCCTACTATCTGCACTGACTTTGCAGACAGTCACTCAAAAGAAATGTATAGCCTACTGTAGTTGCAGTGTAATTTTTCATAATGCGAGGGGCGGGGCTAATTCTCGGGAAGGTGGGACTTTGCTTTTTTTAGACGACGTTAACAACTAACCTTCAAAATCGATAAAATAAGTATCTGTCATAAAATAAAAGCGGCGGAATTGTGCAAAATATCTGTAACCAAGTTTTTAACAAATAAACAAATGCAATTTAACCCTACAGATTGTTTCGCGCTATGCGCTCTTCAGGGGTTCTTATTTATGAAGAGCCTAAAAGAGCGCTTAGCGCGAAACAGTCTGTAGGGTTAATTTGCCATTCGTTTATTTGTTAATTAGCTCTGAACCTAGAAGGTACATTCAGCACTTTTTTGGTTATGCTAACAACCCTTTTCCCGTTCGTGTTTATAACCAAGTTTTTAAATTTTTTGTGAATGTACCGATATTTAAATTTTTTAATTCACTTTGTTTTGCTGTGCAGTGCTAACCCTAGCAATTCCTTTGCCAACGAAGTTGCATTTTTTGTCAGGGTTTGCAATTGAAACGTTTCCATTCTAGTTTTACGCATGGAGATGCGATTTATGAAGTTCCATTTCTCTACGCATCACTTTATCGGTGTAGGAAATAAGGTTAATTGGAGTGGAATTATTGATCATCCCAACTTTATCTTTTCGCATGCTCCAAAAAAGCTTGACATATTTAACGGGTGGCTGCTGACTCGAAGAGCGCAAGCTCATTTCGCAGTCTTCCTCAATTACTGTTGAATTTTCAGTTCAATATAATTTAAAAAATAATTTAATGCTCTCGGTGTTTTCGTGACCGTATACGTGACATAACGTGAAACCTCTATTTGAACGGCACACGGCCACAGCGCTCTATTTTTGAAATCTTCTATTGTGACGTTCTATTAGAGGTGGTGTTCAGTTACAGGATGGTGCTACATTTTTGGACTAGCTGGTCAAAATTTTGGGAAAATAAGTTTAACTAATGAAGAGAAAAAACTTATACCAGAGTTAACATTTAACCTTTAAAGAAAAAAAAAACATAATTAATCAAAAAATCAACGAGGAAAATCAAATGACATGTCCCTGTGTAGCCGTACTCGTCATTTTCAACACCTTCTCCTGTAGTGGTATTACAGGTGGTGTTCAATGAGATGGTGGAGCTTTATTTTTCAATCCTTTTCCTTCAGTGGCGCTCTAATGGAGGCTTTACGAACGGTTATGGTATTTACAGTAGCTGTTGGGGTTGCTAAAACAATAAATTTTAGCTACACAATTACCCTGTCCACAAGTTCAATTCGTGTGGGCTTAAGACCCACGGTTCTTAGTTCCAGTTTCTGCACCACAATTAACAAAAATTTAATTGTGATGCAGAAACTAGAAGCAAGAACCGTAAGTCTGAAGCCTACATGAATTGGACATGTTACATGAGGACAGGCTAAATAGGCTATGAGTTGTTGGCGAAGGAAATCTGGTTATTGCTGTAGGGCCACTTTAGAAATGCTTCCGCCATCGCTGGCGTAGACCAAATCATTTTTGTATTGTTTCCACTGCGATTTGTACGTTGCATGGTTCGAGGTGGTTAAGCAAAGCGGTAACCAGGATGTAGCCACACAGTTATCCTGTCCATAATATTAGTCCAGTCGCTGAACGGTTTAACCCGGAAAAAAATATCCTAAAGCTGAAACTTTCACAGATGGTTCTGGGTCTGGATTTGGTGGGTCTGGATACCCACCAAAAAAAAGCCCCATCGATCCGACGTGGTAACAACGAAATATACGCAATTTAAAAAAAAATAGGCGATGACGTCATCACGTAAGTATAAGAATTTTTTTTGTCGAAATATGGTCGAGTTTGGGCTCATTTGAAAGATAGTTTAATGCTGAGTCCAATTATACTAAGATATATGAGCCAGTAGCTAGTTATGGATGCAAGTATGGCAAAAAAAATAAAGCTGTGAGTAATTTTTCATTTCTTTAGCAAAATGCAACAACTCAGTATAAAGTAGGCTAAAATTGCAAACAGTGCAGTACATATGCTTCTCATATTCCGTATTGAAAGTACGATCTTTTTAGACAGCAAAATCATCAGTATCAATTGCACCTTCGATTTCCATAGCAACGCTTTTTTCGACTTCCTGCAACAAATAACCTTTAATATACGAAATAAGTTTATATTATTTTTCAAAATCAGAAAAGCGTAAAGATTATTATTTATCTCGGTGAACTGTAACAATGTGTTATAATTAGCTTGGAAGGCATACTTACTTCTACATTTTCACAAAAATCCCCATGACATTCTCCGCATGAAGAAATGCAAGGTGATCCATGTTTACGACACGAACACACATTAGTTGAGCATACTCTTTTTGAACTTAATTTGCACTTGCACCGAATCATTTTTAATAAACATTCTGGTGCTACCGCTTTATCTGTTTTAATTGGTATCAATGTTGTTGTCTGCAGTGATTCTCCACCCCCAATCTTGTGGTTTTAATCGATGTGCATTTTTTTCATTAACCAATACTCTCCACTGAATAATTTGAGCATGTACACGCAGTCCATGGAAGAAAGCTGCTCTTTCCGTCGGTGGCATTTTCGCATGCTCAATCTTACTTGGCAACACATGCCAAGATATTTTCGATACCTGCAAAAATTAAGATTTATAAAGCAAGTGTTACAAAGATTCCACTACAGAAAAAGTAATTAATTAAAATAACAATGCTGCTTACTGCACCTGAGTTTGTAATATTTCCACCGTAGATGATTTGAAATGCTCTGATCGCAGCATCGCCCACTTCTTTTTGTCGTGTCCCAATGTTATTCATCACGTTAGACACATTTTGTAATGTTGCATTTTTTTAACCAGAATTTAGAAAGTTGATTTTTCCTTTGCCAAAAGGGGCTGAGATGGTATCACAATTTGACCATGCGTGAATAAACAAAAGATGTTCTCTGAATGGCTCACATTGTTCTGCAAAGAATTTTATGTCCCGACCTCTGTTCCATCTTGGCTGAAAGAAGACAATATCTCCATGGTGTTCTTTCCAGTGATATAACAGCATAACTGCTATGTCAGTGTCGTCTGCCACTGTGACAACCATCTTCTTGCTCATCCTCGCAGTCTTTAAAGTTGTGGACACTATAGCTGCGTCTGCATCGCCTTTGCATATCTTCACAGTGTGACTTTCTTCCGTCAATTTTTTCGCAAGTAATTTGATAAAATTTGATTTATTATCGCTATTGCTCAAAAATCTTTCTTGCGTGAAAACAACCTTGTTGCACCCTTTAACATCAATGTTTGGACATATTGGATGGGCAGAAGCTCTGCGCAAATGTTCGATAGATTTGGTGCCTTTACCCTCATACCCATCAAAAGCTACAAAACAAGATTTGTAATTGTTACGAACGTATATTGCATAAATATCGCACAACTCGCTAAAAGTAAAAATTTTTTGAGTGTACTCTATGGAGCAGAGCACCACCATCAATTGCAAATATTGGATTATCTTGGAACTGCTCTTTTGTGATGGCGGCTTCATCTTTCAGGATTGATTTCCGGAGAATCTTTCAGGATTGATTTGAAAAATTATTCGGCTTTCTCAGGAAACCTTTGCTAAATAAGGATATCGGCTCCTGGGTGAGTTCAAATTCAAAAAACCCTTCGATGTCATCACTATCTCTTTGCGCCACTGCGGTTAGTCGGATAAATAAAGTTGTTGGATCAAACGATATTGATTTCCCATCGACTTTGAAGCTGTGCTGTACAGTAATCAACGATTTTACTTGGTCTGTTCTCTTAATTTTACATTTTGGCATTTTCACATGGTCCAATTACTTTTGCATTAAAAGGCCTACTTCTTCCAAATTTTCGCAGTTCACGTCATCTCTACCGTTTGATACCAAACCAAGTGATAAAGAATGCAAATGTTCATCCTCAAACAAAAAAGGATTCCTTTCTTTAAGCCACTGGACAAACTTCTGGCAATCCGATTGATTCTTACATCGCCTCGTCTGTCCCAGATCGACGTGCTGTTGGCTTGAGTTAACTGCAAGCCCGGATAGATCAGTCGTAGCATGATTGATACTTGCGACAGCATTTAAACTCAACACCCATAAATGCCTCACACTCTCATTCATTCCACGGCCTCTTGTCAGACCTCTACGACTCTTAATGGATCTCATCAGGGTTTGCTCGATGACAAGATCTGGCCATAATCCTGCCCAATAACGATCAGATCGACGTACAGCATGGAATCCGTCAATGAATTTATGGTACAATCAAGGGTGGGTATCTTCAAGCTCCCACATTTGTTGGAGGTAGAGTCTTGCGCACTTGGCATAATTGATGTGCCCAGAAACAGCACAGAAATTCAACATTTCAGCTGTGCTGTGCAGGTACAGTTCCCAATTAGAAGTTCTTTCAGCGAAAAATATATTTCTTGATTATTGCCCCATAATCCAAATACCGTATTTACTTGTTTTGTAGCCCAGGCCCTTATTTTTTTCAACCTTACTCACTGCCGGGCCCTTATTCAAACGGGCCTTCATTAAAGCACGGGCGCTTGTTATTTTCAAAGTAAAATTATGCTCAAAAAATATCGTTGAAGACAAATATTTCACGACAGTAACCTTTCTCCATATGATTTATTCACGTCAAACGCAAATCAACATCATCAATAGGACGTCTAAGGCGAGAAGTCTGCTATCTGTTTACGTAATCAATGCTATCTGTTATGCAATTGGACGCTTAAGGCGTGATTGTTGTCTACCAGCGCTTAAAATTCAACGGCGTTGTGACACAAGCGTTTCTTAACAGCTTCTTATTTCCTATTGTTCTCTACCACTGAAAAATCAGCTTTTGCATCGGGCGGATATTACAGCACGGGCCCTTATTTATTTTTATGTTCTGTTCACATGGGCGGCTATTCAAACGGGCCCTTAATGAAGATCGGGCGATAAAACGAGTAAATACGGTATAAGATCCATAATCTTGCTGTTCTCGATTTTAAAGCCAACAATCTTTTGGTATCTGCAACTGCTTCAGTCAATTTCGAAAACTCATCGGCAGCCGAAGACCCTTTAATTTCTATGGGGCTTTCGGAAAAGGTATTTAAGAGCACTGTAAAGCCCGGTTCACACAGACGGCGTTAGCTAGAGATCGCATGGGCCGCTAAAAGACCCGCCAACGAGCCGTTAACCGGTCTTTTTATTGGTCCGCTAACGGCCCGGTTCTATGTTTGTTTATTACTGGGCCGCTAACGAGCCGCTAACACTTCTTGAGATCCCTTTGGGTTTGATTGATGTGATTGAAGGTTCATGAAAAGAATGGGCTTTGGCGTGCTGGGCTTTATTTTTGGTACAAGTTGCCGAGTCGGTTACGGTTACTGGGCCAGAGGTTTGCTTTACACTGATTTTCAATGAACTTAAATAATCTCTCATGCATATTCTCAATCGTATAATATATTTAGGATATATCATTGCGTAGCTATGCCGTAAAACAAGTCGTAGAATTGCTTTTACAGCGTTATTCAGTAAGACTTTTTAGACCTACCTTCACAACTACATAAGTGACTAAATAGACTTACATCGGCTCTTGTAGCCTCACTTTGCAGAGCAAGAGTTATTTACTTACTCATCTTATCTCTGCCATAGTATAATATAAGAGAAATCAGACTAATGCATCTTTCATTGTATGGCAACCAATGTCAACTGTCAGTCCTCGCTCCTTGCGAAGTTTTTTAGGTCTCACGATTCATGAAAATATTGTTAAGTCACAACCATGCTTTTCTTACCTGTGGTGTTGAGCTTTTTGCAGGATTGCTGCAAAGACAATGATTTGCAGTAATACTGTAATATGCTATAACTACCGGTACTTATTGAGAGAGATTCATCGATATTACCGCGTAAAGTTTGATATAAAAGTAGTTAGCAGGAAAATATCTTTCGAATGAGCCAAAACTCGACCGTACTTGAATAAAAAATGTTTTTTCTTATTGAAATGTGACATCAGCACCTATTTTTTAAAAAATCGCGTATATTTTGTTATTACCACGTCGGATCGATGGGGATTTTTTTTTGGTGGCTATCCAGACCCAAATGAACTATCTGTGAATGTTTCAGCTTCAGGGTAGTTTTTTCCGGGTTAGGCCTATATTTTTCGTTCAGCGACTGGACTATATTTCCAGTTTAAGTGGTCCTAAAGAACCATGGGATTTCTGCATCATAATCAATTTTTGATTTCATAATTAAAACAAGAGATCGTACATCAACAATTTGATTGTGATGCAGAACGCCTGTGGGCCTTGGAACTACCTAACCTGGTCATGCGGACAGGGTGATTTTCTTTGTCGAAGAAAACCTCAACATTTTGAACTTGTTACAATACCCGAGATAAATTCCGATTCGTATTTTCAAGAAGTCATCTCAACTTATTTGATTCCGGTTTTATATTAAATGATAAACAATGTTTAGTCTCGCATAAACACTGCAAATAAGTCTATACCCGCTAGCACAAAATAAAAATGTTTAAGCAATAGTTCTTTTCTACTTCTAGCAACGAGTAGGAAAACTTATGAATACAAAAAGTGTTATGGATATTTCACTTACTTTATGATTTGAAGAATGAAAATCATGTCCACTTAAAATATCATAGAGCTCTTTATAACTTTCTCTTTTATAAGCGATCACTGCTCGAGCTTTCAAAGTATTCTCCTCATCCGAGCTGAGAAGCAAGGATTTTGGAATGGAGTCGAGCAAATCCGCTAATTTGTCAAAGAGTTTTTGTTGAAGGAGAACGTGGCACATGCAAGCAACCTAAATAAGAAGAGTAAAAATTGAATTGATATGGCAATAACCAGACCAAAAAAAGCGCTGAAACAAAATGTGATTTAAAGGTAGGGTTTCGTAAAAAATCCAGCATGCTGAAGATCAGCCCGTATTGCATGCGACTTTGCTGCAGTATGCTTTGTGATTGTAGCTGCATTGCACTTCGCAAACTCGTGATACTCGTCAACGAATTGCATAATAAAAATATATTCAGATTAACGCAGAGTTGTCCATCGGGCTCGGGCTTTTCCGGTCGGTTAGGGCCGGGCTCGGGCTTGGGTTTTGAAAAATTATCGGGCTTCAATCGGGCCGGACGCCTGAGCAAAATCGAGATTTTCGGTGAGTAATAGGGTTTTTGCGATTGAGGGAATAAAGCAAAGAGAACGCCTTTTCTAAATATCACTGTTCGTAGCAGGTAAAACTGCAGATGGGTAAAACTCATGTTTTTTTATTAAAGTTTTTTCAAAATTTCGGGTTTCAATCGGGATCGGAGTGGCTGATAAATTAAGATTCGGGTTCGGGTAGGGTCGGGCTCAACATCTTCGGCCCGCAGACAACTTTGTGTTAACGCGAAATTAAGTGGAGAGTTAAGCTTCTCTTCATTATTCAATTATTGTATAAGAGATAAAATACTAATAAGTTTTTACGCTTCTTTCAAGCCTTGTTGCAAGGATTTTCACAAGGTACTTGATGTTTCATAATCGGACGGTTTGCTCAGTTGCTAAGCATATCGCTGTCGTTGCGGAAGGTCTGAGGTTTGATTTCCGGGCCGGTCAATTCGGATATTGTTGAGCCAACGGCTCGTTAACGCTGCGATGTTGCTGTGTTGCCCAAGCGTTAAGCCGCAGAGATAGACCTCGTCGCTCGTTACACAATTCGGTATAGATATGAACTGATGATATTTGATTGCAACTCACTTGCTCGATGGTAAATATGCAAGGCTCTTCCATCACCTCCGATACTGTGTGAGTCATGTGTGTCATCAAACTGTTATTGTTGCTCACATTGTGCGACGCGTTCAAAGCAAAGCAGAGTTCCTGTTTATTTTTTGATCGTTTCATTGCCGCCACATCGTCACTGACATTCATCATCAAGCTGTTTTCTTGCAGCACGTTATAGTTTTCTGCTGGGCTTGAATTACCGCCACTCATCATTGTTTTCTGGGCTGCTAATGCCATACTTATTCTGTTCTGATCTGCGTAGATTTTAGATTGCGACGATGTTGAGTCATGCAAAGTTGACCTTGATCAATGGCTCAAGTTCATCTCTCAAATATGGCAATATTTTATCACATGGTTGTAATTAGTTACTTGAAATAAACAAATCATGACGTTGAGTGACTGAACTACAGCACGGTTACTGAGTTGAAGTTAGTAGCTTGTAGCAACCTACTCTACCTCTCAGTAATATTAAAAACGATACAATCATTCATTATCAATATTTCTGCATCCTGGTGATAGTTTGCACTACGTGAAATTTTACAAGCAACAAATTCAACCAGTGAGATGAAAGCAATTCAGCATATTTGACACCTAAAAACGTAAAAACTCTACAGGTTAGGGTTTCACCCTTATGGTTTTTGCATTTACTGTTGCGATTCCATTGAAGGGAAAGTCATTGCCACACATTGGTCTGGTTCACCACTGCGTCGGATAAAAAAATTGTGAATCCGTTAAGGAATTTTGCTAGTGGTTGCCCGCCCCTGTCCTTTCGTAACCTGTCTGCAGGTTACTATAAGATGAAAATTGGAGGAAACTGTTTAACTGCTGCCTTGTATTACGCTACAAAATTTACTTGAGTGAAAGCGATCGTGGAAGTGTTTGAAGTTCTGGAATATTGGTAGCTAAGGCTAAAGTTAACTTGAGAAAAACGGTTTATCTGGTCAAACGCTCAACGTTACATTAACCAATATGAATCTCTAGAGAAGATTATAGATTCGATGGAACGTGCGAAATACAACAACAAACAAGCTGTGTAAGCAATTCAAGAACTTGATTTCGGGGAAGACACTTGTAACAGCAACCAATACGTTAAAAAAAGAATACAAACAATGACATTTCTAAATTAATAGACGCGGAAAGACAAGATATTTCACCGGTTGTGAACCGCTTGCTTCAAAATCCTCAGCACACATTTGCTTTCTTAGAAACAAGATTTTTCATGCTGTAGAAGCTGTGGCCCAACGAGCACCAAAATTTTAAGCTAAACATAAGCCAATGAGACAGTACACCGGCCGGTTAGCTCAGCTGCTAAGCACGCGCTATCGGTGGAGGAGATTTGAGCTTCGATTCCCGGGCCGGTCAAATCGGACAGAGTGCTTGCAACGGCTCGCCACCTTTGCCACGTTTCTTCGAGGCTGTGCTGCCAAGGCTTGTTACACGCTACAGCGCAATACCACGAGTATGATGAAGGTTTAATTTTTTTTGATGAGTCATTGCAGATTTTACTCTTTCATTTGTCCACCTAATGATTGCTGGCTTGCAGGGAATATTTCGTCGGAAAACTGCTGAGAATTTTGAAGCAACCAACCTAATGATTACTGGCTTGCAGCGAATATTATGTTGCAATATTGCGTTGTAACCAACACATCTCTCAGTTTGTGTCATACGAGCGCCTGCACGATGCCAACCAGTTTCACTTAAATTGTTTTCAGTATTCATCAGTTTTTGCCATAGATGGGCAAGTTAATGCAAAACGTTTGCTTCGTTAACCCTACTTCGTTAACACAGTTACGTACTTTCGTTAACGTTAATTCGTTAAATTCAGCTCCAATTAACGGAAGTTAACGAAATTCGTTAAATCGTTAATTTTGACTAAAACGGCATTTCTTTAAAAAAAAGCTAAAAAATTTCAAGATCAATGTTTGCGTAAGCAGCATTTAAGCAATTTTTCTGCTCACAAACAGTGTGTTTTGTTGTTTTTGTCTCGGTTTTTGACCTCATTGGTCGCATTGTGTTAGTTTGTAGATGTCAAACTTAACCAACAATAAAAGAAATAACCGTTCACAAAAGTGTAACGGAAGTTATCAAGCATTAACGGAAGTTAATTTAGTCCGTTAATTGCAAAAAGAAATTTAACGAATTAATTAGTTAATGAAAAAGTTAGCTTCGTTATTAACGAAATTGTGCCCACCTCTGGTTTTTGCAGGTGGCAAATGTTATTTTATGAGTGGAATGAACATCAAAACAAATCAAATCTTAATTACACTCGCGGTATTACGCCAAAACGTGTAACGAATTGCGGGCTCCATCTCCACGGCTTAACGCCTGGGCAGCCCAGAAACGTCGCGGCGGTGGCGAGACGTTGGCCACACTATGTTTGATTTGACTGGCCCGGAAATCAAATCCAAGACCTGCGCATATGCTTACAAACTGAGCTAACCGGCCGGTTTTTTATCTTAAAACACAATACGGAATTGTTTTTGCACGTTTTTTACGCTGCTGGATACTCCATTCTCACCTTGCTGACAGCAACTGTGGAAAATAAATAGTTTAGTTTGTGTATTTTGGCTTGCATTGCGGCAGCTCCGCTGCAATTAAGCATTGAATCTTTTGAACGAAATCTCTCAAATGCTGTAAAAAGAGGCTGAAAACGCGTTACAGTCAGTGATGGGCACAATAAACCTTTCAGTGCTAAAGCGATAACGATAATCGATAATATCAAAAAAGCCCTTAGCAATACCGATAATCGATAAATCTCAATTTCTTCAAGCGATATCGGTAATTGATAAATTATCGCCGATAAATTTTTCCGATAAATGTTCCGGTAAATTTTCAATGTGTTAGTAGTTTTTTTGTAAGTCAAATTGCAAAAATGTTTTTCTAAATTTTTCAAGAAAAGTAAGCAAGTTCACGAACTCTGCCGCGGCATTAAATAAAACAAAAAGAGATTTTTTTAAAATTGTACCAAGACTTAATGGACTTGGTGTATTTTTTTATACTGTAGCGCCAACTCATAAACTTTGACACCGTGTGCAACTCACTAACTTTGAACACTTTGAACATAGTGCGCATACAAAAGCGATATCGGTATTCGATAAACCAAAACTATTTTGAACGATAACGATCATCGATAATAAATTATTGCCGATAACTGTCGCCGGTGAATTATCTCGATAAATGCCCATCTCTGGTTACTGTCGAACAGTAATTTCATTGCTGAGCATCTCGCTATAAACTATGCATAAAAAAATTAATAACATTCTCTGAGGCTGTGAAGAAAAAAACGATTATCTGGTCTTATTTCGTCGTATTTACAGCTTTGCGACAGCTTCTACTAAAACATTTTTACAGAAGTTACTCCATAAATTTGGCCAGTAAGATTGACGCAGCTTTGACCACCGGTGGCGCTCTAAATCATCAGTCAGGTCATTCAAAATGGCGCTTCATCATTTATGACGTCACAAGTAGCTTGTTTTGTTTCAAAGACCTGCTGTAAAGTCTCGAAATTCGAGAGGTTATTGTGGTTTGATTTTGAAAACAGAGCTACGATTTCCTGGAATTGTTTTTTATGCAAATACAATAAATTCGATATTAATATAGGCTACTACATGGAACCACATATTTACGCTACGGAATGTAACTTGTCCCATTTTTGGCTTTTTAATTTTAAAACTGCGACGGGATGAGATAGACATTCCGTAAAAAAATGTGTAAAGCTTAGCATATGAAAATTCAGTTCTAATGTGTTCACTATTCAAGCTGTTTTCATCTAGCTGCCAATTGGCGTTGTGGTGTCGCCATGGGCGCGGGACGTCTTGGGTTTGATTTCCGAACCAGTCACATCAGACACCGTCGCCAACTGCTCGCCACTATTGCAACGTTCTGTGTTGCCCAGACGCTAAGCCGCAGAGATGGATCCCACGACGTGTTACATGCTTCAGCGTAATATCTCGAGTATATCGAAGTTTTAATTTGACAAATTAGGTCAATTTCTCGGCAAACATTTAATTGGCTAACGTTGGTATTCTCAAATCTCAACCGCCTACCACCCCCAACTTTACTCTTTTAAATCTCAAATGCAGTGATGAAAATTACGTCTTTTACCTAGTGCCGTAGCCGCTCAACTCTGGGCCACACCCCAAAAATCCATTCAAGGGCCCCTATACTAAGCTTTCGATATAAATTGTTTTAGGTTTTTCCAGGGATAACAGCTCAGTGTCTCACCACAATGCGAATACTGCAGTAAAACATACGCGTGGTCACCGTGAAAAAATAAAAGGTGTACTGTAATTTTAAGACAATTATTACACTCATTTATCCATTGCCGTCAAAATCGTCTAGAGCAGGGTGGGCAAACTTTTCACACGAAGGGCCAGATTAGGAAAAACTGTTGAAGCCGCAGGCCGCACGCTGATTGGAAAACAAGGTGAAGACCTTCTTTTCTTTTTTTTTTTTTTGAGATCACAGTCCGCATCCGAATGTGCTCTCCAAAATAAAAGGTTTTCACCTTGTTTTTCATTTCAATTTTGCACCGTTGAGGCTTTTTTTTTTGAAAATCACTGCCATCCGTGATCTCTAAAGGAAAAAAAAGGTTTTCCGCTCAATTCATGGTGGGAGTTTAAGTTTCTGTAATTGCCGGCGGGCCGTAGTTTGCCCATGTCTGGTCTAGAGCGCGCTTTTTCGTTTGCAGATACTCTTAGGACAGCATCATAATCTGGAGATCGGGAGCATTAACTTTCAATTGACGACATGGCCGGTGAAGAACCAATCGGATGGCCGAATGGATAAAGCGTCTGTTTCTGGATCGGTAGGCTCAGGGTTTGATTCCGAGTCGAGTCAAAACAATGACTTAAAAATTGGTATTCACAGCTTCCCTACTAAACATTCAACATTAAAGGGACAGTGTTAACCAAGCCGGCAAGTTTGCTTGTTGTGCCGCTGGGAAAGACACTTAAAAGGAATCTCCCATCTGAAGGCGCATTTACCGATACGCGACACACGGCACGCGATAACGCGACTAAAATTATAATGTACCGGTAAGTAAATGTAGAAGAATTTCGCAGGTTTTTTATGAGATCAGTAAACAGTAAAATAAAACAAAAAAGATGCAAAAAATTTTTGTCGCGTATCGGTAGTGGTAGACTGACGGCCGGCATCTCCTAGGCGAACTCGTGTAGCGCCCCGTCGCTTTCTGTGATAGGCGGATAAAAATGCCTATGAGTAAGAAGTAAAAAAATAGTCTGATGTCTGCCATATTAGATCTACACTACAGTATTAAACGTTTTAGTAAGTTTCAGTTTTCTGAAGCTTTGTTCAGCACTGGTAACAGTAACAATGCATTTTCTAAATTCCAGAAGCAAGGCTAGCGAGCACTTAATACTATTGAATTAATAGTTCAACAGTATTGAAGGGAGACTGCCAAATAAACTTGTGCCGTTCTAATTAGCAGCCACCCGATATATATATCAAATGCAATAGGCTCCAGCCGTGAATCGAACCCGTCGCACAGGATCTGAACCTGCGTGTGGTACCGTCAGACCATGTCGCTGACAATGGCTGTTCATGCCCGAAGCTGCTGGGTGTAAACAGCAATGAAAAGACAGAAGCGACATCACATGTCGGCTAAAAACTTTCTAGTATCGACATAATAGCCTGGTCAACCAGTTGTTTACAAAAGTTTGCTTTGAATCTCTTCCTCAGAAGCTACATGTTTAACATTTTGCATCGTAATTAAACATTCTCTTTTTCTTTTTACTTCTTGATTGAGAAAGACAGACTTAATGTCCAATTCCTGCACAATATCGCTATTGTCGAACTAGCAAAACCTCTTTTAATGGACTTTTGTAGGTCTATTCGGTGCTAAATTATGGTTATTTACGCAGAACTTATGGTGTAGAATTGAATTTAATTTACCGATCGGATGGCCGAGTGGATAGAGCGTCTGCTTTTGAATTGGAAGACTCAAGGGTTCGATTCCGAGTCCGGTCAAACCAATGACTGAAAAGTTGGTATTCAAAGCTTTCTTGCGTGACGATCAGCATTAAAGGGATAGAGTGAAGCAAGACTGTAAGTTTACGTGGTGATGTGCAGTGGGGAAGGGCACTTATAGCGGATTACCCCATCTAAGTGTGGTAGACAGATGGCCGGCAACTCCTAAGCGAGCTCGTATAGCGCTTGATCGCTTTCTCGTGATAGGAGGATAAAAATGCGAATAAATAAATAATTAAAATTTTAAATCCGCCCACAAGGTCTTAATGAATTTGAATTTAATTTTTTTTTAATTAATGAATTTAAATTTAAAAATGAAAAAATGATTGGATCCAACTCTGCACCGGCCTCCTTTTTCAAGTCCTACGCGCACTTTTACACACACTGTATTCTTTATGACATCATGACGCTGTTTAAAAGGAAACAATAGCGAAGAATTTCAAAACTGAAATATAGAATTTGAAAGCAAAAAAAACCATTCAAAGCGATTCGCAAAGCAAAATTTTGTTCTTGAATTGATGCAACTTTGGGTACTTTAACGTAATTTGGGGCCCCTTTTGGGCAGTGTGTACCCCCCCAATTGGGGGTTTGGGGGGCGGCTGCTGCGGCTCTGCTTTTACCAATCAAATAATCAGCTTTCTAAACTTTGATCTCAAGTTTTGATCAAACGATCACGCTTAAATCACAACAAATTTCACAACTTCTTTCATCTTTCTTTACTGAGTTCATGTCCACAAACACAACACCTACAATTTGTTTCGGCTCTTGATAAGCTGCCAAGAATTTAATCGTTTTTTTTTTTTGCTTGTCATATCAACCTGCAGCACTTTGTGTTACCGCGTTGCTCGAACGCAGTCGCGGCGAGAGAAGGAAAAGCGTCTACGACTTTTAATTGCTTCCAGTTTCCTCTAACCTCGAAGTCGTATTAAATTTCTTGCAGATCATCTGCCAAACACTCATGTTAGGAGCTTCGTTAACATTCTCAGCTTCGAATCAAGGATTTTGAAAATTGCATTCATTCAGATAGCGCCAACGTCGTTTTCAAAACAATTGACTGAAAATTTCATAGCGGTGCGAGATATTGTAATAGTCAAAAATGCTTCGTGTCTTCGTTTTGCGAGTCAGCAGCAACTCAAAATATACGCAGGAAACGCACTTAGCCTCATCAAAGAATTGAAGCCGTCGCGTAGTCTCTGTATTGCTCAATTGCCTGACCAAACAAGTCATATCACTAATGGTTGAATACCGCTTATAGGGAAGTTTTGAACTGGCACTTCTTCATTTTACCCGACTGGAAATAGAGCATTGACGACGACAAAAAACACGTGGTCTTGATCGCCACATCATGTTACAAGCATTTAAACTTCAGATAGCACTTTAAAACCCAGCTGCTTTACGACCACGTGTTGTAATGGTTGAAATCACACATTCCGCAGCTAACACGCGAAGTCGAGTGCTGAGCTGTCGGTTTATTGGGAGAGATTGAGGGCCACTCTCTTTCTTTGCAATGTTTTCTGCAGATCACGACTTGCAATTTTCAGCCAAATTGTCGAACACTCTGGAATTATGAGGCAACTTCATCAAGCTAACGTTAGAACAATTAATTTTTGCCTGTACGAGAGGAGGACGGCGTAATGGCGGCATCATCGTAAGCTTAAGTTGTATCTGCATTTCTGCGAAAAAACAAATTAAAAAGTTCCTATCAAAGGAGCAAACTTACCTTTCTTGGTCAAGCCGAACATGCAGCCACTGGTTAGCAGCGTAAAACTTAACAAAGTAGTACAAGTGGTGCGAAGCCATTGCTTCAATCTCGGTATTGATTTGGTATCGCGCATCGGTATCGGTTTTTATTTAGCATTCTTGAAGCGTCGACGATGCAAGTGTCTCGATTACCTGCCCACACGTCCGATTTGCGTGGGATTTAGACCCGCCGAGCGGTTCTTGTTTCTGCATCTTAATCAATTTTTTAATGTCATAGTTAAAAAAAGTGACAAATGACATGAGAAAATGGATTATGATGCAGAAACTAGAAGCAAGAAGCGCCGGCAGGCCTAGAGCTCACGAAAACTGGCCATGTGGAAGGGTGACAGCAGCAATTAGCTTCAATTGAACAGCAAGCACAAATGCGAAGCTTGCAAAGATTTAAAGCTGTTTGCTTCTTCAACAAATCTCAAGAAACTTTTGTCAATATTTCCTTCTCAAAGTAGCAGGTCATCAATGTTACAGACCTACAAATGAAAATTCAAATCTTTATACTCGCGGTATTACGCCCAAGTGTGGAACGAATGTCGGGATCCATCTTCGCGGCTTAGCGCCTGAGCAACACCGCTCCAAAGAATCGTCGCAGTGGTGACAAGCCTTTGGTGACACTATGTGCGATTTGACCGTGTATCGAACCCTAGACATTCCGCACCGATAGGGACATGCTTAACAAAGCTAACTGGCCCTAAAAGAAAGAAGACTTTATGATACATTCCAAAATGGCGAACGAAACTAAACCTTGTTTCTCATTCCTTTTTTACGTCTTTTCGAACCCCAATGACAGCAATGAGCTGGCGCGTTGTAGAAGTTGAGACTATGTGGTTATTTCCCAAACTACGTAAATAAATGATTACCCCTTATTAGGTAAAAACGGCGGCTCGCTCCCCACCTTTTGTTTATTTGCTTTTTGCTGGTTTAAGTGAGGCACAAATTCAAAAAATGTTTGCATAAATTTAATAACAAATAAAATTAGTGTCAATTTTTGAAATTTTCGTCTTAAAAAGTTACAACAAAAGAAATTATGGTTAGTAGGATGATTTTGTAACAAGTGAGCTGGAGACATGAAAAGTGAGAAGAATGGTTGGTGTCAATGTATCATCACATACAGTGGAAGCACTCTCTGTGTCCAGTGCTCGAAACAAAAGTCAGAGTTTTACTTTTCATATTGCGTCGCTATTTTTTAATCTTACCTAAGGATTTTTTAAAATTATTTGTTAACTAATAAATTATGGCTGAGGCCGTTTGGAAATGGCGCCGCTTGCAAATAACTATACGTTTTGTGAACCATGTTTTCTGAGCTGAGCATGTTTTTGACCCCCTGCTTCGAGGCATAAGTTTTTTTTTTCTATTAATGAAAATTTAGACTGTTTAACGGAAATCAAGCTAACGTAGCAAACCTCGAATCAATTTTGCTATAAATCAACTTTCATGGCCTGGTTGACTGATGAAGAAGGTTCGCCTTCAAGTTACAAGGTCCTCGCGTCCATTTCGTCAAACGAAAAAGCAAATTTAACCTTTGGTTGGTATACAAGACTTATTTAACCCGTCCACCTTTCCTATTTGGAAGATGTACGTGGCAAATCTTGATGATGGACTGAGTTCCGGTCCAAGAGGTAGAGCATGGACAGAGCCCCTGTTCTCTCTGGTAGAGTCTCTGACTCCCCTGGCAAATCCGACATGTGGGAATAAAGTCTCACCTCGTATAGGTTGGGAAGAAATTCTTTGTCTGTTTGTTACATCATAATCCTTACCTGAACGTTATTTTTTGAACTTGCCATTTTACTTTTGTTTTGCTAGGAAGTAAAGTTTAGCAGGCAGACAGATCGAGGTTGGAATTGGAAATTCAGTTGAAGGTTGCAATAAATAGTGCAGGTAGTGGGGGAGGGTGCTATGCTGCACTGATGAGACCTAAAAAGATCGAAACGCGTCTGCAGCTGCAATTTAGTAAGTTACCTTATGGGGTTTGCGGTTAGACCTAGTTGGTTGGTTAGATTGTTCGACTTTTGACCTGCTGGTTTTTTGACCCCCTGCTTCGAGGCATAGGTGTTTTTTTTTTTCTATTAATGAAAATTCAGACTATTTAACGGAAATCAAGCTAACGTAGCAAACCTCGAATCAATTTTCTGAGCTTAATTAGACCATAATTTGTCCAATATAATAACTAAGTCGGACCAAAATACACGCGCAAAATAAGTCGGATATTTCCTATGTACAGTATATATCGGACAAATTATGGTCTAAGTAAGCTCAGAAAACATGGTTCACAAA
This sequence comes from Trididemnum miniatum, assembly GCA_964006365.1. Classification (NCBI taxonomy): domain Eukaryota; kingdom Metazoa; phylum Chordata; class Ascidiacea; order Aplousobranchia; family Didemnidae; genus Trididemnum; species Trididemnum miniatum. The sequence continues at coordinate 25,686,202 of OZ023239.1, forward strand.
ACGTATAGTTATTTTGCGCGTGTTTTTCGGTCCGACTTAAAGTACAATTTGTCCGATATATAAGTTGGGAAAATTATGGTCTAAATAAGTTGATAGAATATATAAAGATGTCATGTGCGCAATTCGTACAAATCTGGAAACACTGGCTTTTCGAGAACATTTCCCTCCTGGCTTCAAGACAACACAACGTGTTGAGTTGGAACAGCGAGGTGGAGATTTTTTACGTGGAGTCAGTGCGAGGAAACTCTTAAGTTTTTTAATTTTCAATTAATCTTTAGAACCTCACCTCATGAAGCCATGAGAGAAACAAGTCTGTAGTGAGTTTTTATAATTTTATGCAATTTTAATCTGTTATTAAATCATAAAATATATAAAGATATATAAGTCGGTAAACGGTGCATAGGCGCGCCGTTTGGAAAAAAGCGATGTTGTCCGACGTATTTTGCGCGTGTTTTTTGGTCCGACTTAGTTATATGGGACAAATTATGGCTTACATAAGCTCAGAAAACATGGTTTACAAAACGTTTTTTTTTTTCAATTGGCGCCCCGGCCCCATAGTAATGGTTAAACACATCGCTATTGACGCGAGAAGTCTGGGGTTTGATTCCCCGTCCGGTCAAATCGGATACAGTCGCTGACGTATCGCCACTGCTGCGACGTTTCTGTGTTGCCCAGGCGCTAAGTTGCGGTGATGGACCCCGTCATCGTTACACGCTTCGGTGTAATATTGCAAATATAATGAAGATTATACTTGCAATATGATAATGAAATAGTATAATGATTATACTTACAATAGTACAATGAAATAGTACGATGAAGATTATACTTGCAAATTATACTTGCAATAGCATAATGAAGATTTGTTTTTTTTTTGATTTACTACAAGGGTGGAAACCTGGCTACTTGGCGTTAGGGTGTCAGTTTCAGTTTCGATGTATTGAAACCCAGATGTCAGGTTTCAGTTTCGGTTTCAGTTTTGCTTACACACAACTTCGGTTTCTGGGTTTTAGTTTCGGTTAAGTTTCATCCAAAAAAGCTATTTTATTTTGAATACGGATTTTTTAAGTGCTCTACTTTTTAGCGTTTTTGTTGTATTGCGGTGATAAGTAGCAAGTCAGATGGCTGAGTAAAGAGAGCAATGGCTTCAGAAGTTGTCGACTTGGGTATAATTTCGTGTCCGGTAAAACCAAAGACTCAATAATTAGTATCCACAGCTTCTCTATTTGACGCTCAGCATTAAAGGAACTGTTCTGGTAATGACGGTGATGACGATTTCTAAAACCCAAAAACTTAGAAAATTCTGAACAGGTTTTAGTTTCAGTTTCGGTTTTGACGTTTCAAGAAAAAACGGTTTCGGTTTAAGTTTAGGTTTTCAAAAATTTGGCCGAGTAGGTGTCAGTTTCAGTTTGGGTTTCAAAAATTTTCTTCAAAACCGGGTTTTCAGGTTTAGGTTTCGGTTTGGGTTTCCACCCTTGATTTACTAACATTCATTTCAGTATTTTAGTAAACTATGAAAGTAGTTTGCTACAATTATTTTCTTGAATTTGATTGAAGGAAAAATTGCATCACTTTTGTAGGCTCTTTCTTTTTTAAAACATATTATAAAGATCAAGCGTACACTGCAAATACAATTGGGTATTTTTTTGGGTAAACATTTTGGGTATTAACGTTGAGAAACCCAATTTTTAAGTTGGGTGCAGATTACCCAAATGGAGCATACTGACTGACTACTAACCATTATGCGTTGGGCTTTTTTAGCCCAAGTCAAGAGCCCAACGGAGGATCTCACACGAAGCGATTTTGATGTTCTGCTATACTGCATATGTTCCGATTTGTACATAACACAAAGAATCATAATAATATTTCACTAGTGGCATTTTTGAAAATACGTCATATTGGGTACTCCATACCCAATATTTTTTAAAATTTGATTTTATTTTCGCTGCATGCAGTGATCAGTGTACAGGCTCTTCGCAAATAAATATTTTCTTAAATTAAAATAAAATACTGTCTGCAAATGAACAAATGTAGTCCAATTTTATCTTGAATTGCCCATGATTTGTCACACAAAAGTATGGCTTTCAAGCTGGCAAAAGAAGCTATATTTTGCGATTGCTATTCTATTACCTGTATATAGTTAGGTATTTCGAATGTAATCTATTCTCATTAGCGCCGTGACACTTTTCAGACTGGTTTAAACTTGAAGGCCAATGGTAGTGTTCAGTGGTGTAGCGAGAAATTTTTTGAAGGAAAGAGCCATAATTTCCACACTTTTTACAAGAGTATTTTTTTTGGCAAAACAAATTTGAAGCTGATTGAGAAGCAAGAAAGTCTCAAGGGGGGTCCGGGAGCATGCTCCCTCGGAAAATTTTTGAAAATTTACATGCTCTAATGATTATTTTAATGCGTTTTGAATAATTTTTAGGCAAATTTTGTTCAAATTGTTTGACCCTAATCTGAGTGCTTCGCAAAATATGATGCATTTTGTTCGCACATTTTCCATTATGCGTGCTCAAGGCGTAAGGCTTATCGCTGTCGAAGAGGTTTGAAATTATGGAAAAATTGTATACATCCAAAACAACTTTGAAAATGGCTGGTAGAGGATGCATACCCCTCATCCTACCCCCCTAGATCCGTCCCTAGCCATAAGCTACAGAAACTATCAAAAGAGTTTGGCATATTTCAGTTATTCGGCACAATTAATTTTGTTCTTGTTTACTAAAAGGCAGAGTCAAAACGGGGGGGGGGGGGGCATGACCCAATGCCCCCCTAAATACGCTACCAGTACTGGTAGTGTTACGAATGTTAAAGGGGATATTGCACAAGTGAGCTTTTCGATAATCTGGTTACCCATTTCCATACTTCGTTTTACTAAAACGTTTTCTGGGGCCTAAACGTTAATGCCGACCTCACTTTTGTTTGTGCAACAGCCAAGAAATTCTATAAACAAAGATGAAATCTTTGGAACTGTTGTGAACTGTATTACATTATGGCTGTTAAGATTTTTTTCCATAACGTTCAAGTTTTTCAGTTTCAACCATCCCTCTTGCAAATTTTTTACTGCGTTGCTTAAATTTCTAACAGTCAATGTTTTAGCCCATAATCTTTAGTGTACGCGCAGTTGCTCAGCTACCGACCTATCTGAAAACAGCGTATCTAATAGTATTTAGATCAATCTATGTAACGAAAAGAAAAAGTAATTCCACCAAGCACCAAGTGCCTTTTCCTGACGACAGTAAAAGCGAGCTTGTCGGTTTGTTCTCCACACTGTTCGTTTATACTGAGCCTATATAAGGTTAGATTAATTCCCTTTTTTTAATCCGGGGCTGTTGTCCAGAGAAAAAATTAGTGCACACAACCCACTAAAACTTTTTTTACTTGCACAGCATAGGTGAGCCTATCACTTTAAATTGATTGGCCAATAGATGCACGTACAGTATATCAGATAATAGCTTTTAACAGCCAAAATAGCTTAGTAAGACTCGAGATCTGTAATTCAACTTCTTTGTTTGACGTCGAGCATTGAAACAACCGTGCAAAAAACAAGTCAGTTAGTTTACTTGTTCAGTTGGGAAAGGCACCTATAACAGGATTCGCGCACCTTTAGGAAATAGACAGGTCGTAGTGGCGTCGCCAAAACATATTTGAAGGGGTTCATGACTAATGCTGTATAGCTTAATGTAAGCAAAGTGAGTGCTAGTTTTTACATCGTTTTTTTTTCTGTTTTCGTAAAATTTAAGTGGGCATGGCCCCGGTACCTCCCACCCTGGGCTACGCCACTCAAATATGGCAGTTGGCCAAGTGATAGCAGGTTTTCTAAACACGCCTGTTCGGTCCAAGCCAATCTTTCAGGGCAAATAAAGTTATAAGATTCCCCTTCATATCACCTCGAAACTGCAACGCTCAATTATTTATCAAAATGTCAACATCTGAAACGATATTTTAAAGACAGAAAGTCCTTCTTTATGCGCAGTTTTTAGATGAAACATCACTGCATTTTATTCCAAAATGTATTAACTTTGACCTTACAGGAGTCCAAGCAGCAGCAGCAGCAGCAGGGTATATCGAGAATTCATATGAATGCTGTTTGTTTTCGTAAATCTGAGTAACAATAAAAGTCCACTGTTTAGATTTTGATTTATCCGTCGGTATAAGGGTGGTTGCTTGACTCTTATGACCCTGAGGAAAAGTTGCATCACGCTCCTGCTGCCTTCATCACCTGCATAACGCTATATAGTCCAGCACTGCAAATAAAATTGGGTAGAGCTCTTGGTAAAACTCCACTCAACCCAATTCATATTTGGGTAAAACGCGTTTTACCCAAAATATTTTGGGCATAAATCGATATACCCAAAGCATAACTTAAATAATTTTTTTGGGTAAAAAAGATTTTGGGTAAACATGAAATTTTGTGGGCAAATACAATTTTTACTCAATTTTTTGGGGGGTAAACACACCCTCTACCCAATTGCGACTTTTTCGCCTTTGGGTAATTTTTTATACTTAACAAAATAATTTTGGGTATTTTGAAAATTACCCAAACGTAAAAAATTTCGTTGCATTATTAAAAAATTTTACCCAACTTTATATTGAACAAAAAAAATTTACTCAAACATCCAAGTTCGAAATTCTAAAGAATATTTAGTAAATACGTAACTTTCACTGGTTTTTCCTTTGCTGTATGCAGCTGAAACCTATACCATATCGCGTTATGCAGGTGATGAAGGCAGCAGTAGCGTGATGCAACTTTTCCTCAGGGTCATAAGAGTCAAGCAACCACCCTTATACCGACGGATAAATCAAAATCTAAACAGTGGACTTTTATTGTTACTCAGATTTACGAAAACAAACAGCATTCATATGAATTCTCGATATACCCTGCTGCTGCTGCTGCTTGGACTCCTGTAAGGTCAAAGTTAATACATTTTGGAATAAAATGCAGTGATGTTTCATCTAAAAACTGCGCATAAAGAAGGACTTTCTTCTGTCTTCTTCTTTAAAATATCGTTTCAGATGTTGACATTTTGATAAATAATTGAGCGTTGCAGTTTCGAGGTGATATGAAGGGGGAATCTTATAACTTTATTTGCCCTGAAAGATTGGCTTGGACCGAACAGGCGTGTTTAGAAAACCTGCTATCACTTGGCCAACTGCCATATTTGAGTGGCGTAGCCCAGGGTGGGAGGTACCGGGGCCATGCCCACTTAAATTTTACGAAAACAGAAAAAAAAACGATGTAAAAACTAGCACTCACTTTGCTTACATTAAGCTATACAGCATTAGTCATGAACCCCTTCAAATATGTTTTGGCGACGCCACTACGACCTGTCTATTTCCTGAAGATGCGCGAATCTTGTTAGGTGCCTTTCCCAACTGAACAAGTAAACTAACTGACTTGTTTTTTGCACGGTTGTTTCAATGCTCGACGTCAAACAAAGAAGTTGAATTACAGATCTCGAGTCTTACTAAGCTATTTTGGCTGTTAAAAGCTATTATCTGATATACTGTACGTGCATCTATTGGCCAATCAATTTAAAGTGATAGGCTCACCTATGCTGTGCAAGTAAAAAAAGTTTTAGTGGGTTGTGTGCACTAATTTTTTCTCTGGACAACAGCCCCGGATTAAAAAAAGGGAATTAATCTAACCTTATATAGGCTCAGTATAAACGAACAGTGTGGAGAACAAACCGACAAGCTCGCTTTTACTGTCGTCAGGAAAAGGCACTTGGTGCTTGGTGGAATTACTTTTTCTTTTCGTTACATAGATTGATCTAAATACTATTAGATACGCTGTTTTCAGATAGGTCGGTAGCTGAGCAACTGCGCGTACACTAAAGATTATGGGCTAAAACATTGACTGTTAGAAATTTAAGCAACGCAGTAAAAAATTTGCAAGAGGGATGGTTGAAACTGAAAAACTTGAACGTTATGGAAAAAAATCTTAACAGCCATAATGTAATACAGTTCACAACAGTTCCAAAGATTTCATCTTTGTTTATAGAATTTCTTGGCTGTTGCACAAACAAAAGTGAGGTCGGCATTAACGTTTAGGCCCCAGAAAACGTTTTAGTAAAACGAAGTATGGAAATGGGTAACCAGATTATCGAAAAGCTCACTTGTGCAATATCCCCTTTAACATTCGTAACACTACCAGTACTGGTAGCGTATTTAGGGGGGCATTGGGTCATGCCCCCCCCCCCCGTTTTGACTCTGCCTTTTAGTAAACAAGAACAAAATTAATTGTGCCGAATAACTGAAATATGCCAAACTCTTTTGATAGTTTCTGTAGCTTATGGCTAGGGACGGATCTAGGGGGGTAGGATGAGGGGTATGCATCCTCTACCAGCCATTTTCAAAGTTGTTTTGGATGTATACAATTTTTCCATAATTTCAAACCTCTTCGACAGCGATAAGCCTTACGCCTTGAGCACGCATAATGGAAAATGTGCGAACAAAATGCATCATATTTTGCGAAGCACTCAGATTAGGGTCAAACAATTTGAACAAAATTTGCCTAAAAATTATTCAAAACGCATTAAAATAATCATTAGAGCATGTAAATTTTCAAAAATTTTCCGAGGGAGCATG